>OY728163.1:1010851233-1012101233 GCA_963277665.1 Viscum album | reverse complement strand
CCTTTCATTTTCCATCATATCATAGAGTAACCCATAATTACCTAAAAATTAAGTATCATATAAACCCTAATGGTTACCTTAATAATTATTACCTGAATTTCCACATCGAGTTGGCCATCTCGTACATGATGCATTAGAGAACTCACCAAGGTTGAAGTGGTTGATCATGACTCCTTGATATTTGGTTTAGAACAACCACGAGTTTCCTCATTGAATCCTCCATTTTATCAAGTATCTTAATCAGAGAACCACCACAGTTTCCTTCAAACCTGTTGTCTCTTTGGAGCCTGCTAGATCCATCCATTCACTAAAAATAGAAATGTCAGTGTGAGTATATCAACAAAACCATCATGTAATAATGAGGAAGGTAAACACTAAGAGACACTTACTCATTCACTTTATCTAAAACTAGGACTCTTTCTGAAATCCTAACCATTATAGTAATGTCACTTATGCTTAAAGAATACCCTAACCTCTAAAGTTATGTAAACCGACCTTTGATACCAACTATAAGGCCCCATCCTTAAACCTTAATTAAAATTGAATTAAATGAATAATTCACATTGAGGATCTTTTCAGGTTTAGAGTTTTAGAGAATTAGATCATGAAACTTGCATTACATTCCACATTTAAACAAAGTGGTTACATAAAAGACAGTATTCTTTCTTCCCATCAATGGGAACATATTTAAAATATAACACGGATTCTTTCTTGACACATCATTGACACTATAATCACATCATGTACCTTTCCCTTGATCTGTGAAAAACATTTCAAAAACTTGGGATGAGCACAAAAAGCTCAGTAAGGGATATAAAAATATGGAAAGGAAACATGGGTACACACATATACATAAGAATGAAATCATACTTTACCCATAAAACATAGGCATATCAAATCATGAATAAATCATAGAAGACATAAGACATAAAGGTAACTTGAGGCATTCATAACATTCTTACGTAGGGAGTAACCCTCTTGGTTACGTTTGGAATACCCATCACAGTATATTCCCTAAATCACATCGAAGAAACCTTAACGTTTCACTCCTTCGCGTTACCCAATGCATTGGAGAGTTATATCGGGCTCACCCGCCCTTAGTTTATCACGGAACCACCCGTTCTTCATAACAATGCCCAAGAACCATAACATAATCGTATCACATAAACATGAATAAAGGAAACATGACATTTCCACATTTCAATCACAATATAACATTTTAGGATATTGAAATAATGAATCAATTTAAAAAGAAACCATTTCCAAAACCATTTAAAACATTTAATAAAGAGATTTTTTAATCAAAGTGTCCCATACCACCTTGAAGATTTTAAAATTTTAAACCATTAATATCCATATAAATAAATCCTTAAAACCATTTTGAAAACATGGATATTAATAAGAACAAATAATCAAAACATTTAAAACGATATTTTGGTTTAAGGGGTTTTACCAAAATTAGAGACACTTGAATACAATAATCGAGGAATAACATTTAGTCAGAACTTTATAATATCATGAGAATAAAAGGATTCATTATATAATACTCCAAAGGACAGTATATACACCATATAAGAGTGAATTGGTGCATAACAATAATGAACCCTCAATAGAAATGTCAAATGTGATGAAATCCCTTATAAAGAAGGTATCCTTAAATTAAGGAAAAATAAATCTCAAAAATATGTGTGACAAATATAAATACACCCAATATAAGTGGATATTAACTGTAAAACAATAAAAGGTCATTCACACATATTCAACGGACGACATATTCAATGACTACATGTTGAACCCAAAGAAATCGAAATTGGGTTAAAAAGTTCCCTTGACAGCCTAACGGCATCACATCAAAATGAGTTGATGAGAGATAAAAAAGTGTATCTCATCACTTGGACATGAAATTTACATCAATAAGGATATATGAGAACATATCCCAACATAAAAATATGTAAATTAAAAGACCCAACAAAAGAAGTATTTTAAAAAAGAGGAGGGTGAAAGGTTCCCTTACCGACTTGGGTATCTTTCAAAACATACACCCCATGAAAGAAGGACAATAGATCATTGATGTAAATACTCATAAACGAAATTATATTACACAAAGAGTAGAATAATGGGCAGTACATACACCACTCAATGGAATTTGTGGAAAATGTAGCATAAATCTCACGGGAATAAAAGTGAGATGAAAAATCCCTTACGAAAATTCGGCAGCCTAACGGCGCCACTCAAAACATCCAAAATGGATTGATGAGAGGAAATAGGGTCTCTCATAATATGAACATAATAATTACAGTAGGAGTAATATAAAAGAACATCCCAATCATAAGAAATATGAGCTTAAAAGGAATGACATAAAAGAGTGTACTTAAAAAGAAAGAGAGGTGTAGGATCCCTTACCTCGGGTCCGACTTGACTCGATCGTTCTTTAATCTCCTGAATAATAAACTTGAGTTAATTTATAAATCCTTAAGAACCTTTTTAAAGTTCATTATTACTTTTATACCACTTATTACCATGTAATAAACATTATGTAATCATTTAATTTAATAATATTTGTTTTGTCGATATTTCGTTCTTAAGTCGAAAGTGGACTTCTTATAATTACATGTTGTTCGTGTGGTCAAAGGTTCTTTATATCTAGAATTACATTACTGATTTGGATATCATATATATCATATATATCCAGCATATACATGTATTTATAATATTACATAATCATTTAGAGGTAAGAAATGAAATGCACCGTTCATGGAGATGGTAAGCCGTACGTACGCATGAACGCTACTTTCATTTCTTTGTCATATTAATGGAATTAAAACTAAATGAGAGGTATGTATATTTTAATTACAGAATTATATTCATCATTTATATGTATCATTCATCATATATATCCATTATATACATGTACTTATAATATTACATTACATTTGGGGATAAGAAATGAAATGCACCGTTCATGGAGACGGTAAGCCGTACGTACGCATGAACACTACATTCATTTCTATTTCATACTTTAATGTAAAGAAATAATAATGATATAGAGGTAAATAATAATTACAGTATAACATCATATATAATAACATTAAATCCATCCTTTATACGTCCCACGTATGGCATTAACGAATCAAATCACTTTGAGGGGGCGGTAGTCCGCACTTCCTTAAATGAAGATATTGCGTATACCCATAATGGAAGCCATAAAGGTAAGACAAAAATGAAAAATAAAGAAGCATAAATAAAACATAAACATATTATATATCATATATAAAAATATTGACATCATAATGGTCACCTTTGAAGGTGTTAAATGAGTATTGAACAATCATCGTTTCGGGAGGCAGAATTTCACCATCCACAGAAACCCTATGTTCTTTAACCATTTGATGTAGTTGTGTGAGAGTGTAGCTCGAATAAATCTTATAACAACATCCTAGTATATTGAAGATACTTCTGTTGTTACAAAAGAAGTAAATAAAAAGAGTTTAGGGGGTGGGAGAAGCAAAATAAAACAAATGAACATGAGAGAATGAATTACCTTTAAAAGTGTAACTCCTTTTGATTTGAGCCTAAAGGCTTCCTTTGAAAGGATTCTGCCCAAAGGGAATCCTCTAGGATGAGGATAGGGATGTGGAGAGAGTAAATGGGCAGGGGTTGGCCGAGCCAGAGGCTTTAGGAGTGTGGTATAAGAGGTAGAGGTGGGGGCCTTTTATAAGAGGAGAGGAGGGGCACTTTTGGAAAGTAAAAAAATATTACTTTATTTGAAAATGTGTTTCGGTTTAAAAAGGTCCCACATTGATATAATTCGTGGATAAGGTGATAAGGCTTAGAAATCCACTCATCCAATAGGTTTTGGACATGTATAGTTCATAGATTTTACATTATCTTTCCATTTTATTTAAATCGTCAAATAATGATGTCATCGCTGCATCATTATTATGTCATAAATAATTTAATTTATTTAATGTCTATAAATTATAAAAAAAATACTATGATGTAGGAAATCGTTTTATATTTCCGATGAATATTTATAATCAAAATTTGGACTTGTTTAACCGCACTTAAAAATTGTTTTAGTAGATCATATCATGTTTGTGTCAATTTTACTTTTACATTAAATAAAATGTTATTTATGTCATTTCCCAACCAAAGTGGATCCATGGGGTCACCAAGTTGACCCATGTCTTTTCTTGGTCGCCCATGACACAACCAATAAGTTTGGGACATGTGTCTAGGTCATTTCATATTATTAAAAGCATTATTTATACCTTAAACTACCCTAATTACCACTAATCGCGATTAAGAACTTAATAAGTTACTATTCACCAAAAAATTATTTTTATCCCATTGAACCACATTTTACTTCTTAATGACAACCATGTATGTTGGATTTTTGAAAATCAAAACACAATGATGGCAAAATTTCATTTAAACGGAAAATCAGTTTTTATAAGTACCACTTAGTGGTTTCACTATTCATCAAAAATTGACGTTTTTCAGAAAAATACCAAAAATTCACCCTAAGATATATTTGATATTACGAATTCAAAAATGAAGTCCGTTTTAAAAAACTCAAAAAATATTAGTCACATTAATTAATTTAATAATTAATTCCCGCTGTCAGAGCAAATAGCGTGTTTTTATAAAACAATAAGTATCAAAAGATTGACACTAGTTTATGTCTGATTTCAAAGTGAAATTAATTCCAACGACCACTATTGGATTTAATGGTAAAAATATTTTATAATTTCACTTTAAAACAAATTCAAAATATAATCTAATCATATAAATAAATTAGATTAAAAAGAGGTTTTGAATTAAAATACAACATTTTACACTATTCATTAAAAAAAATGAACATTATCGGAAAGATACCCAAAATTTACACAAAGTAAATTTTGATGTCCCGATTCTTAAGAAGAGTTTTATTTGGTCCAATAGAATGTATAAGAGTGAACAAAACTATATTTAATGATGGTTCGCCATCAAAAGGCGATAAATGAACCTTTAGTGAAAACTAGGGCATATATGCCTAAAATTGAATTCTTTCCGTATTTTAAGCCTCTATCCTTTATTGGATAAATGTAAAAACATTTAAAAACATATATAATCATATTTTAGTTATTTCTATCCATTCCCGCCATTACAAAGGCTACATGTTAACTACCATTTAAAATAATATTATTTTATTATTAGAGTGCAACGTAAAATTCCCAAGAAACTCGTTGTTGCGTGTTGGGTACGCCATCGAGCATAGCGTCCCCTTTAAAGTCATTTAAGTATTTTATTCACAGATATGGATAAATATAAAATTTCATATTCTTTATTTACCTGGGGTGTTACAGTAATAGTCATCATTCACCTTTATTTATCGTTATTTTTATTGTTTTCAAGACAATAGTGGGTCTCCTTTTCCACATTTGTCTCTACCTCAGTTTCCACCTATGCTTCCTCCTCCACCTCAATATCTGACCCTGTCTCCGAATCCACCTTGGTTTTTTCCTCCTTCTCTGCATATGCCTCTATTATTTCCCAAAAAAATTATTGTTTATAGGTTATCGCTTCTACCAAAATTAATATCCTCTATTATATTTCTCTAAGATAAACGGATCATAAATAATATATAATAATTCTTACACTAATTCTTCACATCCCAAAAAAAATTATAAGGATATAGATCATAATAGATCACAAAAATGGTAGGTAATCACCTAAATTTAATGTCCGAAATTATTAGGACAACATTTAAATGACCCACTAATCTCAAAACAAATTTACTTATTCATTTCGTATATAGGTTTTTGAAAATATTTATAGTACGTATAAAATATTGATAAAAAAATTATTAGGAAATATATTTAATTATATTATAATTACCATCAGAAGTTACATGTTTGGGAATTCTAGTATTTTCATGTTTTATGATCTCTCTCATAAATTTTTAGACATAATATCCAAAATCGATTCCATTATAATAATTCACACACTCAAGAAACATTGAACAAATAACTAAATTATTTTTAAATATGATTTGATAGTTAAATCATTCTTTATATAGATTAATTTGTTTCCATTGGTAGTAATCCACATCTCTTTCTATTTAGAAACCAACTTCAATCCATTATTTAGCCTATATTTAGCGACCTCCCTATCATAAAAAAATTATTGCTAAAACATAGGTTGAAAATTATAATTTTAATTTAATCTATAAAATAATGATTTAAATGTATTAAAAATTCACAATACAAAACATGTGTTGTTGTTTTATTTGATTTCTATGCATTAGATCCAAAAAAAATATTTTGGGTATCAAAATTTATTGTGATCAGCAACTAATGTTTCCTTGAAAAAATTAATTAGTGTGAAAATTAAAAATATCTTTTATGTGATTTGGTTTTAGAATTTTAATTCTGCATTGTAAGCATACAAAAGTGTCTGTCGTTTGATTTATTTTCTCAAATGATTCATGTAGATCATACATTTTATTCTTAGTTTCATCATTATCCAAAGTAATTTTTTACATATGAATGACAAAAATAATAATGAATCTAAATTGTGATTTGAATGGATTCCCCTTTATATAGTAGTAATATAAATTACTGTAGAAAATATGAATAGTTATTAACCTTAATAAACATTTTATACAACTATTTGGATAGATTTATTATGAAAATGTACCTTATATATGTATTCAAAACTGAGACTCCCAGTCATTCATGATTGAGAATATCATTAAATGTCTCAATAGTAATTACATATCTTATAATAGATCCATATATTTATTTTTCATATATAATTAAATACATGTTTACATATTTAAATATATTCTCTACATGATATTTTAATGAAAAAAATGTTTCTATGTAACTTAGGTACATAAGATACTTTCAAAATGTAGTTTTCATTTCTTGGTCGATTCACTAGATTGTCTTGATTTGACATTCCATTTCACCATTTCATTATCCATCTATTATTGAATTCGTCACTTAATTCCCTTTTTAATCAGTGGTTACATGATTTTCATATAAAAAATCTTTCAAAGACATACCCTATGTATCTTTATAAGATTAGATGACCATGCTATGAAAGTTATAATAACATCATTGATCGTTGTAATGTATCGATCATCAAGTGGAACCAGAAACCCACCAGTCATCTCCTGAGCCTCCACCTGCCCGAATGGCCCGAAGGCCTTAATTTTTATTGATTTTTGATAACCCCCATTTCATGGGATGAGGGGGAACCCTTACAAGGCCCATAGGATCAGAGATTACATGGTGCATAGGTTTAAGAGATTACATGACCCGAAGGTCTTAGAGAATTCAACCAAACTATCTACAAGGAACTGCCCCTCCCCATCATCTGCATCTTGATAGTAGCTCTCCACCTTTGCATGACCGTCTGGCTAGGCTTCCCGTGCAAGCACAGGCTGGTACCGATGACATAGCCATACCCTCTCATTCTGACAATCCATTTGGCTCTGATCTGGTGAGTGTACCTACTCTGAATCCTCTTGTGAGGCTGCTCATTTTTTGTAGTGTGTCTGGGCCTGCATTCATGTGTCCCGAAAGCCTTGGGGTGTCCCGAAGGCCTTAAGGTGGACCAAAGGCCTTGAGAATCAACTGGCCTGAAGTCTTTAGGTGGCTCAAAAGCTCTGAAGGACCCGAGGACCAAACCGTTTTCTTGGAGGCCCAAATGGATGAAATGTTCTGGCTGCTACAGTACCGAATAGTGCCTGCTACAGTTCCAGGTATAGTACCTCTACATTAAACCAGAAATATGCCTCCACCTGGATTTGATCTTGGGTCTCTTGGATGCACCTAGCGAGTCCTCACCAACTGGGCTGAGGATATTAAACCAGTCCTCCCACTATCATGTGATCATTTGGGATCCCTTTATAGTTTATCTTGTCTTACAGGATATTATATAGCGTACCCATCACAATAGGGCAGTGCATGGGTGTTGAAAGATATAAATTACATACTCCTATATCCTACACATTTTAGAAATATAAATTTATTGGATTTTGTTTGATTCACATTTTTGATAAATAGTAATTAAAGGAATTATTACCTCATGTAAGGTAAGTGGTTGGGGTGAATGAATAACATCAAATCTTGTGGGGTCATTTTTTCCATCTACGGATCTTTGTTCAACCACTAGTTCCCTTTGACCCTTTCTTAAACATTGTTCTTCCAAACCTGACCTAACAATAATATCTTTTAGTGAGTATATTTGTGTATCTAATAATCTCACCATATTATATATATATATATTCATGTGTTTTTATCATCTCAAAATGTGTCTGTGGAGGCAATCCAAAACATAATCCTCTAACACAACCATATTGTTCTGGCTGCTTCAAATATATTGGAAGTAGTTTTTCTTCTCGTAAAGTTGTTGTTGATTATTGAGTCCAAACTCTATAAAAAAACATGAACATAAATAGATATTTATATTTGATATTTAAATAAAAAATAATAAATTACTATTATTTTATACTTATACATGATTCATATCCTGTTCTTTTATTAACTAGTTTACCCTACTTATTTATGTTATCCTTATTACATAGCACAAAACATGGGATATAAATCAATTTAGATTTTGATTCATCAATATGGATATAAAAAAAGGAACATATGTTATTTTATATCACATAAAACAGAATTTTTGATTTAAAATACATAATTATTCCTTCTCTAGTGAAGTGTTCCCCATCCATGCTTTGTGATAGGGGTACATTGGTTTTGGCGAAAATTATTTATTTTCCACACTCATTTTTTGTTTCATAAATTGACAATTTTGAATCAACTGGATAAAATAAATAATTTACCATAATATCTTTTAAACTTCAAAGAACATGAAATGAATTCTATTTACGATGATATATTAAAGCATCTCATGTTTCATAATTTATATTGTGTCAATAACTAATTTTTCGGTAGCGATTTACATTCCCCTCAGCATCCATATTATGTAACATCATAAGAAGATTCAGGAAGCCTCTATGGGATTTTACGACTTCCATTAAGAAAAATTTCTTATAGAAATATTCTAAAATATATAAAGACTACAAAGTTTAATGGAAATTAAATTATAAATTAATTATGTAATTTTTCATAAAAATAGAGATAGTACATCATAACATTACCATTATACCCTTTCAAAGGGTTTCTTTCATTACATGTTGGATGTGGAACTGTTAATAAATATTAATTGTTGTATTCATCTTGGTTGAGACACCAACATAACTATTGAACACTAACTTGTGGGGTTCAACAGGTTGGCTTTGTTGATTCCCACCAACATCAAATTTTATACCCTAACATCTTTCCATGATATTTTAATTCAACACTATGATATTGCATCATTGTTTTTTTATCAACAACATTTTATTGATCCCAAAATAATTCTATAGTTTCCTTATCAATAATACATTCTTCCTTGATATTGGTAACATCATCATGTGTAAAAGACATTGTATTCATGAGTAATCAAGAATATAATTTTTCTTCAATTACAATAACATAAACAAGAACAAAGGATCTGAGAAGGATCTCATGAAGGATATATTCAAAACTAGATGAACTACATAACACCATATTCATAATATTTTTTAAAATTATTAGCATGAATCCATTTTCATGGAACTGGTTAACTTATTTTAAGAAAATTATTACTCCACTATGGTAGTTATTATCCTTAGAATTAATCCAGAGGTTATAGTTATAAACATTTTTCTTCCCCATCATCTTAATCTCCTGAAATTTTTTTATATCATTTTGTTTCTTGAGACTTATCCTCCATCTCTTTTGTAAATGCACCAATGTTTATTGAACTACTCTAAGCATTATTAATCCAAAACTAGGTACCTACGATCATTTTGGATAAAGAATTATTATAGTATGTCAAGAAACGTAGAATATATGGGGGATGAGTCTCAAGAAAAAAAATAAATAATAATTGTTTGTGAGAGGAAGATAGTGGGGATCAAATTTGTCTTCTTAAAACATTCTAAATTACTAAAAATTAATTTCAAATTTCAAATCTGATCTCAAAATGATAAAAGTCCCCTAAAACTACTTTGAGAACATCAAATTATCCCCATTACTCTTCATTGACTCGAATCTAGGTTATTATTAATTTTCCCTCACATGTATCTCAAATAAAAGAGATTTATATATATTGAGGTTCATGTTCAGTTTGTGAGTTTAAAAATAAACAATTAAATAATATCGGGCCCCCTAAAATATACAATAGTACATATATTTGAGTATATGTTTAATGTAGTAACATTAAAAATAAACATTTAAGTCTTTTCATTGGGTACTAACCAGGACACCATGATTGTTAAATGTAACAACTTCATTTCATACTAATTAATTATACTAATCATACCATATAACTATACCATGGTTACTCCCTGCCATTCAAATCATTTCACTAATAATATGTCAAAATTTGAATCATAAGAGGAGTATAAATTATTTATATTCATCATGAAGTAAGAACATCACACATACCATGAGATTCGACCTTGGACAGCTAGAATTCAAGACTATCTATCAGGGATAACCATCACATATACTTATTGTATTTAAATCATGAAATGTGTATAACATAGTCATTTTTCTTATGAAGTCCATTTTAAATATCGATAAGTATTAACATAAATGGCTCCCTTTGGAAAGAACCACATAATGTGTGCCATAATACTTTAGTTAAATCGTACTACAAAAAACTCACATTGAAGAACAAAAAATCAATCAAATATCACATCACCTTCACCCTAGACCTTGATGATTCACTAAGATGTCTATAATAACAAAAATTCTAACATACCTTTCCTATAACAGAAATAATACCCATTATATTCTTATAAACGATAAAAAACATTATCACAACCACTCATGTATTTCTGGTAGAATTTTTTTTAATAATACATTAAGAGGTATATTAAAAATAATTTCAAATAATATCAAGTGATTATTCAAAAAATATTATATGGCATGATTTACCAAAAAATTTCAAAAAGTTTTGTTATATACTAAATTTAAAACAATTATTTTCAAAAAAAATATACTCTAAATAACAAATTATTATACAAGTAAACAAAAATAATTAGTTAAGAAATTAGTAAAAACAATGTACATAGGGAAAAATGAAGACTTACTAAATAAAAGTCACGAAATGTTTCCATTTCCAAAAATTATAATGTCTAGAAAAAAATCATGTCACGTTTTATAATAATTCATATAGTTATCTTAATCAAAAAATTATTTATAAATGTTTATTGGTTAATTTTAAAATATTAAGATTATTTAAACATTATTTTTTTATTACAGTAATATTTTTTTGAATAATATATTTATTCTATCAACATAAATATATTATGAAGAATTTCTTATAAAAAATAAAATATAAATTACATATAAAAAAGTATAAATAATCTAGTATTTTAAACATAAACTTTCCTTAATCAAATAATAAAACATGATAATCAATTAAATATTTATATTATAGCATGTTTAATACATTTTAATTGATCATGATTATATATACCCCATGTTTTATCAAATCTACCATAATTAAAACCATTCACTATCATTGATTCTGTTCAAAACCATTATAAAACCCTTATCATAGTAGATATTTAATTATTAATTAATTATTTAAATCATGAAAAAGATATTTCAATGGTTAATAAACAATTCTTTCTCTATTTTCAACAAATACCCCAAAATACATGTATTGTAAGCTCTTACATATCCCACATGATCTAAATATTTTTGAATGCTTTATGATTCAAAAATAGAAAATGGTTTTTCACCCTGCCATATAGGATTGTGTTTTGAGCTAGATTATAACCTATGAGAAATTATTAACCATAAAATTTTAATAGTGGAAGGTGTTGAAAATGTACCCAACATCACTAAAATTTGATTCAAACTAACTAAAAAATAACCCAATATTGTGGAGCTCAATATATCTACTTGTAATTTTACTTATGAGAAATAGGGATCCTAAAAGGGGAATTTTGAATACCATATTTAAATACATGAATTTGATAGATTACCTACGTAAAGTTATGTTATGGTTCTGTGTAAAGCTAAATTAAACTGCATAAATGTCATGTGAAGTAAAACTGGGAAGTGGGAATGGATCATGTTGTATTGGTCACTATGTTGGACTTCTAATTTGACAATGAGAAATTAAAATCCCTCTAGGAGAATTTTAGAAGTGTAGTTATCCCAAATGAATGGATATATAGAAGAAGAAGAAGGTTTGGAACCCATTGTATAATATATAAAAGTAAAGAAGCATAAGGACTCATTGTTGTTCAGTGAAGAAGTATGGTTCATCTTGGTTGAGAACATCACAAAAACGCAAACTACAGAACCCAAAATATAAATCAATGGGAGATTAAAAGGATAAAATAAAATAGCATGGAATATATACTTGATTTTTATGAGAGAACATAGGGGACATGTGCCGTTATCAGGGGAGATCTGTGAGAGCTTTAGAATCAACATGGAATCGGTCACTATGAGGGTTATTTTAAATAGATTGGGGATAATTTATCAGTGCTTACCAAAAGGTTCTGATAAATATACCTATTATAAATGATAAATTTATAAGATCTAATAAAATTAATGTTTATGATTTATTTTTTTCTGCTCATAACGATTTATCTTTATCAGCACTAATTTTTTTGCACTGATACATATGTCTATTATTAGTGATTTTTTATCACTGATAAACCACTATCTTTATCAGCACTAAGGAATCACCCATAAAATATACCTTTACATGTGCTAAAACATTAGTGATAATAAAGGATTTGAAATTATAATTAAAAAATTAAAAATATATTTATATAATTATCTTTTTTGTAATATTATAACTATTTAAATATATAATTATTAATATATAATTAAATAAATAATTTTTAAAAAAAATTATATTTTTCATTTATAATTATAAATATACAATTTTATAAATATGGTGAATATATATATCACTTTCTTGGGGGTACAATTACATTAAACACACACATAGGCCAGAAAGGCAAGTCGTAGGCCCCCAAGAGATTTTCTACCCACCAAGCCTCATTTATTCAATACATGGCCCGAAGGCCTAGTGGACATAAATCCAATTACATGTCCCAAAGGCCTAATTTAACGTCATGCATACATCATACTACCTATGTCATGTCCACGTTATCATTGGTCTTTGTCATGCCTGCATCTTCGTATGCTTGCAGAAATTCTTTATTTAAATATATTTATTATAATTTTATAATTAAAAAATATAATTATATAATTATATATATTTACATAATTATTTATATGTACATAATTATATATACAATAATAAATATATATAAATATAGATATAAATATTTGAAATATATCCATTATTTAAATTTATTTCAGATAATTATTTAATTATTTAAATATATAATTATTTTTTTTAAAATATATGAAAACATTTAAAAAATATTTATATATTTATATCAATATATATATGTATATCATTATATATTTATATCAATATATATATGTATATCATTATATATATATATATATGGAATAGCTGAGTGGTAGCTTCCCCTATGGCTATCGATGAGGTTTATAATTTGAGTCCCACTGAGTAAATCCCTCCATTATATTTTTCCTACTTTTAATTATAGACCCTTTACCTAGATAAATAGGGGATTCAGCCTAAAAATATATATATATAATAATAAAATATAATTTTAAATTTAAATATAGTATTTTCCCTATTTAAATAAATTCATTATAATTTTATAATTCTTTAATTATATATAATTATTTATTTCGTATTATTTAAAAATTAAAAAGTCTAATATTTATATATTTGTAATAATTATAAATTTATAAATTTATAAATATAGTATATATAAATTTATAAATATATTTATTTATAAATATCAATTTATAAATATATTTTTTACATTATTAATGATTATATAGTCTAAAATACAAGCATTTTAAAAATGAGTGAAATTGGATAATTAAACATGATAACACATTAAAATTATTGAAAAATGCTAATTTTTTATTATTTAAAAAATATTATTAAAAAAATATGGATATATATTGAATTGTAGACGAATACATATCAAAAATACTAAAACAGAGTAAATAAATATATGTAAATAAATAATAGAAAATGCTTAAATTCAAGAAAAATGAATAAATAATACCATACTATAATAATATTATAAATAAATGATTAAAATAAACTAATTAAAATCATAATACATTAAATGAATCATTCTATAATTAAATTGTAAAATATACTAATATTTAAATAACTACATAAATATTATCTGTATGTGTTTCTATATAATATTTTATTATCCATAAATATTTGTCTTTGTTTGTGTGTGTGTCATATAAAAATGAAATAATTATGTATATTTATGTGAAATCAATGATCCACACATTTGATATAAGTTAAATTGAAAAATCAAACCACATTAAAAATTAATAAGACATTAATATGTTTCTAATTATTACATTTTATCCATTTTATAAATATTTATATTTATTATATATTATTTATTAGTATTTATAATTAATCTATAATAAAATTATTCATTTTTACTAATAATTATTTCATTATTAATTTTTTTAATAATTTGGTTAATTAGTCATTTTTATTTTTTTGGTTAATTATCAAAAAAAATCATTTTTTTTATTTTATTAATACAGTTGATTTATTTTATATATCATTAATATATACTATTTATTAATATTTACAATCTAAATTTATATATGTATATTAAATGTCTTACTTTTTATCAATAATTATTTAATTAATAAAATGATTGATATTTTCTTAATTTTATCATTTTTTACTATTATTTGTATTACTATTTCATTTTATTAATTTTACATATCTATATATTTAATATATATTATTTATTAATATTTATAATTTATATATATGTATATTCAATTTTGTCATTTTTATCAATAATTATTTAATAAATAAAATTATTAATATTTTTTACATTTTTATGTTTAATTAATTCATTTTCATCTGACAATTATCAGTGATAAAATATTACAGGTAATGGCTATCATTTATCAATGCTAAAAATAAAGTGCTGATAAACAGTAATCTTAATCCATTCTAAAAAATCACTCATAAAGGGTATATTTATTGAACGCTATATAAAAGCATTGATAAAGGATACCCTTTATCAGCTCTTTTTTCTAGAGCTGATAAAGTTCAATACTATTAAAGGTCTATTTTGTAGAAGTTGTCACATTAATTATCACTTTTAGATGTTTATTTTTGAATTTATCCATTAAGGGTCTTCAAATAGAAACCACATTTTCCATTTCCTTATGTGATGGTAGTAGATCCCTTTTTGGTATCAACATTACTCTTTTTCTTATTAATGTATAAGAAACATATCATCATTTTTCTACACTTCTTGAACAGAAATTGATAGCTTCTTACGTTCATGGTAACCTTTCGTTTTGAAATCAAGTGAAATATACACATCAGATCTTGAATTAGATAAGTTAAAATAATATCCTCTAGAAGTTAATTTTAACATAAGTTCTCTAACCTACCTTTTCATTATTTATATAAAATGGTCCTTATGCTCCTGGGTCTATTGAAAATTATTTTTTCAATACCTCTATCTAAACTAGTGTCATTCGATATACTAATTTAGATAGGGTTTTATCTCTAGGGAAATTTTTATTGGAGAACTCTGATTCTTGATTTTGAGTAGTTCTAGGGAAATCCTCTAGAAATACATCAAAAATTTCTTACACAATGGGTACATCCACCATATTTATTTTTTCATTTATATCCACTATTTATGTGAGTAATTCATACCAATCCTTTATTAATAATATTTTTATATCCAAAGAATATATCAATGAATGAATTCCATTATTTTCTTTATATTTTATACAAATATGGGTTAAGTAATGAGGTTAAATATAAACACTTTATCAAGATAATAAATATTATTAATATAATATGAGATCAAATTCATACCCAAAATAAAATCACATTCTATTAAGAGAAGAACCGCTAAATCGTTATTCAATACTTTCCCACAAATAGTGGTTACGAATATAATTTATATCATGATAGAAATAGATGCACAACTAGAAGTATTTATTTGTAAATAAACCACTAATTTCAAACATGTGGAAATAATGTTCTCTATATTTTACTTGTCACAACATCAATGGGTTAGTCCAACTCATGTGTTATGGTATGAAGTTCCCTTTATGATTGGGAGAAGTTGATTAGTATTGAGATTATAGAATCCCATCATGAATTGAATTGAAAAAGTGGGAACATGAATTGATCTAAATTGATACATGTTAATATTTTCATTGATCTTAGATTGGCAGTTATAGTAATTTCACAAACAACTATTCTACACTATGGTGTTGTGTTTGATAACATTCACATTGTATGTTTCCCTTGGAAAGTTTCCTATGTTAATTGCTTCCCAATTTATGAAAGTGTTTTCATGTTTAATTTAATTAAAATATACTCATGGATGTGTTATAGGATCATTGGAGTTGAATGATGCTATAAAGAAATGAAGTAATACTTTATTGAAGAATGTCAAGGCATGAAGGGTCTGGTTGTACCATAAAAGGGATTATAGAGTTAATGAAGTTTTTCTTACATATTAGATCATGCCACAATGTATGTCAACTATATCACAAAGTATTTGAGTCATAGGAGAGTTTAATCTTATGCATGAAGCTACACACAAAAACATATTTAATTACACCATGAAGCATGTATATGAGGTGATTTATTAGATTTCTTTTGTCCATGGATTGTTTATGATGAAATATTAGTGTATCATCGGTTTGGGATAAAAATGTACTTTCGGTATAACATTTAATTCCACACCACAAAGAAGAGCTCACACTATAATCAATTAGACATGAAAATCTAGTACTTTATTGGATTTTATGTAATTCAAGGCACCGTGCCACAAATTACTCGACCCCTCCATAATGTTATTAAATGAAAAAAAAACGTAATTTCATGTAATTTTTAATATATTTTTTATTTTATCATCACATTATAAGTAAGTTGGTCAGACTATAATATATGAAGACTCTATGAAATATTGGATTATCTTCAAAAAAACAAAATATATTTGATTTGTGACAAAAATATTGGAATATATGAGGGGACATTCCATCCATTCTAACATGGATTTGGATAGGAAAGAGGATAATAATGGGGGATCACATATATTCCAAATTTCAAATCCACTTACGGTGAATGGTTGTGGTAAAATTAATTAACATCTGGGTGATTATAATTCGTTCTTATAATTATGAGTTTTGGGGAATATTCATTATAAATAAATTATTCTCATTGATAATAAGATAAGAACATGGATAATGAGATCCCAATAATTAGACAGTGGGGATCTTCTACTTAATTGTAAGATTTAGTGATTTTTGATTTTTGATTTTGTGTTATGATTGTTTTTTATAACTCTCTCCATCTTCATCACATCATCTCTATCAAGTTCTATAAACACTAACTGGTGATAAGAAAACTTTTTTTTAGATTTTATGTTTTATATCTACCCTGGATTCACCCCCTCCCCCCTCTTCGGGGTGGTGGTGGTATACTCTCTCTTGGGATTATTAGTTGGTATCATATAATTTTTTAATTTGTTGTAGTTATTATTGTGAATTTGAAATTTTGTCACTGATTATATCTTTTATTGATAATATATATGTAGTTTATGATTAAATTAAATTATAAATGAGTTCTTAAGTTTGAAAGAAATGGGTTTAATATATAAAATTCAAGGATTGGTCTATATCTTATATCTCTTAAATAATAAATTATTATCCTCATAAAGAGTGGTTTATATATTCTAGAAGTTGGGATACCCCTTACTTTTCTTAATAATAAGAATATTTAATCTGATAGGAGAGCACAAAATGTATTACATTCATCCCTCTTGGAGAATAACTTCACAAGAGTCATGGGATTAAAAGTAGTGAATGGAATTTTTCGAAAACTGCATTATATTCATAAGGGAGAAAATAAAATGATAGATTCATTGTTATAGACATGTTTGTCTTAATATGAAGATATCCAAATGCGATAATATGAAATTACGTATATGTTATTCATTTTGTTGAACAAGATTTAAACCTAGATTCTATGTTATAGATAACTATTTGATGATTCTACCATTGTAAATAAATTTATAAGAAAAAATCTAGATAAATTATATGAAAAAAAATTCATAGTGGATAAAGGTTTCCGGGAGTCGACCATCCATAAAATCAATATTTTTTTAGATTTTTTATAAGATGTGAATAGTTTTTTAATTCAGTATAAAAAGGAAAATATAATAAGTAAATAACATTAAAATATATAAAATATTCAAAACAACATTATCCAAAGATGTCTCTAGATGAAGAGTTTAAAGATTAAGATGTTTCCGTGTATTTTTATATATTAATATCATTATTTTTTAAAGTCATTAAATGAGGAAAATGTAAATATAAATGTAATATTTGATTCATGTTTTGGAATTTTGGAAATATTGAGTAATTTTTATCAAATTTCTCAGAGAAGTAATATGAATATGAGGATAATGTTCAATCACAAATGTAATCAAGAATGAGGAACATGATGTATGGTAGTATTAATATTTAGAATCCCTCCAAAGGAAATGGAATTTTCAATATAATAAAAAATATGAAATTTATCTCAAAAAATGATTCCAAAACGTGTGATGGGGAATTGAATGGAAGTAAGATGCCTTATTGGATGAAGTGGTAATAGCTTTCATTGAAAAATAATATTATCTATATAATACCTAGATTAAAGAAGAATAAGGGAGTTATAAAGAATAAAAAGGTAGTAATGAGGAAAAACCTATGGAGTTCCAATTGGGGACGGATATTTTGTTTTATTAATTTCCAATTGGAATATTTAGTTAGAAAATATAACTTAAAAATTTTATAATGATTCGTTAAATAAATATCTTTAAAAATCAAAATATAAATTAAATTTTAAGATATATTTTTTATTCACATTAAAGATAGTATTTTTAATTTATATCCTTGATTCTATGGAAAATATTCCATATATTTACATAGAATGTTAAATTTTCAAGAATAATGTGGTAAAAGATATTATGTAAAAATATATAGAAGCTGAAAATTCCATGGTTTAAGATCTAGTTTTGGTGTTTAAAATACATTGAAAGATGTTTATGAATTCACTAAAATTGTATAAAAATTTGTTAAAGAATCCATGAAATTTAGAGATTGTATTATTGTACCACAAACAAAAATTTTGGACACTAAATAATTAACATTAAGTAGTTGTGGTAGTGAAAAGTAATAGAAGAGGGTTATTACAATACCTAAGTAGGATAATACACCCAGTTCCAAATGTGGTGATGGTTATGAAAATTCCAAAAGAAATGAAGTGTGGGATAATAAGAATAAAGAGTCAAATTCTTAGGTAATGTTCAAAGGGAAAGATAAGTATTTTTATCTGGACAATTCTGAAAACAAATAGTATATTTCAAACCAAAACAAATCATAATTAAATCCTTTTAATGAATTTATCTATTAACTGATGAATTTTTAATTAACAAAATATGGTAGTGTTTTTTATTATAAAGGAAAAAAATATTATATACGTTAGTATATTTTTTCACTTCCCTAATTGAATAGATTTAATAAACCATGGGAGATTCAAACTAAAGTTTATACGTGCTAGCTAAGACAACATTTTAAAGAAAAGATATAGCTATATAATACATATTATTCTAATGAAGACACTATTGGTTGGTGTTAACAACCCAGTCACATGACAAAAAAGTGTCTCTGAATGCTATCAATGCATCTGAAGTAAAAAAATATAATTAAAAATCTATCAATATGAGGAATAATAAAGAACAAGAAATGGTGGTTGAAATCACTTATAAATATTTAAATGGATAGAATACTTCAATAATTGATGGGATCACTCTCCAAATATAACAAAAAATAATAATCACTTGAAATATATCCTATGTTATTATAGAGGAGTTGTTACTTTCAAAAATTACATTTCACTCAATGTCAAAGGAGTTGGATAATATAAAATTGGTGAGAATGAACATGAATACAGTGATGTTATATTTATCAAAGGGTTGAAGTAAAATATATTGAGTTTTTATCAATATTATGATAGCGGTAATGAGTTAATATTTTTCAAGGATGTATGTTACATAAGAAGGTTAAATATTTACAAAGTCTTGTTGATGGTATATGGAACACATAATTATATATTTCAAATTTCCAATGATCATACTACTTTATAAGTAATCATGATGGAGTAAATTTTGATATGTATTATTAAACTCGGTTATTTTACAAAAAGCAATATGGCTAATCTTTTTAAACATAATGTTATGTGGGATTAAAGAAAGAGTAATTGTGAAAGGCTCGACAATTATACAATATCTAAAAAGGAAAAATAGAGAATAAGAGCCTCAAGATAATGGGGATCAAGATAAAGAATCCTATAAAGTTAATAAAAAATAATGTGTATGGTTCAATGAGATTGAATTCAACCAATAATGTTGGGTAATATAATAATTTTTTATGATTTCACTCATATGACTTATGGCTATTTTATTTTGAGTAAATCACAATATCTTGAGATATTAAAAAACTTTCAAAGGACTATTGAAAATACAATAGGATATTCCATGAGAATATTTTTTCTTGATAATGGATATGAATATAAGAACAGATAATTTAAGGTATATTTGAGAATCATAATAAACTCTCTGAGTAAAAACCCATATACACACCACAAAAAAGATAGGTTGAGTGGAATAAATTAACAAGGTATTGGGTGTACTTTTCTATAGAAGCATGGGACCTAGAAATTATTAAAGAGAAAAGACAAAATTTTGGTTCTCCACATTGTCAACTAATTACTACTCAGACAAAATTTGACCCATATTACCTATATGTTATGGTTTGTTAGGGATCCAAGATTGAGATTCTTAACGATATTAAATTTACCGTGCCACATAAATATCAAAGGTAAACATTTTTTAATAGTTTATGATAGAATATATTCAGTCATATTTCTTTGATATACACATGATGGAAGTTTTTATCACTAATAAAAAAGAATATAAGAAATATTACTGAGAATATTAATGTAATTGATTGTTAAAATGACAACTCATCACAAAAACAATTTCTCACTAATAATGATATTGATAAATCTCAGGCGTAATATATTATATAGCATTAAAACATGTTAGATACACAAGTATATTTTTAAAATAATCATCATGATTATAAAATATCAACTAATAAAAAAATACTCAATAATGGGTAAAGTAAGTTATCAAGGCAAAGAAAATATGTGGAAGTTGAGAAAATTATTACATATAGTAAAAAAGGGGTATCATACATGAAATATTTTTAGTATATAAAATCATTTTACGTTTCATTCAAAATTCTAACTAAATAGTGTTGTAGAATCATTTTAATAAGAATAATGGATAATAGTAATGGATGAAGAGAATAATAAAATTGAGAATAATAGAACTCCGTATTTGATTCTATTTCAAAAATCTTGTAATATTATTAGTGTGGAATTGATTTTCAGAAATTAACTCAATGATAAAGTTGGAGTATCACATAAAAAATTTCATTTAGTTTTAAATGGTTACTCTTGATGAAGGGTGTTGATTTAGATGGAATTGTTTCTCCAATCATAAGGATTGAAACATTTTAAATATTTTTTATTATATTATCTCAATATAAATAAAATGTTTTCAACTGTTCATGAAGCTAGAATTTATGAATAGTGAACCTGGGAAAGAATTATCTATTGTGAAAGTAGAAGGGTTTATCCTTGATGGTGATAGTTCTCAAGTTAACAAGATGATAAAGGATTTATGTGGTCTAAAAAAATAACTCAGATCATGTTATTTTAATTTTTCTAGTGGATTAAAGAGTACAAAATTCATAAAAGTAAAATTATATTTATATATTTATTTTAAGGGTGAGGATTTAAATTAATTAAATGTAAATATGTATGTTAATGAAATTATTTTTGCTGGAAAAAAAGAGAATATCTGTGAATACTTTTCCTCAAAAATGAGGAAACACTTTTAGGTGTTGATGATTAATGAGTTGAGATTATTTTCGGATTTTCAAGTGATAAACACAACTATTTATATCTTTCTCTTATAAGAGAAGTATTATTTTATACTTTTAAAACAAATTGGATTGGAATAATTGAGACAGGCCACTAATCCTATATCACTTGGGAATAAATTTTTTATTTATTAAGATGGAAGGAGTGTGCATTAAATAAAGTTTTCTATACTAGATATAGTATTTATAGTTAGTTTATGTGAAAAATTCTAAATATTTACTAAGGAGTCACATATTGCAGTGTAGAAATAGATCTATTGTTATATAAGAGGGAGTTTTTCATTAAGTTTTATGTATTATGTGAACACATTATTTTATCTTTATAGATATTATGATAGGTATTGGGAAAGATATTTTGATGATCATATTTAAACTTCTAGAGATGTATTCTTAATCAATGGATGATGTGACGTATGGAAATCCAAGAAAAAAATCATCTCACATTGATTATAATAGAATATTCATTTGTTTTGGCTTCATAATCCAATAAATAAATAATTTTTCTAAATATATAGCTCAAGTATGTGTGGGTGAATGTTTCATACCCATTTATGATTAGGTGTCACAATCAAGGTACAATAATATTTTAAAAAAGTCTAGTGCAACATTAAAAAGTTTAATCATATTGTTGATGCCCACTAAATTAGAATAAAAAAAATTCACAAAGTAATAAATACATGGATATGAGTATTACTTTCCAACAAAATAAATGGAAATAGAAGGTGTCTAATTCTCAGGGATTGTGTACGCCTCTAGGAGACATGTGATTGCTTGACCATAATATGGTCATGTAAAGGAACCATTTTTAGCACATATCCTGCAAGGGATCCCATGTAGTCCCTTTGAAAATCCATTCTAATTTCATGAAAGGCACCTCAAACAATAGGTTATCATGTGTAGGTAAGTAGATTAGATCCTCCATGTCAAACGGTTTGTCAATCGAAGAGTTCCGGACAACCCAACAGAATTGCATCTGAAAATATATATAAATTTCCAAAAGTAGGAGCCATATTTCAGTCATAAATCTCACACGATGGATCAATGGTGGGCGGGATGGTTTTCCCTAAAATCATTCAAGAAAAATTGTGAGACCTATAATTCCCTGAACCTAGTTATCTAGAATCAATGCATTATTACATAACATTGGCATGATACCAGGAATCATTTCCCGAAAGACAGATCAATTTAGTATCCTTGGAAGTACTAGATACATACATAAGTTTTACATTACATCATGAAATAAAAAAACATTATGTCAACTTTTAACACTATTATATCCCATCGCCTATAACTGTAGGTTAATAGTAATATACCAATTTTCATCCTAGGTAAAATAAAACAAAAGAAAGGGGTGAGCTCAAATGCTCAGTATGGATAACAATATAGTGGAAACTATCATGAATTAGAATAATCATTTATGTTAATGTATAAGGCTACAAAAAAGCCTTTTAAACTTTTACTTTACCATAATATGGAAAAGATAAATCAAATATTGCAATTTACTTATTCACATGGATATACTACTAGTCGAATATTCACATGTATTATTAATATCCAATTTTATAATGATGGAATGAAAAATTCCGGACATCATAACCACATAGTCAGGGCCTTGTGCTAAGACTACAAATAAGATTCTGGCAAGTCATTGTGCCAAGACACTAGTTTGTCTCCTGAGACCTACCGATGCATCAAGGAGAAATAGCGGGCTCCAACCATCACTTACTAAGTCCAATGAATTCCTCATATTAAATGTTTGAAACATAATATAAACCTTCGTATTAAAACTAGTATTATAAATGTCAATATTTTAACCACAAACCATGAATGGCATAAAACTAGCACATCCACAGTCAAACATTAGTCATTAAATACAATATAGATGACTGTATTATAATAAATAAATGATAATAAATAACAAAATAAACTTAAGGATATTGAAATAGATGAAAATAGTCTTTAAACCTATTTGAGAGAAATATCCCCTTTTTCTTGAAAACATTTAAATATTGCACTATTTATCAAAGAAGTTGTTTAAAAAAGATTTTTAAGTCAAAGTGTATCATACCACTTTGAAAAATTTAAAAGGAATTTTTATTTCTAAAAATTCATGTCCATATAAATAAATACATAAAACCATTTTTTAAACGTGGACATTAATGAGAAATATTTAAAGGAATAAATATTTAAAACATTTAAAACTATATTTTAGTTAAAAATTTCCTAACCAAATAAGTGATGCTTGAATACAGGTAATTGAGGAATAAAATTAATCAAACCACTATAATATCATGAGAACAAAGGAATTCATGATATAATATATCAAATTATAGTATATTCTCCATATAAAAGCAAATTTGTGCTTAACGAGACAGAGGTCGCAAATGAATGTAAATTGAGATGAAATACCTTATATAGACTATATCCTTAGATTAAGGATAAATAATTGAAATAATTATGTGTGAAAAATATAAATACCCTCAATATGATTGGACATTCAGGGTAAATCAATTAGGTTTAATTCACACATATTCTTGTAAAAACAAAACCAATGACTTGGATGTTTAACTCAATGAATGGAAATTAAGTTAAGATTACCCTTAAAAAGTTCATATCAATGGAATGTGAATTTATCAATGGAGTGATTATGTGTATCAAAGGTATATCCATAGAAAGGTGAGTAGAGATTAATACATAAATAATAAATAGTGATTCCACAAATAATCTTGGAGTAAAATAATCAATGATGTATGTGTAAAGCCCAATGAGTGGAAATTGAAATTTTTAATTCCCTTACAAGTTTGGTAACTTACGAAACATACACCCCATGAAATATGTATCATACAATATAGATTTAAATACCCATAAATTAAATTATATTACACAACTAATACAATTATGGGATTAACATACACCACTCAAAAGGAAATAGTGGCAATATAGCATGAATCTTAGGGGAATAAGAAGTGAGATGAAAACCCCTTACAATGTGCTTTTCCTTAGTATAGGGTAGGTTAATATCCTGTATAATGGTGAAATAATTTTTTTTAAATTATAAAATAACCTAATACATAAATATTATATAATATATGATCTTCTAATATAGCTTTGTTAATGATATTTCAATAGTATCATTATTTTGGTTGTTAACTAATTCATTTTACCTTATATGTTTTGTTATATAATTCAAGATTGTTATGTATAGGATCTATTTTATTCATATCTATAATGATATTAAGTTCGTAAACATTATTTATAATCATAAATTGAATATTATTCTTGAATTAGTATGATGGGGAATGAATCTCATCCCATTCGTGGAGACGATAAGTTGTACGTACGCATGCATGGTGACTTTGTCATTTATATGATGGATAGAATAAAAAATATGGTTGTACCATATTTATAATAAAATAATAGTGTGTATAAGGTACTGGATTTATTATTTTGGTATGGGAACAGAAAATAAAGAGGAAGTGGAAGAAGAAAAGAACTTTAAATAGGGTGGTGAAATTATTACCTCTTCTTTGGGTGTTTCCTTTGGAGTTTATCAAAAGGGCTCCTTAGGTTGGCTTTCTGATCAGAGTAAGGACTATAAGTTGATTAAAAGAAGTTGGGAGGATATTTTGGCAGGTTTTGGATGATACAAATGGCTTTGTAAGTGGTATTTTTAGGGAATGGGTAGTTCCCTTTTATAAGAGGGGTGAGGGTCACTTTTGGAAAAGCGTGAAATATTATTTTATAATAAAATTATTTTAGGTTCTTAATGGCTCCAAAATGATTTATTTCTAGTATAAGGTGGGTATGGGTCTAAAACCTATCAATTTATAGGTTTTATAATACTTTAGGTCACCATATTAACCTTATCATTTAGATTTAACTCTTAGTTAAATAGTTTGACATTTACCATGTCTGTTTGTATTTTTATATTATATGGTTAATAAAAATACTATAATCAGACAAGTGAATCCCAAGTTGTTAATTATTAATATATATAACCTTATCTAAGTCCTTTGGCCAAACCTTATATTTTTAAGAATATTATATCAATTAATAATATTGTATTTGTTTTAAAAACTCAATTATGTTAATTTTGACACTATTTAGTATTTGATTTTTTTGAAAGCCATAAAAACATTATCACTTAGAATAAAATTTATTTAATCATCCCTAACATGTCATATTAACCTATTAAATTAGTTTAATTCATCAGAATTCTCAATTTAATTATAATTAGATATTTATAATATCAATTATTTTAATATTTCAATAATAATATAATTAATGCATTATGATTGTGTCATAAATTATTTGACTTATTTAATGTCTAAAAATTATAATTAAAATACCATTATGTAGGAAATATCTTTATATTTCTAATTAATAATTATTTTATAGTTTATCTTATTTGTAACCCTATATTAAAAAACTTTTAGTTATTAAACATTGAATTTAACACATTTAACTCTTCATTAAATAAAATAATAATAAATGCCCTAATCTAATCCAAGTGGACCAAATAGGAGCATATTTTATTACTAAGGTAGTTCTATGTCGAATTAAACTCATCCAATATAATTAAGACATGTGTTATGGAAATTATAATATTATTTTTACCCTTAATTACCCAATTTACTTTTAACCGTTGTAAATAAAAGTCAAAAGTTTCTACTCCCCATATAAAATATTTTCATCTTATTGAACCACATTTTACGTACTGATGTTAACATTGTCTCTTGGATTTTTGAAATTCTACTCATAGAAGTGGTTAAATTAAGTTTAATGCAAATTTTCAAATGCTCCTAGAAGGTGGGTAAAATACGGTAAAAAGTTCAATAAACTTTTATATATCTAAACTTGTTATAAAATCACTCCAATTATTTACATTGAACATATATAGGTATTTTGTATCTATTTTGACTTAAAATAAATTTAAATAAAATAAGTAATTGTTTAAATAAAAAGTCAGTTTTAAACAATAACACAATGTTTTTCCACTATTCATAAAAAATTGAATATTTTCTGAAAAATACCAAAAATTCACCCCAAGATAATTTTGATATTCAAAATTCAAAAATTAATTATATTTTACCAAATTAAAAACATAGAAGTTGCATTAATTAATTTATTGTTAATTTCTGATGTCAAAACCAAAAAGCGGGTTTTTAAAAAAAGTAAAGACTATCAAAAGATTGACATGTGTTTATGTAAACTTTAAATGTGAAAAGACTTATAATGACATAAATTGAATTAAATAGAAAATATATAATATAATTATACATCCAAACCATTCATATTTATAATTTAATACTATAAATTATTTCAATTAAAAAAGTTGTTTTCAATAAAAATTTAGTATTTTTCAGTATTCTTCAAAATATTAAAGTTATCAGAAAAGTACTAAAAATGTATCCAAAATAAAATTTTATGTCCCAATTCTAAATAAGAATTTATTTTCATTAAATTGAATATATAAAAGTTTCAAATATTGGTTTTAAAAAGAGTTTTCTATTAAAATGTGCTAAAATTTCATTTTTTGTAAAATACTTATTTTATCTAAATAATGAATTTGTTCTTATATTATGTCTAGGAAACACATTATATAGATTCTAAAATTATATAGAGTGTAAAAAATTCAAAATTCAGCTAATACGATTCATAAATGCTTTTTTAACGGCTAGTTTGTTAAGTCGTGGTGCGCTCGAACTCGGTGTTGCGTATAGCACATGCTATTGAATTACTTTAAGGAAAGTAACTTAATATGAAAACATTGGGTGTTACATTATTCCCCCCTTTTGAAAATTTCATCCTCATAATTTTAAAATTGGGCTTGGGAAGTTCATTGAAAGTCACATATCAGAAAAAGCGTCAATGAAACCATCACATTAAAAGAAAGAAAGAGATGTACAAAGGTCAACTGAGATAACCCATAATATGATTCCATGTAGGAAAACACAGATACAGAAAATAAACTATGTGTCATGTTATGATGGAGAGTAATTTAAAACATGATTAGGAGAAAGTTAACAAAAAAACCACAATCTTGTGATGGGATAAATGGTTATTAGTTTCCCAATAGGAATTGTAAACCAAAAACGTATTTTGTTTTAAGTTCCATTTCATAAAGTTGAGGAATTTATTTATGAGATTGACTAAGAACATAAAGAGATATAGTTAATTTTTATGTACATTTTCATTCATTAATAAATTTCTACAACTAACTCATCTTTTTTTTAAATGATTAGTTTTCAAGATGACTTGGTCACACCTGAAGCGCTAGAATCCACTTCTAGAGAATCCATAATCCCCAAAAGATAAAATATATTTTTACCTTGTCATTAAAGATTAACCAAAACCAAAATGGTTAGTACAATATCATATGATCCCCAAAAAGGATAATTCTCTTGAGAAAGAAATAATAATCTTAATTTATAAAATTAAACCAAAAATACCCAAAGATCAATAAATACCATTCAATAATCAATTGTCCATAAAATCCTTCTATATAATTCAGACTAATATTGAAACCCCAAAATTAGAATAATTTTTTTACGTAGTATTCCTTAGTAAATTGTATCACCAAATAACATCGATTACTCTTAAGGTCACATACTTAAAAGTAATTAACCTAATCCCATATTCTCTATGATAGGTTAATCATTTCCATAAATAACCCAAATCACTGTAAATCCACAATACAAACATAGATAATAATCCACTATTACTCCTTAAATGAAATCCCATAGTATTCCATTTCCTTAGGCATATAGTGTTCCCAATAGAGCGAATGTCTTCCAAAATAATATTTATCACTTAATCACCAAATCATTTTCCTATACTAAGGATATGCATTTGATAAGACATTAGATCCAAAATTGACTTATTATTGATTAGTAAAATAATTTAACTAAATTTAATATATCACACTAACCAAGGACTTCACGAAGTCCTGTGGTAGGTGATAAATCCCAAAAGCACTCTCGTTGTAGGTTCAATTCCTGCATCTTTGTCCAACATGACAAGTTGTCACATGGTCTGCGTGTTGTCCTTTTTCAAAAACTATATTTTATTAAATTCCCAAAATGATATAAATTCCTCAAAATAACCATAACATAATTTCATCACAAATGTTATCTCATACCTGGCATTTTCATCCCAATATTTAATAACATGTAATTCCCTAAAATTCAAGTATCATATAAACCCAAATGGTTATTTATAAAAATATCAACAATAGAAAAGATAATTCATCCCAAAAATAGAATTTTCACATAACAAATGTAGGGTTACTCATACAAGAGAATAGTATTCCAATGTAATCACATCAACAAAGAGCACTAATACTTTTAAACATTTCCCCACCCATTTATTTTCACATAGGTTCTTCCTTAACCAAGAGGTTATCTTATAGAATAGGGCATTAAATTGGGTAATTCCCAAGTCGCATACATTTATGGAAAATGACTGTAAATGGATTCTTGGGATCATTTTCATTTTATTTCATAGTACTCTTCATTTTTTCTGGGCAATTATTTACTTTGTGTCCTTCTTTCCCACACATAAAGCACTTATTGGTTCCATTGAGACACTTTCCTAGGTGTCACCTTCCATATTTCTTGCATGATGGAAATTGATCTTTCTATTATCTATTGTCTCCACTAATGGATCTCTTATCATTCACCGCCTTTCTCTTCATTGTTGAGTCCAAGAGTTATTTAATATATATGTTGTTCATAGTATTTTTGGAAACCTGATTCGGCATGAACCCGATATCTTTTACACCTATCAACATTTCACTTCGTTGCTCATATCCACCATTGTGACCACCTTGTACATCAAGTTCAATGATACTATTACTTTCTTGGAATCCATCCATTGACTAACACAAGAAATCATAGTGTGAGTCATAAAATCATTTAGAGAATACCATAACCCCTTATTTTCAATCTAAAACACCGTAGGATTAACCAATGTTTTTTAGTCTCATCTTTTATTAAAATCCATCAAATCAGTTTGTAAATAAAATTTGAATTATCCTAAGAACATTCCCCTGAGAGTGTCATATCCAAGAGTTCAGCAAGGCATGTTGTTGTGTACCAGGATACCCTGGGTCAAGCCAGAAACTCCTTGTCAGAGTTTTCACTCTGGGGTACATATGTGCTAGAGCTACCTCTACCTGATCATATCTATATAGGGATGTATTTCTTTTAAGACCCACATAATATTTATATTAACAAAATTTTTGGATTTTCTTCTATAACAATCCTCAAATTATATCTTATGGTAGTTTTTTTAATCAGAGTTTTTCTAAATCTATCTTCCAAGGTTTGTACTAAACTTCCTCCGATACCAACTGTAATTCCCCTACCCCGGTTACCCAGAATCGGTGCATTATTACATAACATTGGCATGATACAAGGAATCATGTCCTGAAAGACCAATCAGTTTAGTATCCATGGATGTACTAGATACATACATACATTTTACGTTACATTATAAAATAAAAAACCAACATTGTTTCCCCTTTGAACAATTTTATATCCCTTTGCCTATTTCTGTAGGTTAATCATAATAAACTTCTTTTCATCCTTGGAAAAATAAAACATAAGAAATGGGTGATCTCAAATTCTCAGTAAGGATAATAATATAGTGGAAACTTTCATAAATAATAATAAAAATTTAAGGCAATGTATTAGAAAAGAACACATGCCTTTTAAACATAAACTTCAGCATAATATGGAAATGATAAATAAAATAATTCCATTTACTTATTCACAGGGATATTCTAATAGGATAATAATCACATGTAAATATCAATATCCTACTTTATAATGATGGAATGCATAATACCAGACTTCATAACCACATAGTCATGGCCTTGTTCCAAGACTACAGATAATATTTTTTCAAGTCCTTGTGCCAAGACACTAGTTTGCCTCATGAGACCTACCAATGCGTCGAGGAGCTATAGTGGGATCCATTGGTAACATACTAAGTCTAATGAATTCCTTATATAAAAAGGTTGAAACATAATCTAAACATTTTTATTAAAACTAGCATACAAAATGTCAATATTTTAACCACAAACCATGAATGGCATAAAACATGTAGATCTACAGTCAAACATAACCCATTACATACAATAAGGATGATTTTATTATAATAAACCAACCTTAATCTAGAATAATATACACTGAAGGATATTGACATAGATGAAAATTGTAATTAAAACTATTTGAGAGAAATAACCTCTTTTTCCTGAAAACATTTAAATGTCGTACTATTTATCAAAGAAGTCGTTTAAAATATATTTTTGAATAAATGTTTCCCTTACCACTTCGAAAATTTTAAATGAAATTTTGATTTCAAAAAATTCATGTCCATATAAATATATACTTAATAACATTTTTAAAACATGTACATTTATGATAAATATTTTGAAGAATAAATATTTAAAACATTTAAAACAATGTTTTAGTTAAAAAGTTCCAAACCAAATAAGAGATTCCTAAATATAGGTAATTGAGGAATACAATTAATCAAAACATTATTATATCATGATAATAAAGGGATTCATGATATAATATGTAAAAGGATAGTATATACACCTTATAAAAGTGAATTGGATCATAATGACAAAGAGCTCTCAAAGGAATGTAAATTGAGATGAAATACCTAATAAAGATTGTATCCTTAGATTAAGGATAAATAAAATAAATAATTATGTGTGAAAAATATAAATACACTCAATATAATTTGATATTCATTATAAATCAATCATGTTACATTAACACAAATTCTTTTAAAAAACCCAATTACTTTGATGTTTAACTCAATGAATGGAAATTGAGTTATGATTACCCTTATAAGGATCATATCAGTGGAATGTAAACATATCAATGGTGATATTGTGTGTATCAAAGGTATATACCCAGAAAGCGGAGTGGAGGTTACTACATAAATAATAAATAGTGATTCCACACATATTCTTAGAGTAAAATAATAAAATAAGTATGTGTAAAGCCCAATGAGTGGAAATTGAAATTTGAAATTCCCTTACTGAATTGGTAACTTATGAAACATGCACCCCATGAATGAAGTATCATAAAATGAAGAAGTAAATATACTTTAATTAAATTATATTACTCAATGAATACAGTCATGGGTAGTACGTACACCACACAAAAGGAAATAGTGGCAATATATCATGAATCCCACGAGAATAAGAAGTGAGATGAAAACCCCATTACCTTGTACTTTTCCTCACTATAAGATAGGTTAACCTCTTGTATAATGGTGACATCATTGTAATCAAATTATAAAAGAACCAAATACATAAATATGATATCATATATGACCTTATAATATTTAATTGTTAATGATATTTCAGTAGTATCATTATTTTTGTTGTTAACTTATTCATTTTCTATTATATGTTTTGTTACGTAAGTCATGTATGTTATGTATAGGCTCTATTAGATTCATATAAAGAATGATATTAAGTTCTTAAACATTATTTTTAATCATAAAATGAAAATTATTCTTGACAATTATGATGGGGAATGAATCTCATCACGTTCGTGGAGAAGTTATGACGTACGTACGCACATATGGTGACTTTTCCATTTATAAGATGGATAGAATAATGTATATGGTTTTAGAATATTTATAATATCTTTAAAGTATATATAATTTATTGGATTTATTATTTTGGTATGTAAAAAAATAAAGAGGAAGTGGAAGAAGAAAAGAACTTGAAAGAGGGTGGTGAAATTATTACCTCTTCTTTGGGTTTTTCCTTTTGAGTTGATCAAAAGGTCTCTATAGGTTGGCTTTATGATCAAATTAAGGACTCTAGGTTGATTTGAGAGAAGTTTGGAGGATATTTGGGAAGGTTTTAGCTGAGACAAATGGATTTGGAGGTGTTATCTTGAGAGAAGGGTAAGTGCCGTTTTATAAGAGGGGTGAGGGTCACTTTAGGAAAATCATGAAATATGATTTTATAATAAAATCAATTTAGGTTTGTAGTTGCTCAAAAATGATTTATTTCAAGGATAAGGTGAGGATTGGTCTAAAACCTATAATCCAATAGGTTTTAGACATCTTTACGTCACCATTGTAAACATATCATTTTGATTTAACTCTTAGTTAAATAGTTTGGCATTTACCATGTCTCTTTGTATTTTTATATTATATGGTTAATAAACATACTATAATAAGACAATAGAACCCCAAGTGGTTAATTATTAATATATATAACCTTATCTAAGTCCTTTGTCCGATCCTTCGATTTTTAAGAATATTATATCAATTTATAATATAGTATTTGTTTTAAAAATTCAATTAGGTCAATTTTGACACTATTTTGTATTTGATTTTTTTGAAAGCCATAAAACATTTTCACTTCAAATAAAATTTATTTTATCAACACAAATATGTCATATTAAAGAATAACATTAGTGAAATTCAACAGAAGTCTCAATTTAAATTTAGTTTTATATTTATAATATCAATTATTTTTATATTTCATTAATAATGTAATTACTACATTATCATTGTGTCATAAATAAATTAAATTATTTAATGTCTAAAAATTATAAATAAAATTCCATTATTTACTAAATCTTTTTATCTTTCTACTGAATATTTATAATCTAATTTATCTTATGTCTATCTCTGTGTTAAAAATGGTTTAGTTATTAAATTTTGAATTTAACAAATTTAACTCTTCTTTAAATAAAATAATAATAAATGTCCTAATCTAATCAAAGTGGACCAAAGAGGATCATATTTTATTACTAAGGTTGTTTTTGGTTGAATTAAACGTATCCAATAGAATTTGGACATGTGTTAGGGTAATTATAATATAATTTTTACCCTTAATTACCCTATTTACTTTTAACTGTGGTAAATAAAAGTCAAAAGTTACTATTCATCAAAAATTATTTTCATCTTATTGAAAAAAAATTTACTTACTGATGTTAACTGTTTTCCTTTTGTTTTTGAAATTCAACTCACAGAATCTGTGAACTTATGTTTTATACAAATTTTTAGATTCCCCAAGAAGGTGGGTATTATATGGTAAAAATTTCAATAAAATTTTATATATCTATACTTATTATAAAATGACTCCAATGAATTACAATAAAAATATATAGATATTATTTATATATTTTTACTTAAAATAAATTCAAATAAAATATATAATTATTTAAATAAAATGTCAGTTTTAAACAATAATGCAGTGTTTCTCACTATTAATCAAAAATAAAATGTCTTAAAAAAATACCAATAATTTCCCCCAAGATAATATTGACATTTAGAATTAAAAATTGAGTTATATTTTACTAAATTAAAAACATATAAGTATCATTAATTAATTTAAAATTAATTCCTATTGTCAAAATGAAAAAGTGGTTTTTTTTAAAAAAGTAAAAACTATCAAAAGATTGACATGTGTTTAAGTAAAATTTAAATCTGAAATTACTTATAATGAAATAAATTTTATTAAATGAAAAAAACATAATCTAATTATACTTTGAAACCATTCAAATTATTAAATTAACACTATAAATTATTTTGATTAAAAAAGTTGATTTCAATTAAAATTAAGTATTTTTCAGTATTCATGAAAATATGAAAGTTCTCAGAAAAGAACAAAAAATTTATCCAAAATTTATTTTTATGACCTGATACTGAATAATAATTTAATTTCATTAAATTGAATATATAAAAGTGTCAAATATTGTTTTTAAAAGGGTTTTCCATTAAAAGTTTGTAAAATTGAAATTTTATGAAAAATACTTCTTTTATCTAAAAAATGAATTTGTTCTTATATTATGTATAAGAAACACATAATATGGATTCTAAAATTGTATGTTGTATATAAAATTCAAAATTTAGTTAATATTATTCATAACCACTTTTTTAATGGCTAGTTTGGTAAGTCGTGGTATGCTCAAACTCCGTGTTGCGTGTAGCACAAGCTATTGAATTACTTTAAAGAAAATAACTTACTATGGAATCTTGGGTTGTTACAAGACCCCATAGGTTTTTTAAAATAAAAAATGAAATAAAATAGCATGATGTGGGATCCACTCACGTTCATGAACCTCATGTGATACACCCCTGGAGTTCCAAAAGCAACCACAAGGCATTTCTTACATATCTTTATCATCTGGTGAAATACTGTTGACTTGTCATTCTCATCACGAAAAGAGCGTTGAGTATGTCCCTATGACATTGCACTCCTCCTATGGCTCCCTAAGTTAAAATGGATGGTATTTTCTATTAAATGCTCATGCATCTCAATAATACCTTTATTGGTCATGTTATGCATCACCAGGAGGTAGAGTATTTGTCTATCAAATTACTCATGCTATCTTGCATGACTCCCAAAAATTGTAATATAAACAAATGAAATAAAAAATGAGAGGTGGTGGGGGTTTTAGGTGGTCATAAAACCCATGAAACACACCAATGAAATCTACAACATGGTCTCACGAGAATCCCTTGAAAGTAATCCTAATCTTGTGAAGACTATCTAGAAAGCCACCTTTATCACATGGAAGGTCCCAAAAAAGTCACATGGGATCAGGAAAACACTATCCTAATCTCAGGAAGGCACTTAGACAAGTCAATGTGAAAAATATAGAAGTCCTTCTGCATTATTACATGATTCAACAAGTCCCCATTAATTTTAAATAATCCAATAATGGGAGGTGTGGATGTGATAGACCCATGGTCATTGAAAATCAGGTAACGAACACAGAGAGATACATGACAGAGACTCATGAAGACGTGTGATGTTGAAGCCCTTCACAAACTCAAACTAGGACTCACATGATATACACTAAGCAATGCAGTGAAAAATCTGGGTGGTGAGACCTAAAAATCCTCCACCACATCATTAAAAAAATTACTACCATTGTGACCTTGAGGGGGTGATAACCAAAACCACAACCCATGGAGGAAGGACAAGTTATTTGAACCTCACACCAATTCAAGAGTGGATTTCTAAGAGTGGATGATCTCATGACTATAAAATCATTCCATTAGTTAATATACTGCAGAACTGCTAGAGAAATCATGTAGTATTCATAGGTTATTAATGTGATCAACTATATATCCAATGAAGGAATTATGTAATAACATGTGAAGTACATATCGCACACCATCTATATCATTCAAGACTTAATAAAAACTAACACAAGATAAATTTAACAAATTTAAAATATAAAGGCTAGAAAAAATACTAAAAATATAGGATACATATGAAAATAACATATATTCTAGTCCTTATGAACATCACATGGACCACCCAGGTCATTGAACAGCATTAGGACATCTCATTAAAATCGCAATATACTCTTATGGGATACCATTTGGACCACAAGAAGTCCTCTAGACATGTCAAATAATGTCACATGGAATCCCCCATACAAGCCATCATCGTCTCATTAATTCCTCTAAGCTTGCCACCCAATCCTTGCAGTTCTATTCAGAAATTTCACCTAATCCATATGGAATCACAATTTAATGTCATCTAAGTCTCACTATAGCACTTAGGAATGTCAACTAGCTCTCATGACACCTATCAAGTACACCATCGAGGTCTCATGATGTCCACCATACATGTCATTTAGGAAATGTGATTCCCTTTGAGACAAGTCTCATTGACTATCATGATTCCCTTCATATGTATCTTCCATATTTTGCGATGACATTTGTGTAGATCATCTATATCGTGTAAAACCCACTGGATAAAAACAGCCATGACATCATATTTTTTCCTCGCTCATCCAGTCAAGTCTTGAGACATCTTCCAGATAAGATAACCATGATCATGAGACAACATTATAACATGTTATCCGGATTATTCATATTTAACTAGAAAATTCATCTAGATCATACAATTTTCTTTTAACATTTTAGATTGGAACTCTCTATTAAGACTAACAAGAAATTAAGGCATGTTAACCGAACAATCAATGCATATTAGGAAGGAAACCAGGCCCAAAAAATAGAAAATACAAGGATTTTATATCCTTTTCCATCCTCAGTGTGTATGTCCCTATAAATAGGGAAACCTCATAGTTTATGCCCCAAATAGTGGCATAATAGGATATGTCCCAATTAAAAAAAACTTCAATGTGTAAGACCCATCCAAGGGAAATATGATAACTCTGATTCCTTCCATAAAAAGTATACGTAGTTTGGGATTTGGTTCCCTAAAACAAACTTATATATATATTATGGTAACTTGTATTGATGGTTTTGAATATTAATAAACTGGTATCATATCCTAATTGTTCTTCTGTGTGAAATTGAATGTGATATTTTTCTAAGAGTAGCTGTTGGGATAAAAGGTCATAGCAATTCCCCGCTATGATGAAAACTAAAATAGATACAACACTATTCTTTAATATTTGTTTTATAGATGGATGATATCATTTGAGGGGCATAAATGATGCAGGATATCAGGTGTGAAGGCTCATCAGACTTTGAGGAAACTTCTCCTGGTATATGCCCTTGGTAATATCTTGTACGATATTATGAGAACCTGGCCCTCCATTAAGAAATCCACATTTATATGTATCATTGGAGGTTCCTATCTACAGATGTGTGTATTGGTCCTTATAATTTAAAATTATTATTAATTAGTATTATGAGTCACCAACATTTATGTATTGATGAAATCCATGATAACATATGTTAGGAGTGATATAGAATACATTGGGTGCATCCTGAGTAATATTTCAGTAATGAATACTTAGAGAAATGATTTATCACTTCTATTTTTAAGGGAAAATGTTAATCCAATCCCTTTTATGGATGTGATATGGCCTAAATAAATCCATGTCCATGGTGTTATATAAGCATGATTTATTTTTGGATGGTCAAAGAAAGAGACATCAAGGAAATAGGTTGATGGCACTGGCATGAAACCTACTTGATTGGAGATATTGTGATAAATGAATTATATGAAACAATAACCATATGTAAGGGGTAACATGTCATTATAGAACTAAATTCTTTCTTTATGGGTGCCTCATCATGTTGTTATATGATGAACATGTACTTTCGGCTTCTTTTCCTAATTCCACTACGAAATAGACCTAGAGGGTCACCCATTATGTGTATCGATAATATTAGATAAATAATATATTATTATTTAATAAGTTGAATAAATATTATTCCGCGATCTGGTTGAATAATTATTCATGTATGCTTGATCGCATATATTTTGTCATGAGTAATTTGAGAGAATAAAATATGAGTAGATTATTTAATAAATATTTTTTGTATGTTTACTGAATATATTATTTATTTATTTATTTATTGGTGAATAATGCAATGTCATTTATTTAGTAAATATATAGACATTATTCAAGGGCTAATTAATAATGAGGAATGGTGAATCGTGGTTTAAGGTCTGTTGAGAAATAAAAAATATTGATTATTAATTAATTAAATAATATTTAACATAATTTTTAGGTTATGTTCATATTGAGAAATAATAAAATTAATATTATTATTTTACATGGGGATCCTTCAAGACTAAATAAATAATTATTTTCACTTGTGAAATTATTTTATTTTATCCCTAGAAATATATAAATCAATTTTTATTATTTTCTCAATGAGCTAATTAATTTTTGTTGGTTATGCACAAAAGATTTAGAGAATCCTATCAAGCATAGAGTGATCCCTTCTATAAGAATTCTTATATTAATAGATGGAAATCTCCCTCCATGAGATCAATTATAACTATTTGGAAGTGGTTCTCAAAATTATCAGAGGAGAACAACACAAAAAAAGGATCTTCTATGCTGGAACCTGGAGATTCCTTTGGAAACATCTATAGATATAAAAAAACACATGTAGATAACTGTGAGAGGGAATCTTCACTTGATTCATACAACCCAATGATGGTGCAGTGCAAATCTATCACCAGATTCATCAATGATGAAATAATTCCAAAAAAGTTAATTCTTTAATTAAATAAATAAATTATAAATAATATGTGATGAATCTCCATTTGGATTTGGTGTTATTACTCTTATCTCATTTCATATATCTAATTTCATATATAAAAGAACTTATCGTCATGTATATCTCAGATTGACCATCGATCGTGAAAAAAAAGCAATGTTGGGCACCACCCATCACACACTTCTGTTGCGTCCGGAACCTACACATAAGAAACCAACCCAAGGTTTGAGCTCTATATTAGTATTATATAGGTATTTCCTGACATATAGGCTACATACCTACAAGAAATTACATTAATTATTTTTCATCTCTTGTTTCTCAAAATGAGAATGGCTCATGTGGTCTTAGGGAGTTGCAATAATCATATCATATTCACCATAAACCACCACAAAAAATAGGAAACATCAGTGTGTAATCCCTAATTAATTGAACAATGAGGACTCTAATTCCTAGTATAACCATGATATGTAAGACACCTTCCTATGGTATAAGCATGAACTCAAATTGTAATCCACCTCGGTGTGGGTCTACCCTTGTTTCTAGGCTTTCAACCCTTGAGTCCCATTCAATCCTATGGGAAGATCACTCAACCTCATCCATCATAAGACTAAGAAATTAAGTGAACAAAGATAACTCTGATTCCTACCATAATCAGGATATATATGATGACTCTTTGAGGCCTGATCTTGTTATTAAACATCCCAATTGTTGTCTCAACATGTAATCATTGCATCTGTATGTAGTGTGACTAGTTATCTTTTATTCATTGTTTCCCACAAAGACAATTTCTCATGTAATATTAGAGAGTTACAATATTCATATCATTCACATCATAATTTCCCACTATCCAGTGAAATTATATTATATAAGCCTCAATGTGTGGCATGATATAATCATCCCCCATATGAGGAAATATACCTTGGTGTCATTCCCAAGGGAATGACTAAACTACAAGAACTATGATGCTTGCCTTAAAAAGGATACATAGGATGAATTTATAAGGCTCGAGCTCAAAGAGGAACCCACTTTGGTTTATTACGTCCAATATCTCCAACATCTCAACCATCATGACTCGATCATTCCCATGGGATGATTATTCTATCTCATCCATCAGTAGATTGAGAAATCAAATGAACTACAATTACACAAATTCCTGCCATAACCAAGATATGTATGATGAATTTTTAAAGACTAATCTCAAATATGTTCCCACTTTGATGTGATTCTTCCCATGAAACTGACATTGTAACCATTGGTATCCAATCATTACTCGGGGCTGATTACCCTACATCATCCCCTAAATGACAGAAAAATTAAATGAACTATTTCAACTATATTTCTATTCATATTCGGGTACATAGGATACCCCCTTGGGACTCAAGATTTAATATATGGTTCCTCAGAGAACATATATATGTCCATTCCATATGACTCTAAACTAGATGACTTTAATGAACTGCATCGATTTGATTCTTGTATTATCCCGGATATGTAGGTCACCTCATAATGTCTCAATCCCTACCTCATAATATTAACCACCTCCCAGCATGGCAGAAACTTCTGATGCTCCTGGTTATATGGCTTCAGCACATAAGTAGTGTTTAATTACTATGAAATGAATGAAGTACCTCTGATACATGAAAATGGATTCATGAATGGATCCCCATATTTTTTATACGGAGAGACTTAACCCACATTCATTTTATAGGGTAATTAGTCTTATATCAAGATTAGTAAAATATTATTGAACATATATGAAATTTGTAAGAGGGTCCTAGTGTAGGAAACAATTCCCCCTAACAGGGTTTGATGGGAGATACCTCCCATCCTCTTGGAGAATGTGAGTCCCTTAGAATTATTGGATCTAAAACCAGAATTGACCACCTACCTTTGGAAATGAGTTCAATACCCTGTTATAGATGAGGGAACCATTGGGGGTTTCTATTAAGAAAGAATATGGAAACCCAAAATTAATGATTTCGAATGAAATTAACCTATCCCCACAATAATTCAGTGAGTTGAACCAAATACATTTGGGGATCATCTCTTTTCGTTCGAAACAAAAAATGGTGAACCTGACATGAATCTCTTCAACAACAAATTGATTGAGTTACTATCTATCAATAAAAGTTTCACAAAATATGCGAACAAAAATAGTGAATATATTGTGACTCTCTCTAATAACAAAATGATTGGGTTGTTATCTATTGCTCCATTTTTCACACCATATGAAAACAGAAATGGTTTACCCGACATGAATCTCTCAAAGGGATGAATGATTGTTTATTATATGGAAAACCACATTGTTTTGAGTATCCTATATAAAGAAAGCTAGTAATCCTAACATGAATCATACAGTTGATCTTTTATGGTTGGGGTTCTCATGAAATATTTCCATCCTCATGTTGAGAATTCCACATGAGTGGAATTGTCGTATTGAAGATAAAAGGCCAATTCTGTTAACCATGCATATCTAAATGAGAATATTATGCCTACAAAATTTCACTAATCAGTTACCTTGTTACTTATTGTCTGCATGAAATCATATAATACTCTCATCAATAACATCCCAATCATAGAAAATGTATTCTTCATCCAGTGATCGATCTAGTAAATCACCTATCACTACAACCCTCACGGGTCGCAAAATGACCTCAGTTACTCGACGGATACAATGTTAGGTGGTAAACATGATGGATCGGGAGTACCAACAAGGTTGTATAATCCTAACCATGGACTGCACTACTAAAGGTCTCTAAGTATTGAATCCATGGAGTCTGAATCACATGAGAATTCTATGGCGAATCCAGTGGCCCTCGTCACCACAACTAACCACTTTGAGGTCTTATCCCTAGAGTGTGAAAACTCCCACCTTGAGTATCTTATGAATGTGGACTAGGGATTCAAATATGAATCCCTCTAGGTTCAAGTGTCATTGCAGAGGAAACTTTTCAACCTCCATAACTAGTATCATACCACCTGTTCCCACTAGTCACTTGTGGAGGGTACCACCCGACACGTTGCCACCTTTGATGCCCATGTATGGAAAGTGAGGAAGACACATCGAGCAAGGAAGATTTTGGACACTTGTGAGTGGGATCAAATTAGCATTCCCACTAATAAAGTATTTTATCATATTCTGGTGGTAACCTAAATATAGGCTCACATTTCTACTCACTTGGAATATGTCTGTTATCATATTCATGCAATAATAATGGCGGAGGCACATATCCCTACCCCTGTGTGTGAAGCGTATTATCGTATTTCGGTGTCACAAGGAGAATAGAATTTGGGGAATATAATCACTTCAATCAAATACATCTTCCATTATGTAATTGAGATATCAAATTTGATGGCTTATATCCGTAGACACACTTTTATACAATGTTATTATATTTTAGAAACAACTAAATAACTCCACTGGAATATTCTGGCACTCATTCAGATGAGAGGATAGGAACATATTTCTATTCTAATATACAGGATAGGTCAACACTCTGATCATCATTAAAAAAGTGTCTAATAGGGATAATTCATGCATTCTTTCTCCCATCTAGGAGTATTAGCAACATATTTTGATTAAGGAAGAGGCTTCAGACTGGGATCCTACTCCAATTAAAAATGGGGCTCACTAGGTGAGAGAGGTACATGACTTGAGATAGGGGAACATACATGTTAAAAATTTCTAGAGGCATATTCCCAAGGGCCATGATTGGGCTCATATCTTCATTTTGTTCAGGGATAACCAAGTGAGAGGTGCACAATCCTTGAGACCAGATCATATTCCTATTAAATAAGTCCATCATCATACTCTAAAGGCCCTAGATGGGATATTTATCACTATTTTGTTTTAGGATAACCAAGTGAGAATGTATCGAGCCTTAGGAAAGGCTCATATTCCTATTAGTGAATTTCCCTTGCATATTTTAGCTGATCATGGAAGATGGATGTATATTCCTACTCCCACCAACAAACAACTACACTAGAATCATTTTATGGAAATACAGGAGTAGGAAAAAATACCTTCTCCCATTCTAGATTTTCCTCACCATATTCCAGAAGTGAATGTATATTTTTACTAGGCTCATATTCGTATTCCAACTGGGGCTCACCAAGTGAGAGCGGAACATGCCTCAGGACATGATCATATCCCTGCCAGGAAAGACCAATGGAATATTCCAATGGTTCAAGAACAGACTCATACTACTATCCTGACCAAGGATCACCAAGTGAGAATGGAACAGACCTTGGGGAAGGCTCATATTCCCATAAATAATATGAAATATCACTAGAATATTACAACATCTTCACAGCATCGGAAACATATTCCCATTGCACAAGATAGTTATAAGGAAGATCCAGAAACCATCATAAAAAAAAGATCATGTCCCTAAACAGATTAAAAGGTCGGGTTGGAATATTCCATCCATAATTTATATTGAGTCCTATTTTACAAAGCTTCTCATTTTCAGTGTCCTTAAGGCCATTCGAGAAACATTCCAAGTGCCATAAGGGTCCATACACTCTTCAACCATTACTGAAAATAATCATTACCATGGTAATCCTCCTCATGGTAGTCTGGAGATGTATTTTAGGTACTCTACTTATGATATCAACCATGTTCAACCTACCAAAAATGATATCTCCCATGGATAAGGAAATCCTCCCCTTTCCCATAAACCTCCATATAGAAAGGTGTTCAAATCTTTGATTCCTTCGTATAGAGAGGTACTCGAAACATTACAGTCAATTGCATGTGGTTCACTATTAGCATCCAGCCTCCATTCACTCTAGTTAGTAGGTGACCCTCATAAGAATCTTCTATGGTGTGATCGTATGGAGGTGTGTAGGTATGATATAGAGGATTTCGATATTGATATATGTAGATATTTAGTCTAAAACAACCTCCCCATCATGTTCTGGTCCCTCAAAAATGCGAACAATGAGATCCCAAATGATCTAAAAAAGGAGTGTGTGCCTTATCTAAGCCAAAATATATAGGATTCTTATCAGTATATGATTTTTTGAAATATAACATATCCAATATATTAATTCCACATTTAAAAAATCACAAAACTTTGTTCTTAGCTATATCTAGTGCAATCTAATTTTCCCAGGATCCAAAACTAAAAAATAACATTGAAAATCAGCAACCTGCTTTCCGCTATTGTATCATGACTCTTTAGAAGTCAATCTCTAAATCCACATCATGCATCAATATTAAAGAATGAGGATATTTTGGGGTGTTACACTTTTCCAAACCCCTTGAACAGCAAACCACATCAAACATTGTGTCTTGTAATGTTATATTCACTGGCGAGATTAGGAGACCAAGTAACACTTGAAACTGTTGGTCACTAAAACAGAATAAACCAACTTAAATGATTCCTAGTCCTCAAGAACGGAGAGATAGGATAGCCAAAAAAGCCTTTGAACTAGGCCCCTTAAAGTAATGATAATTCATTTTAGACACGAAGACCAATGTTGTTATCATTGGGGAAAATTCTTTTAAAGAATAGTTCTCATCATAGGATACCATTTTACCTAGTCCCTACACAAGAACAACTACACCGTATCAAATGTTTCATAGTAGTATATTCCATAGTATTTGTCTAAGAGATGAACCAACCCCCCATGTTTGGGGAATATGTACAACCACCTCTACCCCTTGGATTATCAATTCCCAAGAAGATTTATGAAATATCCTCAGTATCTACAAACAAACCCCATACCACTGGGTTGGGTACATTTATATCTTAATCCTCATCTCTGGGTTTATTATCCACTAAGAGAGTCATAGAAAAATTAGTAGTGATTTAAGATCAACCCCATCAGATAAGGATGTGGTCATTAATACCTCATAGCCTATCCTGGTAATCATAAAATCCATGATTGGAATCATTGAATCCTCCATAACATGCATAATCAATACCAATTACAACCCAGAATAACGCCTAATCCATAGGGTTGGGAGAATATTCACCATTTTAATAACCAAAGATGGATTCAGTCTTCCCTAGGATTGGTGTACCAGATAAATGGTTGGCATCCCACCAATTACTCTTGTTCCAAGACACACATTTGATTTTCAAGGTCGGTTCGGTAATCATGGTTGGAAACTCTCTAAAGGTCATTGCCCATAGACCTAGATGGGAGGAGCCTATGATGAAAGAGATCAGAATCTACTAGTGTTATATTCCAAAATAGCCTATGATTGCCAATGATTTGAATGATGACCCTGATAAAGGCAGTGCAGAGTCATCCTATTGTGCTGAAAGTAATGGAACAACAACCATTTCTCGATATGATCCTGTTATTGTTGTCACTATTAATATAGAAGATATTTATGACCAATGAAAGAATGTGGAGGGTTTTAGTATGGAAATAATACCCTTATATGAGGTTTATTTGGATGCACCAACCAAGGATGTTCTCACCTGGAACTAGAGAAGCCTCCAAAATTTGGCACCTTCGAATAAAGAGTTTCTAGCTCCATGGATAATCACTGCTAATGAAAAATGGAAATGTGTGTCCACATCCCAATAACCTACTAGGTGAGTTGAGGTTCCTCCCTTAAAATAATGGCTCTCATAATATGGGAGTGAAATTAAAAATATCTAACAACTCAATAAGGAGCTACTATAGAGAATTATCCACACTAGGTATCATCTTCAAGATAAAGTGAATTTACCTCCTCTCATAAGAGCTGATATGCCAGAAAATCAACATCTAATCATCACACTACCTCCAGATCCATGTATCTAGTCTACATAGATGAGGATTTCAAATATGACCCCGATTTACCTATATTTCAGCAACATAATCTCCCTTGATAGGTTAGTTATTGTGTATTAGGAAAAATCAAGAATCAATATGAGATGAAGTCGGGTCCACCTCATCATCCCCACCCACTCCCTATGAATGGGATGTGGCTCAAATAGTAGTAACCTGAAATCCACATAACATCATCTTTTCCCTGTATACTAGAAAACAATACATGTAAGGGTGATGTCTAACAACTTGAACCCTAGAATCCTAGAGTCAGTGATCATTATAGTATAATGGAATAGATACCAGAGATCAGATTACCAAGGATCAAGAAGTAAAGTAGTCTTATAGAAACTAGATACATACATGGTTCCCTTAATAAATTGGTAATTTAACATATAACATAACAAAATAAAATAAATTACATCATCAATACTTATTTAAAGGTTTCAGATTTGGAACCTAGGAAACGAAAAAACCAAAGAGGCGAGCTCAAATGATCATTTAGAGTCACATATATTGGATACATGAATCAATAATAAGTGGATCATAATCAACGAGACATAATCAAAATGGCATGGTGAATAGATAAAAACACACAAAATCAATAAAATGAGAATGTAAATGTGTCCATACATTTTTTTATAGTAAAAATACTCTAGATAAAGATAACTAAATACTGAATGAAGAAAATGATTAATTATTGGATAGAATGTAGCTGGTAGATAAACTGTCATACCATCATGTAGATTTATGTTTGTGGGTGGATATGCGTCTACATATGTTTTGAAACAAACATGAAGTGGTTTTCACCAAATATTTTGTTTCATGAGAACTGTCGCATCAACGAGCTGATATAAAGTCAGGGCCCACCTGTATTTTCAATTCCAAAGAGTTCTTCATACATTGATTTATATATAGAACAATATTCCTTAACAAAATATCTATATTGATTAGGAAATATAGATTTATCAAAATTTATAAGTTTAATGTCAACACCATATGTAAAATTGGTATACGGTTTACACAATAATCATATCCATGATTCAAGAAAATATGGATATTTAAGAGGAATATACATTCAAATTTAAAATGATCTCAAAGGGGTATTAGATAAACCACATAAAAATTATTAGGTGCACAATTCCATGTGATTCTCAATTAAATTGATATTGATATGAAGTTTGTTACCTTAATTTCCAATTAATTAATTATTTTTTATACCTCCTAAATAAAAAACATATATTTATTAAAACACTAATCTAGAAGTGAATTATAATAATTTATATATGTACTTATCAATTATAATTATTTCATTATATTTATTAATTTTTTGGATGAAATTGTAGCATTTTAATATCATGTCTGTCTTAAGAATATCATGTTTTCCCTCATTTTCTCTATTTTGTTAAATGTAAATAATACATCAGAATAATTAATTCCAGAAGCCTAGAATACATGTAATATATATATATATATATATATTATTTCATACTGATCCATCCCTGAAGTTTATAGAATAATTGTTTTTTGGAAATGTTTCTATAGGTGGTTAACTGACCTATAACTTGACGTTTTTGTAAGAGTGGGAAAAAGGGAGTGAAAATTTTATATATCTAAAGGCATCCTAGTTTTAATGATCAATTTTTTTATATAATAATGCTAAATTTCATGTTTTCCTATAAATAATCTATATTCTGATAATATGTGATAAGTCTATCTAGGTATGATACATTGTTGTCCATGACACACCGCCAACATAAAAATTTATAAGTTTGAGATACCACTAGGACATCACAATGTATGACTGTCACACCACTGGAATGAAAATTTTAAAATTTATGAGACACCATCATTCAACACACCATTAGGATGAGATGCTTCTGGAATGAAAATGTGGCCAAGTATGAGATGTTTCTAGATAAGGACCTATCAAAGTCACATAGAAGCATCTCATAATGTGCAATATGAGGAAGAAGTTGATTCGGATATTCTTAATACTGTTGATAAAAGGGGAATATGTTCCCTCGTGTAGATAAAGAATAATGTGCAGAAATGACAGGGAAAACTCTATAGTGAATATAATATATTTGGAGAGAAAGATGTTGTGATTCACTTAATATTTGAGTGCTATAGAGTTGAACCTCATTGCAAACATGAAGATCTGACCTGCTTTAAACACTTAACTAAGGAAGCCAAAGCATCATCACTCCAGTTCCTTCCACCAATTAGAAAACAAGAGCTTGAGGAACTATTTTTTATTAATTATTTAAAAAGTACCTTACTCAAGATTCATTACTAATTCAACTCTAGAGTCACAAGATTCATTTCAATTGACCGAGCACTTATAAACTCTACACTCATAGATTTATTGATTTTGTTTTGTTTTATTACATTTTGAGAAATTTATGATCTTACAATACTTTAACACACACACATTGACTCATTCACTAAACAAGAATATACTTGATATGTTCTCAAACACATTTTTTATTTTGTTATCCCACATATAAGAGTGTTATAGGTCCTTGTGTGTCATGTTTCATTGTACTCCCATGAAAAACTTTGGAAGAAGTCATGTATGACTTAGAAAATTGTAAACTTTTTTATAAACCGGATCATGGTGGTCTATTAACTATTTTATTTTATATAAACTTCTTGGTGGTGGGTGATCACCAAGTGGATAATACTAACTCTCATATTGAGACTGAACCTCTTGTATTCATCTTTCCACTCAGTGTTTTAATTCTATTTTCTTTTATTTCATCCTTTAAACTGAAATTTGTTTTTAACTATAAAAAATATATAAATATATATACTTTGATAGTTTATCTTAATTCATATTTATATAGTATTTTTATCATTTAACTAATTTCAAAATATTTGGTAATATTTTAAATTATCCATCTGATACATAATCAACCATTAGATAAATATTTATAAACATAAAATTATATATCATTATACTTATTATGTTAAACTTTCTTGTATTTAAACATAAGGGTGATGTTAAAATTATCCACTTTTAGCTAAAATTTTTATTGGGTACTCAATTCACCCCCTCTTGATATAAACACTCTGACAAACATTTGGTATAAAAGGCATCTTCTTTCTTTGGTATTCAAGTTTTCATATTATTTTTAACTATGAATTTACTTACACATTATAGATGTTAAATTTTTTTAACCTGTAAATTAGTATCTTTAATATGGATAATCATCAATATGGTCATGCTACCATCAAACCTCCTTTCTTCAATGGAACAAATTATTCCCAATGGAAAATAAATATGAAAATTAACCAAGAGAGCATGGGTTTTAATATTTGGTCTGCTATATAAGATGAATATGATAAACTTGATACAACTAGTAGGACATGGGCTAATTCAAAAAAATATCATACAATTGTAATTGTAAATCTATGAATTCCCAATCTTATTCCCTTTAGTGATGAATAAATTTATAGGATTTCTTCTTGTAATACTAGTTTTGATATTTGGTATATTTTTTCTGTTTCCCATGAGGAAACGTTAAATGTTAAATAAAAGAGTCTTAATACCTTTACTATTAAATATGATAATTTTAATATGAAACATGATGCGACCATTTCAAATATGTATCGTCGGTTTAGTGAGATTATCAATACCCTAAGCTTGTTGTGAAATCTTGTATCTGATAAGGATCAGATAATGAGATTGTTGAGATGTATACTTGGAATAAGGATAGGTAATTAATTTTCAATAATATAATCATGTGATATAAGTAAAATACATGTGAAATAGTTCATTTGAAATCTTATGATGTTCTAAAAATAAATAAAATTAAAACCTCAGGTAGATTTGAAACCTAAAAGAAGGTTTGTATCTTTCAAGACGACTACATCCATAAAAAATCAAAAAAGAAAAGGAATAGTCTAAGTTGTTTATTTGAGTGCTGGTGCATCTACCTCTTATAATTATGAGGAAATAGTTCACCTTGTCATAAATTTTAGTAAATTGCACTGGAAGAAAAATAATTTCGAAAAAAACTATTAAGTAAAATATTACAACATAATTTATTGGTAGAAAATTTTTTGATGATCCAAAGGAAGTTGTATGTTATTAATGAAAATGAAAAGGTCACATAAAATCAAAATATTCAAATATGAAATAAAAATAGAAATATGACTATAATGACATATGATACAAGAAGGCCATGAAAGACACAAAGAGTGCATCTGAAGACATATCTGGTGACTCTGATACTTCACCTAAAGAAAATCTAGATTGAGATAATATGTATTTAGGAACAAAGTCAGTGAGGTATATGATTTAACTACTATTTCTATTTTTTTTCTTGTGCATGGGTCTTATATTTATAAAAATGTTCAAAATGATGAAAATAATTTTTCAAATGAAGAATTATTTTACTATTGAAATATTATAGAAGACACCATTAATGAGTTAAATGAAAAATATAATGTTTTAAAAATACATCATGACCTAACAGTAAACTGTAAATATATGATTTCTATAGAAAATTTGAAGAATAATCAACTACATAATGAAAACAATTAATATAAACTAGATAATGTGAAATCGAATAAATACCATGAAATTTTAAAATTGTTAGAGAGACAATGACACATATATTAGGGAAGAAATTTTCTCCCAAATATATTACTGGGAAATGATATGAACCTATATCGAGGAGAATAAATAAGAGTTATTATGTTCCTAAATCCTGACTTGAAATCACTACTAATAACCATTTTTTCAAAAGGACCCAGTTTTTTTTAATAGTTTTTAAACCGTTTATAGGAAACCCAAAAGGAAAATATGAGTTCCCAAAGCCTTTATTACTACCATTTTTTGTGCCAAAAAATTTGGGTACCAAAATAATTTCTTGTTTAAAACCTGTTTAGTAGGGAAAATGATTGAAGACCTCTAGTATAAGTATATAGTAAATGGAAACCACGTTTTTCAATAAATATGAATGGATAATATTCTAACTTCAAGAACCTTATCAAGGTTGATGGTGTCCATGTCACCTTTAGTGATAATACAAATGGAAAAATCATCAGCCTAGGCCATATTGGTAAAAAAACATAGTTTTTATTTCTATTCTTTTATATGTTAATGGTTTAAAATAAAATTTTCTTTTCATTCCACATTTGTGTGATGAGGGTTTTCATGTTATGTTTTATAATTATGTTTTTAATATTTTTAATTCTTAAAACGCATAAATTTTTACTTCTTTGATAAATTACAATGTTTCTATAGTAGATTTAAATTCATTAGTTTCTCATAATGTTTCATGGTTGAGTGCCTTATATAATGAATATTGGCTCTAGAATAGGAGACTATGCCATTTTAACATTCACACACTTTGGAATCTAAATAAGAAAGGGTTAGTTAAGGATCTACCAAAACATGAGTTCCAACCTGATGAAGCCTATAACCCCAATCAAAAAAGGAAACAACACAATGTTTATTTAAATTAAGTAAATATGTATCAACATCTAAGCCTCTTTAGCGGGTTCACATGGAATTTTTTGGACCATCTAGAATTATAATTCTTAATGTGAAGAACTGTGTTTATCTTCTTGTAGATGATTTCTCTAGGTATAATTTGGTATATTTTCATGATCAAAAAATTTAATCATACTCTAACTTTACCAAGTATGATAATTATGTAGAAAATTTTAGTGGAACTAGAATTAAAACCTTATGGTGTGATCAAGTTCATGTGTTCGAAATCAATATTTTGAAACATTTTTTTCAAAATATTTGATAAACTTGTAACTTATCTGATCTTAGGACACCCCATAATTATTGAGTTGTTGAAAGAAAAAATAGAACCTTACAAGAGATAGCATGGACTATGTTGAATGAGTATGAACTACCTATCTATTTTTGGGTAGAATCTATTAATATAACCTGCTATATTTTCAATATAATTTTGATCAGACCCATTCTTAAGAACAGCCCTTATGAGTTGTATCATAATAGGGAACCTATTTTTAATTACATTTGAGTTTTTTTATTGAAAATTATTCATTCTTAACACTAATGATAATTTGGAAAAATTTCATCAAAATGCGATGAAAGAATTTTTTTGGTTACTCAGTCTCTATAAAAACCTATATATCGTTAAATAAGTTGAAAAAACTATGAAAGATTTAGTTCATGTCAAATTTTATGAAAATTATCTACATGAGCCTAAGACCCCTTTCTAAAAACTTGAGGATGATATATCTTATCTAAATATAAATTCCAAACCTTTATATTTTCCTATAAAATAAACATTAAAATTATCCAATTCTAAAAAATCTCTCGAACATGAACCTGAAGATCTAGTAGTGGCCAGTCCCTCTTTCTCTTGAGTTGTTTGAACAATTAAGTAACATCATTTAGATTCTTTTTTATGTTATCTAAATAGAGTAACTCAAACTATATATTATGTTAGAAATAAATTTTACCATCAAGATTTATTATCATATCTTGAACCTAAGAACATAAATGAATATATTAATGATGAATTATGGGTAATAGAATTGCAATAGGAGTTAAAACCTATTTGAAAGAAACAAAGTGTTGGAATATGTAGATAGACCCAATTAAACCTTGAATATTGGCACTAAATGGGTGTTCATGAATAAAGTTGATGTGTCAGGCACTATCGTTAGAAACAAGGCTAGAGTAGTTGCACAAGGTTATATTCCGGAAGAATGCGTTGACCATGAGGAAGCCTTTACACCTATAGCCAAACCTGAATCAATAATAATACTTATTGCATATGCATCTCATCTGGAATTTAATGTTTTATTAAATGGATATAAATAGTTAATTCCTAACTAGTTTTATAGTTGAGGATGTATTTTTGAAACATCTCCCTTGTTTTTTTAGGTCTAAATTTTCCAAATCATGTTTTTAAATTAACCAAAGATTTATATTCTTTAAAAAAAGCTCATAGTTCTTGGTATGATAGGCTAAACAATTTTTTTTATTTCAAATGAATTTTCACAAGGAATAGCTAATCCTATCATTTTTATTAAACCAATTTCAAAATATATAGTTGTTGTACAAATATATGTTGATGATATTATTTTTGGATCTTAAAAAAATTATCATTGTACTAATTTTTCCAAAAAATTTCAAAATAAATTTTCAATAAGTTTAATGGGAGAAATCAAATTCTTTCTTGGATTTAAAATTTTTCAAAAAAAAATAATTATTTTTTATCTAATTAAATATTGAATGATATTTTGAAACATTTTAATCTAGATAACAATGAATAAAGTGATACTACTGAGAGTACCACATTTAAATTGGAACTAGATGAAATAAGGAACCATATGATCAAACTAATTATAGATGTATGATTGGAATCCTTCTATATTTGACAGCTATTTGAATAGATATTATTTTTATTATGTGTATGTGTGATAGTTTTTAAGAAAACCCAAAAGAGTCACATCTATTTATTGTTAAAAGAATTTAGAAATACCTCAAATATAAAAATAATTTAGAATTTTTTACCCTATAGGACAGTAATTTGATTTATTATGTTATTCTTAAATAGATTTTAGGGGATGTAAGTTAGATATAGAAATCACCTATATAAGATGTAACTTTTTAGGGAAGTTTCTAGTTTCATGGTGTAGTAAAAAAGCATTGTTTAGTATTGAAGGTGAATACATAGCTGAAGGTATTTGTAGTGGGAAAGTTTTGTGGTTGAAATGCACTCTATTGGAATATGGGTATCAATTATGAAATGTAACAATAAACTATGAACATATCTAACAATCATTTTTCAAATTATAAAACAAAACACATTGATATAAGAAATCACTTTTTAAAAGATCATTTTCGAAAGGGAGATAATTATCTCTCATTTATTAACACTGAACATTAGTTAGATGACATATTCATCAATCCTTTGTATTATAAGAGAAGGAATTATATCAAATATGAATTAGTAATGCTAAATTTTGGTTTTGTTTAGTCTTCAATATTATACTGTTGTAGGTGACATAGCATTTTGAATGAGAATCCATTGTATATGACATATCGTTGGGTTTTCATGTTGTTTTCCTTTCATGTTGTTGGCATGTCATGTCGTTGACTTTTCATACCATTGGTTTTTCACACCGTTTATTTTTCATGTCATTTCCTCTTATGCTATTGTAAAAAATATGATTTTAGATATTCCAAATTGTCATTTTATTTCCTAGTTTATTCTATTTACTAAACCATAGTGTGTGTTTTTTTACCAAAAATAAATTTGATTTCATGTATAATTTTAATTTTAGAATACTAAATATCCCAAGTCATATTAAAGTAGATAGATGTATATTTGAAATATACATTGAGTCACATACGATACACACATATCTCTTTCTAAATACATGTTCAACCATTTGCCTCCTGCATTTCAAATCTTCTCTTCACCTTTAAGTGAGCCTACCTAGCTGATCTGAATGATGATAATGAATCATGTGTTTTTTCTACTTATAAGACAAAATATTCTATAAAGTAGAATAAGGAGCCATGTTCACCTTCTCTAGTTGCATCAGTTAATCTGGGTCATGTCAACTGAGTTTTAATTACATAAAAGGAAGTATATTCGAAGTGGTTGTTGTCTAGTAAGTCTATAGTACATAATATACTCCAAAACCAAGAGTGTTTGGAGTGGTTTTCATCAAATAAAAGGCCTTTTTTCATGAATATGGTATATTAAATTTATTAGCATGTGAATGTTTCTTTTAATACAGATGGTGTTGATTAGATTAAAATCTATGTCAAAGGACAAGTATTTGGTTTCTCATCATTAAAGAGGGATTAGAGTTTAAATGTACCTTCTGATGGAGTATTTTATGATTACCAAGTAAGTATTATTTACTCTAGTGATATGTTTATTTATGAGGATTCCCTTACTGTGCTTATAGGATATGGTTCAACCATAAGGCATGTTGCCTCAGATATGGATGGTAAATTTAGGTTGTTGTTTATGTATTTGAAGCATATTATCTTCTTAAAAAAGGGTGATTTTGTTACATTAATGTACAAAGATATGTATCTTCTTTCTCTGGTGACTGAATGTCAAGATATCAATCACTGTATATTTCTAATGATACATATGTGTAATATGATCAAACCTTCCTACAAATCTAATTTTTTTGATCTAACCAAATATTATTTCTACAAATTTAGAGGACAAGAGGGTAGTAAGTTATGTTGAAGAGTCAATTATAGAATGTGGGAGTTTCTTCATAACTTGTTACACATGTTCAAAAATGAAAATATGAAAGAACCCATGGAAGAAAAAATGTGTTGGAGATTCTGAGAAGTTTTATATTGAATATAATAGGGTTGATCATCAAACTAGACCTAAGGATAATGTTCATCTAGGATCAGAGCCAGATGAAGTTGTAGAATACTCATAGGAGGAAGAAGTTGTTGATGAAGAAGTAGAAAAGGGAGAATTTGTTTATGTAGGGAGTGACACTGACCATTTTGGAAAATCCTCCCACATTACCTTCAAATCTCCTAGTCCACCTAAGTGGTCTCAAAAAATAACAAAAAAAGATAGCTAAGTGTGATGATGAAGAGACTGATGTTTCCTGAGATGATCAATATAAATAGTACAAATCCAATAATGATAAGGATGATTATGATTAAAATGAAAAGGAAGAAGTGATGAGAATGGAAATAGAAGTAATGTTAATGAAAAAATATTCTACCAATGATGGAAGTTATTATAAACTGGATGATGATTGTTATTGAATAAAAAAGAAGGATTTTCAAATGCCTCCAAAACGTAAGGATTCAATTGTTGAGGGGGGGATTCCCCATTAGTCGACATTTCTCATAAAGCTCCACTGATTGATGATGTTGAGACTTCATAGTTTCCATAGGTCAAGAGGTTTACAGATTAGCTAAAATGGAATAGTTAAGTGTTATAGATTTCGTAGAAAACCTTTTTTCCAAACAAGAGAAAAAGTATTTTATTGAGTACGAATTTCAAAATGAAAAGTTAACTATTTTAAATTTTCATAATTCTCCTATGGATGAAAATTTTGGAATGAGATTCAATTTATTTTTATTCCCAAAAGGATGTGGAGATTCACAATGCCCAAACTATTGGTACATAGCTGGAAGTTGAGCCTGTGAGTGTTGAACACACAGATGCATCTCAAAGTCCAAAAGTTCATAGAAATCAATATGTTTTAGTACCTCCTACCATTTCATTTATCTCGTAAATTTTTTCAGACTGCAGGTTCAACCCTATTGAAGAGGAGTGGGGAATGTTATCTATGGTTTAATAATTCCTCTATAAAGTCATCAACCTGAAGGTAGCGTTGAAGGTTATCATAAGGGGCCTTGATAACCATGTTTGATCATGAAGGTGTGCATGAAAAGTTCAGTTATATGAGACCACCTATACCTAAACCATCACCAATTTATCTAGTTATTCTAATATATATAGTCACTCAAGCTAACATGAATGTTTTTGGTAAAAAACTAATGTCTGAGATTCACATGTGGGTCCGGAATCAATCCCCTCTTTTGACAAAGCTCAGTGAAAATGATGAAGGGTATTTATTTGAGTTGGTTATCTTTCATATCAAACCAAAAATTATTCGTCACATTAATGAGATATGGATTTAGAAACGTTAGATATTTAGTGAACTAGAAACTCTCAATACTTTGATTGAGGAAATGAAATTAGAGTTTAATGCTTCCTTGGCTGATATCCTTAAATTTCAGGAGGATGCTTCCTCAGATACTTCTATTTCGAATGAACTTCATTCTTTGGAGTTTGATGTTGATCAGTTGATATCATTTATAATAGATGATCTTAGAGCTACATCTGACAATTCTTTAGGTAGTATCATAGATCATCCCCAATAGTCTTTGAGAAGAATTCATTATAATTCTAACAATGGTGTCAAGTTGTTTTCCAGATATTCCCATGATATGAAAGCTGATAGAGAAACAATAACCTAGTCCATCATGTTTTATCTCTCTCGGATCTATCCCAATCATGTAATGGATCCTTATATTAAATTTTTAGATGAGAATTTTATAATTCTTCTTATGACTCAATCATTTAAAGTGAAAGTGAGAGAGCTCAAGGATATGACCAATGAGTTGAATAGGATTATGGAAGATAAGCGTGACTTCTTTAGTTCCATATAAAGGGGTGGAAAATCATAATTGATTTCAAAAATCTACTAATTCATTTTCTTCATGTTCAAGACCAGGTAGTGGTTTCTCAGTGATCTATTTGGATTACCCATTAGTTCTCTTTTAGACTTGGATTTACTAGTGGTTCCCATGTACCTCTTCCTTCCAGTTTTCAGAATTTTTCGATGGATCCTATGAAATTTGTGCATAAAATAAGGTCATTTATTGTTTTGTAATATTGTCCCATTTGATATCTCATTGTTCATTATCCAACTGCTCCCTCTACTCTACCTCATGCTAAAACTGCTGCCTCAGATAAGGAATAAGATAAAACCAGGGCTAATGGAAATTACCTAGGGACCCCATGGTCAATCGATAACCTTTTTATTCTATTGGACTATACTATAATTTATTTGATGGAATCTGTATTTTAATAACTTTTTTCTCTTAATATTGAATATCTTTCTTACCAAATTTTTTTATGTTTTAATATTATATTCTATTCTACTATTTTAATATCTTCCTTCTACTTACATTTAATTTTATTATTTAAATAATATTTAACGTTTTGATAATCCCAAAAGGGTTATAATTTATATGGAATACATGATTTTTGGAGAATATTTATGGAATGTGTGATTTGAAGAATTTATTTGAATTATTTCTATCTATGTTAAAAACATATTATCATTGATACTATCTATTTTAAATCTATCAATCATTAAAATATGGTATTACCATTGCTACTCATTTTTTATACTCACTATTTTTCTATCTTTTCATTGCACAATATACAAATACTTTGAATGAAAATTCTTTATTTATATTTGGATCTCACCCTGGATATCATGTTTAATCTTTTTTAATATCACTGATGACCTATTTTTATATTTAAAATATTCTTTCTATGCCATGGTTTTTTATCATCAAATAGTGGGTGATTGTTCACAACCTTGTTTTAATGGTCACAAAATCATGTTATTAATAATACTGATGAAGTTCATGTTTTCTTGTAAGTAATATTTTTTGTTCGTATTGGTGAAAAATATATCTACATATGAGACACTATTGAGATGTACATAGTTTTCTATGAAACACATCCAACATAAAAATATCTATGTCTGAGATTCCGCTAGGACAACACACCCTCAGACAGTCACACCACTGGACCAAAAATTTGTAACAGTATGAATCATTGTTAGTCAACAAACCAACACGATGAGATGCTTCTAGAATGAAAATGTGGATAAGTATGAGATACTTCCAGAGGAGTCACCATCAATGTCACACCAAAGCATGTTAGAACATCCAGTATGAGGAAGTAGTTGATTTGTATATTCCTATTACTTCTTAAAAAAGAGGATAGTTATACCTCATGAAGATAGAGAACAACGTGTAGAAATGGTATAAACAACATTATAGAAAATAAAAGAGATGTGGACAAAAAGAGATTGTGATTCACTAAATATTTCAGTGATGAAGAGATAAACCAGATTTCAAATGAGAAGAGATCACCTATTATGGACACTCAACTAAAGAATCCAAAGCATCATCACATCTAGTTCTTCCCTCCTTTCATAAAACCAGAGCTTTCGATACTTTATTTTTCATGATGATTTTGAAATAACCTGACTCAAACTTCATTACTGATTCAACTCTATAGTCACAAGATGCATTACAATAGAGTGAGAACTTATAAACACTAATCTTCTAGATTTCTCAATTTTGTTTTTCTTTATTACATTTTGAGTACTGTGTATGCTTACTCTACTTTACCACATGCACAATGACTCATTCAAAAAACCAGAATATACTCAATATTTTCTCAAACACTTTTATTATTCATTTATCTAAGGGATAAGAGTGGTAGAGGTCTGTATGTGTCTGGATTCATTTTAATCCCATGAATAATTGTGGAATAGATCATGTGTGACCTCAAAAGTTGTAAAGTGTTTTTATAAACCTGATTCAGGTTATGGATTATCTATTTTATTTCATATAAACTACATTGTGGAGGGTCATCACCAAGCGGAGAGGACTAAGTCTCATCATTAGATTGAACCTGTTTTATTATTCTTTTCACTATGTGTTTTAATTTTATTTTATTTTATTTCCAATTTATTACATAAAACTTCTTTTAACTATAAAGAAATATATCTATATATAAATTGATAGTTTATCTTAATTCATGTTCATATAGTATTTTGATCAAGTAAACTAGTTTAAAAGGATTTAGTAATACTGCATATTATTCATCAGATATATAATAAATTTTTAGATAAATATTTATAAAGATTAAGATATAAATCTTACAACTTATTTTGATGAACTTTATTATATTTAATGATTTGGGTGATGTCAAAATAATCCATTTTTAATAGAAATTTTTATTGGGTATGCAATTCACCCCCTCTCCAGAAAATCACTCCGACCAAAAATATTTCATATATTTAATAATTTAAGTAGGTTAAAATCATTAATATAATGTTAAATTACAGTATAAATTGTTATAGAGTACATGGATTTGAACTGAATTGGGAAAAGGTGAAGGGGAAGAAGAAATGATGGATGAGTTAATGGAGACTTACTCTTTCCTTAGTGTGGATTCACTTGAATGACACCAAAAATCCATTAGTGATTGGAGTTTTAGGGCTTTAGAACGTCCCTATGTCTTATAAGAGGCTTAAGAGGGGGATTTGAAAAGATATTTGGATTTTTAAAGGGTGGTATGAGTGGTTTGTCCTGGGAATAGAGAGGGGTTACTAATACCATATGAGAGGGTGGTTTTAGAAAAAAAATTAAATAAAATAGTATATCCAAGGTGAAACTTGTAATAGATAATTATTCATAATATAAATCATATATTAATATAATATAATGGTTTTAAGACTTTAAAACACCATTATAATTTTAAATCATTAATTTATTGATAATTATATTGGAATGAAATAAAAATTATTCTTCTAAGTAACCACTTTTGAATTTCTGTTTTTCCAAATACTTTTATGTTTGGGTATTTAATTTATTGTATTTTAATGAATTATTTCTAAATTAAATATATAATATCAGAACTAGAAGTTATATCATTTTTTATGTCACTAATACACCATGAATGATGTAATTTAAGTTACACCGGTTAAGTGAAAACTGCATTTTTACTATTCATAAAGAAATTGAAGTATTTGAGAAAATTAATAGAAAATCACCCTTGGATATTTTCAGCTTTCTAAATTCCAAAATGAACTCCACTTTTTAAAAATAATTTTCTAAATATGATAAATATAATTTCTAAGTAAAATAATCATTAATTTGAAAAAAAACTGATTTTAAAATTATAACACATTTTTTTACAGTTTGAAAATTTAATTAATGTATTATAATATTATATTATATTTATAAGAAAACAAAATATTAATTTAAAATTATATTTTGTGTAAATATATTTTATTTTCATTCATTACATTAATTATAAAATTGTGAAGGAACACTTAATTTATCATTTTTTAGACATTCATTTAGTTATTTCATGATATAAATATGTCATATTTTCTTCCATAAGATACGTAATTTTTATTTATAATTTCACATTTTGGGTTATTATTATAAGGGTCTCATTAGTATTATAATGGTCACATCACTATTATTATGGGTCACATTACTTTTCCTAAGGGTCACAATACTATTCCAAAGAGGCACATTACTGTTTTAACGGTCATGTAAATATTTAATCAATATTAAATTATGATCAGGGTTGTTTGTGACATAATCTATTGAATGAATTAAATTTATTTAAGAAGATACATATCGTAAATCATGGTGTGCTATATTATTCCCTTATTTAGAAATTTTATCCACAAAAAATTTATGAATATTACCTTCTAAATAGATGAAGTTGGTTCCTCTTCATTACATCCTTAGGTTGATATGTTTCTTCTAAAATTTTATGGTTTCTCTAAATAACTTTTACCAGCCAAGTCATGTGGTTTCTAAATAACAACTATCATGTGTCAAGAATCTTGGTAGGATCTTCATATTAAGACAAATCTGGTTCCAGTTCTATTTCATTATAGGTGAGTACATATGTTTGTGTGTGGAATGTTCTTCTTTAAGAGTTATTTGTGGAACACATCATTAACATGGGAGAGACTTGGTGGAATTTCTAATTGGTATGATACAACTCAAATTCAATCCAAAATTTTAAATGGTCCAATGTACTTGCATCTCATTTCTCCTTTCTTACGAAACCTTATGAGACATTTCCATAGAGATACCTTCAGAATGAAATTATCTATCACATTAAATTAAAAGCCCTTTCTCTATTTCTCATCATGTCTATGTTTCTTACTTTTAGTTGCTTTAATATGAGCCTAAATTAGTTTTAACTTTTTCATTGTCACTTAAATAAGTTATGAACCTATATGTTTCCTCCCACTATCAACATCCCAACAAGTTGGAGTTCCACATCAATTTCTATTTAATGCTTCATATGGATCCATTTGAAATCTAGAATGGAAACTATTATTATAGGAAAATTAACCTAAAGGAAAATAATGATCCCACATACCTTCAAAATAATGTGAGAATGATCTCAACATATATTCTAATGTTTGAATAGTCCAATCAGATTGTCTGTCAGTTTGAGGGTGATAAGCAGTACTCAAATGAATCTTAGAATCCATATCCTTATGAAGACACTTCCAAATATTTATAACAATTATGGATCACGATCAAACACAATCGATAGAGGTGTACCATGAAATATTATAACTTCATTAATATAAATTCCTGATAGTTGATCAATATGTAAATCTTCTCTTATGCAAATAAAATGATCCAATGTTGTAATACAATAAATAATTACCCATATTTCATCACACCTTATAATATTCCTTGGTAGTCCTGTGAAAAATTCCATCTTAATTTCATTCCACTTAGACATCAGAATAGGTATAGGTTTCATGACTCTTCTAGGATGTTGTCTCTCAACCTTCACTTATTGAAAAACTAGACACCTTGACACATAGCTATAAATTTCACATCTTCATGTTATCCCCACCAAAAATGTTCCTTTATATCTCTATACAATCATTGTACTACAAGGGTGTATAGAAAAGTTGAACTGTGGGAATCATATAACAGTTCCCTTTTTAGCACTGGTGTTTATGGAACACATATCCACTTTATAAATTTCAAAAATCCGTCCTCATACACAATGTCATCCAATCATCCATCATTAATGGATTAAATTTTCTTTTGAATATTCTCATCATTATATTGAGAGCTTTTTATCATCTCCAGTAAATATGGTTTCAAAATAATTTGAAAATAAGTGATGCTTCCCTTTCCTTATAAATTCATATATTCATATTTACTAAATCCATGAATGTATGATCATTATAAATCCTAATTTGTGTAATAATTCTTTGATCTTTCTTTATTAATTCATATAATAACTTATTTTATTTTTCTGTATTGTAGTGTATTGAGAAATCATAATCTATGAGTTACTTGAGACATCACCTTTTCCTTATCTTGAGTAATTTATGTGTAAATATGTATTTTGAACACTTGTGATCTATATATATATCACATCATTCTTTATATATATAGTGTCTCCATATCTTCATAGTAGATATTATTCTTGATAACTTAAGATCATGATTTGGATAATTTTGTTCATGAATCTTCAACTACATTGATGCATATGCAATAACATTATCATTTTTCATGGAAACAACCCAGTCCATTCCTTGATGGATCATTATATATCACAAATCCATCATTTCATTATGGTAGATTCAAAATTGGATAATTTAATAATCATCTATTCAATTATTAAAAACATTATTTACATTCTTTTGTCCATATCAACTTAACCACTTTACTTGTGAGTTTGGTTAATGGGTTATCCAATCGTGAAAAATTCTGGAGAAAACACTGATAGTAACCTGCTAAACCAATGAATATACATACCTCAGTTATGATCATTGTCTTAGGCCATTCATAGATTTACTTTTTATCAATAGGATCAACTGAGATTCCATCCTTAGAGACAATATAAGAAATAAATGAAACTATTTTATGCCGTAATGAACACTTGCTAAACTTCCCATATAATTCTTTTTGTCTAAGAGTATTAAGATAAATCTGAATGTGACTATCATGGTCTTTATATCTTTTTAATGATACAATAATATCATCAATAAATACCATAACAAAATTATCAAAATATTAGTTAAAAAACCATTTTATTAGATCCATGAAAATAGTGGGTTCATTAGTCAATATAAATGGCATTATCGTGAACCTGTAAAGTCCATACATTTTCTGAATATATGTCTTTTAAAATATCTTCCTAATATACTCACAACTAATGATATCCATAACAAAGGTCAATCTTTGAAAAATATTGATCTTCATGGAGTTTATCTAACAAATCATCTATTCATCATAGAGGATACACTTTATTTATTATAATAATATTTATTTCCCTATATTTAATACACAACATCAAGGATATATCATTCTTCATCATAAATAGAAGAGGGGTTCCCCAAGGAGAAACACTAGTGAGAATAAATACCTTATTAATCAAATCATATAGTTCTTTCCTCAGATCAACTAATTCTATAGTTTCAATTCTATAATGAGTCTTTTATATTTTTATTACATCTGATATCAAGGGAAAATTCGAATTCATTCTCTAGGGGGTCCCAAGTAATTCTATAGGAAATATATCAATGTATTCATGCACAATTGGTACATCCTTAGTTCAAATATTACGTTCTTCATCCCTAGATGGTATTTACACTTCCTCCACAAGAATTTTATTTCAGTGATCAAATAGGGGTGCGTCAATATAAGAATTGTATGATGAACTATCTACTCTAAAGATAAGGTTTTGTATATCTTCATCACAAATCATAATTTCCTTCTTCTTGTAATAAATTCTCATATAATATTTTTAAATTCATTCCATGCAAAGGATTATATCAATTCAACCATAGGTATGATGATATGTTCAATAACTAATGCATGTTTGTAAAGACCCAGAATTTTCATGTAATTTTTTTGATTAAATGTTAATTTTACGTGTCCGTGAAAACATAAAGTGCGTGATTCGGAGGCCCGGAGTGCCTGGAATAATTTTCTGAACTTTTTTTTGGGTATGTTTAGTAAATGTGAGAATATAGTTTTCTAACATTCAAAATGGTGCTCGAAATTGAAATATGATGGCACCGCTGAACTCATAGTGCCAACATTCACTTAAAGAGACTTTCACCTCAAATGACAGTTGGTCAAGAGTGAATGTTAGTTTTTGGGTTTTATGTGAAAGAATAAAATAAAAATAAAATTGTGTCACAATTTACTTTTATTTGAAACCACCATGTGGATGTTGAGAAGTGGGGACCACCGGACCTTAACCTCCCATGAGAGGTTACGGTGGTGGGGACCACCTGAGCCTAACCTCCCATGAGTTGTTATAGTGGTGGGGACCACTCGAGCCCTAAACCTCTCAAATACCTCATTAAATGGGGAGAAACCTCCCATATCCCCAATATTCCACCCATACCATTAAATTGGGCCATTAAATTGGGACAATTAATTGATCTAATTAATTGTGCCAATGCGGAACATAAATTACGCCAACATGTGTGTGCCAACACAATTTATTCCTAAGTTAATTATATTGGCACCTCTTTCTTTTTGATGGGTGTAATTGGGGGAGGAGAGATACTTGGGAGAAATAAAGTTCTCCAACAAAGAACTTCACCTCCCAAACAAGAATGCTCCGCCAATAAAGAACGCCAACCTCGACTTCGACAATCTTCCCCGGGACTTCTTCCAACGTGGGACGTCTTTGTCTACGACGAACTGATGCATGAACACAGAATTGGTGGAGTGTGGAGGACGAGATGAATGTCGGAAACTTCACCTTCTTCCTTCCTCGTCAACATCAACAAACGATCAAGTAAGGGTTAAATTTTTTTGTGATTATATTCATGTGTTATTCCTTTTTTAAAAACAAAGAACGCAATTTATTTCTTTTTTCAGTTTTGAACAATAATTTCAGGAGGTTTTGATGTTCTTAATTATTGTTTATATAGATCTGTTTGCTACTAACATAACTCGAAGGCTATGGTTCAGACAAACATGTCATGAACCCTCTGTAAAATATTTTGATGATTTTTAGTGTTGAATGCAATGATGGATAAGGCAAAACAACATTTCCCCATGGACACTGTCGTCATCCGCTGAGCTATAGTCCACTGACTGTCGAGCCGCTGTCGTCGTTCGCTGAGCCACTGTCGCTATCTGCTGAGCCACTGCCGCTGTCTGTCGAGCTGCCACTACTATCCGTCGAGTCATCGCTGCTAGACATCCATCTTGTGCCCGGAACGCTACCCCACATTCGGAGCGCTGACCCGTGGCCGGACCACCGACAAACAGTCAGTCTGCGCCCTGCGGCCGGTCTGTGCCCTCACGGATAGTCCGCACCCTCGTGGCCGGTCGACGCCCTCACAGTCAGTTTGCCGCCACACGACCGGTTCGTGCCCTTGCAGCCGGTCTGCGCCTCGTGGCCGGTCCGCGCCCTCGCGGCCAGTCCGTTCCATCAATGTACCCGTGGCTGGTCCGTGTGTAACACCTGAAGCTTCTATGGTACACTTCTCTTTGAATAATGCAATAGCGTGTGTTGTACGCAACATCGAGTTCTAACACACCACAACCAATCAAACTAGCCGTTATGAATAGTAATACCCATTTTTGAAATATATCAATTTTATTTTTCAAAATGGACTTCATTTTTGGATTCGGAATCTTGAAATTAGCCTAGTTTGAGTTTTTGGTATTTTTCTGAAAAACATCATTTTTTGATGAATAGTGAAACCACTAAGTAGTAGTTAAAAAAACTGAATTTTTCATAAAACATAATTTTACCATTTCAGTGAGTGGAATTTCAAAAATTCTAGAGACACGGTTAGTATCAACGATTAAAATGTGGTTCAATGAGAAGAAAATAATTTTTCGTGAATAGTAACTTTTTACTTTTATTTACCACGGTTAAAAGTAAATAGGATAATTAATGGTAAAAATGATATTAATATTACCCTAACACATGTCCTAATTCTATTGGACAAGTGTATCTCGACCAAAAACAACCTTTGAAATAAAATATTATCATTTAGGTCCACTTGGATTAGATTAGGACATTTATTATTATTTAATTCAAAGAAGAGTTGAAAGAGTTAAAATCAAAGTTTATTTACTAAAACATTTATAATATAGGGTCACACATAAGACAAATTCGATTATAAATATTCATTAGAAAGATAAAAATATTTCCTACATAATGATATTTTATTTATAATTTTTAGACAATAAATAATTTAATTTATTTTCGACACAATGATGATGCAGTAATTACCATAATAGTGAATGATTAAAATAATTGATATTATAAATACCCAAATAAATATAATTTGAGACTTTTTATGAATTAAACTAATTTTATAGGTTAATATGACATGTTAGGAATAATTTAATTTACTGTATTCGAATTAATAATTCTGTTATGATTTTCACAAAAATCAATTTTCCAAATAGAGTCAAAATTGACATAAAAGAATTTTTAAAACAAATATTATATTATTAATTGATATTCAATTCCTAAAAATATAAGGTTCGGAAAAGAGACTCATATCATAATAGGTGTATCATTAATGGACCACTTGGGGTCTCTTGGAGGTATATAGTAAGTTTATTAACTATATAATATAAAAATAAAAAGGGACATGGTAAGTGTCAAACTAATTAGTAAAGAGTTAAAACTAAAAGATAAGGTTAATATAATGACCCAAACCTATCTAAATTCTATTGGTTGAGTGGTTTTCGACCCATCCCCATCTTAACCTTTAAATGATCCACTTTGGAGCCATTAGAAACCAAATATGAATTTATTATAAAATAATGTTTCTAGCTTTTCCAAAGGTACCCCTCACCCCTCTTATAAAAGGGCACTCCCCATATCATTAATTCACAACTTAAAAGCCTTTTGATTCGGCCAAAACCTGACCAAATACTCTCTCAACTTCTCTAAATTCACGCTAGAGTCCTTCCGTAGTCATAAATCCAACCTAAGGAGCCCTTTTGATCAAATCAAAAGGATGAACCCGAATAAGAGGTAATGATTTCACCACCCCTTTTCAAGTTCCTTTCTTCTTCAACTTATTCTTTCTTTGTTATTCCCATTATAAAATAATAAATCTAGTATCCCCTATATACTATAATATTATTATAAATATGGTACAACCATATTCAGTATTCTATCCATCCTTTGAATGACATGTCACCATACGTTCGTACGTACGGCTTACCGTCTCCACATCGTGGTGTAATTGTTATTCAATATATTATTATTTGGATGGGTATAATAATGATTTTTAATTCATGTAAATAATAAATATAACATGATAATGCTTCTGTATATATGATATACCATCCAATTATATATTATTTTAATATCAAAAGAATGATATTGTCCCTCGTGCGTACGTACGGACTACCATCTCCACGAACACGATGAGATTCATTCTACATCGTATCCATTCAAGTATAATTATCATTTGATGATTTCAAAATAATGTTTAAGGACTTGATATCATTTTGGATATGAATAAGATACAAACTATCCATGACAAACATGGCTTACGTAACAAAACATACAAAAGAAAACAAGTAAGTTAACACCCGAAACAACGATAATTCTAAAATATTATTAACAAAGCAATGTTAAAAGATCATATATGATATAATATTAATATATATGATTCTTGTATAATTTAATAACAATTATTTCACCAATATAAAAGAGGTTAACCTACCCAAACCTTGTAAAAGTACAGGGTAAGGGTTATTTCACAATCTCTTCATTATCCGAGGTTGTTTATACATGATTATCTACTGGGACCTCTTTATCATCCACATCTATGTTTCTTAAAAATGTTTTTCAAATAATTATTACTATTTTAAAGACTATGATATAAATACATTTATACCCTTGTTGAATTTTTATAAAATGTTTATTAAGGAATCTATCTGTCGTTTTCCAAACAAGGTCCTTTTAAACATTTTTGACAGAATTAAGGTAAGAATGTTTTCTTAACTTATACGGCGGGTGCGGCTATTTTCCACCATTATAAAATCATCAAAGCTTCCCTTACAAGATTATAAGAATATTTTCAATGAAAATGTATTATTTTATAAATATATGACTCTTAAATGATTTCAAAATAGAAAGATATATTTCTCTAAAAAGAGTTTTGATTTCATCTATGTCAACATCCTTTGATGGATTTTACGCTTATTTGAAGTTGATTTATTATGATACAAAACTTCTATATTGTATTAAAGGTTTTGTGATATGTTTGAATGTGGATGTGTTATTTTTATACCATTCATGGTTTATGGAGAAACTATTGACATTTCGTATGCTAGTTTTAATACGAATGTTTATGTTATGTTTAAACCTGTTCATATAAGGAACGCATTGGACTTAATATGTGACGGTTGGAGCCCGTTATAGCTCCTCGATGCATTGGTAGGTATCATGAGACAAACTAGTGTCTTGGCACAAGGCCTTGACAAAATCTTATTTGTAGTCTCGGCATGAGGCGTTGGATATGTGGTTATGATAGTCTGGCATTATGCATTCCACCATTTTGAAAGTGGTTATTGATATTGCATGTGATTATTCGATTAATATAATATCCATGTGAAAAAGTAAATGGAATTATTTAATTTTATTTTTTCCATACTATGTTGAAGGATAAGTTTAAAATGGTTTTGTTTTAGTTATACATTGCCTTAAATGTTTATTCTTATTTATGAAAGTTTTCGCTATATTTTTGTCCTTACTGGTCATTTGAACCCACCCCTTTTCTATGTTTTATTTTTCCTAGGATGTGACGAAGTAATTTATAAATGACCTGCAGGGATAGTATGAGCAGATAAGAGTGTGGACTATGGAGACTATATTGTTTCAGTTTTCATTTTATGATATAATGTAAACTTTATTAATGTATCTAGTTATTACAAGGCTACTAAACTAATCGGTCTTTCGAGACATGATCTTTTTTGTGATCATGCCAATGTTATGTAATAATGCACCGACTCTGGGTAACTAGGGTTGGGGCATAATAGTTGGTATCAGAGGAAGTTTAGTACAAACCTTGGAAGCTAAATTTAAATAAACTCTGATTAGAGCATATAGATTTAAGATGTACTTTGAGGATTAGTATAGAAGAACTACCTAGAATCTTGGTATTGTAGAGATTTTGTGAGTTTTCTGAGCAATACATCCCTGTCTGGATATGAGCAGGTAGAGGTGGCTCTGGAACAGATGTACCTAGGGGTAAAACCTGAAAACACCACTTTGAGCTAGACTTGAACGGGAACTGGTGCACGACAACGGGCCTTACTTCACTCTTGGTTACGACACTCCTGGGGGATATGCCTAGGATAACTCTCATTTTCTTTACAAATCATTATGAAGAGTTTATGAGTATATAATTCCTCAAATAAAACATTTTTATGATTATGGATTATATACATAAATAGATCAATTTATGTTAAGTGTTTTATAAGTATAGAATTATGTATTTTGATTCATAAACTGATCTAGTTTATGGTATTGTTTAGAAATGGCGCCTAGTGTATGAAATGGAAAACATATCAATGCACGCACTCCATGTAGGGATTTCTCTCCTGCTCAAGATAATTATAGTGGAGCTAGTGATAAAACTGGTGCTGATCAACTTTTCACCATACTGGGACAACTCACTCAGGTTATGAATAATAACCTTACCCGTATGGATCACCCTGATCCACATCGTGGAGGATCAATGTTATATCACTTCATGAGGTAGCAACCACCAACATTAAATAGGAGTACAAATCCATTAGTAGCTGAGTAATGGATAAGTTACCTAGAGAAAATATCTAATTCTTTGGGATGTAGTGAAAGGGAAAAAGTTATCATGTCAGTTTACCACCTCACTAGAGATGTTGATCAATGGTGGTCATTGATTCAAAACATGAAGGAAGATGATGAAGTATCAAATATGGAATGGAGGGAGTTCAAAGATCTGTTTTTAGAAAAATACTATCATCGTGACCATTGAGAAGATATGGAAAGGCAATTTCTGAGTCTGAGACAAATGTAGGATGAGAATGTCACAAAGTATGAGGCTAAATTTACAAGGTTCGCAAGGTATGATAAATATTATATATGTAACCAAAGAAGTATGATTGATCATTTCTTTTATGGGTTAAAACCATTTCTCCATCAAGAATTAGTATCACAATCCTTCTCATCGTACAAAGACATTGTCTCATATGCTATCAAGACAGAGAAATAATTCTCTAAGTCATATGAATTTAAAGCAAAGAAAGAGAAGAAGAGATCTGCTGATCAATCTTGGAATGGAAATAAAGAGAATAAGGGAAAAGTTCAATATCCATCCTACAGTAAATGTGGGAAGAAACACCCCGGTACTTTCTTAAAAGGAACGGGAGTCTGTTACAAGTGTGGTGAAAAAGGCCACCATGCTCGTGATTGCAAAGGGAAGAATGAAGCTACCGATGTTCAGTGCTATAATTTCAGGGAGATGGGACATTAAGCAAATGAATGTCCTAAGCGTCAGGGGAACTTACCTCAGAAAAAGACAAGGGATCAAGGCTAAGCTTATGCTATCACTACTGCTGAGGTATAAGCTCCGAAAGACATGGTGGCAGGTAATTTAATGGTTTCCTCAAGTTTAGAAAATGCATTATTTGATTCTGGATCATCGCATTGTTTCATATCTTCCCAATTTGATAAGAAAATTAGATATTTCCAATTTGATTTAACAATGGAGTTTTTAGTTAAAACTCTTAAGGGAAGTATCATTGCAACAAAGTTTTGTGAATCAGTCCCCATTAGAGCACATAAATGTTCTTTATCTGCTGATCTCATCGTCATACCTATGATTTAGTTTGATATAATCCTTTGTATGGACTAGCTTTCGTACCGTGATGTGAATATTTATTGTAAGAAGAAGTAGGTTATGATTTTTGATGATGATGATAAGGAACACCTTATCATTAGAGCAGAATCGTCACCAACTAATTATTATCTAGATCCACCCCATGTAGCTTAACTAAATTCAATTATTGGGGAGGAAGAGGATGAAATTACAGTGGGGGAGGAAAGGAATGTTCAAATACAGGATGTACCTATTTTGAATGAACATGTAGATGTGTTTTCGGATGTTTTACATGGACATCCTCCAGATAGAGAAGTTGAGTTTTCCATTGATTTAATTCCCAGATCAAGGCCTATATTGAAGACCCCTTATAGAATGGACACTGTAGAATTAGTTTAACTAAAGAAACAACTACAGTAATTGAGTAATAAAGGATTTATTCACCCTTGTGTTTCTCCATGGGGATCCCCTTTTCTTTTTGTTAAAAAGAAAGATGGATCTATGAGGTTATGTATCATCTATAGGGAGATCAATGCTATAACAATAAAGAAAAAGTCTCCCCTACCTCGCATTGATGATTTATTTGACCAACTGCATGGAGATTAATATTTTTCAAAGATTGACCTTCAATCTGGATACCATCAGTTGTGTGTGAAGAAGGAAGAAATTCCGAAGACAGCATTTCGAACCAGCTACGGGCATTACGAGTTTACAGTAATGCCTTTTGGATTGACTAATGCGCCCTCTATATTAATGGATCTGATGAATAGAGTTTTCAAGGAATATCTCGATGAATTTGTGGTGGTATTTATTGATGATATCTTGGTATACTTCAAAAGCTACTAAAATCATGAAAATCATGTGCGCATTATCCTAAAGACATTGAGAAGACATAAATTATATGGTAAGTTTAGCAAGTGTGAATTCTGGCATCAGGAGATTTCTTTTCTTGGCCATATTGTCTCTAAAGATGGAATCTCTTTTGATCCTTCTAAGACCATGGAAATCCAAGAATGGCCAGCACCTACGATTATAACTGAGGTACGCCGTTTTATTGGTTTGATAGGTTATTATCGACGTTTCGTCCAGAATTTTGCCCGATTGGCTAACCCATTAACAAAGATCACACGTAAAGGGGTTAAATTTGTTTGGAAAAAAGAGTGTGAAGAATGTTTCAAAGAAGTTAAGAGAATGTTAGTCAATTATCTACCATCGGGGAATGATGAGTTCGTTATTTATAGTGATGCATCGAAGAAAGGACTTGGTTGTGTCCTTATGCAGAATGATAGGGTTATTGCCTATGTATCACAACAGTTGAAAATTCATGAACAAAACTGTCCTACTCATGATCTCGAGTTAGCAACTATGATCTTTGCTTTGATGATATGGAGGCACTACCTCTATGCTGAAAAATGTGAGATTTATACTGATTACAAGAGTTTGAGGTATATTTTCTCACAAAAAGAACTCAACATGAGGAAAAAGTGATTGCTTGAATTACTCAAGGATTATGATTGTACGATACACTACCACCTAGGGAAAGCAAACAAGGTGGTAGATGCTTTGAGCAGAAAAGACCATGGAGTTTTGAAGAATATGAGAATTGAAAGGGATCCAATTTTAATGGATCTAGTGAAGATGGACATGGGAATAACCAGGGAAGGTGAAATATCAGTTCTTTTCAAATGGTTTCCAAAACATCTTCACTAGAAAGGATTAATATTTCTCATACCGATGATGAATAATTTCAAAAGAAGATTAAATTTGTGAATGATGGGAGATTGAACGACTTTGTGTATGAAGAAGGAATTTTGAAATTCAGGAAGAGGATTTGGGTTCCCGATATACCTAATCTAAAAAGGGAATTGTTGGATGATGCTCATAGTTCCAATTTCTCTATACACCCTGGGAGCACCAAAATGTATAGAGATTTGAAGGAACATTTTTGGTGCGACAACATGAAGAGGGAGATTACCGATTTTGTGTCAAGATGTACGGTTTTTCTACAGGTGAAAGCTGGAAGGCAACAGCCTTGTGGAGTATTGCAACCTCTTCCCATACCTGACTGGAAATTGGATAATATCACAATGGAAATTGACATCGGACTACCAAAGACTCCTATAAGGAATGATGCAATATGTGTTATTGTTGATCGTCTTACCAAGTCATCACATTTTCTTGCTATAAGGGAATATCTACCACTGGAACGTCTAGAAAGCCTATATATTGATGAAGTTTTGAGACTTCATGGAGTACCCCTATCGATTGTTTCTGATAGTGATCCCCATTTTACTTCATGATTTTGGAAAAGTCTTCAGAAAGCCTTGGATACTGAACTACATTTGAGCACTGCCTGCCACCCTCAAACAGATGGACAATCAGAACGAACTTTTCAAACCTTAGAAGACATGTTCAGATCCTGCTCACTTGACTTTCAGGGTATGTGGGATCAATATTTACCTCTTGTAGAATTTTCTTATAAAAATAGCTTCCATTCGAGTATTCAGATGACACCATATGAAGCGTTATACGGAAAGAGATGTCGCACACCAACCTGTTGGGATGACGTTGGTGAAAGAAAACATGTAGGCCCAGAACTGGTGGAGGAAACGATGAAAAAGGTGAAGGTAATCCAAAACCATATCAAAGAAGCTCAAAGTATGTAGAAGATCTATGCCAATAATCGAAGGAAGGATTTGGAATTTCAAGTCAGTGATTATGTTTTCAAGAAGGTATCTCCATAGAAGGGAGTCATACGTTTTGGTAAGAAAGGTAAATTGAGTCCTAGGTACATCGGTCCTTTCAAAATTCTCGAACGAATTGGGTTTGTAGATTACCGTTTGGAAATGCCGCCAAATCTCTCCAAAGTTCACGATGTGTTCCATGTATCACTATGGAGGAAATACATGCCTGGCCCAACGCATTCACTCGCCTATGAGGAATTAGAAATGGAACCTGATCTGTCTTATTGCGAAGAGCCCATCAAGATTCTTGATACGAGAGAACAAGTACTAAGAAACCGGATGACTCGTCTGGTAAAAGTCTTGTGGAGAAACCTAAGATGGAAGAGGCAACGTGGGAACCCGAGGAACTTAGGATGAAGAACCACCCGAGTCTTTTCATGCGGTAGTATTCTAGAAATTTCGAGGACAAAATTATTTGAAGGATGGGAGAATTTAACACCTCAAGCTTCTACAGTACACTTCTCTTTGAATAATGCAACAACGTGTGTTGTACGCAACATCATGTTCTAACACACCACAACCAATCAAACTGGTCATTATGAATAGCAATACCCACTTTTTTTAATATATAAATTTTATTTTTCAAAATGGACTTCATTTTTGGATTCAGAATATCGAAATTATCCTAGGGTGAATTTTTCATATTTTTCTGAAAAACTTCATTTTTTGATGAATAGTGAAACCACTAAGTGGTAGATAAAAAACTGAATTTTTCATAAAACTTAATTTTACCACTTCTCTTAGTCGAATTTCAAAAATCCGAGAGATAAAGTTAATAACAAGGAGTAAAATGTGGTTCAATGAGATCAAAATAATTTTTGGTGAATAGTAACCTTTTACTTTTATTTACCACGGTTAAAAGTAAATTGGGTAATTAAGGGTAAAAATGATATTAATATTACCCTAACACATTTTCAAATTCTATTGGACAAGTGTATCTCGACCAAAAACAATCTTAGGAATAAAATATTATCATTTAGCTCCACTTGGATTAGATTAGGAAATTTATTACTATTTAATTCAAAGAAGAGTTAAAAGAGTTAAAATCAATGTTTATTTACGAAAACATTTTTAATATAGTGTTACACATAAGATAAATTCGATTATAAATATTAATTATAAATCTAAAAAGATTTCATACATAATTATATTTTATTTATAATTTTTTGACAATAAATAATTTAATTTATTTATGACACAATGATGATGCAGTAATTACCATAATAGTGAACAATTAAAATAATTGATATTATAAATACACAAATAAATATAATTTGAGACTTTTTATGATTTACACTAATTTTCTAGATTAATATGACATGTTAGAAATGATTTAATTAACTTTTTTCGAAGTAATTATTCTGTTATGATTTTAACAAAAATCAATATTCCAAATAGTTTCTAAATTGACATAAAAGAGTTTTTAAAACAAATATTATATTATTAATTTATATTCAATTCCAAAAACTCTAAGTCTTGGCCATGAGACTCATATCATGATATTTGTATCATTAATGGACCACTTGGGGGTCTATTGGAGGTATATAGTAAGTTTATTAATTATATAATATAAAAATACAAAGTGACATGGTATGTGTCAAACTAGTTAACTAAGAGTTAAAACTAAAAGATAAGGTTAATTAATGACCCAAACCTGTCTAAATTATATTGGATGAGTGGTTTTAGACCCATACCCACATTAAACTTTAAATAATACACTTTGGAGCTATTAGAAACCGAATATGAATTTATTATAAAATAATATTTCCTGCTTTTCCAAAGGTGCCCCTCACCCGTCTTATAAAAGGGAACTCCCCCTTCTTATTAATTCACACCTTAAAAGCCTTTTGGTTCGGACAAACCCTGACCAAATACTCTCTCAACTTCCCTTACTTCATCCTAAAGTCCTTACTTTAGTCAGAAATCCAACATATGGATCCCTTTTGATCAAATTAAAAGGAAGAACCCGGAGAAGAAGTAAAGATTTCACCACCCCTTTTCAAGTTCCTTTCTTCTTCAACTTCTTCTTTATTTGTTATTCCCTTTCTAAAATAATGAATCCAGTATCTCCTATATACTATAATATTATTATAAATATGGTACAACCATATTCAGTATTCTATCCATCCTTTGAATGACATGTCACCATACGTGCGTACGTACGGCTTACCATCTCCACGTCGTGGTGTAATTGTTATTCAATATATTATTATTGGGATGGGTATAATAATGATTTTTAATTAATGTAAATAATAAATATAACATTATAATGATTCTTTATATATGATATACCATCCAATTATATATTATTTTAATATCGAAAGAATGATATTGTCGCTCGTGCTTACGTAAGGACTACCGTCTCCACGAATGCGATGAGATTCATTCTCTATCGTATCCATTAAAGTTTAATTATCATTTGATGATTTCAAAATAATGTTTAAGGACTTGATATCATTCTGGATATAAATAAGATACAACCTATCCATGAAAAACACGGATTATGTAACAAAACATATAAAAGAAAACGAGTAACATAACACCCGAAACAACGATAATTCTAAAATATTATTAACAAAGAAATGTTAAAAGATCATATATGATATCATATTAATATATATGATTCTTGTATAATTTAATAAGAATTATTTCACCATTATACAGGAGGTTAACCTACCCCAACCAAGAAAAAGTATAAGGTAAGGGTTATTTCACAATATCTTCATTATCCGAGGTTGTTTATACGTGATTATCTACTAGGACCTCTTTATCATCCACATCCATGTTTCTTAAAAATGTATTTCAAATCATTATTACTATTATAAATACTATGGTATAAATTCATTTATACACTTTTTGGCTTTTAATAATAAGTTTATAAAGGATTCTTTCTGTTGTTTTCCAAACAAGGTCCTTTTTATCCTTTTCAACAGAATTAAGGTAAGAATGTTTTTTTAACTTATACAGCAGGTGCGGCTATTTTCCCCATTATAAAATCGTCGAAACTTCCCTTAAAAGCATATAATAACATTTTCAAAGAAAATGATTTATTTTATAAATATATGACTCTTAAGTGATTTCAAAATAGAAAGATATATTTCTCTAAAAAGAGTTTTGATTTCATCTATGTCAACATCTTTTGATGGATTTTACGCTTATTTGAAGTTGATTTATTATAATACAAAACTTCTATATTGTATTCAAGGTTTTGTGATATGTTTGACTATGGATGTGTTATTTTTATACCATTCATGGTTTATGGAGAAATTATTGACATTTCATATGCTAGTTTTAATAAGAATTTTTATGTTATGTTTAAACCTGTTCATATGAGGAATGTGTTGGACTTAATATGTGACGGGTGGATCCTACTATAGCTACTCGATGCATCGGTAGGTCTCATGAGACAAACTAGTGTCTTGGCACAAGGCCTTGACAAAATCTTATTTGTAGTCTTGGCACGATTCCTTGGCTATGTGGTTATGATAGTCTGGCATTCTGCATTCCATCATTATGAAAGTGGTTATTGATATTTCATTTGATTATTTGATTAGTAGAATATCCATGTAAGTAAGTAAATGGAATTATTTAATTTTCTTTTTTCTATACTATGTTGAACATCATGTTTAAAAGTTTTTTGTTTTAGTTATACATTGCCTTAAATTTTTATTCTTATTTATGAAAGTTTCTGCTATATTGTTATCCTTACTGGGCATTTGAGCTCACCACTTTTCTATGTTTTATTTTTCCCAGGATGTGAAGAAGTATGTTATGAATCACCTGCAGGGATAGTATGAGCGAATAAGAGTGTGTACTATGGAGACTATATTGTTGTAGTTTTCATTTTATGATGTAATTTAATCTTTATTAATGTATCTAGTTATTACAAGGCTACTAAACTAATCGGTCTTTCGAGACATGATCTTTCTTGTGATCATGCCAACGTTATGTAACAAGGCACCGACTCTGGGTAACTAGGGTCGGGGCATTATATCGTGCCCTCGCGGTACCCCTCGGCTAAGCCACCCTCATGGTAACCCTCGGCCGATCCACCCTTTTGTCCCTCGTGGGCCAGGTTGGACCCAAAAGTTGGGTCGGTCCAGCTAGGTCGGACCAGACCCGAGCCCACTACGACCCATTTTCTTTTATTGGCCACAACTTTTTCACCGAATGTCCGTTTGAAAAACTGTCAGTGGTGATAGAAACCTTTGAGTGAGTTGGTCCCTATGAGTGATACCCCCACTATGTTTTAGATTATGTTGGGTAGCAGTTAGGTTGGACGAGCACGAATCCAACCTGGCCACCACGACTAGAAGGCTAATTACTCAGAGACTGGGCGTCTGATTAATGCGCCATCTGTTATGTTGAGAGCTCTATGGCATGGTGGACCATTGAGATACTTATTAGTGGTAATTTGTGGTATTTGGAGTATCGAACAGTAGATTTTGGAGAGGATCCTCCCAAAGATGAGAAAGCATAGTGCGGAGACCTAGTGGCTGGCTGAGACATGATGACTACTTATTGTTTCGACTCAGAGTGACTCGACAGGCCCGGTGGGGAGCGCCTTAGTGGCACGACATACCCACGATGGGGAGCACCTTGGTGATGTTGCAGAGCCATGGTACTCGATAGGAGAAGTACCTCAGTAGTCCATGAGGGGGAGCTCCTTTGTGTGACGTGGCAGACCCACAATGGGGAGCGCCTCTGTGGGACGCGGTAGACCCATGGTACTCGACAGTAGAAGTACCGCAGCAGTCCAAGATTAGTGGGAAGCGCCTCTGTGTGATGTGGCAGGCCAACTATACTCTATAGAGGAGGAGTTCTCCATCAGTCGAGGTGTTCGACGTTGTGACTCGAAATGTTACTTGTTACTACCCCTAGAATAATTCCTAGTGTGAGATGAGTCAAAACCACTGTATTTACCTCATGATTGAGATGGATTACTTGATAACTTACGTATATTTATGGGCATATACCTAAGTAAGGTTATATGTTGATTTTATACTTTGTGTTTTATCCTTGTCAGATTTTGTGAGACCTAGATCATCTAGTGGTCCCTACTGAGTATCGTTATACTCACCCCTACGCAGGCTACCCTCTCACCTTATTGTGTTGGATGTAGACAACGGAAATCGTTGATTGAGGATGAGAGTACTGGGACTAAATGGTACCTGGAGGTGGACCATACGGTGTATCTATACATAGAGGAGACAGGTGGAAGTGGAGTGCTGAGGAGTTGATCTGTATCTACCCTTCAGGTAGGAACCTCGGAGGACGATCCAGTAGTGGTATTTTTTTTCTTCAGTTTTATTATATTTCATTTGTACTTGTACCTTTACAATTGGTCTTATATTATGGCCTCTTTTTCATTCAACAATGTTTTTTTATATATTTATCTTGTGTCCGTATCTTGTTGTGTGCTTTTTCATGTGAGTTTGTAGGTTATAAAGGCCATATCTTCCCAGTTTTAGGGAAAATGCCTTTCGGTGCAAGTCTCCATCCCCTGGAATATGGAAGGCGGGCTTAGGATAGACATGGCACGGGCCCCGAGGGATCAGTTGTGACAATTGTTATGTGTAAAAAGGGGGCTGAACGACACATTTTGGTTACAATGAGACTTCTCTTAGGAGTTTTGACTGATAAATGCTTTATTATGTCAAAAGGGAAATGTCTTATTTTTTGGAAAACTAGGTAGATATAAAAGTGTGAAATGATCCAGAATCAAATAAAGTAGTGGATATATTTGATGATCGGATTAATTTACCTTACACCACATCACTAAGTACTTATACATCAATTGTGCTGATCTCATAAGCTTTTCCATCTCCTCTTGGACACTTCTATGGATGATTCCCCTAACACATGGGACATTGAATTGAATAATGCCCCATTAAATTATAGTTTAAGAATTTGACATCAATAATATTTTTCTTTCCCTTACATTAATTATCTCTATGACACTTTTCTCCACACTTATAATAAACTACCATGACTTTAAATCATTTCACATTACAATTATTTCCATAATTTTTTCATAATGGGAATTTTTTCATCCCCCTCTTCTTCTGTGATGATTCACCATTTTCATGTTTATCAGAAGATTCATTTTGTCTTTATTTCTCTTGAAAAAATAAGATTTACTAAATTCTTTATCTATTTTTATGGAACTTAATACTATTTCATCTTATGATGAAAATGGTTGACAAGAAACTTCCCTTTGGGGACTTGGATTACATCCTTAAAATAAATTATAAATATTTTCTTCCAAATCATGTATTTAATAAATAAAATACCATGATTTTCTAGTCACGGTAGCCCCATACTCCACAACAATCTCTTCTTCCATTTTTTTAAGCTAAGGAATTTTCTCTTCACTTCAGTTCATTGCTCACAAGGAAAGTATTTTTAAAAGTATATTCCTTTAAAATTTCTCCATTACATGCCTTTTATTTAATCATCATCCATGTTATTTTTGATCAATTATCACCATTAATCAGGGTCTCCCTTAAGACAATATACTTACAGTACTGCATTTTCATTTTTAATTCATCCCAATTCCAGAAATATCTTTTTATGTTATTTGATCCACTAATCAACTACCACTAGATTATTAGTCCCACTAAAACATGGGGGATTCTACCTCATGAAATGATCCAACATAGGTTCAGTATGGTTATTCATCATAACATAATTAATCTTTCCAAATATGGTCATGATCTCATACGCTCCAACATTAACTCTACTGAATCACTCAGTGGGGAAATCCCTATATTTTCTTTGGTTATTAACTCCTTTCATTCCATTAGGGTAGAGGGTATTGCTTGGCCATCGGTATCGTGCCCATGAATTCTACTGGGACTGCTTTCCGGATGGTCCTATGTTGGTTAAGGCTTCTTGTTATGGAATATTTGCTGGGGTGGGGCTGGTACGATAGTTGGTTCTGGTTATTTTCTTCGTGTGTTGTTTTATTTTGGTTGGACTGTTTTGTGGTTTCTCACTTTTTTCCTTAAAATTGTTTAGATAATAAAAAACTAATTTTCAGTCAGCCTTCCATTAGGGAAGATTTATAAACAATCACATACACTAAATTAGGTTATTAATCATAATTCATAATTTCAATCTAGATAAATACTTGACATAAAATTAATATTTATTCCTAAAAAATCTCATAATCATAAATATGGTATCTTTGAGGATATATTTACTTTTAAATCCTTCATAATCATTTGTAAATAAAATGTTAATTATCCGAAGATTATCCCCCAGGAGTTTCAACCTAGGTGTGCAATAAGGCCAGTTGTTTTGTACCATGTTATGTCGAGTCTGGCCCAACTCCCCTTGTCAGAGTTGTCAACCCTAAGCACATTTATTTTATAACCACATCCACTAATAGTACCTAGATTGTGATGTATTTCTACAAATATGCACATAATCTCTACCTCAACAAAATTCTAGGATTTTATTCTATGATTATAGTAAAATTCTATCTTAGGGTAATGTTCCCTAAACTATTTTATCTACACATACATCTTTATGTTTCTAATAATATTTCTTTAATCCCATCCATAACATCCCTAACCCTAGTATCCTAGAGTCAGTGGTCATTTTATGATAATGTCATGGACACAATAGTTCATATAACCATGGATCGATCAGTTTAGTATTATTTATGAAAATAGATACATACATGGATCCCTTAATACATTGGTAATTTAATATAAAACATAACCAAAGGAAATAAATTTCTTCCTCAAAGCTTATTCAATGGACTCATCATCAGAACCTAGAAAAAAATTAAAGGGTTGAGCTCAGATTCTCTGTATGGGTCACATACGGCAGAAACATGAATCAATAATATGTGAATCATAATTCACTATACATAATCTATATTTCATGGTGCATAACTGAAAAACACACACAATAAATAAAATGAAATTTTAAATGAATCCATATATTTATTCTTAGTGAAAATCCTCTGGAGAATGATAACTGAATACCGATAGAATAAAATTCTTAATTATTGGATGTCAAGTATCTAGAACATGATCCATTATAACATCAATATGGTTTATGTATGTGGATATATACTCATATAATTGTGTTTGGAAATAAACATGAAGGGTTTTCACCAACTGTTTTGTATCCTGAGACCTCTCGACCCATCAAGGTACTATAAGGTCAGGCTCCACACATCACTGCAATTATAAATCATTTTTCATATGTATATTTAGTTCAAGAGATATATTCCTAAAAAATATACATATTTATTAGGAAATGTGGATTTATCTATATTTAAAAATTCAAAGTAACCATCGTATGTAAAATTGGTATACTGCCCAGACAATAATCATATCAATGATATAAAAAATTATGGATAATTAAGAGTAATATAATGTAAAATATAAAATGATATCAATTGGGTAGTAGATAAATCACAAAAAAATTATTATGTTCCCAACACTATGTGAGTCTCAATGTAATTTAAATTGAGACGAAGTCCCTTACTTTAATTACCGCTTAATTATGTCGCTTATTAAGCCTCCTAAATAAAAAACATATATTTATAAAAACACTTATACAAAAGTTAATTATATTAATTTATAAAACTATTTAAAAATTATAATTTTTGTATTATATTTATTATTATTATTTTTGATGAAATTGAGGCATCTTGATATCTTGTTTTTCTTTAAAATGTTTCATTTTCCTCCATTTCTCTATTCTGTAAATTGTAAATAATTTGTTAATATAATTAATTACATAAGAATAGAATACATGTACCAATAAATTTATTTATTATATATGATTAATACTATTTACCCATGAATGTGGTTACCAGAATTGTTTTTTGAAATGTTTTCGTGTGTGGTTAACCGACCTTTAACGGGACATTGTCATAAGAGTGAAAAAAGGGAGAGAAAAATTTATATATATTATATATATATAATAATTTAATTAGTTTAGATTCATTAATATAATTTTAACTTACATACTAAATAATTTTTAGAGTATATGTTTTTTAAAGTAACTGGGTAAAGAGGAATGAGAAGAATAAAAGATGGAGGAGTTAATAGAGACGTTCTCTTTCTTCGATGTGGCTTCACTTACATGACATTAAGACTCCCTTGTTGGTGTGATTTGGATGGATCTAGAACATCCCTAGGTATTCTAAGGGAATTTAGAAAGATTATTTGGACAGATATTTGGCTTTGGAAATGGTGGGATGAGTTGTTTTGTGTAGGAAGGGAGTGAGGTTATTTATACTTGAGGAGAGGGTATTTTAGAATAAAAATTAAATACAATATTCTATCGAATGTGATATTTGTAATAGTGAATATTTTAAAATATAAATAATATATTAATATTATATAATGGGGTTAATAATTTAAAAATGTTTACAATTCTAATTAATTAATTTATTGAAAAGTAAATTGGAAAGAATTTTTTTTTATAATTTAAGGAACCACTTTTGACTTTAGGATTTGTAAAATACTATTTATGTTTGGAAATTAAGTTTATTTTATTTAAATGAATTATTTGTTGAATTTTATATATGATATCCAAACATTAAGTTATTTAATTGATTATTTCACTAATATATCATGAATCATGTTATTTTAGTTGTACAAGTTTTGTGAAACTGTATTTTGACTATTCATGAAAAAATTACTGTATTTTAGAAAATTAAAAAAAATCATGCATGGATAATTTCAACATGATGAATTCAAAAATGTACTCTGTTTATTGAAAATAATTTTCTAAATATGCTAAATTAAATTTTAAATTAAAATAATTATATATTCAAAAAAATAACGATCTTAAAATTATAACACATTTTGTGACACTTTGAAATATTAATTAATGTATTATAAAATTATCTTATAATCATAACAAAAAAATATTAATTTATGAAAATATTTTCTCTAAATATATTTGATTTTAAATAATTATATTAATTATAAGATTGTAAACCAAAACATAATTTATCATTTTTAAAACAATCATTTATATATTCCATGATATAAATATGTCATATTTTCAATCATAAGATACCTATATTTTATTTATAATTTCATACGTAAGATTATCATTCTAATTGTCACATTATAATTCTAATGGTAAAATTACAATTCCTAAGGGTTTCATTACTATTCCTAAAAGTCAAATTATTATTCCTAAGGGTCACATTACTATTTCAACGGTCATGTTAATATTTAATAACTATTCAGTTATGCTCTGTGTTATGTGAAACATAATATATTGAATAAATTTAATTTTTTTAAGAAGATACATACCATAAATCTTGGGGTGTTATATGACGTGCACTTGTGTAGGCTGAAAGGAATCCATATATTGAATGGGTGGATGACACTATTCCTCAACCCAATTTCTGAAAGCCTAAATTCTCAACATTTGATGGTGTGGGTGATCCTGAAGAGCACCTCACACACTTTACATCATGATATGGTCTGATGATGGGACCTTGAGATCGATAGTATGCAACAAAGTAGAAGATCCATATGTCACTCTCAGTCCAATGATGGTGCTTATCCAAGAACATATGCCGGTCAAGAACCACCCAAAACCTCTTGTCATGCCTTGAAAATTATAGAAATACACTCGTTTAAAAGCACAGAGAAATTGGGGTCACCCAAGATATGAGGATTAGGTGAAAAATTCATATTCCTTTTAAAATGAACATGTCCTTGGTTATTTTGTGGAATCCATGGACAAGATCTCACTCAGGCTACCATACCCATGGAAGCCCGATGATGTTGTCCACACCGACTATCTCGAATACTTCCCTTTCTATAGAATTTGGGTTCATAATATCCTATATTGATTCATCTTTAAAGACATCCATCAAGTCATGTTTGAATCTTGGAAGGTGGTGTTTTATAACTCAAAATAGGTGGCCTTCATAACTGTTACCTTGTTAGAATTAGGGGATTGTTGGTAGAAATTATCAGCTCAGTGTGTGAAATTTTTTGAAAACTATATGGCTTGAATAAGAATTGACTAAGCACATTCTACCCTAAGAGGATAGCTATGCTTACCTATGATAGATCTGCAACCTATGTAGGTAACATTTAATATGCCTTCCAAATGTGTTCAAAATCATTAATATTAGGAAGAAATAGAAGAGAAAGAGTCATATTCTACTCTAAACAACGATCTAACTCTTACAGATTTGATTCCTATAATATCCAAAGAATGGGCACCACCCCACTAAATGGAATCATCATCATATGAATAGCTCATTTTTTTCATTCAATGTGATGCACTTGGTAGAACCTTTCTCCAATGATGAATACGCCTCGAAATATGAGTTACACACATATAATAATGGAAAAGAAGGATGCATTCATAGGAACCAAGGATATAGGGGAACACTCGGGTGTGGTCAGAAAAAATATTATGGTTTATTCCCTATAGAAGACATACATGCAATTGATACCCTTGGTTAGGAACTCCATGAATCCTAGAAGAAACATGGAGTGGTATCAGAACAATCTAGTGGTCATTTGTGTCCAATTATCTTGCATGAACGCATTGTGGGGGAATGATTACCTAATCATCCTAAATAAAAGTGGAGGTTAACACTACCCATTCTACCAGCGCATGATGATCCTGCAACCTCTTTACAAGTACCAATCACATATACCTCAAATTTCATCAGTTCTTAAACCACATGTCTAGGAGAAACCCCACCTCGGGAAGTGCTGACATATGGCCCAAAATTACAACATTTTTAAATAGCTAGAAATAGTCTCTGCTAAAGTCTCAATCTTGGATGTGCTTCATCTTTCAAAATAACTCATTGACTCACTCATTAAATCTATCCAAATCCTATAGGAATTTTAGTTATAAGTCACTATAGTTTAGGTATATCGAATGGTGACCATGTCAGAAGAATACTTCGTCAAAATATAATTCACAAATCAGGATTACAAAGATGTCATCTAGGGACACATCAAACACTTATATATTTCGGGAAGACTTGATAATGTCAACATCTAGAGGGATCTGATTGAAAATGTCTTAAGGATCAATCACTTCTGGATTTTATGTCTCCGATGATTGGCATATAGAGAAGGGGGTATTATACCCCAATGCTAGCCATTCAAGGTTAGGATATGCTTGAGAACATACCTCCAAGGAATATCAAAAACAGAACTCAGTTTGGGGAGCTCACATCTAAAGCTGAGTTTATGGTTATCTAGAAAGACACCATATACAATGTTCTTCTTGGATGGCCATGGATATATATCCACAAGGAGGTACCATTAAATGTTCATAAATGTATGAAATACCCCATCTATGGAATGTTTGGCATACTACATGGTGATGGTTCCCCCCATTGAGACCTATTAAATCACATATATTGAAGCAAGATTTTATAAAATGGGATGAAAACAACCAATGATGGATGATGATACATAGGTTTCACCTCCCAAAAACTTAGTGATAGCCACTATAAACATCTAAGGTATTATTTACATTGCCTATGTGGTCCCTATATATCTATTTGAGGCAATTGACTATGTCCCAGAGATCCACACTCCCCTTATCCACATAAATAATGTAATAAGGAAATCATCTCTAAAATCTCTCTATGATGACTCAAATAGTTGTGGGTTATAATGTCTATTATCAGGGCCTCCCTCACCCTGATGGTGATGAAGAAGCCCTTAGATTTTTGTCTTCATATGAAAGTTCCACCACAATATCATAAGTATAATAAGGTGATTATGATCTCAAGAAATCCCATCCCATGTGGGAGGAAGGTGTCTTCACCATGATAAATGAGCTCAAATAGATAAATTTGGTAATGGGAGAAGACCAACGAACTACTATAATTAGTGTTGTCATTCCCCTAGGAGAGAAAGAGATGTAAATCCCATTTTTTAAATAACATCGATATGTGTTCCAATGGAATTATACAAAAATTCCCAGTCTAATACAATATATGGATATGCCTTATCTCATCCTACTAGATGAGAACTGAGACTTCAAATAAGTATCCAAGAGGATTCACACCTCTCATGCCACAAATATAGTGGTCAAAGTTGAAAATCTGATAAAATAAACTTTTTTCAAGAAGATAAATACCTGATATGGCATGCCAACATCATCCCAACCAAAAAATAATGGTATGATTGGGGTCTTCATTAATTTTAGAGAGCTTAATAAGCACTGTCCAAAGAAAGATATCACATTTCCGATCATAGAAATCTTGACTGATGCAACTGATGGATTTCAAGAACATTATCTCATGGATGAGTATTTAGGGTATAATCTAATAAATATAGACCTTGAATATGAGGAAGCCACTACCTTCATATCACCTCAGGGGATGTTATACTATCAGGTTATGGAAATTGGGTTAAAAACCATTGATCCACTTTACAACATGCCATGTTTTATATCTTGAAGAAATTATCTAGAAGGATAAATGAATGTTGTGTTGATGACCTGGTCTTCAAATCTTGACAGTAATGTAGTCACTTCATGGATCTTCAAGCAGTCTTCAACAAGCTACGATATCATAGTTTGAAGATGAATCCCTTGAGACGCACTTTTGGGGAATCATCAAGAGAGTTACTCAGTTTTATATTATTCCACCATGCCATCAAGGTCAACCCTGAGAATACTAGTACTATATTACCAATTTCACCCCCCCCCCCAATGAAATCTCAAAGAACTGAGGGGGATCTAAGGGAACCTCTCCTACATTCAGTGATACATAGCCAACCTAGATGGAAAAGATCCCCCCTTCCCTAGGATAATGGAGAAGGTTATTACCAATCAATGGAAAGATAAATTCCAAGAAGCCTTTGAAATTATCAAGCAATATTTACCGCACCCACTAGTTCTGATGCCACCAGTGGATGGAAGGATACTTATCTGCAATATATCAAACATGTAATTCTCACTAGGAATCATCCTCACCAAGAAAAATGATTTCAAGAGTGAGAATTGCCTCAAATACCTCAGCAGAACAATGCTAGGTAATGAGATCAGATATTATGATGTTGAGAAGAACTTCCTTTCACTCATATTCATGGTGAAGAGAAACTAAATTACATGAAGCACCAAAAATACCATATGGTCTCTCTTATTAATCTTCTCAATTACATACTCTGATTCTCTATGATTACTCATCACTTGGCTAGATGGGAAGTCATCCTGCAGTTGTCTGATATTCAGTTTGTATCTAGAATGTTAGTGAAAGGCCAATCCCTAGAAGATTTCCTCACAAGACATACTACCCCAGAAAATACATCGGTGGACACTGAGATTCCATATTAGGAGGTTTTATATTCCCATGACACTCCCCATACATGGGATATGTATATTTATGGAGCCTCTCGGAGTCCTCTCAGTAACATTATTGAAAACCTAAGGATCAATCAGGAAGTTATAGGGATTTTATTTTTCTCTCCAAAAAATCAGTGTTTCCCTACACTTTCTCACTATCCAAAGACTACACAAACTATGAGGTAAAATACCAATACCTCATCATTGTGTTGGAACTTTCCCTATAGATTCGCATAGCCTACCTGAATATCAAGGTTAATTTGGAACTAGTGATAAAGAAGATCAATGGTGAATATTCCATCAAAATTAAAGAATTGGCCCCACTCATTAGCAAGGTTAGGGAACTAAGGGTAAGATTCCCTTTTAATCCCATATTGCATCTTGTTCCCCGATCACAGAATGCTTGCACTAACACATTGGCTAATGCATCCACTATACTGGTTGACTCTAATCAGGATGAGGAAATCAGATATATCATACATTGAAGAATGGTCTTGTCGATCATCATATATGATATCGAAGAAATCAATCAGATTAGCATCATTCTAGAGCCTGATGAACTAATAACCACCCCTGGATGGATGGATCCCATATTCAGTTATCTCCATAACAGGACTCTCCTGATAGACTGAGTTGGAAGGGAGAATATTTCATGTCTTGCAGCGAACTTCACCCTACATAAAATTCCAAATGAACAAAAATACATATGGAAATTAGGCTTTGATAGATTTATCCTCATATTCATAGTACAAGGATATATATTAACCATCATGGAGTAATTCCAAGAGGGATCTTATCATTCCCATCAATCTGGGACCATACTATCCCACAAAATCTGAAGGTTGTGATATGACTAGAAAACCATGATACTGGATTGTGTGGAATACACATCAATGAAAACTCCATCCATTAACACCCAAAATTAAGACATACAAATAAATATTTCTATCCATTTTTTCAGTAGGTGAATAGATTTTGTTGCTCCATATCCCCCTGCCACATCCATCATATCAAGTATATCCTTTTCGTTACCAACTACTTTACCAAATGGGCTGAGGAAATACCCCTCAAAGAAGATAATATGAAGAATATTATCAACTTCATAATGTACCATATCATCACTATATTCTAGGTCACTCAAAAAATATTGATAGAAAACAGCACCAAATTATGTTCTGCAAAATTGAAGAAATTATATATGGAGTACAATATCGAGTCCAATAACTCATCTAGCAATCCGGCGATAGAAAATGGATAGATAGAGGCCTTCAGTAAGACTGTCAAATATAATCTATAAGCTGGTTAATATGGAAAAATTCCAAGATAGAAATTCCCCTTCTGGCATTATGGAACTACTGTACACCATGTGTAATGCTACACAATGAATTCCATACTCGTTACTGTATATTATTGAGGTAGTGTTACCCATATATATTCATCTTCCTTCATTCTGAATATCCATTTCTGGATATCTTTCAGATGAAGAGAAATTCCAAAAGTGGCTGGATGATTTGGAGCGGCTTGATGAGAGAGGGTTTCTCACATTACAAAACCTAGAATTCTATCAGAATTGGATCAGATGAGCATTTAATAATAAGGTCCCCCTCTGTTCATTCCTCCAAATAGAACTGGTTTTGTCTCTAGATACCGCAATGATACTGAGGAAGAAGACTCCAAAACTATAACCCATGTGGGAAGGGCCTTATATCATACATGAGGCCTATTATAATGGACCCTACTCATTGGACTCAATATATGGGTATCATGTCACACCTATTACAAATGGTATATTTCTTAAGAAGCACATTTCATAGCTTTTATCAAGCATGAATTTCAAAACAGTGCAAATTTGAACTACACAGTACCCTAAAGTCATAATTTCAAGACTTTAAACTACAGGGTACCCCCAAGTCCAAAAAAAATTTAAACTACATATTACCATCAAATTTATAACATCAATAATTTAAACTAAATACTATCCCATGTCCTTAATTCACGACATTAAACAACATGGATGATGTCTTCACCATATAACATTGAACTACACAGTTCTCCAAGAAATAAATATAGATTGATTCCAATCACTATAGGATATGTAGTGATTACCAAAAATCTAGTTTTGGGCCCAACCATAGTCTTCCCTTCAATTTAGGACAGTAGATCTATTTCCTTTAAGACTGAAATTAAACTGCATGGGTTTTTTAGAACTATGTACAGCTTGATTATCATTTTCAATGAGATACGTAGAGATGGAATGATCCTATATCTTTTACCAAGAACCTCATGATATAAAATACACATATTATATCCATGATTTAATCATTATAGTGAGAGTAACCCTTTTAAATCATTATTTCTCACTCCAATAATAGATCACATGATCTTGGGAAAATCAATTAGGGCTCCCCTCCACAAACAAGGCACGAAAGCTTACGATAGACTCATCAGGGTCCTGAATGAAAGACCATAAAAGGAATACAAAGAATCTTTTTTGGCATGAAATTAGATTGCCCAATTTATGTACCTTGGATGAAATAATATAGTACATTCATGTGGACCTAACCTAAGAGGTCCACCAGTGATGGTGTTGGTCTCTCACCACACTAGCATTCAAGAACTACATGTGACTTGATTCATGGCATCACATGATATGTAGTGATGTCGAGCTCTTCAGTCCCGGGTCCAGTCATAAAAAATAAAAAATTTCCCCTCTCTGTATATAGGTCATAGCTACATAGGAAAATCATTCTCTAAGAACTACATCTATATTGATTCTCATTCTCATGATGTACATAGTGATTCCCAAACTTCCACTCTCTAGTCCAGCCACAACATTTTAGTTCTTTCATGATAGTTCATCTTTGTCATAAATGCATGATGTTAAACTACATATAATATCAAGAACTACATGTGGATTGAAACCCTCCATCATAGGGTATATAGAGACATCTAGATCTCTAATCCTAGGCCCAATTACAGTAATAAATGGTTTCAATACCCACCTCTACATATAGGACATACATGTAGAGTGTTTCCCTCTAAATAACTATATGTGGATTGATTCCTGTCATCATAGGATATTTAGTGACATCCAAATCTCTAATACTAGGTCCAAATAATACAACCGATAAAACAATTAACCCCAAATTCATATGATATAGGTCACAAAAGATATTTTTTCATATTTATGATCAAAATATATGTATTTATTACTTATGCACGAAATATTCCATGCACAAATTTTCCACACTGGTTCCCACATCCTAAACACATGATGATAAGATGCACTATGTATTTCTTTAAAATGTGAAATTAAACTATACATAAAATTTCCCCACTACATGACAATAAACTATTTAAGTCATCTCCCATTTTTCATCCCCTATCAAGGGACAACAAAATCTTTACCCCATTCTTGTAGAGAATTATTTTCTTCCATTGATTTTTAAAAACACATCAATCCTTAAATCGTAATACATAATATGAATTCCTCATATCATTGAAACCTCCCAAGGCACCTGGAAAGGATACCCAGCTTCAAGAACCCATTGATTGACTATTCAAGTATTCCAATGGATCATGCATCTACGCCTATGGTCTCTTAACATATTCATCACTCTGAAAAGAGGGAATTTCTGTAACACCCCAAGGTTTTAAAAATAAATATATAATTAAAATTTATAATCTATCCATTAAACACAACTTTGCCTCTTCTATGTTTTGAATTTTGAAAAATGGTCATCTAGAGTTGTGTTCAGTAAGTCATTGGGAGTCTGATAGAACAAACATGTTTTTTGGTGAATAGTAACATACCTTTATGAATAGTAATATGACCCTTATGAATATTAAATATTTTTATTATTTTATTTTCTTAAGGCAATAAGATTATGAGATATTAATTAGTTTTTCAATAAGAAATAAAACAAATTGCACTTTAAGATTGTTATTTTTTCAATTAACTATGACCTTATTTAAAAATTAAATTAATAATATTTACAAAATTATTTTTGAAAAATGGATTCCACTTTTGAACTCTACGTGTCGAAAAATTGTAGGGGTGAAATTTTCGGATTTTTCTAGAATTCTAGAATTTTTAATGAATAGTGAAATACGATAAAATACCGTATATACAAATTATCAGTTAAATACACTATTCATGACATCACAAGTGATGAAAAGCCACTTGGTTAGAACTCACATGCACTTATTACTATTAGGGGTCACATGAAACAACACTATTTGTTGTCTTGAAGGAAATAATAAAATAATGAATTAAATATTCAAAATTTACCCCTCACCTCCACTATAAAAACCCCTCACCACTCCCTATTCTCTTAAATCCTATAAGCCTTGAATCTCCTAAAAATTCATCCCAATTATTGTTCCCTAGTCTCTCCCCACGTCCAGGAAGCTTTTGGTCTTTCCAAAAGACCAAAACCCCTTCCCTTAAGGAGTTTCTCAAGGAGGTTATTCCAAGAGTAAAGCACCCTTCTTTTTCATTTGGTTTCCTTTCAATTTATCTTCTTTTGATATCCTCTCCTCACCTCCTTGGTCGAAATGATCATGATAACTCCAGTATCATCTATATACTATAATTATATCATTTGAATGTAAGAACCATCATAAATATCCTTACTACCTCCCTTTTTTTATAAACGAAATCAACGTCCCTGAGGTTCAAATTTATAGCCTTCGTAGACGACGAAGTTTCGTTCTTCAATTTATTTTTAATTACTAGTCATGAAACCATATTTATGGTTGAACTAGATTATAACATATTTATTATAACATAATTAATATTTAGAAGCCAGAATATGTACATATAATTAAGTTATATGACAAAACTAGTTCATAATAATCCAAATACCACTGAATAATCGAAGTGGTTGTCATCTAATGATTCATCCTCATTCCATGTAAAAAAATGATATAAATGAACACTACCAATTATTTATGTCCATAAATAATATATATTTCCAATTTGGGAGATTTATAACCATTCCACATGAACTCCATTACTTAAAAACAAGTGAACTGATTATGAAAATAAAGAAAACGAACACCCCAGAACAAAAAAATTCAATATAATAACATAGAAATAAGGGTATAAACGAACTAAACAGAATTATGATAAACTAAATACATGTCTAATATGTTCTTAAATATGTTATTAATAATTATAATTTCATATTCCAGGAGCTTAACTTCAAGAGCGGAACACGTTTGGAGTTATGGTAAGGGTTTTCCACCCGAAATTCCATTTTCATTCAGGTTAGTTTTATTGTTTAATTTCATCGATGAAATTCTTATTTATTGTTATTTAATACTCATACATTCTGTGTGAGTATTCTATATATGTACAACAACCATAATCCTTCACTATTTTCTGGATAGTTACATGTTTTAAAAGAAGCTCTCAAAACTGTTTCCAAAAATTCAAGCCCGATACAAGGGAATTTCTCAAATTCATATCTATTTTTAAGGGAAAGGTATAATCTATTTTTGGAAACCATTATCCATATAAAAAACTCATTTTATCCTGAAATACTATATTAATTTACTTCTGGTTTTATAAAATTATTTTTCCAATAGAACTCTTCTTTTCAAAATAAAAGAGTATTTATCTCAAGAATTGTTTAATGATTTTATAACATTGTTTTCGTCTAATTCAACAGTCTTGTTGATTCCATGGTATTATTGGTTTAATCATTTATGAATTAATATACCATATTTTATTTAATGGTTTATGATTAACTCTATTGTGGATGATCTGTCCTAAAACCATTCATCATATTACTCAGAATGGTTAGTGGTTTATGTTTAATGATTGGGGAAAGATAGTTACATTTCATATGATAGTTTCAATATGAATGTATATGTTGTTTATGTTTATCCCCACTCATATGAGGAATGCTTTGGACTTATTATGTGATGGGTGGGGCCCGTTATAGCCCCTCTATGCATCAGTAGGCCTCATGAGACAAATAGACGTGGAATTAGTTGAGGCCTTTCCCAATGTGATATATGGATTTTTGGTGAGGCCTTAATCATTAGATGTCATGGTCGAGGCCTTGACAAAATATTCTAGAATGTCCGGCATATGAACATCCCTCATTATGAAGCAAGTAATTGAATGTTCATGTGGTTATTTGACTATTAGAATACCCATGATTTTGATTTATTATTGCATTATTTACTCAGCTCATATTCCTACCATAATGTGTTTCAAGATTATTATTAAAGGAATGTGTTTTCAATTATTCACCATGTCTAATGTTTATATTATCTTCTCTTGTATTGCTTACTCTTACTAAGTGTTTGATCTCACCCCTTTCTTCTGTTTCATTTTCTCAGGACATGATGAAGTAATTTATGAATAACTTTCAAGCATAATCTAGGAGACGTGATGTTTCTAGTGGAATAAAATAGTGTTTTGATTCCCTTCATGTTGTAATGTTAAACTTATATATGTAACTTGTTTCCAATAATACGAATATACTAGATACTTTGGGATTTTTATTCCTTGTTTGTATGACAATGTAATCAAATAAGGTACCGGCTCTGAGCAACTGGGGTTGGGTCCTTACATTTTCTATATTAGTGAACCCTAGAATCATTATGGATGAACTCAACACCTCAATGTGATCTGAACTACTCCCAGTATGATTATACCATATCATTACTCATTACCTAGGGACCTAGATCCATAGTTTATGAAATCTTTATCTCCCACTAAAAACAATTATAGGGTAATCTGGACCTTGGTTACCCAAATGAGCTTTTGTATCATCCTCCATATTAGTTCTATACGCATCACGACCTTAAACTACATTCACTTTGAAAAAAGGTTTAAGAACGTAAACTCTATCCTATAATCTTTTAAATCACAAGATTGTGAATTATTTTCTCATGACACACAAAAAATGTTAGGATATTACACATTCCAGAAGTATCCCTAGTAAAATAAATTCTATTCTCACTAGAACCCCTTGTTATAGAAAAAGATAGAGTAATTATTTTTCACATCTCATTACCATGAGAATATTTTCTCTGGGTGGTAACACAACTTTTAGGTTTCTCAAACCATTCTTGGATATTACACATTCCACATGTCACACTTCATGATTTATGTGTCTTTGATCACCAAAACCTTACAAATACCCTGGAAAGGATACTCAGCATCAAGGAACCATTGAGTGACTATGAATGTCTGAGTATGTATCATGTGTATTCACATATGGTCTTCAACCAAATGCATCAATCTAAAGAATGGATTTCTGATCCTTATGAGCTCTGTCATCACTATGGAAGATCCCATTACCCCTATATGTTTTTGGTCAATACCAATATTATTGTCCCTTATCATCCTTCTGACCTAAGTACTTTGGATCATGATTTACAATCTCCATGAAAAACAATCCTAGCCAATTTTATACCCTCGACATTATGTCACTATCTCTTGTACCCTTTCGTAAATTACGAATGCGGCACTCCATTCCTAAACCTTTGATGGCCCATGTATTATGACATGAAATGATAGGGTGTAGGGATCGAGATTTACAATTTAAGAGCCAAATTTCCCTATGATTATAGAATCCATCCTAAATAGATTCTCTCTCACACCCAACCTCATCATCTAGACGTTTGAGTATTCATAAATTATTAATGGCCCTGATAAAGTAGTGGAGATAATATTTTTCTAGACCATTATACCAATGCATAATGGCCATGACACAGTAGATAATGGAATTGTCTCATTTTAAGAATGTATCATCAATCCTTGTGAACCCTAGAAACATTATGGTGTAACGTGACACCATAGAGTGTTACAGGTCATCCCAAGCATGTCTAACCTATATCATCTTCAGAAACTAAATATTTTGGGTTATGACTTTCTTCATCCATGCTCCAACTATCTAGGTGGACCTATCTTTATATTATTTCACCTTCAACCAATATTTCCTCTATAAATATTCTATTAACCCTGAAATAGATACTCAGATTCAAAGACCATTTCCTTGACTATGTGTGTATGTCTATGGCTCATGTTTACTTGCATATAGTCTTCAACCAAATATGTCACTCTGCATAAAGGTATTTTTGATACATGTGTTACCTAAAAACACCACAAAATAACCCATAAAATTAGTTTGTTTTGGTTCATTAATAGAATGTATGCACCATATTCCACGATCATTTATTAGTTTTTAGATAATAGACCCTAAAATTGAGTGATAGGAGGTCTGTACAAAAAGACCCTAAACTAAAGCAATTTGTGGTCTTAGCTAAAAGACCCTAAAATAAAGCAATAAAAAGTGTGATCTAAAATACCCTAAACTAACAAAATAGAATGTCATGGCTAAAATATTTTAAACTACATCAATATAAGGTCCGAGAAAAAAGACCCTAAACTACACCAATAGAAGGTCTGAGCTAAAAGAACATAAACTACAAAAATAGAAGCCTTGAGATAAAATACCCTAAACTAATGTGATAGAAATTCCAAGATAAAAGACACTAAAAAAGTGATAGAAGGTCCAAGATAAAATAACCTAAGCGAAATTAATTAATGGACCATGAAAATTGACCCTATACTACATCATAGTAGTGATCTACCCTAGAAGAGCCTATAAGGACGAACATATGTCCAAAGAAAAAATAAATCTATGATCACCATGCCTATCAGCTTCAAAAAAAATAAACATCACATTACCTATGGTATATATATCCTACCAAATAAATCCTTTCGCAAATAAGTTGAAATCAAGATAGATAGAACATATTTTACATGATGAATCTCGTGATGGTTGGAATTAATGAGCATTTTTCAAATAATTTGTTATAATTTCTACATTGAAACCTCTGAATTCGTGTTTACATGAAATTATGAAAAGGATGGGTATAATTGGTGATTTATATAACATAGAATCTGCATAATAACATGCATATCATGGATAGAAGAATAACTAGATGACAACATGGATTGTTCGTGAATATTCATTCATTAATAATGTGAAAATAAGGAGAAATATCTACATTTTAGAATCTCTAAAAAATATCAACAAAAACAAATTAATTTGAATTATGATAAGAATTGTTTTTATGAAATTGAAGAGTAGGTGAGTTCCTATTGGGAATCATCGATTGAATTTTGGATTACCACTCACCCCACCTATTTTTCTTATACTCCAGGACAGATATTATCGACCCAAGTAGTCAACTCTTCAACTCTATTCTGAGAAGTTTCCAGTTAATATTGTGATGTTTAATGCTCAATACTCCTATAAGATTTGATTTCTTTATGCCTCCATATTTTCATGGTCCATGTATCGGTCATAGTTTTCATCCCAAATATCAACTGATGACCATATTCTCATGCATTTGACATCTCTCTCATATTCCTAGATAGAGGAATCTCATCTACAAGATCATGAAAATTACATTAACTTTTAGCCAGAACATTCTGAGTCAGAACTATATTATTTATGATTTTATATAGAGGCATTTGATCAAAACCACTTTCTCCCCAAGTCATGAAATAACTGATGAAGGTTTTCCCCTTGGTCATGGAATAATTCAAAAGGGGTTTCAGTAATGAAGGAATGAATTTATTGTTAGATCAACCTACATTGTTTTAGATCCTCTGTGACCAATGGAGTGGGTGTATTAGGAATATGAATACCCAATTCTACTGATGAGGAAGAGGGATATGAATCCCAATATATTATTCGATCGACAGTCCTATCATTTGCAGCCTCTGCTAGAGGACCAAGTTCCTCATCAAATTCTGTTTCACTATCTGAGTAGTCATCACTAGAATGAGGTTGATTCTTTAACATATCACCCAGATCATCTATCAACTCCCTCATCTCCAATAAAAATGTCGTTGGTGAACCAAAAGGCAAAACCACATGATGGAACAACTAGCTTAGCACACCATCAGGATATGTTTCTACACAAGCAAGGTAGTAATATTGGGAAAGGAAGGTGGGATAATTAATAGAAAGAAGTTTGATCTCAACCTTAGTATCTTCACATACCAGCATCATCCAAAACTAGGGGACGACCCCAGAATATCACTCTCTTAAAATGATTTCCAAAAGAATAGGGGAGACCTATTGGGTAATACCAAACTGATAATAAAATCAATAGGGTGTCTAAAGATCATAGATAATTAGCTCATCCACCCTGGCTATAAGAACCCCATACCAAAGAGACATCATGTATGACATTTCATTAAGGGAACCACTGTCGTTATCAATAATTGTACTAGATGACATGCAAGGACTGACACATTCAAATTGAGCTGTTTTCCTTCTTCATGTCATGCTGCCATCACCCACATGTCGACACAGATCCATGAACATGCATCCTGAATTAAGAAAATCCATCTATTAGAAAACATGGATAAAAATTCTATAAGCCTATGGTCTAGGGTGATCTTAGAGTTAACTCGGTAGCCTTATGAGGTATATTCCCTAGGATCCATGATGGCCCAGTATGCACCAGCACTGTCACAGAACTGCTGAGAGGGGAACTAATGCAGGTGGATAGTAGTTTTTCATGACCCTGCAACAACAAAGAAAAATATTGATTTTTACCATGAAAGAATTAAGTGAGAGAATTGGTAGTTCCTTCCACAATTTCTTTTTTACAATGGTAAGAATTTACTTTTCCAAAATTTTATTTTGCAAGGGATCACTCCAAACATCTACATAATGGAGTAACTCATCATACTTCTCTTCAATAAGTGGAAATTCTGCCCAATTGATTAATATCTTATTGATTAATGGCCAATTAACCATGGAGAAAATGGAATGTATTGGTACCAGGGAACCAGCATCTGATCATTTTCTGATAAAGATCAATATGGGGGTAGAAAATGAATTTAGAAATCCACACAACTTCATAAAGATGAACATTGTATAACTGACTAGAAAACATTGTGCATCTTTTCCTAACCCAAACGGGTTATGCCCATTTTTCATAAAAATTACTTCTAGGATGGAGATCTCATTTCAAGATCCAACCACTACAATAATTACAAAAATTGGAGGAAAATATAAAAGACTAATTCTAAGGGATAGGCTAGTAAGAAAAAGCATAGCCATCTAACAAGAAAGGAGAGTTTTTCAGCATATAAGGAAAACCTTGGGGTTTAATTTCAACCAACCTGCTTTCCTTTGTAATTTTCATCTAAATAAATTTAGTGAGATATAAATCCTAATGATATGGTAGATTAAAGTCTAAATGAGGGATAACACCATTATCCAGAAAACTAAAACTATATGGAAGATGTTGGTGAGGTAGAGGATAATCCTAAAGCTCATATGAGAGGAACCTCTTTAGAAAATTCTTATCGGAATACATGTGATATCAAGGGTTGGAATTTCAATTTCTTGAAATAATGGACTTTTGATTGGCCATAGCTGAGGAACCTTAATGAGAACTAGAATTCATATGAATTGGTGTATGTGGCATATAGCAGGAAGATAAAATAAAATCTTTTCGAAGTGAATACTTAACAAACCTACAGCATCAGGAATATAGAATGAATCAATATGGTGTTCATGAATCTCATAATGAGTACACAAATTTCTTAAATTTTGAAGATACCACGGGTTTTATAATCTAGTAGGGAACCACTCAATTGCATTACCCCTTGTGGAGTCACAATTTCATGACATAGACATGGGTACACGAGTTTCATGATAATCAATCGATCATATGATCGAGTCAGTAGATCCTGTGGAACCCTATAGAAAAACACAATCCTCGCTTCCAATTAAAAAAATAATGAAACTAAGTTTTTGGTTCATTAAAATGGGCACCTAAGAAAAAGAATTATTGGGAAATATTCCTCACAAAATCATGGCTTACAGTAGGGTCACAAAATCAAGTATTCAGAAATGATAATTTGATGAGCTCATATGACCAAAAAAGGTGAGGGTGATCTGAGGTATGATTATCCAGTGAAATGAATGGATCCCCATACATATTGGTCTTAGGAGGGGAATTTTTTAATTCCCACCAAATGAGCATCAACAAATACAAAGTAATAAATTCTTAGAGATGGGTATTATTTTCCCCACAAAATCAAAGGAATGAGAGGTGTCCAAGGATCACGGATTGCATAAACCTCAATGAGACACATGATTGTGTGACCATAATATGGTCACTATAAGGAACCGTGTACAATGCATAGCCTGCAGAGGGATCTTTTCCAGTACCTTTGACAAGCCCTTCTTCTTTTCTGATAGGTGACTCAAACAACTGTTGATCACATAGAAGAAACCACATGAGCTTCCCCAGGTCATATGGTTTATCAACAGGTGATTTCTTGACAACCCTTTCGATATTACATTGAAATTAGAGGAAAATTTACAAAAGGTGGAGGCCTCATGTGGTCTTAATGCTCACCTGATGGATAACTGCTGGGAAAAATGGTTATCCTAAAAGGCGTTCTAGAAAACTCATGATACATCATAGATTTTGTAAAATAAAACAATGTAAATAAAAATAGAGGGTATGGGATCCACTTGCATTTTTAACGTTCATGTGACAAAACCCTAGTTATCTATAGGACATCGCAAGACCTTAGTGACATGTCTGTATCATCTAATCAAAGACCACCAGCATGTCATCCTCATTACACGAAGAGCCTCAGGTATTTCCCAGTGACATCACACGCCCCCTTTAGATCCCAAAGGATAAATGGATGGTATTTTCCCCGAAAAGAAGATTCATCTCCATAAGAACATTATTGGTCATGAAATGTACACCAAGATGTTGAGTTTTGTTACTATACACATGCAATCTCCCACGACTCACGACCTTTGTAAAATAAACAAAATAAATAATAGGGGAGGATATGGGATAATCTTGTTGTCATAAAGTCATTGAAATAGGATAAAGAAATCCATGAAATGATCTCATGAGACTCCTAGTAATGCCTACTTAATCTCAATAAGGTTTCATGAAAAGCCATCCCTTTCCCACAGAATATCCTAAAAAGTCACTTGGGATAAGGAAAATACCTTTCAACAGGTATCCTAATCTCACAAAGGAGGTTGGACATGTAAATATAAAAAATGTAAAAGTCATTCTACATGACTTCATGACATATAGATTAACTTTTAATTAGATATAATCCAAAAAAGGAGGTTTTGATAGGATGGAATCTCAGTTCCATAAAATCTAATGATAACCATCAAAATATCCATAGAAGATACTTGTGAAGACATGTGATGTCGAAGCCCTTAACAAACTGTATCTAGGACTGACATGATATTTGTCGAGCAAAGAAGTGAACAACCAGGGTGGTGAGTCCTAAAAATCCTCCACCGCAACATGAAAAATGATGAATACCATTGTGATCATGATAGGATGATCACAATGACCACAACTCTCAATGGATGGAAGAGATCTTGGAACCTCACTAGTGAAAGAGATGGGATTTCATGGAGTGGTTGATCTCATGATCATAAAATCTTCCCATCAGGTAAGTTATAGGAGAATAGACATGGTGATAATACATCATGAATAATCTCTTCACGTGATCACCATAGATCATGTGAATAAGTTATGCCAGGACACGCGAAAGACATCCTTCACACCTTCTAGACCACACATGAATTAATAAAATACAACACTAGTAAAATCTAAGGCATTCATAACAAAATGTATAGAAAAAAACTAAAAAGATAAGATAATTAAAAAAATAACAAATATTATGGTCTTCATGTGCTTTGAATGAACCACCCAAGTCATGTGAAAACCCCAAGAAATGTCTCCCAAATAATGTGACACTCCAACGTAATACCATTTGGATCAAAAGAAGTTCTCTATATATTTCTATTAAAGTGACATGGATTCCCACACACATGTCTTCCTAATCTCATGAATCCCTCGGGGCTTGCCACCCTAGACTTGTGGTGCTCTTCTCACATGTCACATAATCCATATAGAATCACTAATCCATGTCAGCTAAGTCTCATGATAACACCTAGGATTGTCAACTAGCACTCGTGATGCCATCTAAGCACACCATCAAGGTCTTGAGATTCTCTCTAGACATGTCTTCCAGGACATGCGACACCCTTAGAGAAAAGTCACATTGACTCTCAAGATTCCCTTCATATGTGTTAGCCATCTTTTGTGATGACATTTGTGCATGTCAGTTGGAGCATGCGACACCCTATGGACAAGAAATCCAGGTCATGAGATGGTTTCCATGATCAATTGGCCAGGTCTTTTGATGTTCTATGGAAAAGATATCTTTGATTATATGATAACCCCAAACATTTCAACTAGATTATGAGAAGTCCTCTAGAAAATTAAATTGAATATATAATTATATTTGATCATGTCAGGAATGAACACTCTTACGTGACTATACTGCAATTGAGATGTATCAAGAAGACAATTATTGCATGTTTGGAAAGAGAGTGAGTCTGATCGATAAGGCTTCCGAGGATTTTATAAACTTGTCCATCCTCAGTGTGTATGCCATAGTAAATAGGGAAACCATAGAATGTAAGCCCCAACTAGCGGCATAATATGATATGTCCCCATTATAAGGGATATCTCAAGGTGTATGCCTTGACCAATGGAACTATGATGACTTTGAATCCTACTATAACTAGGATATGTAGAACACCTCCCTGAGGTTCAAGTTCAAGATTATCTTCCTAGGGTATTACAAACACATAGGCCCCGTACATACAACAAATGTAATTAATTATTTCACATACCTTGTTTATCATATTCATTAGGGAACACATGGGTATTGGGAGTTGTAATAGTCATAAAATATTCACCATAAACCCCCACAAAAGAAAGAGAATCATTAGTGTGTAATCCCTAATTAATTGAACTATAAGGACTCTAATTCTTGCTATAACAGGATATGTAGGATTCCTTCCTATGTCCTAAGACCTAACTCAAATATGAATCGACCATAGCGTGGGTCCCTCCATGTTTCTAACATTTCAACCATTGGGGCACAATCACTCCCATGGGAAGATTACTCTACCTCACCCCTCAGCGGACTAAGAAATTAACTAAACTAGGATAACTATGGTTCTTGCCATAATCAAGATATTAGGATGCCTCCCTATGACTCGAGCTTAATATTTAAAATCCCATGGGTAGTTGCATCACATAATCCTCACATCTATATGCAGAGGGATTCATTATTTTCAATCCATTATTTCCCGCACTGAGGATATCTCATGTGGGCTTAGGGAGTTTCAATAGTCATATCTTTCACATCATGATTTCCCACCAGCTAGGGAAATGCTACTATGTAATCCATAGTGAGTGGAATAATATAATCCTCCCCCATATGGGGACATTTAACTTAGGGTAAGTCCCAATGGTGTGACTGAACAATAAGAACTATGATTCCTACCATAACCAAGATATATTGGATGCATTTCCATTACCCGAGCTAAAATTGGATCCCACTTCGGTGTATGAATTCTCATTTCTATAACATCTCAACCATCAAGACTCAATAATTCCCATCGATTTATTATTTCATAACATCCATCACAAGACTGATAAATCAAATGAACTATGGGAAATCAGATTCCTATCATAACTATGATATATAAGACTCCTTTTTAGGACCATGCTCAAATATGCACCCACTTCAGTGTGAGTCTTCCCATGACTCTAGTGTTTTAACAATTGGGATCCAATAATTCCCATAGGCTGATTACCCTACCTTATCTCCTCAGAGAACTAAAAAATCAAATAAACTACAACAACAGTAATTCTCTCCAAAATTGGGATATGTAAGAAACCCCCTCAGTACTCGACCTTGAATATATAGTTCTTTATAGAATGTGTATATGTCATTTAGATATTATTTTAAACTATATGGGTTTAATAAACTATGTGGGTTTTGATTTTTTAAGTAACCAATAAATATATGATGCCTGAAAATGGCTAAATCCCTTATTTGGAATATTAACCACCACCCTGCGTGTTTGAAAATTTTGAAGCTCCTAGTTATGTCTTCAACAAAAAAATAAATAATTATTTAGTGAGAAATATAAGAATAACCTCATATACATATAAATGGATCCACTAATGGGATCCCCATATTTTTCATAAGGAGAGACGTAACCCATAATAATTGTTTTTGGTAACCATTCTTCTATTAGTATTAGGAAGTGATTAACAAACATATCATAAATCTATAAGAGATTCCAAGTGTAGGCCACAATTACCCCTAGTAGTAGATGATAAGCCTGTCATCCCATCCACTCTACCAATGTGATTACTTATGTGTCATTAGGTCGGAAACCCTAATTGACGTCCTTCCTTTGGAAATTAGGTATGTAACCATTTATGGATGATTGAACCATTTGGAGTTTCTATTTTAAAACACAATGGTGACCCAATGTTAATGATTATTCAAGAAATAAACCTCCCCCCACAATCAGATGGCATGTTTAACCATATACATATGGAGGTCATCTCTTTTCTATCAAAACACATATTGATATCAAGTATCACTTAATCAATGATAAACATTATTATGGTGGTATTTCATTGGAATATGATTAAACTGAGTGAAATTTTGTGGATATCTTAAAAAATCTACTAGTTTTCTAGTATTTTAGTTTTTTATTTGTTGTGTGTTCTCTCTAAAAAATTGAATAAGTTTTCTTCATTATTTCCATTCTTTAATTACTTTCATTTATTGAAAAAGGGGAGAATAATTAAACATATATTCTTGAAAAGGGGGATATATTCTTATTTTCTTTTTATAGGTGATTCTCAAGGGGTATAATTGAGGATTTGATAGCTAAATCTGAAGTTTTGAGAGGATATCAGGTACTATTTCCTTCATACCTTTATACTCGTAAGATTTAGGTCTACATTGTTCAAAATACAATCACACACATGTTGTAACGACCCGACTACTTGGAAATGGTAGGGATCAATAGTTTTTCATTCAAATCTTTACTTTAAGCTTGTTTAATGTGTGTAACATCCTAAGGATGGACCAGGGAGTTTCCGGGGTTGGTTCGAAGCCCGAGAGTTTGAGAAATGGGCTTACAGGCAGTGGCACAGGGCCTGCGCATGGTCGGCGCACTGTATGGGATAAACCACGTGACTGTAGATAGGGGCACATGTAGCGGCGCACGGCCGTGCAGACCAGACAGCATGGCCATGCATCTTTTGTCTGGGAGGCAGTGAGGTGCACACAGTTTGCGCACGGTTTCGGTAAACCATGCGCCTAAACCGTACGACCCTATTCTGGGTGGAATTACCATTTTTCCCTTAATTATATTTAATCCTAAATCACTTTTCTTTCTTCCTACAGTGGATAGAACCAAAGAGAGGATCCTCCTTTGAATCCCAAAACTCTCTCCCTCTAATTTCTTGGTGAATTCTTCATTCTTAATCCAATTTTCAATCTGACAAAGCCGTTGGATCACCCTCCATAATTCTTACCTCACGCACCATTCTTTCCTCGGTGAATCTTGGTATCCATTGTGTTATTTTACCATAGGCTCATAAGCCCTATTTTCAAGGCTTTGGACTGAATCTCAAATCTCTTCCAACCTACTGTCAATATGTGGTCGATATCAAGCGAGCGTATGCCTACAGCTCTAAGGTAGGTGGTCACATTGTTTCCATTTTGGGTTTTCACCTTTTTGAGTGATTATCGTTGTGGCGTTGTTTGTCTTTCGCATAACCCCTTATTTGTAATGACTGCTTCATATCTAAATGACCTTTTTTTTATTGATGAATCTAACCATTTTAGGTTGTTTAGATGAGGTGTGGACCAGGAGTGGTCAACCATAGGTGATATGCCTTGAGATTTGGCCCTTTTTCACCTTTATACCTTAATGCTATGTCTTGAACGGGATTTTCCAAGTTAGGCAAATGAGATGACTTGGTTACAGGTTGGATAGGTTGAGATAGCCTAAACCCCTTTAATGAATTGAAATGATATTTCCTTGAGATGTGATTATGTGATATTATAATATGGAAATTCCATTCTTTGTTAATGTGATATGATATAAGATGGATTTCCTTATATAATGTAATGTGAAAGGTTATTTCATACTATGTTGAAATTCTTGTGATAACACAAGTGTGGGCGGGAGGCATTCTTACCACGTGCCAGATGAATCTTCGTGTGTGGGCGGGAGGCATTTATACCCCGTGCCAGATGAATCTCCGTGTGTGGGCGGGTGGCATTTATTCCTCATGCCAGATGAATCTCCATGTATGTAGGCGAGGCATTTATACCACATGCCATATGAATCTCTATGTGTAGGCAAGAGGGATTTATACTATATGCTAGATGAATCTCTATGTGTGGGCGGGAGGCATTATTACCCCGTGCCAGATGAACCTCTGTGTACTAGGACGGGAATCATTCATACCTCGTGCATATATATCCTTTATAGGTGGGAGGCATTCTTCCCCATGACATCTACAGTTCTTGTGGACAAGATGCATTCATACCTCATGCCAGTGATGATTATACGTACGTGAGAAGCATGGATGAGAGGCATGCTTACCTCATGCTAGTGATAACCTATATCTTTGTACTTACACTCTGGTGATTTGTTTAGACTACTAGCTATGAGCTAAAGCAGGTAGACCCTCTAGGTGTCCTTTTGGAACCTAATCGGGAGGGTTGGTTATTTACTTTTCTTTACTTACTTGCAGTCTATTACTCACTATTACATGCGAACACCTATTTGGATTACACGTAGACACCGTTGGTGGTTGCCTACTAAGACTTGTCTCACACCCTACCTGGGTGGCCTCCTTGGCACCCGTGTAGATTTCACTACTACGGGAACTAGTAGGGGTAAAGGACCAGCTTCAGGATGTTGATACACCTATGTTCTAGCTGGAGTTCTTGAGCAGAGGACCGAGCTTGGCTAGAGATGATCGTGGACTATACTTTTGTTCTTTGTTCTCTTTTTGTATTACTGTAGAGCATGTTTTCCATCTATTTCCATTTTATAGGCCTTCCATGCATCCATTTTGTATCAGAAACTACCTATGAGGCTTTTGTATATTATTCAGGGTTTTCCTTACTTTTGCAGTTGGGTTGTATATTTTCCCTTTTTCTCGGGTTTATAAATTGGTTGTGCTTCCTCTATTTAATCACTTGCTGCTATACCGCTGTGTACTCTGACATGGGGTACAGTCTCACCATTGACTTACCATTACACCCCCGCTGCTAGTCAATAGCCCCTGGCATATGGGGAGATGAGCCAGAGGTCATGTGGCCAACCGTTCTCGGGGCTCTGGTTGAGGGGAAACCGGGACCAGGACGTCACAAAGTTGTATCAGAGGTTTTATTTATTTCTTGATTTAATATTTGGAGACGATAGACTTGGAGGCTGGGAATTATTTGGGACTTATCCATGATTCTTTCTTGGGCACCTCGAACCCATTTACAGGGTATGGGCCAAGTTTCCTATTTTCTTGTTGTTATTGATTCTGCTATTTACTATTGATATTGTTTCACCGATGGGTGCTTCACATGTTTTGTGATGTTATTGAGATATGCAATGTTGGAATTTTGATTTCGTGGTTCGACCGGATGAAATGAGGGTTATGAATTATAACATGCATCACGATAGGCACAATATGATTAGGCCATGCATCTTTCCATGCCACGTTTAAATTTTCAGTGAGCATTGTCTGTTGTTTATTTCCTCACCTGGTTAATATGTGTGCAATTGTGCTTACCCTTCTTGCAGGTTGTGAATTGAGGAATGATGTGGTTTTGGTGGGTGACACTCTTTGGTTCATAAGGTGTATGAGCCCTTATGGATCATAAAATGACATTCCAACTAAACCAATCATTTTATTAAAATAAAATTCAAATACTTAATTAGAACAATTAAATGAGAAATGACATCCAAGTGTGTGTCATATTTCAGTTGATGAGAATTATGGGCCCTTATGGGATGGTAAATTCCATATCACTAGATTAAGATAAATTTGAGCAGTTGCTGGTTTTACTAAGAATTCTTATGGGTGTGGATAGGTGTTCTTAGAGGTAGGAAGGTTTAGTACTTGTCCTAGCTTCTATATTTCATCCTTAGTTTTGTTGGTTTCTTCTTTTGAGATATTCGTTCGGCATTGTATCACTATGCCTCCGAGACATCCTCGAGTTGCGCATGCTGATGGCGGTGACGATCACGTTCTTGAGGTGGCGGGCCCTGAGCCGCCAGTTGATCTTCCAATCGAGCCACCTGTGGCTCCTCATTCTATTCCTTAGATGGGCGTTGATGCCCAGTTACGTGAGGTTTTCTTGCGTATGATGCAGAGTATAAAAGGTGGAGTGCGACCTGCCCTGAGTATGGTAGAGTTGACCCATGAGTTTCAGTCACAGCATCCTCCTACATTTACGGGAGATGGTGGACCACTTTCTACGGAGTCCTAGTTGGAAGCTATTCGGACCATCTTCGAGCACCTTGAGACGCCTCCAGAGCAGAGGGTCAAGCTCGCAGCTTATATGCTACGTGGTTCAGCTAGGAGGTGGTGGGATGTCATCACCTAGTTGGGATAGTAGAGAGATATGATCTAGACTAATTTCCAGACCATCTTCTAAGATTATTTCTTTCCCCAGACTTTGAGGGCTGACAGAGCTTTGAAGTTTATGAATCTGCAGCAAGGGACCATGACACTCATGTAATATTCATCATGTTTCACTAGGTTACACTATTTTTCTCCTTACACTAGCTGCTGATGATCTCACGGCCACTAGGCGTTTTGAGGATGGGTTGTGTTACGCCATCTGGTTGCAGGTTAATGTGTTCAGGTTGATGACCATTTAATAGATTTTCAATCAGGCTTTAATCACCAAAAAAAATTTGAGAGAATCAGACAGTGTGAACCAGGGCGGTTCGGCACCTAAGGGTTCTAGTGGATCTGATTCTGGGAAGAAGCAGCATTTTGTGGACTCTTGTGGTGTTAGTAGTGGTCAGACATTTTTCTCAGGTGGTACTCCTATATTTCACCAATGTTGGGTACCAGGATATATGAAGAGGTAGTGTACACAAAATCCAATGGAGTACAGTGGTTGTGGTAGGTTGGGTCATCTCCACCATTTCTGCAGGACTTTTTACCCAGGGCCTAGTGAGAAAGGATCTGTACCTGCTCCACAATCTGGTGCTAGATCGGTAGGATCATCTCTATTAGGCAGCTGGAATACTACCAGAGGTTCAAGTCGTGGTTGCAGTCGAGGCATAGGTAATCAGTTGTATGACTCTCAGCGCTAGTAGGGATGGTCTACTCAGGGTAGCTAGGCTGTGACTCAGGGCCATGGCACCGGCCAGTTGTATGCAGTCGAGCCTACGCCACAGGAGCAGTACACCAGACCATCAACTATACGAGGTACGATTCTAGTTTCCTCTACGTTAGTGTCTGCTTCGTTTCACACAGGTGCTTCTCACTCATTTATATTGAAGGTGATTATTGGATGTTTAGGCCTCAATGTTGAGTCATATCATGGTATGATCACATTAGATACCCTATTAGGTGTCTCTTCAGAGAGCGTTCGTCATTGTGAGAGTTTTCCCCTCGATGTGGGCGGTTACCTTTTCATGTGGAACCTGTATGTTCTGGATTTGACAACTTTTAATGTAATAATCGGGATGGACTGGTTAGTTCCCTATAGAGCCCGAGTTGACTGCTATCGTCGGAGGGTGGAGTTTACATCACCAGAGGGCGACACGCTTATGCAAAAGGGGGAATGGGATCTTAGTGCGACACGAGAAGTACCGGAACACCATAGTTTATGTAGTGTCATGGCACAGGTTTCTAGTCTTTATCTCGATGACCAAGGGTTCCAAGCCTCTCTTTATCCTCCCATGGTGGAGCATTTCAGGGATGTATTTCCTGATGATTTCTCTGGTATACCTCTAGTGTGAGAGGTGTATTTTACTATTGACCTTATAATAGGAGTAGCACTAGTGACCATTCCTTTTTATAGGATGGAACCTAAGGAACTTCTAGATCTCAAGAGTAAGCTGGAGGACCTGGAAGAAAAAGGCTTTATACATCCGAGTACTTCTCCTTGGAGATCACCGGTTCTGTTTTCCATGAAGACAGATGGTACCCTTCATCATTGCCTGGATTATTGTAAGTTAAATCAGATGAATATTATGAATCTGTATTATTTACCTTGAATTGACGACCTCTTCGATCAGCTCTGAGGAGAGAAGGTGTTTTCAAAGATATATTTGAGGTCGGGCTATCACCAGGTGTGTGTTAGGACTTCAGAAATACCTTACACAACGTTCAAGAGCAGGTATGGTCTCAATGAGTACTTAGTCATGCTGTTTGGGCTTAAGAATGCACCTATAGTGTTTATGGCTATTATGAATCGGATTTTTCAACCTTACCTTGATTATTTTGTGGTTGTATTTATGGATGATATCTTAGTCTATTCACGCACGAGACATGACCATGCAACCCATCTTGAGATTGTGAAGGATACACTAAGGGAGAATCAGATTAATGCTATTCTCATTAAATGTCACTTTTGGATAAATAAGGTTTACTTCCATGGTCACATTATTTCTATGTCTAGAGTTTCAGTTGACCCTGGGAAGGTGAGTTCAATAATTTCATGGGATTTTACCTAGAACTTCATTGATATAAAGAGTTTCTTAGGGATTTCTGGATATTAGAGGATGTTAATTCAGGACTTTTCACGCCTACCAGCACCGCTTACAGCTTTGACCAAAATGGGGGTGAGAATTGATTGGTCAGATCCTTGTAAAGTAGCTTTTCAGGAACTGAAGGGCAGACTAACTTCAGAACCAATACTGATCTTTCCAGAACCAGGAAGAGCTTATACGATCTATTGTGATGCATCAGGTATCGGGATTGGAGCTGTCTTGATGTAGGAGTAGTGATTTGTTGCATATGGTTCTTGTCAGTTAAAGCCTCATGAACGGAATTATCCAACGCACGACCTCGAGCTCGCAGCGGTTATACATGCCTTACGTTGTTGGAGACACTATTTGTTGGGAGAGAATTTTGTGTTATTCACTGACCACAAAAGCCTCAAGTATATCTTCACTCAGCGGGATCTAAATCTCAGGCAATGCTGGTGGGTCGAGTACCTACAATCCTCTGATTTCGAACTGGCCTACACACCTGGGAATGGAAATCAGTGGACAATGCGCTGAGTCGGAAAACTCAGTCACAAGTGGTTCAGGATTCTAATGAGGAGTGGAAGTTGATGGCCCTATTTTCGGAGATGCACGTTGATGTTCAGGTGGATCAGGGTCAAACTTTTCTCTCATCCTTAGTAGTGACATCATCTCTTTTAGAACGAGTCAGGGCAAGACAGTTATCAGATCCGGATGGACTTGTTCTATGAGAAAGTGTCATTGATGATGCCTCTACAGATTGGATCGTGGATAAAGGTGATACATTATTGTTCTGTGGGCGTGTATGGGTCCCTTCAGACATTAGAGAGGAGTTAATGAGGGATTTCCACGCCTCAGCATGGGCAGTTCACCCAGGAATCACCAAAATGTATCGTGATTTTCCATGCCAGTACTGGTGGCCTAACATAAAGTGGGAGATAGCCAGTTTTATCATGCGTTGTTCCACCTGTTAGTAGGGGAAGGTGGAACATCAGTGTCCAACAAGGATTTTGTAGCCATTGTCCATTATAGAGTGGAAATGGGACGATTTTTCTATGGACTTTGTAACCAGTTTACCCAGGTTACCTCATGGCAATGATGCAGTATGGGTTGTCATCGACCGTCTGAAGAAGGTTTCACATTTATTACATGTGCAAGAGACTTTCATGGTTGATAACTTGGGAATACTGTGTGTTATGGAAATAGTGCCCCTTCCTGGAGCACCTCATTCTATTGTCTTGGATAGAGATCCTCATTTTACATCTCAGTTAGGGCAGGGTTTACAGAAGACCTTGGGTACAAAGGTACTTTTGAGCATGGCCTATCACCTGCAGACTAACAGACAGACCAAGCAGACTATACAGGTACTAGAGGATATGTTACGTTCATGTGTTCTGAATTTTGGAGTTTCATGGGAGAAACACATTCCTCTTGTCGAGTTCAGTTTTAAAAATAGCTTCCGGGCTACCATTGAGATGGTTCCCTATGATGCCTTATATGGTAGGCCTTGTCGATCACCTTTGTGTTGGCTTGAAGTAGGGGAGGTAGTTGTTCTAGGACCACGTCTTGTGCATGAGACTACATAGTAGAAACAGCTTATTAGAAATTGTATGCAGACAGCACAATTTAGACAGCAGTCCTACACTAACAAGCACTGGCAACCTCTTGAGTTCAAGGTTGGGAACCAGGTTTTCTTAAAGGTCTCACCCAGGTTGGGGAAAAGGCATATACAGAATTAGGGTGATCCTTCACCAAGGTTCGTGGGACCCTTTGATGTGATGAAGTGGATCAGACCAGTCTCTTACCAGCTTTCACTTCCGCAAAGATATCATTCCATGCATGATTTTTTTCTTCTATCTCAGCTACGCCGATACTTTTTAGATCTAAATAATGTATTTCATCATGATGTTGTTGAACTGGATATGGATTCTTCCTTCGAGGAGTATCCGGTGCAAATTGGGGACCGGAGCATGAAGACACTATGCGGCAGGTCTGTTCCTCTTGTACAGGTGCTATGGCAGCACGACCGAGTACAAGACGAGACCTAGGAGCGGGAGGCTGATATACGCTCTCAATGGACAAGGAATTTCGTATATGACACCTCAGTACCCTCGGAAGGCCAACTCGGGGATAAGTTCCTTTATAGAGGGTAGGTTTTAATGACCCGAATCCTTGGAAAAGGTATGGATCATTAGTTTTTCTTTCAAATATTTCCTTTAAGCTTGTTTAATGTGTGTAACATCCTAAGGAAGGTCTAGGGAGTGTCCGGGGTTGGTTCGGGGCCCGTGAGTTTGAGAAATGGGCTTACAGGCAGTGGCGAACGGCCTATGCACGGTAGGCGCACTGTTTGTGATAAATTGTGTGGCTGCAGATAGGGGCACCTGCAGGGGCGCACGACTGTGTGGACCAGGCCGCACGACCCTACAACTTTTGTCTGGGAGGCAGTGAGGTGCGCACGGTTTTGGTAAACCGTGCGCCTAAACCTTGCGACCTGATTCGGGGTGGAATTATCATTTCTCCCTTAATTCTATTTAAGCATAAATCCATTTTCTTTATTCCTCCAGCGGAAACAACCCAAGGGAGAAGCCTCCTTTGAATCCCAAATCTCTCTCCCTCTCATTTCTTGGTGAATTCTTCATTCAGAATCTGATTCTCGAACCAATTAAGGTGTTGGATAACCCTTGGTAAGGCTTACCTCACACGCCCTTCTTTCCTTGGTGAATCTTGGTATCCATTGTGTTATTTTACCATAGGCTCATAAGCCCTATTTTTATGGCTTTGGACTGAAATTCAGATCTCTTCTATCCTACTGTGAATCTGAGGTTGATATCAGGAAAGCCTACGCCTACAGATCTATGTTAGGTGGTCACGTGGTTTCCATTTTGGGTTTTCACCTTTTTGAGTTATTATCGTCGTGACATGGTTTGTCTTTCACCAAACCCCTTATTTGTAATTACTTCTTCATATATAAATGACCCTTGTGGTATGAAATTGATGAATTAAACCTTGTTAGGGTGTTTAGATGAGGTGTGGACCAGGAGTGGTCAACCATAGGTGATATTCCTTGATATTTGTCCCTTTTTCACCTTTGGACCTTATTGCTATATCTTGAATGGGATTTTCCATGTTAGGAAAATGAGATGACTTTGTTAGTGGTTGGCTTGGATGAGATAGCCTGAAACCCTTTAATGAATTGAAATGTATGTTTCCTTGAGATGTGATTATGTGATATTATAAGATGGAAATGACAAGCTTTGTTAATGTGATATGATATAAGATGTATTTCCTTATATATTGTGATGTGAATGGTTATGCCATACTGTGTTGACATGCTTGTGATAACCCATGTGTGGGAGGGAGGAATTTATACCCCGTGCGAGATGAATCTCTGTGTGTGGGTGGGAGGCATTTATACCCCATTCCAGATGAATCTCTATGTGTGCGCAAGAGGCATTTATACCCGGTGCAAGACGAATCTCCCTGTGTGGGTAGGATGCATTTATACCCCGTGCCAGATGAATCTTCGTGTGTGGGCGGGAGTCATTATTACCATGTTCCAGAGGAACCTATGTGTAATAGGACAAGAAGAATTCATTCCTCGTGCCTATATATCCTTTATGGGTGGGAGGCATTCTTCCCCATGCCAGCTATAGTGCTTGTGGACGATTGGAATTCATACCTCATGCCAGTGATGATTATACATACATGACAAGCATGGAAGAGAGTCATGCTTACCTCATTCTAGGGATAACCTATAACTATGTACTTACAATCTAGTGATTTTTTAGACTACCAGCTATGAGCTGAAGTAGGAAGACCCACCAGGTGTCCTTTAAGAACCTGAGCGGGAGGGTTGGATATTTACTTTTCTTTACATACTTTCCATCTATTACTCCCTGTTACTTGTGAACACCTATATTGATTACACGTAGACTCCGTTGGTGGTGTCCTACTGAGACTTATCTCACACATTACCTGGGCAGCCTCTTTGGCACCCATGTAGACTTTACTGCAACATGTACTAGTAGGGGAAAAGGCCCAGCTACAGGTTGTTGATACACCTATGTCCTAACTAGAGTTCCCGAGCAGAGGATCGAGCTTGGCTAGAGATTCTTGTGGACTACTTTTGTTCTTTGTTCTCTTTTTGTATTACTGTAGAGCATGTTTTCCATCAATTTTGTATCAACATTCCATGCATCCATTTTGTATCAGACACTGCCTATGAGGCTTTTGTATATTATTCAGGGTTTTCCTTACTTTTTCAGCTGGGTTGTATGTTTTCCCTTTTTCTCTTATTTATCCATTGGTTGTGTTTCCCCTATTTAATCACTTTCTTTTATACCGCTGTGTACATTGACATGGGGGTACAGTCTCCCCAATGACTTACCATTACAACCCCACTGCTAATCGGTACCCCCTAGCATATGGGGAGACGAGCCAGGTGTCATGTGGCCAATTGGGCTAGGGGTTCGGGTTGAGGGGCATCTGGGTCCTGGATGTCACACATATACCTTTTAGACATGTCCCAGAGTGTTTATTTCCATAATTTCTATATACTTTAAATTTAAATCACAAATTATTTTCTTTTCACACAAATGATTCCATGTAGAATTATGTTAATCCCTTATTTTCCATTTTCCAATAAATTAATTTTAAAAAAATATATTTTGATATTATATTTTAAAATCTCCTCATATGTTACAAAGTTTTTTTTTAAATATATGTATTATTAAAATTTTATTTAACTAATAAAAGAATCAATCAATATTATTATTTGGGTTTTTAACATAGTAAATAGAGTACCATGATAATGTTTTTGAAGTTAACTTCATACCCAACAACTAACTTATATTCTTTATTAAATAAACCAATGAAATGTATCTTTATTTGTTTTTATTCATGATGGATTAATTATCTAAAAATATTATCCTAAATGAATTATATTTATTATTTTCAAACTCTTATTTATTTTTATTGTTCTGAATTAATTCCCACCGTTAATTAGTGTCTCCTCTAATTTGATACACATTCATCATAACCATTTATTTTTTTAAGAACCCTTGTTTTATCAAAAAAAATTCTAGAGACTCAATCTATTATCTAGTAACCAATGGATTAGATATCCATATAAATGATAGAGTTTAATTTCTCAAAAAATGGTCATGGTTTTTTAATCCAAAATGAATCCAACTAGTAACTCTATTATAGAATATTTATTTTTCATCAAATAAGATATCTTTAATAAAAAAATAAATGACTTACTAAATAATTACTCCAACACAATTAGGAAACTCCATCACTTTTTGTTTCTTATATTTAGAATAATTGTATAACTATTGGGATGACATCAAACACATATAAATAATTATATAAATGTTATATCTAATTTTTTTTAAATATATTCTTTCTATATATTTTCTATAGTTTTTTATAGATTTATTATAAATCCTATTTTATAAAAAAAATTCATATGTATCCTACTAAATGTTTTCTAATAGAAACTATAACAACCTCAAATCTATCCACCTTGTTTTGATCAACTTTTATTAAATTGATAATATATCACATATTATTTTTCATATAATTGAAATATTTGTATCCTTGTGAATCAATATTACATATATAAACATTAATTTAGAGTTTATAATACATATAGAATCCTTAATTCAAAAAATAAAGTATCTATGTTATCCATATTATCATTTATAGTATTCATATTGATAACCTGGTTAAATGTGGAATATTTAAAAAATGGTTGAGGTCAAATTCTTGGTAAGGTAAAATATAACAAAGAAAATTCATGAATCATCACTTTATCATGACATACACAGTTTGATAATAATAAATATAATTCCATATAATGTTAATATAAATCATAACATATCAATGGATAACATATTAATGATTAACATTATAATGGAGATGCGTAATTTTAAATATTCATAAACATATATAAAAATCCTTGTTCTAAGATAATACAAAAAATGGGTATGGATGATTCCATTATGTTGTTTTATTTTTTTTATAAGATCTACTAGTGTATTATGAGGCTGCATAATTTTAACCATCCATATCCTTATTCAATTCATTCCATTATGTGATAAAAAATAATAATAAATAATATTGAGTCATTATTTTAAGGACAGACATCGAATTTTATGTTTCCATAAATCATAATATATTCATCTTCATTGGTATAGTTTTACGTTATTTATAGCCTTGAAAAAGTGTGGGGCATAATGTATTCTACCATCCAAACTATTCACATTCTCAGTTAATCCCCTATCGAACTATATACATTATATAAAACAATATTATGTATCTAGGAAGGTGTAAAAATAATTCTTAATAAAAAAATTAAATAATGCAACCCAAATACCATTTGAATTAATTAAATCCATGATATCTATTTCTAAAAATATCAGAGTATTGTTTGTAGAAAGCTATCGTATAAAATTTTTGGATAACATTCTAAAATGGTATTATTTTGGTTGTATATAGATTGGATATTACTCTTCATATAAAAAACTAATCACTGATCACAATTTATATGATTTTATTATTACTTTCTTTCATTAATTTTCAATTCTTCTATTTCTGTTCCATATATTATATTTTATCATTTTCATGGAAAAAATATTTTAATAGAAATGTTTTATTTTTTAAATTTTTGTGATCAAAATATCTAGTTAAATGGACTTGTTTATTTTAAATAATTTTATTCAAATAATTCTTGGGCATAATTAATTTCAACTTTTAATATCTGATAAATTCACTCTTATAAATTTGGTTTATCCATATTTGGTTTTATGACCTCATGCTAATTTGTATCGAAAGAGAAGAATTTTTGGGGTTAGTAATATGTATGTACTTATAAAAGGAATTTAGTATATTTAAGAATTGGTTTCAAGAATAAAATTATAATTCTTTACTCATTAAATTAATTGTTTATTATAATATATTTATTGTAAATCTCTATTACCTTCATGTTTCGGAATATGTTTTACATTCTTATATTTTAATATATTTTTACGACTTTACACAAGTTTCATACCACTAAAATTAAATATTTTCAGAACTCATATTCATTTTAGGGGCTTTAGTTTTTAATTAAGCTGTAAAAGTTTAACAAAATCAATTTAACCTCTCTTGAAGTAGTAATTTTTGGGCCCCATTTTATACCAAAAAGAACCTATAGAAATTCTCAATAAATAATTTTTAATATATAATGGTTGTTAAAAAACTAATATTCTTATTATAACTCTTGAAATTATACATTAAAATAATATACATATAATAAATTTAATTTATTATGTTTATTGGAGTGATAGAGTAGATACATAGACCATAAATACATGAAAAAAAAATTCATTGTTAAGAAGATATTACAAAATTTCAGAAAATTCATATATTGTATTTACATAAGATTAGAAGGTGGAGATTGAATTAAATTACCTGTGTAATAATTATTTATTCTAATGAAATTAACAAAAATATGTATTGATATTTTTATTCATTTATAATACCTAACATAATACAAAATAAACTAGAGAAAACTAATTTAGGCATAATAAATGTTCGAGAAACTTGAATAGATATTCTAAGAGATTAATATAAATCGTTTTTATTTTCTAGTAGAAGATTCAATTGATAAAATTTATCAAAGTATTGTGAAAATTTTAAATAGTTTAAAATCATTTGGGGTGATAGATATTATGGATAGGATCATGGTTGAGAATATTATTGACATTCTTTTGAGAGAATAGAAATCTAAAATAGTTGTCTTGGAAGATTCAATGTTTATCACCAATCCAAAAATTTATGAGTTTATAAAAACTTTAATGAAATATACACATCACATAAATATAGATGAATTTAATGAAAAGACTAAGTTTAATGGATTTTTATTCTGTTCTATAGAAACATGTTTTGGATGATGGTGATACTAAACAAGGGGATTATGAATTTTATTGACCATCAAAATTGATGGGTATGATGGTTTCGAAGAGAGTACCTTAGAAAAAACAATATGAAGGAATGAAATGATCACTATGAAATATATGGATATAGGGATGTCCAAAAGGAATCAAATGAATTTATATGATATGAATTCAAGAAACTATGACATATCAAACTATATTTTTATCAGATCAAAAAGAAGGAGAAGTAATTAAGATGATATAAAAATTATGAAGTAAATAAAATTTAAAAGGGAACCGATACATCATGTAACATTGAGAATTTATCTTCTAATATTAGTTTGAATTGGGATTAATTTAGAAATATATTTCTTTTTTTTAACCACTAAAACTATAAAATATGATATGTGCTTCGTAAAATGTGTAATTTAGGATTTGAATATTTAATTTTTAATTTTTGTTCATTCCAATAAAGAAAAAATTTATTCACTATGTATGGATGAGATATATGAATATGTGTATTAGTTAAAAAAATATTATAAAAATAATTAAAGTTATATAAGAAATATTAATTATAACTTTCTATGTAAAATAAAAAAAAATATAAACTAACATATGAACTAAGGGTAAAACCTATTATTTTTATGCATATAATAAATCATGAAAAAATTTGTTAAACATAAGAATAAAATTTAAATACTAAATAATGTGTTTTAAAACATTAACATAGTAAGGTAGGATCTAGAGAAAATTCTATATTTATAGAACCCACAAAAATAAAAATCTTGTGTAATACTTTCTTCATCACATAGACCTCATTTTTAGTTAAACTACTTTGTTTCATAAAGTGAATATTTATATACATAATTTAAAACAATATTAGATTATAGAAATCTATTTTACTTAAGAAAAAAATCATTATTGTGAAAAAATTTATATTTTAGAGGACCTTACTATGCTTCCATATAGTAGAGTTAGGAAATTATGGCTTCCAAAATTATTAATTTCTAATTTTTCTAAACCCAAGATATTTGGGTGCCATAATATTTAGTAATATAATTTTCATAGTTGAATATTGAGTACCAGGGGTTAAAATTTTTAGTACAGGGATAGTACATGTTGAATACATATAATAGGAGAAAATTATAAATCTTAAAACATAAAGAATGTTAAAGGAGGCCATATTATATTTTAGGATAATAAAAAGGTCATATTACTAGTTTAGTTTATGTATATATTCTTGGTAAACCTTTAATTATTAATGTTATTTATGTTTTAGAGATTAATCATGACCACATACACATAAGTTAAATATATCCTAAAGGTTATTCCTTAAACATTGAGAATGATAAATGTGTTACAAATAGTTCCCAAGAGTTTGTATATTATCTATAAATCAGAAAGATAATGTTTAAGCCACAACCTAAAACTATTTTACCTATTGAAATTTTCCTTCCCTTTTTGTTATATGTGATGATTCTATGCTCTAACATAGAGTAATGGGAGACATAAATAAATGAAAATTGACTAAACTATCTAATAAATAACTTGTGAATGATCTTCAATATTTGAATAATAGTTCTTCAAAATTTTGTAACTACTTTAAATATGAAAAATAAATAAATATATTTTTAAATCTAATAGGGGATGTCTCATCATCCATAATACTTTAGTAATTTCATATAGATCATTTTGGACTAACTAAAAAAATAATTATCATGGAAACCCGCTTTTTTTATTCCCATATTTATGAGTAAACTCGCTACACATTCAAATTCATTATTACACTTAAATCAAACGAACTCAATTTATTTATAATTTTTTCCACTCTTATTCAAAATGTGACATTTAATCACAATACATAGGGATCATGGTGGATAATTTGAAAATATTGTGTTTGATACTTTTTATAGTGAAAATGTTATTAAACACAAATTTTTAGTGACAACAATGCCACAGAGTAATGAGGTAGATGAAAGAATAAATATTACTCTTCAATTAGTACATAGATAAATGTAGTGTTAATATAAAATTTAAAAATATTTTATATTTTACACTATGAATACAATATTCTATAATATAAATCATTTTTTATTATTTAATTTTAATGAAAACACTCAATTAATTGTGTAATGAATGAAAAACAAAAAAAAATTACATTATGGGTTTTTGATGGAAAGTATTCATTTTAAATGAAAATAAAATATTGCATATTTTGACCAAAAATCTGTTTATATAATTTTTCATAGTTATTTCACAACAAGGATAATCGAGATTTCAAAAAAACATATTATTGAATAAATTACACATAAATTATGATAAAACCAATCCTTTTGGGAAATATATTTCAAAAAATCCAAATTATATTATTTATTTGGATATAGTTTATAAAACTGAATCTATATAATTGTTAAAACCCAAATATCTAATATAAATGAATCTTAAGGTGTCTATGTAGAATGTTATAATCAGGTAAAAGTGTAAATATCATTCTATTTTCCTACAAACTAGATATTTTTAAAGGGTCATCCTATTAAAACTTTTATTGGTGATTTGATTAACAAATAAAAACAATAAGTTCCTTACTAAATGAGTGTAAACACATTTCATTCTTATCAGAATATAAATCTAAAAATTAATATTATGAATTGGATGATGAAATTTGGATAATATATATGTTTGAAAAACACAATAAATTAAATAAAAATAATGTGTGGTCTTTAATCAAACATCCTGTCAACTTTCTATGAAAATAAACTAAATGTTTCTTCTAAAAATAATTAAATTTTAATGGAACTAAATTTTTGAAAAACAAAATACTTTTCAATAAAATTTATAATCAATATTAAGATATTTATTATGATGAAAAAAAAATTCTAGAAAATACTGTGCTTGTATGGACCTTACTTGCCATTACAATACATTTTAAATTAATATTATTTCAAATAAATTTATAATGTTCACTTTAATTGGTTGTGTTGAGGAGGGATATTATTTTCAAAAAAAATTATTTTCTTAAAATACATATTTACCATATCGTGTTTATAAAATTTCGAAGGATTTTTGTAGATTGAAATAATATCTATGAACTTTTGCAGATCATTGTTCTTGTTTTTTATCAAAATGATTTCATAAAAGGTATGTCAAATCCAAAACTTTTAATAAGGAATGTTTCTAAGAGCAATATAATCATATGAATCTATATTGATGAAATTATTTTTGGATCCACTAGAAAATAAATAGTATAATATTCAAGTAAATTTATGAATATTTAATTTGTGATAACTATGATGTGTGAACTTTATTTCTTAGTTTTAAATTTTTTAAATTACCACATTGTATTATGTTATCTCAGAAAAATTATATCAAATAATTATAAGAAGCATTTATTTATAATGAATTAAGTATTATTATAGTGTAAAGTACCTATAAATCTATCTGATGATAAAGATAAATAAATATAAGTTTCACCATTAATGGAAAAGAAAAAAAAATATTATAAAAGTTACATGAAGTTCATAATAGTTTCTATAATGGAAAATATTAAATACATGAATATAAAAAATAAATAATCTATGTAATTTATTGTATGTATTATGATATAGAAAAGGAAAAAATATAAAAAATAAAATTAAAGAAAATAAATCCAAGGCATATAAATTAATAAATGAGTTGATTGAGAATCATGTGTTAGATAGAGATATGTAAAATTAAGAATACCATAAAAAGGTAAATAAATAGTCTTCCACATTTCAAAATCATAGATACAACAAATAAATATGAATATATTTAAAAAATTACCCATTCCATGAATGGTAATGGAACATGAAAAGCAATAGCATTCAATAAAACATCCTTATCATATTTTTCATCCTACAAAAACCCTAGAGAAAAATAAAAAGGAATAAGAAACAATTTCATCAGAAGATAATTCAAAAAATCAATAGGGTAAATTTTAAAAAGATAGATAATAATCAATTATTTAGAAAAATCTAGCTTGAAAAAAATGACAATCTTCAAAAAATTAATTAGTTTTAGGATCATTTTAATCAAAACAATATCATACTAAAACGTTTAGTAAATTTCATCTTAATTCACCAACTATGACACCAATGAAATTATTTGATGAAAATTTTTATTATCAATAGACATTACATAATGAAAATAAATAGATGAAGGTTTTGGCATTGAAATGATATTTTTAGAAAGGAGAGTCTTATAGATTGTGAAAAATTATACTTTAATAAAGAAATTGAATATCACTGAATGATTACAGAATATAATTAATAAAATTTTGGAAGAAAGAGAATCATTGTTTCATTCATATAATTGAGAAAAAAATAATCTTGATGAATTTTAAAATGTTTATGGTTTTAATTATATGTAAAAGATTTAATAATTGTATTCACTACATTCTCAAAAAATGTAAATATTATCCAAAATTGTATTTATAATTTTGAAAATATTCTCAAGTATCAATATCATTTAAAATCATAATAAAAATTCCATATTATAACTTTAAGAGATGTAACTCAAAGACCAATTATTGAAAAAAAAAATGTTAGATAATGAAATTTTAATGACTCTATTTTTTCCATGTAATACCTTGGAATATTTTATGGAATATTTATAAAGTCGGGTGTTGAGACTATGTGGAGTTTTGGGGCCCAATGAGACTTGGAATAGTGAAATTAAATATATTATGTCACACGAACAAGTTTTTTAAGAAATAACTGATTAAATGATTAATAGGTTCATGGATGGTAAAATCAAGACTGTCATTGAATCCATAATATAGGTTTTACACTTTACATGATGAAATATTTTTTCACATCAACTGTTTGGTTTTACGGTGGTCATGGTCGGATTTATAAATAAATAAATAAAATAATTTATTTAATTATTTAATTATTCTTCATATCCCAACATATCTTATAAAATCCATGTTATGTCCAATGCCTAGGGTCATCTATATAACCCTACTAATTGATAGGGGAACCGTTGGAGGAGCGTTCTTCAGTGAGTGACAAGGGAAAGTGGTGCAATTTTCAGTTTGACAATGGAGTTCTTGGATCATGACAATTATAGTGATGTGGAATCATTATTCATCAATAATTAATCCAAACTCATGGTATGGGATTTTTTATTGGATTTATCATTGTTTTTATATTCCATGTGTAACGTCATTCAATCCTTCTAACAAGATTGATTTGTGGATCGATGGTTGAGTTGTGGGTTTTGCATCATCTTCTTAAAATTAGAAATTAATATTTTATTATTTTTTATATATTTGTTTCACATCATTAATTTTTCTAATATAAATAGGTTAACTCAAATCCAAACAATGGTTAAGGTTTGTCTCTCTTGTTGTGTTTTTTGGATTTATTCCCACATTCTTCAGTCATTCATCACTAGAATTTCTTTTATTAAGTGGTTTGAGAAATACCCGATTGAAAAATCATAGTTTAATTATTATTTGGTGAAATAGATCATCACCATGGTTTTGGGTTCTGGAACTATTTATTTAACAAGTTGTGATGACAATGAAATATAATCATTGGTTGATCGAGATCAAAACTGTGTACATGGATTCACTGTTTGGCATGTGGAAGTGGTGATGCATGAAAATATTAAATTCCCAAGTTAATTGGATGGCTAAAATTTTCCACCGGATACAAGGTAGGAATGGTCAACCAAAATCTGCGATTCAATGATAGAATCATGGAAGATCTAGTATTGGATAAGGTATGAGTGAAACCTCATAAATAACAATGGGTTCTGGAAAAATCCCAACAACACAGCATGTAGTTTGATGAAAAAATTTCATGTAGTTAATAATGCACAATAGATAGTGTAATTTCCTAGACCTGGTTCACTCATAAGTAACCTGGCTTGTCTGTCCACATTGCCTAATTTTCACCTCTCCATAAACCGGAGGGTACCGACTAGGAGCGGTGATCTGTGATGGTATGGTGGGGAGACTGTACCCTCGTTATCAAAGTGGTACATAGTAGGGAATAGAATATAAATTAGTTATAATAATATAATAATATAGCATCATAAATAAACATCCATATAAGAATAAATAACCAAATCCATAAGTAGTTTCATATGAAAAATATTTATATCAAGATGCCTTAAAAAAAGCAGGGGCATAAGGGGAAACAAGGTAGTAGGAATAAAATGTCACATGCTATACAAAAAATATAAGAAACATAAAATTTATCCATAATAGCATCATGAGTACATGTTCAGTATTTTTCTCTAATACTCTATCTTAGTATAAAACTCAAGGTCCTATAATAGGGTACTATCCTTTGTCCCTACATGTATCCATGAAATATATCCGAGTACTAATCGGTGGCCCAAACAATGTGTGATTAAAAATCTGTTGGCCACCACAAATGATGTCTTACACTATCTAAAATTTGAATATAACTTGTGTAGTTTTCAAGTAAATAAATAATAGTAAAACATAAATAAACAATGTTAGTTTGGGTTCCTCATGGGATACCTTCATGATACTACATACTTCGACCTATGCCCGAATGTCTCTTCACGCTTTACATTATAAATTTTTATTTATGAGTTTAGGAACCAAGGAATATTATGATGTCCTGGTCTAGGTTCACTTAACAGTAACTGAGCTAGGTAGGCCACATGGCCTCAAGTATTACTCCTTATATGCTAGAGGCTACTGATTATTAGTGATTATATATGGTGGAAAGGTGGGGATATTATACCATCATGATTAGAGTTTAGAAAAGTGGTATAATAATATCAATCAATAATGTTGGAATATTAAATAACTGAATAGTTGAAAAATAAACATCCATCATGTAAATAACCAAGTAATCTAATTCAGAAATGTCATATAGAAAAGATGGTCATGGAATTATATAAAAAAATATAAGTAATTCATGGAAAAAATAGCCCAATACAATACATGTATAAAAATTAAAAAAATATTAAAAATAAAATAACCCTATATAGAATAATGATAAATATCTTGTACATGTTTTCCACTTATCCTATAAAACGAGAAATCATGAATTGTCCAGTGGGTGATTTCCCCTATCCATACCTACATCCATGAAGTCTTTCTGGGTACCCGATGGTGGCTCGAACATGGTGTGAGATAACACTCAGCAGGCCACCACCAAGAGTGTCTATAAGAAGTTAATTTAATGTATATAATATGAAGTAGTCTTCAGATATAACAAGAGTACAAGTGATAACAATAGAAGAAATATTATTCAGTCTATTAGGACTCACTATGATCATGAAAATAAATTTTAAGGAAAATATGTAATGAATAGAAAGTGTCTTAAATGTCTAGTACCATGTAATCATGTTTCATGCCTACATGGGATAGGTTCAAAGGAGTAAAAATTTATAAGGCAACCAAATAATATATATAAAATAAGTAAATATGATCCAAGGTGTATAAATTTCTGGAGCATCCAAAAGATTTTAATATATGGTGTAGAAGTGTCCAAGGTATCCTATCATGTCACGTAATCTAGTTTAACTAGATCGTCAAAGTAAAAATGTATGTGGAAACCAATTATATCAGATCCATATAGAGTAAATTTACAAGGAATCTATGTACTCTTAGTAAATATCATCCAAGGAGCATATTTTTCCAATGCATCCCATAATACTTGTAACTAGGATCCAATGAGTAGAAATGTCTATGAAATCCTAAAGAGTTTTCAGATACAAGTGAGTCATGTAACTAGGATCCAATGAGTAGAAATGTCCAAATAATCTTAGTGGGTAATTAATTCCATACCGTGAATGATCCATTATCATCATAACAAAATATTCCCCATATCCTAAACCATTTCATTAACCATTTTATTAATCCCTTTTTGGTCATACACAAGCTAAGGAACTATCCATTTAATACCTTTCATGTATAAATTTCAAGGTTCCATAAGGTGATCACAACAATTAAAAAATAACTTTATTACCATTTTCAATTCCCATTAATATTGAGAGAGCTCAACACACCCTGAGGGTGGCATAATCATGGTCAAATGGAAGAACCCACCTCATTGGATGTTCGGGTTGAGGACAACTTCATCCAAACAAAATGAAAGGTTTCATGGCTTATCTTAAACATGTATATTTCCTTTAATTCAAGGTTCATTAAATTTAAGAGGAACCCCCAAGAAATTACAGTGTAAGGCATAATAGAAATATGGTGTACAGCCACTAGAAATTAGGGAAAAGGTATATAATTCTTACCTTATACCCATAATGTACTACTCATCATTTCTAAACCTCTCATTCCTCTTAGATAAAAATAAAATGGAAGAACTGATGAATTCTTTTCAAATAGAATGTACTATCCTATAAAAAAGTAGTTGTAGAGACCCGAATCTTATCGTACATGGACATTACATTACTTTTGCGGAATACTTAGTACATAACAAAAACACACACACAAGGACCGTAATAGTTTAGTGTCTTTGGAAACTCGTAACGTAATCTTCTAATCGTGGTGAAAGATCCTCAATATCTCCTATAAAGATCTTCCCTTTTTTTACCTAAAACCATTCTTTATAACCTGGGGAAAAGAAAACATAAAAGGGTGAGCTCAAATGCTCAGTAGGGGTAAACAAAAGAAAATCAATCACATCATATTCATAAGAACATAACTTTTGGAAATCTTAACCTGCAAAAGAGAGCATAATTTCATAACATGGGATAAATCATAGTAGTGAAATGAAATCCCAATAAGCATAACTTAAAACATGAAACTTTGTGGCATACACACATAATCATAGAGAATCATTTCTTTTAGTCAAGACTCATTGCCAAGACTATCTTAGTGGACAAAGTCCATTTCTGAATCGAGTGACCCTCGTTTCAGTCCTGTTTCACTGAACCGGTATACCAATGAATATGATTATGGAATAAGTCAATAACATTATTTAAATCATTATACAGGAGGTTCGGACACTTACAAAGCAAGTCGAACCTAAGGTAAGGGAAATATCACAATCTCATTTTTATCCGAGATTGTTTATACTTTGGAATTTACTGGGGTGTATTTTATCATCCACATCCATGTTTACTCAATATATAATATTATTTCCATCCACCTACAATTGTTTAAATCCAATTTTACCCTTTTGTGAGTTTTTAGTAAAGGATATGAAAGGAATCTTTTGTCGTTTTTTCGTACGAGGTACTTTTTGACTTTTCTGACAAAAGTACGAAGAATGTTTTTTTTAACTTATATGGAAAGAATGGATTTTTTTTAAAACATTATTTCCAAGAATCTTCCTTTATAAGTTTTCAAGTTTATTTTTAATCAACTTCTTTTAGTTTATAATTGTATGACATGTTAAGAAAAGAAAAGTGTTTTTGAAATAGAAAGGATATTTTCCTCAATAATGGAGTTCAAATGTTTTATCAAAATTATTTTCCATCTAAGATAATATAGGGTTCTGTTTTTATCCCTATTATTACATTTATTTGATTATTTTGTGAGGGAATTATCTTTATGAAGTCATTTACCTTATATGATTTGTTTTATGATGTCACGATGTTTCAAGAATCCCATTTTTATTACATGGGTTACGCTATGATGTATGGTTTATGATTATGTGGCACACATAAGAAAAGATTCATTATAAGATTGGTGGGACCTATATCTCCCTCCATTGCATTGGGTAAAGATTTTATATCTCATGATATAGACATGGCTGGAACGGTAGGTTATACCGGTTCAGTGAAACAGGGCTGGAACGAGGGTGACTCGATTCAGAAAGGGACTTTGTCCACTAAGATAGTCTTGGCAATGAGTCTTGACTAACAAGAAATGATTCTCTATGATTATGTGTGTATGCTAAAAAGTTTCATGTTTTAAGTTATGATTATTGGGATTTCATTTGACTACTATGATTTATCCCATGTTATGAAATTATGCTCTCTTTTGCAGGTTAAGATTTCCAAAAGTTATGTTCTAAACCATACATCATAGTGTAACCCATGTAATAAAAATGGAATTCTTAAACAACATGACATCATAAAACAATTCATATAAGATAAAGGAATTCATAAAAATATAATTCCATCACAAAATAATCAAATCAATGTAATAATAGGGATAAAAAAATAACCCTTTATTATCTTAGATGGAAAATAATTTTGATAAAACACTTGAACTCCATTCTTGAGGAAAATATCCTTTCTACTTCAAAAACATTTTTCCTTTCATAACATGTCATACGACTTTAAAATAAAAGAAGTTGATTAAAAATAAACTTGAAAACTTATAATGTAAGATTCTTGGAAATAATGTTTTAAAAATCCATTCTTTCCGTATAAGTTAAAAAAACATTCTTCTCGTACTTTTGTCGGAAAAGTCAAAAAAGTACCTCGTACGAAAAACGACAAAAGATTCCTTTCATATCCTTTACTAAAAATTCACGGAAGGGTAAAATTGGATTTAAAAAATTGTAGGTGGATGGAAATAATATTACATATTGATCAAACATTGATGTGGATGATAAAATACACCCCAGTAAGTGCCAAAGTATAAACAATCTCGGATAAAAATGAGATTATGATATTTTCCCTTACCTTAGGTCCGATTTGCTTCTTAAGTGTCCGAAACTCCTATATAATGATTTAAATAATGTCATTGACTTATTACAGAATCATATTCATTGTTATGATATCATATATGGTTCAGTTATGACATTATATTACCCGTTCTTTTGTAAATTCCATGTTAAAGAGCGTTTTGGGTAAAATTGTTTCATTTGTCGTCCGTGTTTTGACTTGTAATTATTCATATGTTTACTTAGATCATGATTAATTAATTCCAGAATATAAAACATGATTTATATATATATATATATTCATAATATACATATATATAATAAATCAGTAAATGGAAAGAAATACACCGTTCATGGAGACGGTAGTCCGTACGTATGCATGAACGCTGTTTTCGTTTCTTTATTGAATTGAATGGAATTAAGTAGATGACATACATATAAATATAAATAAATCCAGTATCATTATTATGTCATATATTTCATTAGTACTTATTATATATACTTTATAATCATTCATGAATGGTTAATCATTGAGAATGAATCTCATCACATCGTGGAGACGGTATTCCGTACGTACGCACGCGCGGTGATTTCATTTTTCCGTAGGATGGATAGAAGGTGAATTAGGGTTGTTTCATATTTATAATAACATATCAGTATGTAAGTAATACTTATGTTATTACTTTATAATGAAACAACTAAAGAAGAAGAAGTTGAAGAAGAAAGAAATTGAAAAGATCGGTAATGGATATTACCTCTTCTTTGAAACGCCTCTTTGAATCCTCCACTTAGGGAACTAAGATTGGTCTTTGAAGAAGACCAGGACCTCTAGTATTATTCTAGGGAAGTGGAGAGGAGAAAATGGCAGGGGTTGGCCGAGCTTGAGTGCTCAAATTGGTGTGAGGATGAGGGGGAGGAGGTGCCCTTTTATAAGGGAGGAGAGGGGCACCTTAGGAATATCTCAAAATATTATTTTATATTAATGTAAAAATCGGTTTATAATGGTTCAAAAGGGTCTTATTTCGAAGCTAAAGTGGGGATGGGTCGAAATCCTATCAACCAATAGTGTTTAGACAAGTTTAGTGTATTATTTTAACCTTATCAATTAGATTTAACTCTAAGTTAAATAATTTAACTTTTACCGTGTCTTTTTATTTTATTTCACTATATGGTTAATACACTTACTATAACATGCCAAAAGAACCCCAAATTGTTTATTATTAACATATATATCCTTATCTAAGTCATTTGGCCGATCCTTAGATTTTTAGGAATAAAATAACAATTAATAATATAATATTTGATTTAAAAACTATTTTGTGTCAATTTTGACACTACTTGATATATTATTTTTGTGAAAGTCATAACAGAATTATATGTTCGAAAAAAGTTGATTAAATCAACACTAATATATCATAGTAACCTATAAAATTAGTGGAATTCATAAAAAGTCTCAAATTACATTCATTTGAGCATTTGTAACATCAATTATGTTAATATTTCCTTAAAAGGGTAATTACTGCATCATTGTTGTGTCATAAATAAATTAATTTATTTAAAGTCTAAAAATTATAAATAAAATACCATTATGTAGTAAATCCTTTTATCTTTCTAATGAATATTTATTGTCGAATTTATCTTATGTATAACCCCATATTAAAAATTATTTACTTATTAAACATTGATTTTAACTATTTTAACCCTTCTTTAAATAAATTAATAATTAATGTCCTAATCTAACTCAAGTGGGCCTAAATGGTCATATTTTATTCATAAGGTTGTTTTTGGTCGAATTACACTTATCCAATAGAATTAGGACATGTGTTAGGGTAATAGTAATATCATATTTACCCTTAGTTACCCTATTTACTATTAACCGCAGTAAAAAAAAGTAAAAAGTTACTATTCACCAAAAAATTATTTTTATCTCATTGAACCACATTTTACTTACTGATATCAACCGTGTCTGTCGGATTTTCGAAATTCCATTCACATAAGCGGTAAAATTATGTTTTATGAAAAATTCAGTTTTTTTAACTACCACTTAGTAGTTTCACTATTCATCAAAAATTGATGTTTTTCAGAACAATGCCAAAATTTCATCCTAAGCTATATTTCATATTCCGAATTCAAAAATGAAGTCTATTTTACCAAATTCATAACATAGAAGTTTCATTAATTAATTTTATAATTAAATCCCGCTGTTACAACAAATAGCGTGTTTTTAAGAAACAATATCTATCAAAAGATTGACACTTGTTTATGTCTGGTGTAAATGTGAAATTACATCCAATGACCAACATTGTATTGAATTGTAAAAATATATTCTAAATATACATTAAAACCACTCAAATTAATAATTTATCACTATTAATTATTTCGATTAAAAAAGATGTTTTTAATTAAAATTTTGTAATTTTCACTATTCATCAGAAAATAAAAGTTATCCAAAAAGTACCAAAATTTCACCCTAAGCTAATTTCGATATTATGAATCCAAAAATGAATTCCATTTTGAAAAATAAAATTACAAAATTTCAAAAAGTTGTTATTACTATTCATAACGGCTAGTTTTAATAATATTTTAATAGCGTATTGTTGTTTAGTGAAACTCGTTATTGCGTACTACACACGCTATCGAGGAAGGTCGTGATTGCGTGTAATGCAAGGCAAATCAAGGATGTGTGTTGTGCAAGCTCCTTTTGGTGTAGCGTACAACACAAGACATTAGTGAAATTAAAAAGAATATTTTTCATAAAATCTCGGGGTGTTACATTCTACCCACCTTAAAATGAATTTCACCCTTGAAATTCGTCGAGGTTATAATTGGTTTACTATTCGAAAGTTTCTTTAATAGAAACCCACATCGTAAAAAGGAATACCAAAACCAATCTTTAAAAACGAAAGTATGAAACGTAACGGTTACCCAAATAAACTAATTGCTGGGTTTCCACATCGGTAAAAATATGGATATGGAAGAGAAATCTAACCATCATGTTCTGATGGAGAGTGGTAGAGAACATGGCTATGGAAAAGCCAGTAATCACAAAGCCATAAATTTGTGACGATCTAAGGTACCATCTGATTCATCGGATATAAGATCACTAGGACAACATTTTTGGTTTTCAAGATCGTTTCCCTAAAGTTAAAGAATTTGAATTAGAATAAATACTTACTTTATGTTGGTACAACCTCACTATTGTTCGTGCCTTTAACAATTTCAACTTCATCTCTTAAATAAATGAAGTTGAATTTGTTATTCGTGAAGTGTTAGCAGATCATGTGATAGAATGACGGGTCATTCCATCTGTCTCAAAAGGGTTAGAAAAATTTATATACATAAGTCGATCTATAGTGGGATTAATCATATATGGTTCCTAAAATGGGCTTATACTTCATATATCATACTGCTTAATATAATAAAACTAGTTTCTACTAAACAGGGACTTCCTGTAGGCCAGTGGTAGGCGATAAAGGCCAGTCGCACTTCAGTTGTGGGTTCGATTCCCACAGCCTTGTCCGACGCGATGGGTTGTCGCCCATTCTGCAGGTTGTCCTTTTTCTAAAACTATATTACTATAACATCCCATCAATAATATCGAAAAAAACTTCCATCCTTAAACAATATTAACTTATGTCCAACATAATCCATTCCAATATTTATGCTTATCCATAATACTGCAGTCCACTCTCATAACATAGTGAAAATGATTACTAGAGATTTAACACCATCGTCGATCCCCATATATCATAAGATATGTTTTGTTGGTCACATTCCAAACATTCAATGTCCTTAATCATGTATTCTCTTGAATACCTTATTGAAAACATGAATGCAGTTAAAATTTAACACTTTCCACATACCAAAATCCTCAAAATTCTATATACTCAAACAATGATATCACTTAGTCCTTATATCAAACATGAGCTCATGAATACTGTTAAAAATTTCATTTTCTAGTTTTCCCTTAATTATGCGCATAATATCTCAATCACTTTGAATACCACATTAGACCAATACATAAATATTCCAATACTCCATGATACAACATTATTTTGGAATCCCATTACATAAACACTTAATCATTCCACCACATCGTTATCATATTCAACATCGCCAATAGTGATCGCATGTGACTTCCCTTTGTCCTTTTCCTTAAGCGGTTTCTCATGTTGATCATCACTAACCCTTGGATTAGGGCATTTATTAGCATAATGCCCCATTTCCTTGCACTTGAAGCATTGAAGTGTTGGTGGTGCGTTCTCTGCAATGTTTGCTTTATTCACATCATTAGAAACCCTTTTTCCATTACTTCGACACTCAGCAACGCGATGACCTTATTTTCCACACTTAAAACATTTTCTAGTCCCTTTAAGACAATCTCCACCATGTTTTTTTCCACACTTTGTGCATAAGGAAACATTCATCTTCTTTTCACCATTATTCTGAGATTTCTCCTTGAACTCCATCTTTCGTTTCTTGTCAAAACCATGAGATGGATATGTAACACCAACTTCCATTTCTACCTTGATAGCACAACGCACAATTTCTTCACAGCTACTGAAGTCTCTTATAGCTAATTCCCTTCGAAGACTTGGTTTTAAGCCACTGAAAAATCGATCAACTTTACTTTCAGGTTGGATGATAATTCCAGATGCATACCTTGCAAGTCTTGTAAAATTCGCTTCGTATATACCAACAGATTCCTCATCCTTTTGCTTTAGTTCAAGAAACTCTCTCCCCATATTTGTTCGAAGAATACGAGGGAAGTACTTATTGAAAAATAAGTTCTTGAACTCGTCCCTTCCATGGACTCAATTTCATCTCTTTGCCTTGTATTCTTGATAATATTCCACCATTGATCAGCTTCACCTTCCAAACGATATACTGCTAAGATGAATTTATCATGCTCAGAACATTGAAGAACTGAAAATATCTTTTCAGTGGTACTGATCCATTGTTCAGCAACAAGTGGATCAGAAGACCCACTGAAAGAAGGTGGGCGTTGCCTCTTGAAGGACTCAATAGAATATTGTTCCCTTCTCTGCTCATTTGGAAGTCCAGAATGATTCATAGCTTGTGTAAGTATAGCAATAAGATTTTTCACTCCATCTCCCATAACATTTGTTTGTTCAGGAGGGCAATCATTGCATTGTCCATTGCATTGATCAACACGATTCCTTCGGGTTCCAGCCATCGTCTAAAACCCAAAAAGAATAGTGTGAGAGGAAAAAATCATGCTAGGGAAAACAACATAATAAAGGGGGAGTACCTTCAATATCTAACATCTTAGGTTTAATTCTATGATCGTTAGCGTAATTCTAGTACTATAACCTATACGTATACTTAACCTTAGGGACATCCCTAGACATACCGTAGAAATATCTCTAGGGATCTCACTAACGTTTTCGCATCCTAGTTTCCAAAGGTTGACTAAACCTTTCCTCTGATACCAATTGTAGAGACCCGAAGCTTATCGTACATGGACATTACATTACTTTTGCGGAATACTTAGTACATAACAAAAACACACACACAAGGACCGTAATAGTTTAGTGTCTTTGGAAACTCGGAATGTAATCTTCTAATCGTGGTGAAAGATCCTCAATATCTCCCTTAAAGATCTTCCCTTTTTTTACCTAAAACCATTCTTTATATCCTGGGGGAAAGAAAACATAAAAGGGTGAGCTCAAATGCTCAGTAAGGGTAAACAAAAGAAAATCAATCACATCATATTCATAAGAACATAACTTTTGGAAATCTTAACCTACAAAAGAGAGCATAATTTCATAACATGGGATAAATCATAGTAGTGAAATGAAATCCCAATAAGCATAACTTAAAACATGAAACTTTGTGGCATACACACATAATCATAGAGAATCATTTCTTGTTAGTCAAGACTCATTGCCAAGACTATCTTAGTGGACAAAGTCTATTTCTGAATCGAGTGACCCTCGTTTCAGTCCTGTTTCACTGAACCGGTATAACCTACCATTCCAGCCATGTCTATCTCATGAGATATGAAATCTTTACCCAATGAATTTGAGGGAGATATAGGTCCCACCCATCTTATAATGAATCCTTTCTTATGTGTGCCACATAATCCTAAACCATACATCATAGCGTAACCCATGTAATAAAAATGGGATTCTTAAACAACATGACATCATAAAACAATTCATATAAGATAAAGGAATTCATAAAAATATAATTCCATCACAAAATAATCAAATCAATGTAATAATAGGGATAAAAACAGAACCCTTTATTATCTTATATGGAAAATAATTTTGATAAAACACTTGAACTCCATTCTTGAGGAAAATATCCTTTCTACTTCAAAAACATTTTTCATTTCATAACATGTCATACGTTTTTAAAATAAAAGAAGTTGATTAAAAATAAACTTGAAAACATATAAAGTAAGATTCTTGGAAATAATGTTTTAAAAATCCATTCTTTCCGTATAAGTTAAAAAACATTCTTCTCGTACTTTTGTCGGAAAAGTCAGAAAAGTACCTCGTACGAAAAACGACAAAAGATTCCTTTCATATCCTTTACTAAAAATTCACGGAAGGGTAAAATTGGATTTAAAAAATTGTAGGTGGATGGAAATAATATTACATATTTAGGAAACATTTATGTGTATGATAAAATACACCCTAGTAAATGCCAAAGTATAAACAATCGCGGATAAAAATGAGATTATGATATTTTCCCTTACCTTAGGTCCGATTTGCTTCGTAAGTGTCGGAACCTCCTGTATAATGATTTAAATAATGTCATTGAATTATTAAAGAATCATATTCATTGTTATGATATCATATATGGTTCACTTATGACATTATTTTACCCGTTCTTTTGAAAATTCCATGTTAAAGAGCGTTTTGGGTCAAATTGTTTCATTTGTCGTCCGTGTTTTGACTTGTAATTATTCATATGATTACATAGATCATGAATACTTAATTCCAGAATATAAAACATGATTTATATATATATATATTCATAATATACATATATATAATAAATCAGTAAATGGAAAGAAATACACCGTTCATGGAGACGGTAGTCCGTACGTTCGCATGAACGCTGTTTTCGTTTCCTTATTGAATTGAATGGAATTAAGTAGATGACATACATATAAATATAAATAAATCCAGTATCATTATTATGTCATATATTTCATTATTACTTATTATATATACTTTATAATCATTCATGAATGGTTAATCATTGAGAATGAATCTCATCGCGTCGTGGAGACGGTATTCCGTACGTACGCACGCGCGGTGATTTCATTTTTCCGTAGGATGGATAGAAAGTGAATTAGGGTTGTTTCATATTTATAATAACATATCAGTATGTAAGTAATACTGATGTTATTACTTTATAATGAAACAACTAAAGAAGAATAAGTTGAAGAAGAAAGAAATTGAAAAGATCGGTAATGGATATTACCTCTTCTTTGGAACGCCTCTTTGAATCCTCCACTTAGGGAACTAAGATTGGTATTTGAAGAAGACCAGGACCTCTAGGATTATTCTAGGGAAGTTTAGAGGAGAAAATGGCAGGGTTTAGCCGTGCTTGAGTTCTCAAATTGGTGTGAGGAGGAGGGGGAGGAGGTGCCCTTTTATAAGGGAGGAGAGGGGCACCTTAGGAATATCTCAAAATATTATTTTATATTAATGTCAAAATCAGTTTATAATGGTTCCAAAGGGTCTTATTTCGAAGCTAAAGTGGGGATGGGTCGAAATCCTATCAACCAATATGATTTAGACAAGTTTAGGGTATTATTTTAACCTTATCAATTAGATTTAACTCTAAGTTAAATAATTTAACTTTTACCGTGTCTTTTTATTTTCTTTCACTATATGGTTAATACACTTACTATAACATTCCAAACGAACCCCAAATTGTTTATTATTAATATATATATCCTTATCTAAGTCATTCGGCCGAACCTTAGATTTTTAGGAATAAAATAACAATAAATAATATAATATTTAATTTAAAAACTATTTTGTGTCAATTTTGACACTATTTGATATATGATTTTTGTGAAAGTCATAACAGAATTATATGTTCGAACCAAGTTGATTAAATCAACACTAATATATCATAGTAACTTATAAAATTAGTGTAATTCATAAAAAGTCTCAAATTACATTCATTTGAGCATTTATAACATCAATTATGTTAATATTTCCTTAAAAGGGTAATTACTGCATCATCGTTGTGTCATAAATAAATAAATTTATTTAAAGTCTAAAAATTATAAATAAAATACCATTATGTAGGAAATATTTTTATCTTTCTAATGAATATTTATTGTCGAATTTATCTTATGTATAACCCCATATTAAAAATGATTTACTTATTAAACATTGATTTTAACTATTTTAACCCTTCTTTAAATAAATTAATAATAAATGTCCTAATCTAACTCAAGTGGGCCTAAATGGTCATATTTTATTCATAAGGTTGTTTTTGGTCGAATTACACTTATCCAATAGAATTAGGACATGTGTTAGGGTAATAGTAATATCATATTTACCCTTAGTTACCCTATTTACTATTAACCGCAGTAAAAAAAGTAAAAAGTTACTATTCACCAAAAAATTATTTTTATCTCATTGAACCACATTTTACTTACTGATATCAACCGTGTCTGTCGGAGTTTCGAAATTCCATTCACAGAAGCAGTAAAATTAAGTTTTATGAAAAATTCAGTTTTTTTAACTACCACTTAGTAGTTTCACTATTCATCAAAAATTGATGTTTTTCAGAACAATGCCAAAATTTCATCCTAAGATATATTTCATATTCCGAATTCAAAAATGAAGTCTATTTTACCAAATTCATAACATATTAGTTGCATTAATTAATTTTATAATTAAATCCCGCTGTTACAACAAATAGCGTGTTTTTAAGAAACAATATCTATCAAAAGATTGACACTTGTTTATGTCTGGTGTAAATGTGAAATTACATCCAATGACCAACATTGTATTGAATTGTAAAAATATATTCTAAATATACTTTAAAACCACTCAAATTAATAATTTATCACTATTAATTATTTCGATTAAAAAAGTTGTTTTTAATTAAAATTTAGTAATTTTCACTATTCATCAGAAAATAAAAGTTATCCGAAAAGTACCAAAATTTCACCCTAAGCTAATTTAGATATTATGAATCCAAAAATGAATTCCATTTTGAAAATAAAATTACAAAATTTCAAAAAGTGGTTATTACTATTCATAACGGCTAGTTTTAATAATATTTTAATAGCGTATTGTTGTTTAGTGAAACGTGTTATTGCGTACTACACACGCTATCGAGGAAGGTCTTGATTGCGTGTAATGCAAGGAAAATCGAGGATGTGTGTTGTGCAAGCTCCTTTTTGTGTAGCGTACAACACAAGACAGTAGTGAAATTAAAAAGAATATTTTTCATAAAATCTCGAGGTGTTGCAGTAGTATTACAGATTGTTAGGAAAATGAATAATGGAGCCTATGAAATGAAGAACCCACCAGTGGATATCCAATGAGGTGATCAGCTCTCGAATCGGACATCGAACAATGAAATAGTGCCAAATCCAAGATTATCATTGAGGGAGATCTCCTATGATGGACCTCTTATTCATGATTGAAGAGAGTTGAGGGATTCTGTCAAATTTAATAATCCCTACCCCTTTCTAAAAAAATTGACCCATGGAGGTTACATGAAATGTAATCATTACACATCGTGTAATGTTTAGGTTTTCCCCCTCTAGGGAAAACCATTACACACCATGAAAAGGGTCTATCTAAACCAATACACATTTTGTATTTAACTCATTCCATGTATTTTTCTTATAGTAAACCTTCACCCCCTTCCTCTTTCCAAAAAGAATCCAACGGGCATAAGGTCCTGGATTCCAGGTCTAATCCAAAAAGAGAGTTGTAACATGTGTTTAAATAAAAGATAAAGAATTCGTACCTCATAGAAATATTAGGTTCTTACAATATCCCCTTATTAAATAAATTCATCCCTAAATTGACCATCCAAGGGTGGTCAAGCATCATCTGGGAATAACTCCATACAGTGGGATTGTATGTCAGCCTCCCACTCCCAAGTCTGATCATGTACATGATCATGCTTCCATAACACTTGTACCAGTAAAACTGACTTTCCTTAGAGAATCTTCACTCCTTTATCAATAAGACGTAATAGACGCTCCAAAAATGACACATCTACCTCCAACTCAACCTCATCAGGACAAATAATGTGTGGTGGATATTAATGATATCAGAGTAGTTGATATACCTATAATGCATCGTGCATGGACTAATACCTCAAAGATAACTACAAATGATAGGCCACAAGCCTCACTCTCTTAGTAATCTCAATGGTAATGACCTAATGGGGCACTTGATTCACTTTTTTTAAATCCATATATTCCCTAGTCTTGTAGAAACTTAAAATAAAACCTGACACCCCATCTCAAACTCTAGTTTTCTATGATGATGAATGGAAGTTAACTTCTATATTTAATGAGTTGTAGACATATTATTTCTAATAATATGAACCTAATCCAAATTCACTTAAATCATATGAAGACCTAGTAGTGATGTCTCTCCTTCCATTAACCTGGACAGGGGTAAACAGAATGACCTACTGTATTGGTCCTCATAAGGACTCACCTGTATGGTCACCTGGAAGCTATTATTTTAAGGGAACTCGCCTATAGATTAGTGTTTCTAAAGAGAACCACTGAAATAAAGAATTCATTCTTGGATCATGTCATCTGAAACCTTTATCATACACTCAAATATACCATTAGTCTATGGGTTATAGAATATACTCAGCAATATATCTTACCCCAATGCTCTTTGAAACCCCTTTTTGAACCGTGACAAGAATCGAGTGTCTCTATCTGATACAATATAAAATGGAAGTCCATGTAGGTGTATGATGTCACAAATTTATAACCTCCTAAGATAATCTACTGAAATATTCTTCATAATAGGTATAAAATTGGCCACCTTTGTCAACCTATATATGATCACCCATACAGCGACACTACCCTGAGGCGATCTCGGAAATCCTATCAAAAAATCCATGGTGTGGTCATCCCATTTCTACTCCTGAATATTCATTATATGTAAAAGTCCTTATAATCACTCATTTTCCTCATTCACCTACTTATACATGGAACACTATATAATAACATTGGTTACATAAATTTTCAACCCTGAACACCAGTATTCATGATGTATGTATCAATACATCTTGGTGATAGTAATGTGTGTATCCCATGTCTTGGCATGGTACTCTTGTATAAAATCCCCCTAGATGACTATTTTAACACATATATGTCCATGGATACACAAGATATCATCCTCAACAATGATTTAACCAGGTGGTGGGTTATCACCTATGATTCTCTCTCATGGGATCAAGCCCTAGGAATGTAATAGTTGCCTCATATTCACTCTATCCAGAACTGGATAGTTCACTGATAACATTGGAATTAGAGACTATATGTGACTATCTTGAACCACCAAGTGCATCTCAAAAACATGTCCATAAGCTTCCAATCTCTAATGGTATCTAGAACTCCCAATGTCTAAGTCCTCTTGTATAGAGAATTGGAATCTAAATTTCAATTTCTAGGAATATAATCAAGATGAAAGTAAAAGGAATATAGGTATTCAACCAACCATTATTTCTTAATGATGTGTAAATATATACTTGAGGATTTTTTGTTCCGTATACAAAAAAATGATCTCCCAGTAAATAATCCCTTCAATAACATAAGACATGAAAAAACATGGAAAACATGATATCATTTGTTGGGTAATTCTTCTCTTGTGGTATCAAATTATTAGACCCATATTCCACAACATACTCATCTTACATCAAAACTATTCCAAGGATGACACTTGATGCATCAAAAAAGACTATATCACTTATGTTAGGCTCTAGAAGAATTGGGAGTGTTGCTGAATATGGTCTCCCATTCAACTCCTGAAACGATGTATCACAGTCATCTAACCATCAAAACTTCATACCCTTATTATTCAGGCTTGTAATAGGTCCTTCTAAGAATGATAAATTTTATATAAAGTGTCTGTAATATCTATTTATCCCCAAGAAACACAATATATCCAAGATCTTCCTCAGATTCTCCATAGATTCTATAGCCCTCACCTTTTCTAGGTCAAAGGATTCTCCTATATATGAGATAATGTGACTCCAAAATTGAATCATATCCATCCAAAAGTAAATCTTTGTGAGATTATCATATTACCAATTCTCTATCAGTGTATCCAATATGATCTCAATATTTTTTTCAAGGTTGTGTAGAGTGTGAGAATAAACAAAGATGTTATCCATGAATAACACCACAAAGAAATCAAGATATGGATATAAAACCTTATTCATCAGTTCCATGAAACATTATGGTGTTTTTGTGAGACTGAATATCATAACCATATACTCATATAGACCATACAATCTAGGAAAAGTTTTAAAAGGTATTTATGAGGGTTAAACATGCATAATATGATAACCTGATCTCATATCAATCTTCAATAAAACAAAGATCCTCTAATAGAAAATCTATTCAAGGTAATGGATACCAGTTCTTATCCATAAAATGGTTCAAATTATATTATTCCAAACCAAAAAAAGTCTTAAACCCTTATTCTTGGTGAAAAGGAATGGTGATCCCCATGGATAAGTACTGGGTCATATAAAACCCTTTTCCTCAATGTCATATAGCTTCCACTTGATCTCTTACAACTCAATAGTAGACATTCTATTAAGAAAAATGGATATCGATGCATCTCCAGGAACTAGATCCATGGAAAACATGACCTCTCTTTTGTGAGGTAGTCCTAAAAAGACTTCATGGAACAAATCCCTTATAAAATCAACCACTAGAGGGAAATATTCCTAAATTGTTTCCTAATCATATGGATATCAGCTTTAAATCTAGGATGTCATCCTACCCATCCCATGATTCATGGGTCTAGCTCAGCTCTCTGGAAAATCATGTTCACCCTTTTGAATAAAAACCCATCCTCTATTGAAGCAAAATTGACCCTTTAGTGATCAAAATCAATGTAAGAATGATTTTCAACCAATCATTTCTTCCCAATAACCATGTAAAACCCAATCATCTCAAGGAAAATGTTGACCCACATGAAATGGAACCCACCTAACTCAATGGGGCACTCCCTGCATTGGTGTACACTCATTGATCTTATCCTCAATGGAGTATAAAGTTTTATCACACCAAAAAAATTGAAATTGAACATAAAGATCACCATAATAAGAAGATATATAATAGAATGATAATAGAATTTATCAAAAATTAATTTTACTAATGTAGAGGCTACCCAAATAATACCTCTCATTATAGAGGGTTCATAACTATAATCTTTAGGTATTGGTTGCACTGTATATATATAGTGTTAACTAAAACCCTGATATATATCGTGACTACACAAAGCTGGTCTTCTCTATTGTCACTGAGGATCTAGTGTCAGGATACCCTGGCCATGTCCACCACCTCATCCTGACCGACCGATCACAATCCAGCTCCCTGCCTGACGGGAATCCACTAACTCCACTCTTAAATGTGGATTCATCTTAGACCATATCTCATTGGATACATGAGGAAAGATCCTAAAAACCAAGGTATCTGACTCATCCTGTTATAGGATCAACACTAAACTGGGTTTCAAACACTGGAACCTCATGTGTCCTTGATTCCCATATTAATGACATTAAATAGATCTACACACATTCATTTTTTAGCCGATACTCCCAACATAAGATCCATAAAAACATCGCTTCCTACCACTTGATATAGAGACACTGGGTTGAGAAGATTATCTACCATTCTTTGTGCCCCCAGTTTCTCTGAAGTTTTGTTTCATAATCAAAAAATGATTTACTCTTTCATATATGGTAAAATGTTGAAAAATCACTTTTGATTAGATGTAATACCTAAGACCATCCTCCAATTTCCTATATTTTTATAACATCTCCCCTAAAGGAATAGGTTTGAAAGATTAAAGCTCTGTAAAATGGGTATAATAGTCCATGAATGACACGAAACCCTACTCAAAATGTGTAAAATCGTTGGATCTGTTAGCCCATAACTTCTCAATATATAAATAACCATAAAATGTAATCTTTAAATCCCACCAATCCATATCTCGATGATGATCCGTGTGAGTAATCACCTCCCACCACATCTTGGCAGAATCCTATAAAGATAAGTAGCTAGATTCACTCTCCTATCAGGAAGTGTCTTGAGATACATTAAAATCGAAAGCATTTCCTCTATCCATGAATATTTGTTTTATGGTTTTCCATCCACTAAAAATGTGGGAAAATTATTTCGATGAAACCCATGCGTCAACTCTTCCATCGTAAGGGCAGGTTATGGTGATCCATGAATGGTCTGCAAGAAATGTAGGAGATCATCTCAAAACAGGGCATCATCACCCACATCAGTTATTATATGATGTTCCATAAGTGTCACTCAAGGCCCACATCCTCCAAATCATGGTTTTCACTACCCTCCTAGAACATGACTAGAGTTCGTCATGGTGAAATATCTCTATAAATTCTAGGCACATGCCTTACAAAAGATTTAATAACAACTAGATCACAGATATACAATAGTACAAGAACAATATTTTCTTAACACAATCCACTTCCATCTGTCTTCTCCTAATTTGAGAAATAGGCAACATAAAAGTCGTAAGAACACATGATATACTACTTATTTCCCACTACCAAGGTTGGTTTAGGTTTAAGTTCTCTACTATAAGTTAAAGGTTTTAGTATATTGAGTTTCAATTGAAAGTAATAGAGGAAATCAATATAATAATCTCCCTTAAAACATTACATAATATTGAATTAGATGAATAATTCACATTGAGTATCTTTTCAGGTTTAGAGTTTTAGATAATTACGACATAACTATTACATCTTAAAAGATTACAAAGTAGACACTTATACCCAATTTCCATTTTTTCACAAAATGAAAACTCATGAAAAAAAGAGTCATGTCTACTTCCATGTTTTAGACAGAATTACTTTTCCTTTATCCCATCCTTGACCCTATTAATCTTTATGTCATGTGAGAAACATTTCAAAACATGGGATGAGCATAAAAAGCTCACTAAGGGTTATAAAACAAATAATGAAAACATTAGTTCATCATTACATACATAACATAAGCTCTTTAATATACCTCATGAAATCATAAAATCTATGAATAACACATAGAAAACATAAGTCATAAAGGTAACTTGTGGAATCCATATCATACTTACATTGTAGCTATCACATCTATGTAGGGAGTTACATTTGGAATACCCATCACAGTATATTCCCTAATTCTCTTAGGAGAAACATTCACGTTTACCTTCATCACATTGCCCAATGCATTGGAGATCTATCTTGGGATCACCCTCCCTAGTTTAATCATGGAACCACCAGTATTCATAAACAATGCCCAAGAATTATAACATATTCATAACACATAAAACGAAAATAATGGAAATATAACATTTCCACATTTCAATTAAAATTTGTAATTTAAATATATTAAGAAAATAAATCCATTCTTAAAACCATTTTTAATACCAAAATATTAAAAAAAGTATATGGTATTTATTTCATTTTAAAAATATTACGGCTTGTTGAGGATGCCAAAGATCAAATAATACTCGTGGCGGCAGAAAAGTTCGTTTTCACCACTTACGTTAAAAAGAAACATTATTTTTTTCATTTAGTAAAACACCTCATAGGAAAATATTCCCTTTGAATAAAATGAAAATTCAAAGGTATTTATACACCGTATAAATTAATTTTGTGAATAAAACAAAATATGCCTCAATGAAAGGAGATTGAGACGAAGTCCCTTACCTAGTGCCTGACTTGACCTGATGATTCTTTAATATCATGAATAATAAACTAAAGGTAATTTATACTTAATTAAGAATATTTTTCAAGTTTATTATTCCTTTTATATCATTTATTACCATGTTATAAACATTATGTAATTATTTATGTTATTAATCTTTGTTTCGTCGATATTTGGTACTTGAGTAAAAATGAACACCTTATAATTACTAGTTGTCCATGTCAACAACAATACATTATCTCCAAAATGATATTCATGATTTGGATATCATATAAATCATATATATCTAGTATATATATGTATTTATAACAGTACATGACATTTGGAGATAAGAAATGAAATTCACTGTTCGTGGAGACGGTAAGTCGTACGTACGCATGAATGCTACTTTCATTTCTATTTCTTACTTTAATGACTTAAAAAATATTTATACATATATATATTATAATTACAATATAATATATTATATAATAACATTAACTCTATCCTTTATACTTACCACATATGGCATTAACGAGTCATATCACTTTGAGGGGGTGGTAGTCCGCACTTTTTCAAATGAAATTATTGTGTTTACCCACTATGGAAACCATAAAGGTATGCCATAAATGAAAAATACAAGAGAATAAATAAAATATATACATAATATATATCATATATAAATACAGTTCCATCTTAATGGCTACCATGAGAGGTGGTAGGATATCATTGAACAATCATCGCTTCGTGAGGCGTTAGTTTTCCATTCATAGAAACAGTATGTTCTTCACCCATTAGATGAAGGTGTGTGTAAGTGTAGTTATAATCCTTCTCATAACAACATCCTATTATATTGAGGATATTGGTTTTATTATAAAATAATTAAATAAAAAGAGTTTATGGGGTTTGAAATGTAAAATAAAACAAAAGAACTTAAGAGAAGATGTTACCTTTAAATCGGGTAACTCCATTTGGTTTGAACCAAATGGGTTTCTTGAAGTGCTTTATGCATATGGTAAGGTATCTAGGAAAAATATAGGGAGCTTGTGAGCTTATTAGAGTAGAGTTTTTATGAGATAAAGTCTTGATAAGTTGGAGAAATGGGTATGAAGTGAGGGATTTTTATAAGGGAGAGGAGGGTCTCTTTAGGAAATTTTGAAACAATTATTTTATTATAAACTCATCTTCGGTTTCAAAAGGTCAACTAATAATTAAAGTAGAAGTTAAGATGACTCATGGTCGAAATAAAATCATCCAGTAGGAATTTTATAGGTTTTGGATATTGTTTTAATATTTATAATCTTATTTATTTAAATCACTTATTAATGAGGTAAATATTTCATCATTATTGTGTCAAAAATAATTTAATTTATTTGATGTCCAAAATTTTTAAAAAACTACAATGATGTAGGAAATATTTATATCTTTACAAAAAAATATTTATAGTCAAAAATATAACTTATATAACCACAAGTAAAAATTGATCTATAAAAATGATATTTGTTTATTTCATTTTTGTCTTTACTTTAAATTAATTAATATAAAGTGTCATTATTACCCCCATGTGGCTCCTTGGGGTCCCAAATTCGACCCAATGATGCCAATGGTAGAATATTTATCAGCCAATAATATTTGGACACATGTTAGGGTAATTTAATATTATTATAATATTATATATTACCTTTATTCACTATATTTACCCTTTAATCATGGTAAAATAAAATATTTACTGAAGTAAATATTTAAAATGTCTAAAAATAAACGTTCCCGATTTACACAATTTGGATATACTGATTCCAAATATGGAATCCATTTTTCTAAATTCAAATTACATAAGTGGAAGAAATTAATTTAAAATTAATTCCCGCTGTCAAAACAAAAAGCGTGTTTTTAAGAAATAATAACTATCAAAAGATTGACACTTTTTTATGTCCAATTTCAAAGTGAAATTAATTCCAATGTCCAAAAATATATTAAATAGTACAAATATATTATAATTACACTTTAGAAACAATTAAAATTATAATATATCCATGTCAATAAATTAGATTAAAAAGCACTTTTGAATTAAAATACAGTATTTTTCACTATTCATTAAAAATGAACTTTATCAGAAAAATACCAAAAATTTACCCAATGTAAATTTTAATGTCCCAAATCTAAATAAAAATTTTATTTTTTCAAATAAAAAAAATAAAAATGACCAAGACTAGATTTGAAGATGGTTCTCCATCAAAAGGAAGTAAATCGACCTTTTAAAGAGTATTAGAGAATTTATGCTTAGATTCATTCACATTTTAAGCCTCTAACTTTTGTTGGATAAATGTAAAAAAATTTAAAAAACAAATATAATCATATTTTAGTTATTTCTATTCATTCCCTCCAATAAAATGGCTAGGAGTAAACTACCTTTTAAAATAATAATATTATATTATTAGTGTTCTACGTAAGAGTTTAAATAAACATGTTGTTGCGTATCGGGTACGCTATCGAACATAGCATCACCATTAAAGTAAAATTAATATTTAATTTGAAAATATTAATAAAAATTCAAATGTTTTATTCTTTTTTTACTTGGGATGTTACAATCACCCTCTATATTGAAATTTACATCCCTGTTTAATGGAACAATTTTCATTTCAAAATTCAATTTCATTTAATTTAATTCTCATTTATATTTCAATTTTATACAAAAGGTTGAACTATATTGATAAAAATTTACAATTTATGAGGACCCATGTAACTTATAAATTTATTTTTAGAATCCATTTTATCCTAACCAGTTACATATCAAGTCCATGCATGAAATGTTAACATAATTTCATGGATAAAGCAATAAAGAACTAAAACATGCTTCAAGAAGTTCACTCAGTAATATATATGTAGCATATAATAATGAAACACTTATAAATCCTGAAGTTCCTATGATGATTCATGATTTAATATTTCCTTATCGTATGATAGAAAAATTAAAAAACTAAAAACATACAGAATAGTAGACATCAAATGTGTCACCCAATGTTGAATTCAATCAAAATATAATAGGCATAAACCAAAATATCATATCCCATCCCAGGTGATTTTTATTTCTCTGTATGTGGGTTAGATACTTCCAGGAACAGCTCATTATCAAATTCTAAAACATTCCTAATCTCATTTATAATATTCCCAAATGATAATAAAAAATAAAAAAACATCATAGATACCACTTTGTAACATCCTGGATTTGGTTCACTTAATAGTAATCAAACTGGGTTGCCCACATAGCCTTAAGAATGCCTCATCGTATTCTAGAGGGTACCGACAAGCACTGAGGATCCCTGGTGGAAGAGTGGTGAGACTATACCTTCATGATCTGAGTATAGCACAATGGTACAATCATATCAATATATAGAAAATGAATATGAAATAATTGAGAAGTGAAAGAATAAACATCCATCAAATAAATAAAAAAGTAATATCATCCAACAATTTCATATACAAATGTTGATCATTTAATGATATAAAAAAGATATGTAATATGTTAAAATAGGCATCTAGTATAATACAAGTATCAAAATTAAAAAAAAAGGCAAAAAAACTATCCCCGTATAGCATCACCAACCAAATATCAATCTTGTACTCCCCATATCCTATATAACTAGAAATCCAACATTTTCAGGTGGACACATTCCTCTATCCTTACCTATAAACATGAAGTCTATCTAGGTACCCAACAGGGGCCCAAACAGGTTGTGAGATAACAATAAGTAGGACACCACCAATGGTTCCTATAACAAGTCTAGTCTATTCATATAAGCTGAAACAATGTGACGATATAATAAGTGTACAGGTGATAATAATAGAGAAATAATTTCCATCTATCCAGACTCTCTATGATTAATAACTAAATAATACGGGATATCTATAAATCATTTCAAGCATCATCAATGGCCTATATTGTGTAATATGTCTGGACTACATGGTCCAGTGTCCATAAATTAGAAATGTCCAAGGAAAATGAATAAGCTATATAAAACAAGTATATAGGATCCAAGGAGAATAAATTTCCAAAGCATCCTAAATGGATGGATATGAGGATTAAAAATTTTTATAGCCTCCAAGAATGTCATGTAAACAAGTTTAATTGGATCTTCAAAGTATAAATTACTGAGGTAACCACGTTTATTAGATCTGTGTTGTAGAAAGGTACAAGGAAAATTGGTAGTATGAGTTGATAGGATCCAAGGGGTAGAAATGTCCAAGGTATCCAATCAGTTATGTAGCCAGGATATAAAGAGTAGAAATGTCCATGAAATCCTAAAGAGTCTTCAGGTCCAAGTGATTCATGTAACTAAGATCCAAGGATTAGAAATGTCCAAGTCATCCAAATGTTTCACCGATTCCATACCACAATCCCTCCATTACCTTTATAACCAAACATTCCCCATCTTATAAACCATTTCATTAATCCATTATTGGTCATCCATGTTCCAATTAATTATTCATTTAATACCATTCATGTACAAATGAAAAGATTCCGTAATGTTTTTATATCCTTTAAAAATTCACTTAATAACCATAATAACTTCCTATTTGTATTAATATAAATAAACACACATCAAGGGTGGCATAATCATGTACTAAGGGAAGATCCCGCCCCATTGATAGTTCTGAGTTTGACTACCATAAACCTTAAATTAAGGTGTTGTGGCATGTATGAAACATGAATTTATCCTTTAACTTGTGGTTTAATCAATTTAAGAGGCATCACAAACAAATCATAGACTATAGAACAATGGAAATAGGGTATAAAACCACTAAACATTAAGGAGAAGGTATAAAACATCTCACATATGATCGTAGAGGAGTACTAATCTATTATTAGCCTTCGATTCATCCTGGATTGGAATAAAATAGAAGAACAGGAGAACACCATGAAAATAGATCATAATAATTTTCAATAAAATAAAATCCTCAAATGAAAGTAAAATGATGAACGAAGCCTTAGTAATTAATAACTCACTAGTGGATATCTAATGATATGATCATCCTTCGAATCAGAGTTTGGATGGTGAAGTGAATACAATCCTAAATTATGCTAGTGGGAGATCTCCTTCTGTGATCCTCATATGTGTGAGATATGAGAAGAGAGGTATTATTCCTAAAATAAGAAACCCTACCTCCTTTTAAAAAAATTGACCAAGGGATATTACATGTCATTTAAACCTTATACACCATGTAATGTTACTGTTTTACCCCTCTAGGGAAAATCATTACATGACATTAAAAAAGTTTCGTCTAGACCAACATGCATATTTTATTTAATATAAGTTGTAGATTTGGCTTGCATCCAACCTTCACCATCACCCCCCCCTCCCCCCACCCCTCTTTCCTCTTTCTAGAAACACATTGACCAACAGAAGGGACTAGCTTCTGGGTCTGAGAAAAAAAGTGTGTTTTAAAAAAGGTTAAACCAAAAGTTATAAAGGATCCATACCTCGTAGAAAACCTGAGTTCATACACATACAACCAAGGCATCCATAAGTGGTGATTATCATGTAAGGTCTCAAAATTTCAATGGATTTTATGTTTCAATATAGGTAATATCCATATGGTCGTACCCTTGGAATTTCATCTTAATTAGGGGTTCTACCCGGGTCCTAGGAATAGGTCCAAGGTAACCTCGGTGTGAGACTTGAAAGTATCTCAAGAAATGATCCACAATATCATATAACACCAAGTAAAATCCAAGAATAATCATCCAAGTCATTAAATTTAATTTCTATAAATGATAGGGAACCCTTAGTACCAACATGAGGAATTCAAAGACTAAATCTAGGGGTTGTATTTCACTTAGAAGACACAAAAATTAGATAATTCGTGTCCCATGAGTCTATCGACTATGAACCACAAAGGGATTTTAAGTATCACACAATAAATTCAAATCCATCAATGCTAATTCAGGTTTGTTTCCATATTAAATCATGATATCATAAATATTCAAGTGTCCATTATTATAATGATATCCATGAAAATACTTCTTAGATAATCTAGGGATAGGTAACAGGGCCTTACCATACACATTTCATTTAAATAAATTAGCCATTTTAATTTTAAATGAATGTCAACACACCTTCGAAGGTGGTTTAATTACATAGCCAAGGTATATGAAGCTAGAAAGGTATCATACCATTCCTTTTAATTCAGGTAACCCATTTCATTTATGAAAGCTGAATTAATACACCTGAAAAGGTCATTTAATCACAACAACAATGCATAAAGTTCATAGGGATTTTATATAATGAGACCTAATGATTTATTTATGTTGATATAGGAAACCTTTAATGAAGAAAAATTGATTTTTATGGACAACCAATTCATGGTAATAATAGGTTGTTAATTTAATTTCACATTTAAAAGGAATATCATCGAATGTTTGGGTCATGGAATGAAGGCATGTGATATATACATCCAAACATTTTAGTAAATGAACTATTTGATTATCTGATGTCAGTAGACATCTCCTCATCTAATATCAGCATTATATTCATGTTGGAATGAGATAAATCATATACACTAGGAAGACTACCTAAAAATATTAAATATCTTCTTTCATGGAAATAAAATTAGATTTAATAAGTAAAAAATAGAAATTATGTAAGAAGAATGAGAGAATTATGATGTGGGACACAATGTGATGATAGGTGGGAGATTCCGATCTTGGATAGAGGATGTGGATCAAAGAATAGGTGGAAGGAAAAAATGGAGAAAACCTCTATAGGGATTCTATGAGTTTGGGGGAAGAATAATAGAGGATAATAATCTAATGATTTAAGTATAAAATTTTAAAATAACCTTCTTTTTTAAGGGTTTCATATTTTTCTAAATCTTTCACCAACCATGCGCACCTATTCCTCAAGGGGACACCCATTCACATAGTTAGGCACATGGTTTTGTGAATCCATGTTTCAACCCTTCTAAATTAACCTATAATAAATTGAAGGTTTTTCATGGATATAAACTTCTTATCATAAGGTTAAAGTAATCATGTTCCACCCTCACTGAGATGAAGGGTTATTACTAACCCTGTTCTTACCATGCGCCTCAATCTATTTCTCTAAAAATATGATCTTTGGTCTCTAAACAAGCCCTGGATGCTATTAAAACCTTCATTAGTCCCTTAGGAACTATTATAAGGATAAAAAATATGGTTAAATATAATTTCTAAGAGTTCATACCTTTAAAAAAACCCATGATCATAGAACCTCACCCTCTTAAAACAACCCATCCATGAGTTTCCTAGTGGGTGGTTTATATGTATCTCAAAATAACTCTACCCACTGAGCATGTTCAGCATCCTCTATCCCCTAGGTCTAACCCTATACACAGTCATGCTTCCATAGTACCCAAACAAGAGGAACTAGCCATCATAGAATATACTTCATGGAATAACCAACAATATGAACTACATACTCTTCAAAACAAGTATCATCCTATAGTTCAAATTCCATAGAACTGAAAGTATGAGATTGATTAGAAAGATAATTGTGAAGGTATGAAACATGAAATATATATTCCATGGCTCAGTGACTCTAATGATGATCTACCTAATAGGTTACCACCTTGAATATATCCACTATCTCAAAAGTTACAATATATCTATGTGCCTACTTCGCTTTCCTCAAAATCTGTCGATAACCCAATCTAGGAGAAACAAATAGGAAGACATGATCTCTCAACTCAAACTCAAGGGGTTAGTGGTGATGGTTAGCATACAACTTCTTCTTAGACTAAGCTATATCCATACACTTTATAATAAGTTTTACCTACTCTGATGTCTCTTCAACCAGATGTGGTCCTAGTAGAACTGCCTTACCTACCCCCAACTAGCACAGAGGTGATCATAATTTCTTACTGTATTGGGCCTTATATTGAAACATCTATGTATTATCCTAAAATATATTTTTATTAAAACATTTATTTATAGGTAAATGATTGTCCCAATGACATCCAATGTCAAGAACACATGCTCATATCATTTAATATAGTACCTATATAGTATGCATAGGATAACTTTTAGTCTGAGGTTGGTATGTTGTACTCATAAATACCTATGAACCCATATCCATCTCTAACCCTTTCATGATCAGTGAAGTAAACTATGAGTCCCTAACTTCTATGATAGTTCATTGGTTCCCATAGATGTGTATAATCCCTTATATATAAATTTTTCTAAACTCATCTATTAAGGTCTTCATATGTATTATGTGGGAATCATTCATTAGCCTTTTTATAATAACCCATACTGGATCACAACAATGAGGGGAGTTTCATAAAACCATCACAAAATCCATAGTGACATCATCCCATTTCCAATCTACAATGGGTAGTTTCTATAGAAGACCAGTAGGCCACTATTTTTTCACCTTCACCTATTGACCGGTGGAAAAATGAGTAAAAAAATGTTATATTCTTCTCAATCCCTGACCACCTATACTAGAAGAATAATTCATGATACATCATAGAAATTATGGTATTCACTAAAAATTTTGAGGTCTGATATTCTCACATCTTCTCCTTATGTATATATACAATAACCTAAACATTTCCATGATTATACAAGATCTCATCCTACTAAATGACCCAATAAGGATGTGGGTGCTCACCTAATACTATTTCCCTTTGTACTAAGAACATTGGGATCATAAAACTATCTCCTCATTACTCAATTGGGGAGTTATGAGTTCAAAGATAAATATATAAAAATAGACTACCCATGTAACTCCTAAACCTCTTGATATATCACAAAAATAGATCCATCAACATCTACTTTCCATTGTGTTCCTAAACCACTCGTACTAGTGTTTTTCATATCATATTATTATTCACTGAATTAAGATTCACAAGTGTATAAACATTCTCAAAAATAAAAGGCCTGAATATATTCAACCCATATTATATTTATAGGATTTTAGTCACGCATATTTAATTTTTATTTGATACTTTTATGGGTTTTATATACAACAAACCTCTCCCCCAGCAAATAATACCTACAACAGCATAAATCATCAACCAATAAAACTGGATTTGGACTATGCATTGGGAGATTTTGCTCGTGTTTCCTTAATTGTAGATACACTTTCACTAATAATTGATACCCTTATACTATAATGGCTCATATAATGATTAATAATGCATCCCAATAAATTCTATAGCATTTTCTAGGCTCTTGTACAATCAAGATCGATACTAAGGTCAACCTTCACTTTAGCTCTAGAAAGGATTCCTCAAAAGCTTTATACCATGTTAATTTAACAACCTTCTTGTTAAATACCATAATTGGTGTTTTAATGTGTGAGAAATTATGAATAAAACACCAATAGTAATCCACTATTCCTAGGAAACACTGAATATCAATAAAATCCTTGGGAGGATCGCACTAAAATACAGTTATCCCAATATCTTGGTCTATAAATACTCCAGATTATGATATAAATTTACCCAATAAGTGAACCTTATCAATCCATAATTGAAATTTTGTGAGAATAGAATATAGATACTTCAATATAAATATATTCAATGTGATATAGAGGTTTTTGGTATGATCATATGAAGTTTGGGAATACACTATGATATCATCCACAAAAACCACTATGAAAGATTCCAAGTACAGGTGGAAAACCTGATTCATTAATACTATAAAAATAGTTGGGGAATTCATGATACCAAATGAATTTACTAAACACTCATAAATACTATATCTACTTCAGAAATATATATATATATATATATATATATTCTATTTTTATGAGGTCCTAACTTGAACATGATGACCACTCAACTACAAATCAATATTCCAGATCACACAAGATCCTTAAAAGATATCAAATATATCATCTATAAATGGTTGTGAGTACTTTTTATTACCATTAAGATGGTTAAACTATAGGTAATCCTCACAAGGATTGTGATTCTCATCCACCTTCTTACTAAAAGGCATGGTTTAACCCCAAGGTGATGTATTGGGTCGTATAAAAACTTTAGCTTCCGGGTTGTCCCAATATCTCTTGAGTTCCATAATCTCATTAGGATCCATCCTATAAGGAGGTTTAGATACTGGTTCTCCTTATGTAACTAACCTAATATTGAAATCTACCTCTCTCTCAAGAGGTGGTCTAGAAAAAATGATAGGAAATAAATCCCTAAAACATCCCACCACCAAAGGGAAAACTATCTATTTTATTCCCTGGACATCTATAAGAATCCTAGAAATTTGTGCCAACCCTTCTCTTATCCCATGATGCACAACTCCAGATTGACTATACTAGATAACCCATTCTCCCTTGTGAATGTAGTTACATTCCTTTGCTTATTAAGAGGATACCTTGTGATGAGAAAAATAAATCTAAGCTCGACAGGGAACTAACCAGTCCATTCCAAGAGTTATATATAACGATGAAATCTCCAGTATGGAGTGGTTACATACTATAATATAACTTCTAATCTTGATAGGGAACTCATTTTATTGGAGTAAACTCTCTAACCATACTCCCAATCGGGTATCAATAGTCATTACACGATAAAAATACATAATTTTAGGCTTAAGACCTTCCAAAACATCCATGGATATGAAAGGGTATGAAGCACATGAATAAAATAATATAGATAATAAAGTATAGGATACTAATATGTTACCATATATTGTATAATGCATGACACTATTCTCATTAAGTTTTAACTACATGACATGTAAGTAGATTGATCTATGTCCCTAAGTTACATTCTAAATACCCTAAGGGGTTCTGCTCTCTAGGGACTATATATCTTATACATGAATTACTCAAACATGACCAACTCTTCATCCTAATGAGAATTTCATGTCCGGTCTCCTTACAAGACTTAGAGTTACTAATCCTACTCTGGAACTTTGGATGAGATTCGAAGCACTCTATGTGATCACATGATGAAAGGCCCAGAAAAACCACTGAAGATGAATAATATTTCCAAAATCTACACACTCAATTGGGTTATTTCCACTTTTGGGATTTGTGTGTCCTATTACACTACATTGGTGACATTTCAAATATCTACCAAGGCACACACTATAAAAACTTCTACCCAATGAGAAATCTCAAGATGGTGTTTCTTGCTACTAGAAAAACAACATCAATGTTGTGGTAAAAAATAATCCTTCCCTACACCATCATATTCTCTTTAGTTATGTTCAGATTTGATGTATTTTTTCATGATAGAAGTGATGGTATTCATTTGAAACATGTTCACTTGATATCAGGTAGGGTATAAGATTCCATCCTCAAATCACCTTACTCTTTTTAATTCATCACCAAAAATAATGAGGATGAAATGTTGGAGCTCTATGAAATAAGATTAATTATCCTTGATGGACATAGTACCTGATTATAGGTTGATAAAATCCATATATCCTTCTACTCTCTTCACTTCCAAAAAGAAGTAATTATATAAGGTAGTATGGAAATCTCTCTAGACTATAACCTAATACATATCTAACTGGTTCATGATATCCCAGCACCTCTTGGAAGACCCACTAAGGTTGTATGTTAATTGCTTCACTATCCTCTCTATAGGTGTATCTTAATTCTAAAATATAGATAACATGGCCTCTAAATATGAATCAAGATCTTGGGGCCACCATCTCTTGAAAAATAAGGTGGGTGATACTTTTAAATTTCTCACATCAACTATGTCATGGGTTGGTCACAGGGGTCCCTACATTGTCTACATAAAATGTAGGAAACTCTCTCAAAATTTAGTGTTGATTCACATATAAGGTATAACATGATGTTTCATGGGTGGCACTACTAGAAGAATAGGTATAACCACTTGATGAGCATGTTCATCACCACCTTCCTGGAATTCAGCTCGACACTATGATGGAAGAATTTATCTAAAATTCCAAGAATACACCTTTAAAATATATATTATAATATAGGATTTTAGATAATATAATATGACATGTACCAAGACTTCTCACAAAAGTGTCAATACCCAACTACCCACACCTAAATATGTGTCTATGTAACTAAAAATATCATGAAGGATCACAAGAAATACTCCCATCTTACCACTATCAAGTTAGTTCAAATTCAATGTTCCATATCATCACAATAAGGGTTCCATTTTATGAAGTTTAAATTAAATTTTATATAGGAAAACACTCTCAAAGTTGAATTTTGAGACCCCATTTAATGGGAACCATTTCATTTCACTTTTTACAAATTAGTAATTTCAAATACATATACATATGTATCAATATTTAGTTAGATGATTTACCATTTCGATGTTATAAATTCATATTCATTATAGGTTACAACTGTTACTTCATATAACTAAAACATGGATTTTTACATCCAACCTCATAATATAAGAATCCATATATAACGGTTATATTATATGGATCACCATTCCAAATTTATATAGTGAAAAACATTATAAATTATAATTGATATCCATTTAACCATTGACAAATAATGTTTTAACTCATATAACCATAGTTACAAATATCTTACAAGTAATTATTAGTTATTTAAGGTCTCAACATCAATAAATAAAAGAAAAATAATTGAGGTTGATGAAAAAAAATTCATTAACCAATTATTTATCTTTTCCCTACAAGAAATGTTATTAAAATTACTAATATATCAATAAAAGAACATATGAAATACAAAAAGAAATTCATGAAATTAAATAATATTGAAATAGTGGGTGCCCTATACCCAACTATTCAGTGCTTTTGGTTACCATATCTTGTATATAGTTAACAATACATGATTTCTTCCTACCATTATAGTATATAATTTTCTATGTCCACTATTGAAATGGTAATGCACAAAGGTTAAATGTCATATAAATAGGTTATAGCAGTTCCCAGGCTATAATGAGATCCTCGAGATACTATGAAATTAATCTTAAATATATTTTATATAGTCTAAATACATCTTCTTGATTGGACAAAGTAGATGTTTGACTATCAGGTGTTGGGGGATCATAAGCATTGAGACTTCTTCTCATGAGGTTCTAACTTGGAGATCTCGAGTTGTAAGATCATGAGGACTTACCAGCAAATAGGAACACCATATGTTTTTGGGTGTCATTGGATGTTCCAATATATGATCATGTGTAATGGTCACCGAACTTGAGATCATTACCAATGTATGTCATTTGATTACGTACTTTGATGTAAGAACAAAACTATGGCAGTGAAGTTGTGGCGAGGTAGTTTGTGTTGGGTGTGTCGTTGGGGGCATGACATTGGTTGAATGGTCATGAAAAGATTTTTTCCTTCTAGGTTACGGAAGTCATATATCTCAGGCCATGTTGATATGGATTGAAGTACCATTATAAGACCATGGCCATGGCAGTCAAGGGTAAATCTATCTAGTTAAATTTATAAACAATAAATCAAGATAAGGGTGATGACACGAGAGTCTGTCATGCTTTATGATATATTACAGACAAAGATATTATATTAAAAAGTGTATTTTCATAGGTTGGTTGTCATTGATGTGAAAATCCTTATCTCTTCAGGAACCATGATGGGTTTCTAGATCCCACACTTGGTCTGTGAATACTATTCACTACTCTCGAGATAAGGTCCTAGAGGGTCACACACAATAGCGTATTAAAAAATCTTCCCTATTGAGTAAAATATGAGTTTTGGACATAGTATACCCCACCAATGGGGTCCGTGTTTTGTCCAAAGAAAAATTATCACCAATGCAGTAAATAAATTCATATTATTTGAGTTTAGAATAATGAGTACTGAATTTATTTATTAAATGTAAGTATGAGATTTAATTGAATACATGAAAAATATTAATTGACAAATATTAAATTAATCAATTATTCAATTAATATTTATGGGAGAAAAGAGTTGAGTTAATGACTCAATTATTATCACGTAATATATTTTAATATATTAAAAGTGAGATATAATTATGTTTTGGACTCATAGAAGTAGTCATAATATTTCGTTAATAGTGTGTTGATTATTCGGGGGGGTTTTCATTTCTGGGTAACTAAATGACACTATAAATATAAGATGAGTGGAGATTTATATGCAATATTCTTGGGGCTTCTCTCTCCTCTTTTCTCTCCGATGTTCTAGAGAGAGGCTCAAGATCCAAGGTGCTTGGATTGGGCACTCTTTCAGGCATCGCTAGAAATGCGATGTAGCGATTGTTGAAGCGTCAAAAGAATCATAATAATTCCACACTAGCACCCAAATTATGATTAAAGGTGCTCCTACATATTTCATGATGCCTATGTGGATGATCTAGAGGAATTCAACATCAAATTCTTCGAACAGTGATCACCAACGACGAGTAGAAATTGTTCATGGCTTCATTTTTAAACCAGGTAATTTTATGGTTTATTTTTTTTTCTTAAAACACTTCATGTGTGGTCCTCAGCAAAAACTGGGCTTCTCTTTACCAACTTCGACAAGTTTACGTCGATCATCGGTGGAAATGTTTTAAAATCCCACTTGTTTGGGGCTTCTGCTGCATGCCTAGTTCCAACAAGTGGTATCAGAGTGATTCATGACTGTTCTAAGTCAAATGAAATAAATAAATATTCATTAAAATAAAAATAGGGTGTCAATATGATCCCAATGCCACAGACGAAATCAAAATCAGACATTGGATGGCCAGTCTACAGCCATTCGAAGATTTGAATTCAGATTTGAAATTGAATTCCAATATTGTTGAATATTTCAACTGGAAATCCCATGGTTGAAATACTCACTGAAAAATCAATTTTGATTTGATATTATTTTCTGAATATTAATTGTATTTTTTTTATAATAATAATATTAGTTGGTTTTATTATTATAATAATATTTTTTTTATAATATTATAATTTTTATAAAATTGTTTTATTTTTACAAAGCCTAATATAGGCTTTAGAAAAAAAAATTAATGGGAGGAAAGGGATGACCAAAAAATGAAGGTCATTTCAACACAAAAAAATGAGGTTGAAGACTAAAAATAAAAGTAGGAAGGGGGAAAGAAGACTTGAAAAAGAAGGATTTATTAAAAACCCAAAAAAATAGGGATTTGTTTGGGGGTTGAGTGCCACCCTATATTCCACATACAGTGGCCCTAGAGGCAGCCTCCACCCTTCCAAAACTGTAATCTCCCGGTCAAGGCACCCCAGCGGCTGGTGGTGCAGCTCCCACTACACGCAAAGGCCGCACCCTACTAACCTTCGCTTGAGCCTCCCACCTATGCTTCTTTGGCCCCATGGTGTCTCCCTCTCGCACCTCAGGCCACCACCTTTCGGCCACGTGGTGCTGTAGTGCCCAGCGCCACTCCACATATCATCATCCATTCCTGCCTCCCTATTCCAGTCCCAACCACCCACACCTGGTCCCCCTCGAGTCGACCTCTTACCCAGAATAGAAGGTCTGCACGCTGACCACCTCGCCCATTTCAGTGGCTCCCTACACCATAGTTGCCTCTGCATAGGTGAGTTGGCACGCACAGTGGCCTCCCTCTCCCGTGAAGCTGATCCACACCTAGGTTGTCTCCTCCCCCTCCAGCCGCTTGCAGCGGCCAGCCAGTGGCAAACCCGGCTGCCAGCATACTCACCCGATGTGTCCCGTTGCCCTGCCGGTTCGGCCTCCTCCACACTCTCCCATGGAGACCCGTACAGTGGCCCACCACCACATCCCTTTCAGGCACTACCACCTCCATGGTCTCAGCCGGCAGACCTCTATGTCAGCCACTCTCGACCACCCATCAAGAGAACCCCCTGCCGGAACCCACAGTGTGGCGCGCACCACCGTGAGGTAACCCATTTGTATGGGGTATGACCAGATCTGACCCGAAACATGTCCGGGCTTATATGCCCAGCCCAGAACATGCTTTTTCAGACCTACCAAGCCCAAAACGCTCTGAATAGGGTCGGAAAGCTTGGGATGGGCCTGCGCAGGTTCGCCCCAAACCGCCCAAGCTCTACCCGAAGTTTTAAGGGCCTGGGTGTTTTAATTTAATCCAAATTAATTAAATAATTAATTTAATTTTAGTGGAGAATTAAATTAATGAAGAATTAATTTTGGTTATTAAAATTTTAATGTGGTGCAATTAATTATTTTTGGAGTTTAATTACATTAATTAACTGATTTAATTTTTAGTTTTAAAATTAAATTAATTAATCGGGATAGAACGAAGTTAAATTGATTTAAAAAAATTGTGACGTTTTTAATTCAATTAAATTTCCTCATGTTTATTTTTAATACAAGTTTAATTTTTTATGCATTTTTTTAATATACGCGAGTTTAATGCGTATAAGGATGATCATGAGTTGTAGTCCAACCAATGCATGTCTGGTAGTTATTTATTTATCTAATTATTTATTTAATTATTGCATGTTTGTTTTTAATTATTAGTTTAATTAAATTAAAGACAATTTTGGTGTTGTCTCATGTGTCATTACATGTATAAGGGCATATGTTTCTATTCTCAGTGTTTTTATTTAATACACTGAGACCCCCTCACATACGTTCAAGTACTATTATATAATGATGAGATGAGGGTAGGCACACCTCACATCAAGTGACAGAGAAAATTCATATAAGAGTTAGATGCATTGGATGAGAATATGTTTCTATTCTAGTTGCATGACACATGATTAAAGGTACTTTCGCTTGGGGTTTCAGTTGGTCTGTTATTCACACAACGGATCAACCATTAGAACCATCTCATGATCAGGTGTTCCTTTTGTTTTGCATGGTTTATTATTTTTTGCATGTGTATTTTATTGCACGATCATATAGAATAATAATAAACAAGCATGCAACATAAAATGAACATGTGATGCAATGAAATTTCTATTTCTCTGACTGTCAGTTTTGAGTGTGATCACATAGTACGTGCTTATAAAAAATGAAAAGGATTTCTTTCTTTACACTAAAATAATAAAACCCTCAAAAATATATTAAGTCATAACAGACTTCTGTCATTGAAATATGGACAAAATCAGCTGTTTGAGGTGTCTTTCAGTCCATAGCTGTGGGTGCCTCTTATTAATAGGGAGTCTTTATAGGATTGATGGGTCGACATGACTAAAATTTCCACAAAGAAATATCTATAGCTAGCTTGTTTTAATTTTAGAGGCGAGAATTGAGTAAATCATGTTATGATTTTAAGAAGCTGGGACATCACTCAACAGATCAAGGAACATTTGGTTAACGTTTTTGGACAACCGAAATCCCTCATAGGATCCTCCAAGTAGTGGTGTAGCCATAGCATGTAGACTATGAGGGGTGGTTCTGGGATCCTTGCCACTACAATGCTCTAAGGGAATATTATTCTGATTCTAGGACAGAGGGTTCCTATAATCCTATAAAATAGTTGGAGACATTAAATGATTTAAGTAATTAAAAAAATTTCTAAACTGGTAATCAGATAAAAGGCACTCATCTTCTAAAATTCATTTTTTGCAGAAAATGGAAAGATATACCACATGTTTAAAAACTGTGATATTATTTTGGACAAAGTAAATGTATGCATTGACATGAGTATCAAAGAATAATACTGGCTCTTGTGCATAGTATTATGATATAGGAAACTCAAGCTTCCAGTGTCCCCAACAATTTCAAACCACCACAAGAAGTGTGGGTGAACCAACTTATAGAAGACTAATGTGCAAATCATATGATGGTTACATCATTAGGCTTTCATCAAAGACTGGTGTCAGTTGTGGTCGCTACACCTGGACATAGATGATATAACATAAGGTCACAACTCCAAGAAATTTGTAAGGAGAAAGTGAAGTAATGACATGAATAAGGCAAAGTTTACACAGTCATGTGTAAATTGAAAGATTGATCACGATCTTTAAATGGATTCATTTTCCATATCATTTTCACCCCTTTACTCATGTCTCATTTTAAGTAACAAAAACGATCATGTATTGATTAAACCCTTAATTACTAGTCAAGGTAAGGCTCACCATGTGAATAAGAATAAAAAGCAATTAATTTTTAATTATTATGGCGATTAAATTGAAGGACAATGTCAAAAGTTCAAATGAATTTAATTCCAATGACACATTCATGATATCCTTAAATTAATATGGTATTAACAAAGGTTATTTTAATTTCATATTATAAAATAATACGATGGATTTTTAAAAATATTGAACTAATTCAATGGAGAAAGTTTTCTCTTCTACATCAGGAATATTATTCAATGTAATTTTTCCTTTTACTACTTGGGTATTTAATACTATATGATTTTGTCATATGTTTATTTAAATACAATAACCAATAAGTATTTAAATATTTCTAGAAGACAGGTGTATTCTCCAAGTAGCTGTGAAAGGGTGATACCAAAGCCAGTGGTCAAAAGTTCATGACTTCTCAATTTCCAAGGGAAAGATTCATGTCGAAATATTATTGAGTATAACCACAAACATTAATCTCATGTGTCCTTGGATGTAAGGAGACATTATTTCAGGTTCTAGAATGAATTTGTTCCTTGGTAAAATCAATCACTAGTTTAGTAATACATGAATCATAAGGCAATTAGCGATGAATATAATTTTAATACAAATACCCAGTTGTGATAAGATAATTCTTGGTCAAGTAATACTAAAAATGAATTTTATGAATATACCATGTTTTGAATTTAGGCTCAAAATAGATAAATAATATTGGTATTATCAACGTCGTTAGTTTGGATAAAGTATCCTTTAGAAATAAAGCTATGTCACAAATCTTTTGGAAATAATTCAACAAGTATGCTTTAACTATTCCAAGAATAATCTAGAGGTATATATACTTTATAAGATTCCATTAAGTAATTAAGGAGTAATAAAGTGAATTATATTCATGGTCATAATATATGAGTTTCTTCGGATTGGGATACCAAAGAATATATTGACCAATCATTCATCAATCATGATAATGTAGTGTGGAGTAATTCCTAAACTCACATTACCTTATCGAAATCACAATATTGATGTTAATTAGGAGGATTGATGATGAAGTCTTACATATCATCATTAATCAAGAAAACATGTACCATGGAGAAATTCCTAAATGTATATGTTATACATCAAAATATTGATGTAAATAATATCAATGTTGCAACTAGTAGAAACATCAATTATATCTTACGAAATGATTTAAAAATAACGGTGATATCCCACAACCATATTCCAACTGTAATGATGAATGGATATCATACGAGTCTTAGTATGATGTAAATTTTTTATGTAATAATGACATGTTCTTTGATGCAAATATTTTGTTCACACATAAACAAACTTGCATCAAGACAAACTCATTGTGTATTTTGTGTAATAATCCCAATGGTTTCTTAGGATATTACATAAATACCTAAGATAGAAAAGTGGTAATCAAGTGATAGACTACAATTCTACATAAGGGTGATCATATATATTAGAGATAGTTGAAGCTATATTGACTTGTGTTTAGTCAATGATAAAGATTCACACATAGTAGACAAAGTAAATAGTTTCACAATCACACGTGGAACAGAGTATGATTCAGAGACGCACACTATATAGGAAGGATAAAACCATGGTGATGGTTTTTATTTTCACTATGGTTGGTGATCTATTATTCAATTTGAATAATGTTTCCTACAAATAAGTAGTGTTTGGAAATTAGCTATAATTGATAAGACCAAATAAAATTCAATTAATGGATTACTTGTATCAATGTGAAAAGGGGCTTATTATTATGAATATTGCAGTGTGTATTCATGTTAACTGAATCCTGGATGGTACAAGCGTAGTACCAATAAGTTTCGATTGGTTTGAAAAGGTTTTTATTCCTAACTCCTATATAATTTTACTTATCATTGCTAATATATATGATAAAATTAGTTATCATTGGGTTTCATGACCCCCAATCATGCATGGGGTCTATATGACGCAACCAGAAAGGGATGGTCACATCACATAATAAAAAGAAAGGTTGAAAGTTACTAAAATTTGGTTTTGGATTGAAGTAAGCAACATGATCATAGAATATACATTTGTAACAAATATTTTCCATGAGTAGACCAGAGGTTAGTGGGATCGCCAATGTTTTCCAAGAAAAACATTTGTTCGGGAACATTTGGAAAACAAATTGGTCTTCAAGTTACTAATGACCAATATGAAATTTATTGTTTAATGATTGACTTAAAGTAGCAACCTATGTTCTAGGGAACAGGATCAACTGAGGTAGATATATAGGTTTCTTGGTCCGATTCAATCGTACATATAGTGACATAGTATTGAAAATACAAGTTGGAATGATACAATAAATGAATAGTTGCCTATGTCATAGGACATAATCTCTTCACGTTGACATGTGTGAGAAATGGAAGAGATAAATTTGATGAGTTAAATCAATATGTAGAAGCGATGGAAAATCACATATTCCATGCTATGTAATAGAACTGTATTACCAAGGTATATTTTGTAATAGGAAAATATCAGTTATATCCAGGAGCACTGCAAGGGATGTAGTCAGAAATATATGATTGTACTTCGGAAAGTACAAAAGATATGTTCCAGTTAAATGGATAATAAAGATACTATTTTTTGAAGATACAAACTGGTATTCTATAGATAAAAGTGATATACTATCACAATTAGGATAAAGACGATAAGCGAGTCAAGATCATATAAGCCCGCAGTGTCCATACCGACAAATACTGAGTACGTTGTAGCTTCTAAGGCAACTAAGAGGAAGATATGTAAAAATATTTTCTAGTTCTTGGAATTGCACATGGTAAGAAAAGTGTAAGAACCCAAACCATTTTATGGTATGAGTTTTCCTTTTCTGCAGTTTTTGAGAAAAATAGGAGAATATAAAAATTTAAGGAGTACATGCTATGTAATTTGGAGTACACGTCGTGTATCTGGTTTCCGTGGGTGACTGTGTACTAACTGTGTAACAGCCAAGTACATGGTCATGTAGGGTGACCTGGATACCACCTAAATAGTGGTCTTGTTAAGTCAAGTACAGATCATGTACCTTTAAAGAACACTCCATGTACTTTTCTTTTTAATTGTTATATTGGACCGGGGTCACATCTCATTCACAGAATCCCCTTATTCTAATGACGACTCATCCAGGAGAGAATGAGGAGCGAGATTTGTCTTAGATCTGTTGATCAGTCATCTGTTCTCTGATTCAACCTCTGTCGATTGTGTAAGAATCATCAAGGTGAGCTATTTATTCTTCTAGAGCCTCATTTCTTGATTTCTCTCCATTCACAAGATATCCTTGGTTGAATGTTTTTTATGTTTTTTTGATCTACATTGTTCTAGGAAAATTCAAGTTCTGACATCAGAGTATATCAATCGTGCAATGTAGAGGTATGTGGTTTTTTCCATTCCATAGTTATTCTTTGAATATTATGTTCATAAGTTCCCAATACCCTAAAACAGGGTATTGTGTGTTTAAGGATTTTAGCCTAGTTAATTCCTGTTATGCCTTATGTGCCTTAGTACTGGTTGTTTGATTGAGAATTTTTTTATTTACCATGCTATGGATGGGTTTCCCATGTATGTTTTGATATTGAACATTTGGTCTAGCTTTGCTGGTTAGGCTGCTTGTTTTCCATGCTCAGCGTTGTTAGGATGGAGTGATATTATCAGATGTTGTTATATGATTGTAGTCGTTTATCCAAGTAGTTTTTGAAATATATTAGCCAAGTAGTTTTTATGATTTACATTGGCTATTGAACATCATTGGGCATGATTGACTTACTCAGGAATGTGGGAACCTGGTGTAGAATACCATAGGGGAAATGGACGATATGGGCCCCTCCATAGTGTCTGTTTTCTTTTACGTTGCGAGACCATAGGGGGGATGGGATTTTTTATCCCTCAGATTATCTGTAGTTTCAAGTTGAGAGACCACAGAGGGAATTGGAGTTTGAGTTCTTCCTCAATGTGTCTATAGTTACCGATACGAGACCACATGGGGGGATTGACGGTGAGTTCTTCCTCATAGAGTCTTTACTAAAGCTGAACCATTTGAGTTAGACTATGAGTACTTCATATAGGGTTTCTTGTGTTTGATTGGATGAATCCGAGTAGTTAGGCTATGATTGATTCCCATTGGGTTACTTTTATTTTATTATCCACACACTTGATATATGAAAATGAATGCAATTGAAACTGTAGGATTGTTTACTTTGAGTACTTCCATGTTTACTACTTCATTTTTCTTATTCCCTTCCTTATATATTCACTAACTATTAGGAACATATATTTGGATGGTTTCATACTAGTATTTGTCTCACACCCTATTTGGGTCATTATTTTTGAACCAAATAGATAATATTACTGCCAGTATAGATAAGGGAAAGTTCCCTTCTATGTCAGGTACTTGGCTATTGTTGAGCTAGAGAGCATGGGACCAAGCTGAGGTTACAATGCTACTGGAGTTTTTTTTCTTGTACTTTGGTTTAGTACTGTATTCCATCACTATGATTTGTTTGGCAGCTTTCCTAGACATATGTATCATGAATCATTTATATTTGTGCTCTATTTGTTTATTACTTTCAGTCTTTTGTTGTTTTCTTATTTCATGTTATTACTACTTTCCCTATTGTTATCTATTTATTTCTGCTACATTACACTGCCAATGGGGGCATAGTTTCCCCACTATCACACCTTATTCCCTCACTACTAGTCAGAAACCTCTGGAATTAGGGGAAATGTGCTTCAGGCCATGTGACCAACTGGGTACGGGGCACCTATGGGCGGCCCATAGAATCAAGACATTATGAAGTGGTATCAGAGGGATTATTTTCTTCTTGAATTACTATGTGGAGCTTATAGATAGGGATAGGAAGGAATGGGAAGTTGGTAATAAGTTGTTCCCAGGAGTAGCTAACTCGTGTAACTGGAAAATCTAATTTTCCTCGATTATTTCAATTTTGTTGGTTTTGCAATTTTTACAGTTGATTTGATTTCACTATTAGGTGATTCACGTGTTTTGGGCTATTATCATTGATATTATTGAGGTTCTATTTCTATTAAAACACAATGAGATTAGGGTATTTCATCTCAGGAATCATATAGGCACTTGCTAGAGATCACATGTCATGCATTCTTGACATGCCATTTAGGGTGCATTACTGATTTCATGTTGTTGTGATAGATGTTTTGCTAGATATGCATGTCGTTTTGAATGATGCCTTGATAGAATACCTTCTATTTTATAGGGTATTGAATTGTGTAAGTTCTCATTTGAATGAATTCAAAACTTTGGTTCTTGAGGTGTTATGGGCCCTCAAAGAATGGAATTTGGCACTTTAATGTTCATTTCAATGTTTTTTTGGGTTCTAGTGTTGTTTTTTAGGCTTACTATCCAGAAAAACCCAAATTACATGGCGTGTGTTTCTATATACAATCCATGTATCTTTCTATTCAGGAAGGAACTAATTTTCTTAAGTACACGCCCTGTACTATATGTACACGTCGTGTAGTCTCTAACCGTGTCATTGGATGTGTGGGCAGAAACATGATTTTGGGAAATCCTTGGTGAAACATGCCATGTACCGGACATACACGTTGTGTGTATAGACCATGTGTCCAGCTGTGTGACCAACCACACATGTGGATTAATGGTGGTTAGTACACACCGTTTCAGGCATAATCAAGCCGTATAGAGTTATCCATGTAACCGGTTGTGTGACTAAAAACATAGGTTAGTGAAGTTCTTTCTAGTACACATTTTGTCTATCAGAAACAAATCATGTAGTCTTTCTCATGGAGAACTATGTGGGTTAGTCATGTAGAATAACATGGGTAGGGGAACATGATTCAAGTACACGTCATGTCTTGGGAGAAAACACTGTTTGTGTGGGGTGTTACATGACCAAGTATGGTAATGAGTACATGCCCTTGTGAAGGCTTAAAGGAACATGCCATGTAGGGGAGATACATGTCGTGTATCCACATTTTGAAAAACCTGAATGATTTCTTTCTCTTATTCTTTTCATACTCTTCTATGTTTCAGTCCTCGATAAACATGAAATAAGGTGTGTGCTTGACCATGCAGAGTCATGCCACTGGGATGTCCTCCAGTTGTATGCCAGATAAAAGGCAGTGATTAGTCACTAGATATATCTAATCAGGGACTACCAGCAGATCCTCCAGTCATGCCCATCTTGTAATCAGTCATTATTTTGGACACAGGGGATGATGCATAGTTCTGAGAGTGATTTATGAAGTTCATGCAGACCTTCTGAGGAGTAATGCCTCCTGCCCCATCTATGGAAGAATTTATGTGGGTTTTTCAATAGAAACATCCTCCCAAAATATTAGGGTAAGGAGGACCTCAGGCTTCAGAGTCATGGTTAGAAGACATTCTATCGATCTTTGAGCATCTTGACATGCCTCGAGAGAGGAGGGTGAAGCTTGATACGTATATTCTATAGGATTCTTCCTAGAGATTGTGGTATGTGATCTCACAAGTGGGATGCCTGTAGGTTGTGGCTTGGGATGAGTTCCAGTGTTCCTTTTATGATTACCTATACCTGGAGACTTTGAGGTCCGATCAAGCCCATGAATTCCTGATTTTTGTGTGGGGTACTCTCTCAGTCATGGAGTATTATTCTTGCTTCACAGAGATGTAGTGCTTCACACCCATTGCAAGGGGTGATGAGTTATTTTTGGCAAAGAAATTTGAGGATTGTCTCAAAAGGCATGACATCTGATCTCAGGTGAACATCTTCATGTTGACTTTCATTACTTCTATAGTTAACCAGGCCCTGATCACAGAGCGCAATCTAAGAGATTATGGAGCTGTGATCCATGTAATCCCTACATCTAGAGTTTGTACCACTCCTACTAATAGAATGAAGCGTCGTAGGGAGTCTATGCATGGAGACCCAAGGATGTGAGATGCTTCTTATTGTAGTTAGGTGGTATGCTACCAGTGTGGGAAGAGTAGGAATAAGAGGCCACAATGCTCGAGATACCTAGTGGAGTGCCGATCTTACAGTAATATGTGGAATCTTTAGTGGTTTTGTCAGATTTTCACACCAGCAGCTGGTGATAGAGGTTCTATTTTGGCTCCTCATACTATAGTAGGGACACTAGTTTCTCATCATTCTGGGAACTAGAGTTCTTCCGGCCGTTCAGTCTAAGGTGGAGGTCGTGGCCATGGTATCCATTCGATTGTATTTCAACGTCAATAGGGTGGATAAGCTCATGGTGGCCAGGTAGGGTCACATAATCATGGTAGAGGCTAGACTTTTTTAGTGGAGCAGATCCAATAGGAGTAAGATCTTGAACCCTCTGTAGTCTGAGGTACGATTCAAGTTGACTCAGTTCTAGATTCTGCACTTTTTGATATAGGTCCTTCCTATAGTTTCATTTTTTTCTATTTTCGAGAGCCTTGGGCTCTATATCTTTACTTATGATGATGTATTAATGTTGGACACACCATTGGGGACTAGAACGGCTAGTGTACAATAGTAAAAGGAGTGACCTCTTGAGGTTGGTGGGTATAACTTCTTATGGGGCCTCTAAGTCCTAGAGATTATAGGCTATGATGTCAATATCAGAATGGACTGGTTAGTTCCCTTCTAGGATTTTGTCGACTGTTATAACTGTAGGGTGAGTTTAATAGCCCTGGAGGGTGGTTTTTTATTATATAAGGGTGAATGGGATGTCTAGGTGAGAAGAGAAAGACCCGAGCATCATGGGTTAGGAGGAGTTACATCACATATTGCTAGTCTATATCTGGATGACCATGAGACCTCACATATGGAATTTTCTCCAGTGGGGGATCGCTGTAGGGATGAATTTCCAGGGCACTTTTTAGGTTTTTTTCCAGAGCGAGAGGTATACTTCTTCATTGATCTTGTTCCATGGGTAGCACCAGTGTCCATTACTCTTTATTGGATGGCTTCACCAGAGTTACAGGAGCTCAAGAAGTAGTTAGAGGAGTTATAGGCTAAGGGTTTCATCTAACCCAGCACTTCTCCTTGGGCCCACCTTTCTTTTTTGAAAATAAGGTTAAGGGTACCCTCTGACTTTGTGTGGATTATCAGAAGTTTAACCAGTTGACAGTAAAGAACTGATATCCCTTATCGAGGATTGATGACCTCATTTATTAGCATTGAGGATCTCAGGTGTTCTCAAATATCGACTTGAGGTCCTATTACCCTCATTTGCACATTATACAATCTGATATCCCTATTACAGCCTTTCGGATCATGTATAGTCGATATGATTTTGTGGTTATGCCGTTTGGTCTCATGAACGTGCCTGCAGTATTCATGGAACTAATGAACAGAGTATTCCATCCATACTTGGATTGTTTCATGGTAGTTTTCATGGATGATATCTTGGTGTTTTATCACACTCGACACGACCATGCCACACAACTTGAGATAATTTGGAGTACACTAAGAGAGCATCATGTATATGTTAATCTCTCAAAATGACACTTTGGGATGGACTAGATTCACTTATTGGGTCATGTTATCTCAGAGACAAGAGTATCAGTAGACCTATAGAAATTGAGGTCAGTAGTTTCCTATGAGTATCCTAAGAAATTCTTTGAGGTATGGAGTTTTCTATGGTTTTTTGGTTACTACATACATTTCATACAGAACTTATCATGCTTAGCAGCCTCACTTAAGGGCCTAACTAAGAAGGTTTATAAGTACTTGTGGACATGTCCTTGTGAGTCATCCATTCAGGAGATGAACGGGAGGTTAACTTCAGCACTGATACTAGTATTTCTAAAGTCGGGAAAGAGATATACTATTTACTATGACTCATCAGTTATCGGGATGGGAGAAGTGGTTATAAAGGGAGAAGGAGTCATTTTGTATGGGTCTCAGTAGTTGAGGCCACATGAGAGGAATTACCTGATGCACGATATTGATTTGGCTACAGTTTGTTCATGCATTACGTTGTTGGAGACATTATCATCTAGGATAGAATTTTTTGGATTTCACCGATCAAAAAAGTATCAAATATAACTTTACATAGCGCGATATGAATTTGAGACAGTGAATGTGGGTTGAGTACATTCAGTATTTTGACTTTGATCTTGTCTATACGCCTCAGAAAGAAAACACATTAGCTGATATGTTGAGAAGGAGGACTCAGATAAATGCAGTTTAGGAGGCCATCAATGAGTGGCAGCTTATGAATCTATTCTCTGAGATGCATTTGGAGGTGCATAACAGAAAGGGGTAGAGGTTTTTTTCTTCTGTGGTTGTTACTACTACTCTACATGATCGAGTGAGAATTAGGAATCTATCAGATTCTGAAGGCCTAGTCCTATAGGAAATTTTCTCACGAGAGGAGCCTATTTCTAGATGGTCCATAGGCGAGGATGAGATCATGCATTTTCATGGGCATGTATGGGTGTCAGCAGACATACGCAAGGACATGGTGTGAGACTTTCATTCCCTAGTTTGGGCAGTTCATCCTAGTGTCACCAAGATATATCCTGATCTACACTGATAGTATTGGTGGCTAGGTATGAAGAGATATGTTTTGGGGATTTTCATGAGGTGTTCCACCTGTCAAAAAGTGAAGGTAGAGCATCAGTGACTAGCAGGGCTTTTGCAGCAGTTACCCATTCCTGAGTGGAAGTGGAATGATGTCACGATGGATTTAATGATATGTTTTCCAAGGTCACCTGGAGGGAATGATGCAGTATGGGTTTTCATTGAGAGACTCATGAAAGTTTCTCGCTTCTTATTAATCAAGGACACCTTCAATGTTGAAGATCTGAGAATGTTGTACATCTGGGATATTGTACGTTTACATAGAGTTATGCACTCCATTGTTTCATAATGGGTAACCCGTTATACTTATAGGGTTTGGTAGGGATTACAAAGGGATTTGGGTACATAGGTACTTCTGAGTACAACTTACCATCCCTAGATAGATCGTCAATCTGAGTGTATGATACTGGTCCTAGAGGACATTCTTCGAGAATACGTCCTAGATTTTGAGGCTTCTTGGGAGAAGTACATACCTCTTGTGGTGTTTTACTACTATAAAAGTTTTCAAGAAACTATTCAGATCAAACCTTATGAAGAATTTTATTGTAGGACATACTGATCACCCTTATGTTGGTTGGAGATAGGAGAGGCAGATATACTGGGACGTCATCTTTTCCAGGAGACCATAGAGCAGATAGAGTTGATTCGGAAGAGGATGGCTACAACACAGTCACAACAGAAGTCTTATTCTGATCGACGGAGATGGCCTCTAGATTTTATGGTCTGATATCAGGTTTTTCTACATATGACATCGACGTTGGAACATTGTAGGATTAGGAGACATGGAAAGATTTCACTGATATATGATGTAACCTTTTAGGTTTTGGATAGAGCCATGATGGTTTCCTATTGGTTGTTGTTACCTTAGAGGTACTGGGCTATGCATGATGTCTTCCATGTTCCACAGCTATAGAGTTGCTTCTCAGACCCATCTCTTGTTTTTCAACCCAAGGAGGGTAAGCTAGAGGTGGATCCATCATTTGATAAGCATACTATCTGGATTTTTTATCACAGTGAAAAGGTTCTCAATGGATGGTATGTTCCACTGGTATGAGTGCTATGGCAGTATGGGAGAGTACAAGATGAGACTTGGGAGAGGGAGGGTGATGTATGATCGAAGTGGCTGAAGATGTCCGTGGATTCTTAATCTATGATTACTTTCTATGGAAATTTGGTGATTAATTTCTTTATGGGGGATGTTTGTAAGAACTCAGACCTTCATTTCATGTATGAGTTTTTCTTTTCTTGTGTTTTTGAAAAAAACAGGATAATCTAGGAATTTAAGGAGTACATGCCGTGTACTTAGGAGTACACTTCGCGTATCCAGTTTTTGTGGGTGACTATGTACTAGCCATGTAATGACCAAGTACATGGTCGTGTGGGGTGACCTGGAGACTGCCTAAAGCATGGGTCAGTTAAGGAAAATACACACCATGTACTTTTCTTTTTAATTGTTATATTAGACTGGGGTCACATCTCATTCACATACACCCCTTATTCTAATTAAGTCTCATCCAAGAGTGACCAAGGAGTGAGATCCTTCCTGGATCCCATGATCGATCATCCGTTCTCCGATTCAACTGCCATCAATTATTTTAGAATCAGCACAATGAGTTATTCCTTCTTCTAGAGCCTCATTTTCTAATTTGTCTCCTTTCGTGAGATATCCTTGGTTGAATATTTACAATGATTTTGTAGATCTACATCATTCTAGTTCAATTCAAGGGATGAAGCTGGATTATATCAATTGTACAATGTCAAGGTAGGTGGTTTGTTCCTTTTCGTAGTTAGTATTTGAATATTATGTTCAATAGTTCCCAATACCCAAGAATGGGGTATTGTGTGTTTAGGGATTTTAGCCCTTTTGGTGCATGATATTACTTGTTCACCTGATTAGAGGTTGCTAGATTGCGAATAGGGTTATTTTCCATGCTATGGATGTGTTTCTGATGTTTTTTATGTCGATTTTTTGGTCTAGCTTTGCAGGTTAAGATGATTGTTTTCTATGGCTAGTGTTGTTAGGATGGAGTGATATTATCTGATGATGTTATATGCATGTAGTTGTATAGCTTAGTAGTTATTGATAACTATGATCCAAGTAGTTCTTAAGGTTTTCTTTGGCTATTGAACATTGTTGTCCACAACTATCTTACACAGGGCTATGGGGACCTAGTGTAGAAGACTATAGGGGGAATGGACACTGAGGACTTCTCTAGAGTGTATGTTTACATTTACATTGATAGACCCTATGGGGTGGACTTTGTGCTCCCTCAGAGTGTCTGTAGTTTCATGTTGTGAGACCACTGGGGGAATTGGATGTTGATTGCTTCCTCAGAGTTTCAATAGTTACCAATACAAGACCACAAGGGGAATTGACAGTGAGTGCTTCCTCAGTGAGTCCTTACTAAAGCCGAACCTGCAAGGTTGGATTGTTATTACTTCCCAGAGGGTTTCTTGTGTTTGATTGGTTGAACTAGAGGGGTTAGGCTATGTGTACTTCTCAGAGGGTTACTTGTATTTGATTATCTATTTACATGATATATTAAAATGAATGCAATTTAAACTGTAGGCTTGTTTACACTGAGTATTTCATTGATTACTGCTTAATTTTTCTCATTCCATACTATATATATTCACTGACTGTTAGGCACAGATATTTGGGTGGTTGCCTAATGGGATTCGCCACACCCCCGGTTTGGGTAATTCTTTTGGACCCAAATAGATTATATTGTTGTAGGTATATATAAGGGAAACTTCCCTTCTATGTCAGGTACTTGACTATTGTTGAACTAGAGAGCATGAGACCAAGCTGAGGCTTGTGATGCTGCTGGAGGTTATTGGTTTTCCTTTCCATTTGGTTTAGTACTATATTCCAACATTATGACTTGTTTGGCTTCTTTCCTAGATATAGGTATCTTGCATCATTTATATATGTGCTCTATTAGTTTATTACATTCAGTCTTTCATTATTTACTTATTTTATGTTATTACTACTTCCACTATTGCTAGCTATTTATTTCCACTACATTACTCTGCCAATGAGGGAATAGTTTCCCCACTATCACACTCACGGCCCTGGCTTCTAATCCGCAGCCTCTAGCGTTTGGGGAAATACGCTTGAGGCCATGTGACCAACCAGGTACGGGGCACCTCTGGACAACACCCGGAACCAGGACATTACATAAAATATTATCATAATGTAAATTATAATAATCTTACTAGCCTAGATGTCAAGTTATGATAGTAGACAAAAAAGATATGTACTAAGAATTCCATCTCTTGTGAAGTTTTACTCAAGGAAATGAGGTTGCAATAGCATAATAGCGACACGGAGGAACCATGGAAGACCCAATAGCTAAATCCATTACTCAGTAGAAACATGATGTTAATCATGTGAGTAGCTATCAAGTTTGGTTAGCAAGTTGGCATTAGTGAAAGTGGGAGTGTTGTAATAGTGGGTTCCCTAGACCCAACTATTCAGTTCTTTTTATTTCCATATCATGTATACAGTTAGCTATACATGATGTCATCTTAACATTATAGTGTATACTTTTTTTGTGTCCACTATTGATATTGTAGTGTCCAATGGTTAATTATCGTATCAAGAGGCTATAGCAGTTCCCAAGATATAATGAGAACCTCGAGATACTAGGAAATTAATCTTATATATATGTTCTATATTTTAGATACATCTTATTTATTGGACAAATTATATGCATGGCTATCAGGTGTAGGGGGATCATAAGCTTTGATACTTCTTCTCATGAAGTTCTCACTTGGTGGTCTCTAGTAGCGAGATAATGAGGACTGGCCCGCCAATAGAAACACAACATGTTTTAGGTGTCATTGGATGTTCCTATATATGATCATGTGTAATGGTCTCCTGACATGAGAACATTACCAATATATTTCATTTGATTATTTACTTTGATGCAATATGAAAACCATAGTAATGAAGTCTAGGTGAGGTAGTTTGTGTTGGGTGTATCATTGGTGGCATGGCATTGGTTGAATAGTCAAGAAAGGATTTATCACTTCAGAGTTATGGAAGTAATATATCTTCGGCCATGTTGATATGGATGGAAGTACCTTTATAACATCATGTACATGGAATTCAAGGGTAATTTCTTCTAGTTAAATCAACAAAAAATAAATCAAGATATGTGTGATGACACGAGAGTGCGTCCTGCTTTATGAGATTTTACTAACAAAGAGATTATATTTCACAGTGCATGTTCGTAGGTTGGATGTCGCTGTTGGGACAATATTTATCTCTTCAAGGGCCATGGTGGGTTTCTAGATCCCGCTATTGGTCCATGAATACTATTCATTGCTATTGAGATAAGGGCCTAGAGGGTCACACAAAATATCGTATTCATGAATCTGCCCTATTCTGTAGAATATGCGTTTTGGACATGGTGGGTCCCATAACCGAGGTCTGTTATTTGTCCAAACAAAAAAAACACCAATTCAATAAATAAATTTATATTATTTGAGTTTAGAATAACGAGTATTGAATTTATATATTAACAGTATTTATGAGTTTTAAGTAAATACATGAAAAATAGTAATTGACGATAATTAAATTATTCAAGGTTCAATTAATATTTATAAGAGAGATGATTCGAGATAATGACTAAATTATTATCACGTAATATTTTTTAATATATTACAAGTGAGTGATAATAATATTTATGACTCAAATAAGTAGTCAAAATATGTCGTTAAAAGTGTGTTGATTATTCAAGGGGCTAGGATGGAATTTTTTAGTAATTAAATGACACTATAAATACAATAAGAGTAGAGATTGTTATACACTATTCATGGGGATTCTATCTCCTTTCTCTCTCCCATATTCTAGAGAGAGAGGCTCTAGATCCAAGTATCTTATATTGAGAACTCTCTTAGGGATCACTAGTGATGCAATACAGTGATTGTGGGAGCATCGAAGGCATCGTCAAAATTCCATGCTAGCACCCGGATTATGACTAATAGTGCTCACGTGGATTCCATGAGGTGTCTGTGGATGATATGGAGAAATTTGACTTCGGTTTCTTTGAACAATGATCACCAATGACGAGCAGACATCGCGTATGGCTTTAGATTTAAACCAGGTATTTTTATGGTTTATTTTTGTGTTTAAAACTCTTCACATGTGGTCCTCGGTTAAGATCAGGCTACTCTTCAACAACATCTACAAGTTTACATCAATCGTCGATGGAAATTTTTTAAAATCCCACCTATTTGGGGCTTATGATGCACGCCTGGTTTCACCAAAATAAAAAGGGTGTGGAATATTCATGGTATGTAAATCCTAATTTATCTTTAATGATGCATGAGATAATACTCCCTTTCCATATGATCCAATATTAAAAATATATAACCACAAAAAACATAATCAAATATGTACGATTTCCCATTTGGAAATCCGTACAAATTTAATTGAAAAACAAACAATAATTCTCATTAATAGAAACATGAATTTTTCCTTAAATATGGGTTAACTACTGCTAGGAAATCACAAATTACCAAAAATTGTCACATAAAAGTATCTTCTCTATCAACCCAAAACAATAGTACAATGGAAATAGATCTGATTTCGCTTTTGGATGTCCCAAACCTAGTTCATATATAAATAACCATTCCTTGTTCATCACATGGAATCAAGTGCACCTCTCTTTTCTTCAAAGGCTTCCAACTAGTAGTGAGGGTCTATGATTGTATATTGGGTATAATATACAACTATTATCACAGTGGAATAAAAAAATTAATAAAAAATAAATTATCCAAAATTATATAATTAGATATCAGAAGAAATAAAAATCCAGATAAGAATAAATTACCAAATCCATAAGTAGTGTAATGTAAAAAATGATGATATCATGATGTTTTACAAAAGTGGGGAGTAAGGGGGTTATGGTAGCGGTTATACAACATCAGTTGTTATATAATAAATGTGAATAATAAAATCAAATATATCTCTAATAGCATTTTGAGAACAAGATCGATCCTATTGTATAATACTCTATCATAGCACAAAAAATCATGTTTCCATAGAGGGGTGTATTCATTTATCCCTACTATATATATGAAGTCAGTTTAGGTACCCATTAGTAGCTTGAATAGGGTTTGAGTAAAAATCATAAGGCCACCAAAAATGATGTCTAGAATTATCCACCGTACGAATATATGATGAGCAATGTGCACGTATAAAAAATTAAGTTCATAAATAAATAAACCATGTTGGTATGGGTTCCTTGTGGGATACCCAGCTGATACTATAGGCTTCATCATAATCTATATCCTATATTCAAACATTACATTATAAATTTATATTTATTTGTTTCAGAATCTAGGACTACAACCAAGGAATCCATGAGTATTGAAAATTATTTATGTTCACATAATTCCCATGATTTTTATGTTTTTAGCTAGGTTAAATCCCCATGGGTACCCATGGAAATTTTCCATAAAGGGGATTTCTACCCAAGCCCTAGGAACATGTTCTAAGTAGCCTCGATGTGAGACATAAAAGGATCCCATGGAATGATCCAGGGTATTCTATAACATCAATCCAAATCCAATTATAATCATCCAAGGAATTCAATTTAACTTTTTGTAATATATGGAAACATGAGTTGCAAGATGAGGTCTTCCAAATATAAGACAAAAAATTAGTTCATGTGTGGTCTTTCAATTAGAAGACACATTAATCAATTTGTTGTAATCTCATGAGTCCATCTTGGGAAAACCATAATTGGAGTCTAAGTATCACTTATGGAATGTCGCACCTTCAAGGGTAATTCTGGTCGATAACCATAGTATAGCATGATATCATAAATATTCAAGTATCCATAGTCATAATGATAACCATGATCATAATTTATTGTAAAACATGGGCCGATTACATGGAATTACTATCCACATTTCATTTCAATTAATTATCTATTTACAAAATAATGTAAATCAAAACACCTTAGATGGTTATTTAATTACATACCTATTGTATTGGGGCCTAGAAACTTATCATACTATTCCTTTCAATTCAAGTAAATAATTCCATTTATGAGGTCCAAATCAACACACCTAAAATATTTGTTTAATCTCAATAAAAAAGGCACAATTTTATTTGTCATTTTATATAACGTTCCCAAAGGGGTGATTCACATCTAGGTAGAAAACCGTCAAAAATAAAAAATTCGATTGTAAGAAAAATTAATTCAAGGTAATAATATTCTATTTATTAAAATTTACTTTTAAAAGAAATTTCACAAGTTCGTGACATGATCAAACATGATATAGACATCCAAACATTGAGGTAAAAGAACTAGATAACCTAAGTAAGTCAATATATTACTCCTCATCTGATGGTATCTTCAAATTCAATCCAAAATAAGATAATTCAAAGAAACTAGAAAAATTACCTGAAAATAGGGCATATAAGCATGCATGGAAATAAAAAATAATGAAAAAATGAAATTGTGAATTGAGGTAAGAGTAATGAGAGACTTACCGATACAGATCAAACATAATTAATGGAATTCAATTCTGATCTCGGATGAATGAGATGGCTCAAAGACTAGTTGGAGATGGAAAAGTGAGAAATACACTAGAGGGATGATGTGATTTTGAGGGAAGAATAAATAAATAGAAAGTTTATAAGGATTTAAGGTTAATTTAAAATTCACAGCCCTTTAAGGGGTTCATGGTTTTATCACATAGTTGTCTAAATTGTTCACTAACAATGTACACTAACTACATAGGGTGACAACTCCTCACATGGTTATGTACACTGTTAAGTGAAAATATGTTCCCAATATGATAAATACACCTACAATAAATTTCATGTATTTCAAAAACATTTTACTCATATCGCATGGTTAAATTAACTGTGAACCACCCTCACTAGTCTTCATGGTTGTGTCGTACCATTTTACTAATGGTGTACCACATTTAGTTTCACCTAAAAATAGGACTTCATGCTCTAAATAAGGCCTAGATTCTCATGAACCCTTACTTAGTCCATTGGGAACTATTACAGTTATAAAACAATAAGATTACACAGAATTTTAAAGAGTTTGTACCTTCAAAAAAAATATAGAAACACTAATATAGGGTTCCATGTTTATTTAAATATCATACTCCACGATTTCCTTACAAACATCATGTGTTACATAGCCAACCTTCTCAATTTGTGAAGGGAGTACATTCCCAGGAATCCATGTAGTGATACACACCTTGTGTTTATAGTCTCATGTTGTGTAAAAATTGGGGAAAGGATCGGCATGTACACAGAGTACATTCTTGAGAGGCCATGTGGACCCATGCATTGTGTATGATGGGTTACACATAGTGTACTTCAAAATGTAAAGGGACATGGTATGATGGAACACACTAAGTTTTTAATTGTACCCTATACAACAAGTGGCATAGACTACACCATGTGTACCTTAAGGAGCACTCTAATACATTTAAGTACTTAAACACAACCATAGTACATGAGCAATCCATGAGTACATGGACATAGTCCAAACTACACGGGATTGAAAACGTGGTATACTGAGTGTCATTCTGACCATTTACAAATCTTGTACCCCTAGGGAAACACCATGTATTTTGTATAAATGTATGTCGTGTGACCACAAGACATGGGAAGTTCTAGGTTAAGTGAGGCACTTCCTGTACCTATAGGGACAGGTCCTGTACTCTTTTAATAAAAGCTTAGATAACATTTTTTTCTTATTCTAGATGTATTGTGATCTTGGGTGGGTTCCCTTAGACTTGTTTCTCTAGGTTGTGTTCCCTAGGTCTATCCCCAAGAGGGTACAATGAGGAATCATGTTCTAAATAGAGGATGTTATCCCCACTAGGGGATTAGTCTTAGATAGAGTTTCAATAATACCTCTATAAGACCCGGGATGGGATCCAGATATGAACCAACAAAGCCCATGTCCCTAGGAATGATCCCCTATCTATGTATCAAAATATGCCATATTTCAGCAATGTTTAATTAGATCAATTGTGTATCTCATATGATACCTCTTAGTATCCTTCATGATTCATCATTTCTAGACTTTATATGTGTGATCTATCATATTATTTCTATAAGTGTAGAAATACCCTATAAGTTATACCTCTTAAATTTGTTCCATTAAGGATCAAAAGTCTCATGGGGTGAATTCTCTTGGGTGATTGTTACATTTGGGCCTCCTGTAAAATCCTTGGATGGAACTTTTGTTGTCAATTTGAGACTTTGTGATTATTTCATGCATATCTGGGTTATTATCATTGATTTTTTTATCATTTCCAAATTAACATACCTTCCCAATGATGATCCAACTACTCTATTGATACTTGTTTTTTGGTGATTTGAGGTGACTAGTCAGGTATTGTTAGACTCACACATATATCAGATCTTACCACACATATCATGACTTATGTATATAAAATGGATTTTTGATAGATTCCTAGGCAGACCAGGATTAGTCAGATCATTATTGAGCTAGATAGACAGTGGTTTGTATATGGTGATACTTTTGGGTAGCTTCCCTGTGTTTTTAGTATGTTGGGTTCTTATAGTTTTGGTGGGCATGTATTTCTCTCTTTTTTATTCAATGTAATTTTTTTGTACACTAATGTTGGATAGAAGTTATGAATGAATTTAGAGTACGATTGTTTCCCCTTTTATCATTGTATGGGTCTTTGGAAATGTGTGAGTGTGTGAATATCGGTACTTTATGAAAAGGCCTCTCATGTAAATGATATGTCTACTCAGTGTTGGTCTCCACCCTATGACCTATTGTAGGTGGTCTTGGGGTGTCATATTTAGCTTAATACTAGTTAGGTGGGCCCGATGATCTAGTTAATGATAATTGGAATCAAATAGTGTCACCATTGAACTAGAGTTTTGATATTTTTTTTGATTTGAGGTTCGGTTTTGGAATTAGATCAGTATTGTTAAAGTGTATAAAATTTATATTTTAAGATGGGGAACCCCATATTGGAGTGGTGGCTGATGTACCCTTCCACAAAGACTCTGATAATTTTATTTTTTACTCGACACATGTAGCCACAAGTTGTAAGGAAAATATTGGTGAATTCATAATATAGGAATGAGTTGTGGTTACATATCCTTCTTCTGTCAGCTCACCTGATAATCTCTTTTGACCATAGTGCATCTCACATATCACCAGATACATCCATGATGATAACCACCTAGGATTATGTAGAGGAATCATGGTTTTGATTTACATGTCGATGAGGATTTAGTTTATGAATCTATTATAGAAGTGGTTCTTATGGGTGGATAGTGAGGGATGTATCCGCCAATTCAAAAATATACTGAAACACCTTTAATGGATCAAGTGGATGATCACCATCTAGATGAGTATAGGTTGGTTAGGTAGTATTGGAATATAATGCACCTATACTGATTTCACTTTATGAGTTTCAAAGAAAGAGATATCACATATTATATGGAGAGATAAACTCCTTCACATGTGGTAGAGGACTAGAACAAGATTGTTGTGTGTAAGTCCCACTTGGATGTGGCCCCTATTGATGGTTTACCTTATAGTGAGACTTATCTTGGGAGATATTAGTCATTGGTTGAGCATGTTGTACGTTATTTTCATGGGTTTTTATGTTATATTCTATTATAGAGATCCCCAGTTGTGGTGAATTGATAGGACAGGTAAAGGATAGATTCAAGAGGCAGGATCTTGTTACCCAGCAACTTTATCTGTGTTTTAAGGTATGACATGTGTCTTAAATTCTCCAGATATAGTTTTATAATATATTCATGTGTCACATTTCCCAAAATTTAACCCTTATTTGAGTCCTAACAATTATAGTGGATCCCTTTTTCTCAACCTTGGTATTCGTAGGCTTCTACAAAGAGGATCAATGATCACATACTTCTATAGATACTGTGACCTAACTCTTGGTGGATAGAGAGCCTCACATGGAATATTTCTATATTGGTAGTGAAACCATATTAGGTTTTCCTTGGTATGAATATAATTCCTATTATCCATGATAAATTTACTATTACCAGTTTTGTTCATACGATATCCCTATTATGGGAGGGTTTTTCCTTTATTTTCTGAGAAAAATTCCCTGAAAACACAGGATGAGCTCATGCCAAAGAGGATACAACAAATTTTTTATTAGTTGGAATGTGTGACCCTTGGAGTAGTGTATGTTATTAGATTTTATTTTCCTACAGATTTAGAGAAGTATGAGGACATATTCCGTAAGTATTTACCAGTATTAACTCCACATGAAAGGTTTTTCCTATAGACACCTATACCTAGGGAAGACTCATTATATGTTTTAGTATATCAAATAACCCCATGTAGAACTGAGTGCTTAAGGTGATGTTTAATAAATATATATATATATATAAGAGGCTTTGTTAGACCGTCTGTGTTCACCTGGGAAGCCCTTTATTGTACCACAAAGAAGAGGATGAGTGTAAAGACTCCGAAACCAGCTACTTGAAGTCGGTGCCTTACATAGTTACATTGGAAAAATAAACTAGGAGGTCATATCCCAAAGGAATTAATAGTACAGTATCTTTGGAAAACAAGATATATTCATTGGACAAATATTACAAATTGAAATGATGTACAACATAGTAACTATATTGTAAACACCCATAAACATCTATATTATCCTTCCAAGTCATTTATAATATACATATTCACATCCTAGGGAAAAATAAACATAATAAAATGAGATCTTAGATGATCAGTAAGGGTAATTAACATAGAGAAATAATAAAATTAAACCATATGGAAATGTAAATAAATAAAAACACTTCTTATTAAAACCAAAACATATGAATAATATAGAAGGAATAAAAACTGAATAAATAAATCCATATAAGTTATCATAGTAGAATCAAACATAAACATATATAATCTACTAGTAAAATAATAACATAGAATATCAAATAATAATCTCATAATGGTGGAATACATAATGTAGTACATAATAAACATACTATCAAGGCCTCATTCAAAGACCATACATAAATATGAATAAAACCAAACTACTATGTCTTATGAGAACTATCGATGCACTGAGAAGATATAGTGGGACCCACCAAAAACATACTATGCCCAATGCATTACTCATATGAAATGGGTGAATCATAATCAACATATACATTAATTTTGAAAAAAAATAAGAAATGTAAATAAATTTTCCCAATTAGTAAACATAATCACTAACCATTCGGAGTAATATAGTGAATGGTATCAAGATAGAACATCCACAATAAAAATAATCATAAACAATTCAATAAATTATGGTATATGATATAATAAAATATTAATCCCAATTAAAAATAATAATCAACAAGAGTGTTGAAATAAATGTAAATACTCTTATAAAATCATCGAGTAATTCTTTAGAGAAATACTTCTTTACTCAACAAAGAAGAGTTATTTTGGAAAAATATTAGCCTAAAACCAGATGTGAACTATGATTATTTTTTCATAATAGAATGAGTGATTTTATAAAAATAATGGTTTCTTAATATAGATTATAGAGTGTACTTTAAAATAGGTAGAAATTCAAGAAGTTCACTTGAATCAGGTTTGCGTGTCAGGAAGAATTGAAAAGGGAACCCTATAAAACATGTATTATGAATAAATGAAAGTTTCAATATTCTAGATACATAAATTTTTTAAGGTATTAAAATAATTTAAAAGAATTATATAAAAAAATTATGAATTACATAGGTGTATAGATGGATAACGCATAAACCAAATGAAATTGGAGGTTCCGGAAGAAACCCTTACCTTATGTCCGAATGTGTTTTTCACTTGACCTTAATGTCATGGATAATGAAATTAAATACTCTAATTAATTAAATTAGAAAATTTTATTCTTTTTTTTATTTATTATTATATTATTAATTTCTATTACTTATTTTTTAATTATTTATAAGATACGATTTCATCGCCTGAGAGCACTCGTTTCCTTGGTTTTCACGATTATTATACTTGTATATGAGTATGGAAGTTCATGTGGAATAGGTATAATTATCCAAAATTGAAGTTATATGATGTTAATGAACATACATAAGTTTAAATTTTCATATATATCAGTTGGTTTTATGGTAGGAGAATAAATCATTAGATAATACCGTTAGTGATAATTGTTTACATTATTACAGCTATTATTGATCATAACAAACTCATTTAGTTTTATCATTTAATATTATGAAAATATGTTAATTCAAGAACATAAGAAAGGTTGTAATATATATATATAATAGTCTTATTTATACATGAAAATGGTTTCATTACCATACTTCAAGAATAAATTGAAGAATGAAAATCCTTCATCTACGTAGGTTATAAATCGTCACCTCACAGATGATGATTTCGTTTTTAAAAAAAAGAGAGAAAAAAGGAGATTGATGAAGGATATTCCATTAACATGATATCATTAAAGTATATAGAAAATATTTTATTTATCGTCATTGTTTAGATAAAGGAGGTTATAATGGAATAATAAAATAAAAGAACTTGAAAATAAATTAAAAGGAATATGATTTTACCTCTTGAAAACTCCACCTTCAGAAACTCCTTAGGGGGATTGGTTTTGGTCTTATGATGATTAAAATAGCACATGAACGTGGTGGAGAGTCTTGGGGAGAACATTAGGAACAAAATTGAAAAGGCTCAATTTTTTTAATGTGTGAGGATAAGGGGTGGTGAGGGTTAGTATTTATAGTGGAGGATAGCAGTGATTTGTCATTATTTTATCCATTATTTTATTATTTTTCTCAAGACCAGTATTATTGTTGATTATTGTGACTAAATATAGTAATAAGTTTATGTTAGTTCTGACCAAGGGTGATTAAATCATCCAAAAATCACCTATGACTCAATAAATCATTTATTTATCATTTATAGTAAATTATCATATTTTACTATTCACTTAAAATTCATCTATTTTATAAAAATATATAAAATTCATCCTAATAATTTTAGGATTGTTATAATTAATAAATGAAATCCATTTTATGAAAATAATTTTCTAAATCTGAGAAATTTAATTTTTAATTAAAACCATTATTTACTCAAAACATACAAAATTTAAATATATAATTGATTTTATAACACTTTAAAAAATTAACTAAGATCTTATAAAATTATCCTAAAATAATAATAAAAATATTTATTTATGAATACATTTAATGAAAATGAATTTTTTTAAATTTATTATATTAATTATAAAATTTTAATTAAATATTTCTAACTCATAAAAAAACCAACACTTGATTAATACATTTTAAAATATTCAGTTCTTTATACTATGATATAATTATATCATACTTACATTTAAATGATGCCAAAATTTTATTTATACAAACATGGGTGAGTTTACTATTTTTTGGTGGATTCACTACTCATAAGGTTCGTATTACTATTCCTAAGGTCGAGTTACTATTTCATCGGTATAGGTTCCTTAACTTCTAGAAATACCTCTTATTTCCTTCATTTTTCAGATATGATGTTTTTATTATGTTATCTATGTGATTTTATGTGATAAAAATTATATGAAATAAATATAATAAGGGAATATTCATTGATAGAGTTTTGGGTTATTAGATTCTCCCCTCTGACAAAAAAATCATCCTCATAATTTACATATTTTCATCCCACAAAAAGATTTGGGTAGTTCTTCATCATATATTTTCCAATCTTCCACATTACCTCTTCAATTTTATGATTTTTTCAAGGTAGCTTTACTAGCTCAATCATCTAAATCCTCAATACCTATTATTTAGTGTCCAAAATCCTTATACTCTTGTCATAGTAAGATAAGTTAGGTTCAAATTATATTCCATCGGAAGTGAGTACATCTATTGGGTATGTTATGTACTTTAACAGGGATATGTGAAACACTTTTTGTACCTTCTAAAGGCTATTCCTAATTTCCAAATGATAATACATACCTTTCATTCTCTCTAGAATTTCAAAATAACCAAGGTACTTGGGGATCAGATTCCTTTTCTTCCCAAATATTATAACACCCTTCGATTGAGATACTTTCAAGATTACTTGATCTCCAACTTGAAATTCCCAATCCTTACTTCAATTATGTTGATTCTACTTTCATCACAGAATCTAAAGATTGGAAAAGGGGAATATCTGAGCTCAAAGTGATTCAACCTTTGAAGAAAATATCAAAATTCGACAAAGGCATGAACAAAGGATCAAAAACACCTGTGTCGCGCAAGTTCTATCACTATCGCGCACGTCTACTTGTGCGACGCCTAAGTCGTGCAAGTGACTTGCGCGACCAAAGTGATAACCCTCCGGTAACCGCCCAGGGTCTTCTCCTGCCTATAAAGAGACCATGTGGGCCCCCCATTCGAGAGTATTTTTTTCCAGAAACTCGAATTGAAGCTCCCGACGCCCAAGTCTCTTCTCAAAGCTTCCGGAACATTTCTAAGGTAATTTCTTACCTAGAACGGAAGATCTAAAGAGAGGGAGGAAGGCCTAAGTGTTGAAACTCATCAACACTTGCGTGCCTGATTGGCCAGCCCTTAAGGGAAGTGACCACACTTGCGCGCCGCCTTACTCCTTCGATAGAACTTGCGCGTCCCTTTTCTGGAAGAACCTCAAGAGGATTCTAAAGGCTTTAAATAAGAGTCGCTCAATTATTTCAATGCTGGTTGACCATCGCGCAAGTATACCATGTATCGCGCAGGAATACCTGCGCGACCAATACTTGCGCGCCGCCATAGTACCCGCGAGCCTTCCAAGACTTGCGCGCCCCTTCCTTTTTGGGTGCCTTTCTTGCCCATTTCACCCCTCTTACGCCATTACACCTTTCCTTTTCAAGATTCAGTCTTCAAGACACTCTTCAAATCCATTTATGGAATGATTACTTGATTTGACTTCCTTATCTGAAAGGAATTATGTGGAATATCTCTCAAAACCTAGTGATTTACATATCTTTATGTCACTAAAGATTGAGAGTTCATTCATTCAACCTCATCCTTTAAGATGAGAGAATCCTTAACCTGGGTCTCCATTTTAGGAATAAGTTCCAGTCATAATCCTGGGCTTCCTTTTCAGGAGTAAGACCCAAGTCCCCTAACATGGGCCTCCTTTTCAGGAATAAGTCCCAGTCATAATTTTGGGCATCCTCTTTAGGAGTAATCCCCAAGTCCCTTAATTTTTTGGCATCCTTCTTAGGAGTAAGCCCTAGATCCTCTAATTTGGGCTTCCTTTTCAGGAGTAAGCCCCAGTCTCAAATATGGGCATCCTCCTCAGGAGTAAGCCCCAAACCTTAATCCTTAACCTGGGCTTCCTTTCCAGGAATAAATCCCAGTCATAAATTCCTTAACCTGGGCCTCCTTTTCAAGAGTAAGTCCCAGTCATAAATCTTGGGCTTCCTTTTCAGGATTAAGCCCTAATTCCCTTAAATTCTCTTTAACCAGTCCTAATTTACGTTTAATCTGGGATTCCTTCTCAGGAGTAAAACCCAATTATCAATCCTCTCCTAATTTGGGTTTCCTTTTCAGGAATAAGTCCCAAGTTAGAGTATTCAAATCTCCATGAAGCACATATATCTTTATGGACCCTGTTCCTGGATTTTCTCCCTAATTTAAATCCTAAACATTCATCTATCTGGGTAGTCATACATACATAATCCCCAAACCATTTCTTATGATTACATCTTTCATGGACCAATTGTCCCTTTTATTACCAATACCTCTTGTTTCTCACACCGAGCATGAATCACATGAGCTTAGAGGGTAAAAGTAATTATGAAATCCTTCTTTGAGCCATCAATCATAAACATCATACTCCCTTATTCGAACTACGTTGGTTCTGATTCCTTTTCCAAAGAAAAGGATACGTAGGTAGCCCATCTATGGGTTCGATCCCAACTTTGAAATAATTCATGTCCTCTTAAATGACAATAAACTTCAAGTGCCCCACTGAGTGGCTTTAAAACCAGCCTAGTCATCATAATGACCAAGAGACTTTTATATAAGTATTTTTGAAGGATACCATTGACCAAGAATCTCTAAATAGATATAGATGATTCTCTATCGATGAAGAACCTCGAATACATATAAAAGAATCTCTAAATTTCTTAAATATTTAATCATTTATTGTTAAACTGAAGGAAAGCTCATTTTATACTTGGTAATATAATAAGGATTCACGAACATAACTTAAATCTATAAAGAAAGTCCTGGAATAGACAATAATTCCCCTCAAAAAGGTGTGATGAGTCCGACCTCCCATCCTCTTGACCAATGCAAATTCCTAAGCCCCATCAGTCCACAAGCTAATGAGCGCCTACCTTTGGAAAGTAGGTCCAAATGGATGTGGAATCATTGGATGTTTCCGGTTCTACGAACAAACCTGTTAGAAACCGATCGGAACGTTTGAATCTCCCATCCAGGAGGTCATCCCCGAATTCCGAGGGAAACAAAAAATGGTGAGCCCGACGTGAATCCTTAACCAAGATTAAAATGATATTTTACCTATTTGTTAAGACCCTATTTAAAACTCAATAAGAGGGATAACAAAAACAATTATTGACATGTGTACTCATCCAAAGGATGAAGTAGCTGAATTTATCTTGATTACGTCTGTTATATCAAACAGGCACTCTTTTCTAAGATCTTCTGTATTTCCATAATGGTTGCTCTCAAATTCACACCTGTGAATACTACTGCTGCAAATACCACTACTGTTATTCCTACTGGATCGTCATCCGCTCTGAGGATGACATCATCTACTCAGCGTCTTCAACGCTGGGTATCAAATGCGCTGGTTAAGGAGTATCGTCAACACAGTACCATCCCATCTCTGGAGGCTGCCCGACAGGCCCTCCAAGTGAACAACTCACACAGGTCATCCGGACAACGACGACCAGTGATCAAGAGGTAGGAGGTGCTGACTACCGTCTCCAACCGTTTCGGGTCGTTATCCCCAGAACGTAATTTCCATTCTCTCCCTTACTCTGAGGAAGTGAATGAACAGATCCCTCGGGGCCTTAATTCAAAAATACAGGAATCCTTCCCGAGGGCTCCCATCAACAATCGCCACCAGACTTGTGCGGCAGTGCGCCCTCAACATGATGAGGGTACCGACTCCAGGGATTCGGCTCAGGTTCCTTGAACCCGAGAAGGCAAGACGAACCACCAGAGACGGAATCCGGTTAACAATGGGCATGTTTTCATTCCTTCCATCTCCGGAGAAGTCCACCAACCTAACTTGGTGGAGAACAACGAACATGCACACACACCTTTCCGTTTTAATTCCGTTGTCCAGCATACTCGTCTGGTAGCATCAAGCCAATCCCGCCAGGCAATTCCGGTGGAGTAATATAGGTAGGAACATACACCTGATTATACATCATCAGTTAGTCAGCAGGCTCACCTAACTACATATGATGGATCTTGTCAACCGCATTTAGTGAAGTGTAATCAGAAGGCACATACACCTGCTAGTACTAATCAAGCCTACCAACAGTCTCTCTTGGTAGCGCACGGAGAAGTCAGTCGGAAAGCTCCGACGACAAACAAGAGGCAGACTCAACTCTCTGCCTCCACACTTGAGTACTGTTAGGATTCACTGACAAGAAAAGGAGGAAAGGAGCAGGCACATAAACCTACTCCAAGCCCGGAATGGACGTATATCCCCATTCCGGTAGCTGAAGTCACCAAACATATTTTGTCAATGGTGAAAGAGAAGAAGCAAATTCCTGCTCATATTCTGGATGCTTGTCAGGATATGATAACAGCTTCAGCATCATCTCAGGGAAAGACACATAAATCTATCCCTATCATTGGAGTGACACATCAACGATTCACTCCGAAACAGACACACACATCTGTTCCATTCCAAGAGGGTTATGGGGCATACTCCCCCATATCATAAGGACAACCAAGTCAGGCACATACACCTGATTTGAGTGGAGATCGTCAGCCTAACCTGACCATCTTTCCTGATCAAGAACATACACCTACTCAGAGTAACCGCTTTCGTCAACAAGTGGTTTCCAAAGCGAGTAAGAAGGCATCTAACAAAAAGATCCTCCCAGCACAGTCAGGAGATCAAAGGACAATCTGTAACAAGGCCTTGCTCTATGCTGGAGTTCTTGAATCCCTCAGACATTTATCTGTTGGAATTCAAGATTCTACTCTCTCAGTTCCCAATAACGGGAACATTAATTCCGAAAGTCTTCAACAAACACTTCCACATGAAGGCTTGCTTCATGAAAATTTGGTCAATCTTGAAGTTTCGTCTTCAGATGAGAGCCACAGGAACCCTCTGTGTGGTCAGAAGACCAAGGATCAAGAGATCTCATCTTTTGTTGTAACCCATTATGGTGGTCCTCCCCATGATGATGAATTTTGCTGCGAAAGTCCTCTCCGCAGTAGTGATTCACTTTGCCTGGAAAATACTCCAGTGGACAATGTAGTGCCGAGAAAACCCTCTTATCTTGATGTACTTGCAAATGAGAAACCAGTAATGTCTGATGCTTTATCACTAGCAAGTGAAATACTTTCTCAATCAGAATATAGCCCAGGGTGTAGGTCATTCTCCGAACCACCCCTAATTCATGCATCTTCTAGTTTGATCAATGATCTCTCTACCAATCTTGTTGAATCCGATGAAGAAACAAGGAAACACCAACTCTGGTCAAAAAAGGTAGAAGAATCTTCATTTAATGATGAAGAGGAAATATTGAACATGAGGAAAAAAACGGGCAAATAGTGAGGTACCAGTCATGTTTTGGCCTTTGGCTGACTCCCAGTATGACATTCCAAAGATGTTGACAGAAGATGGAGTCCATGATATTCGTCTCAACATATGGAAAACTATTTGTCAATTGAAGAAGAAGGTATTATCTTATGATGAATATGAAAATCATCTTAAGATAATATAAGGGCTACAACGTCAAATTTATTTGACATCTCTATCAGCCTCTCGGTATCTGAAGGCTGAAAAGCAACAGAGAACCCTTCAACGTTCATGCCTTTGCGCACTAAGAAAATTGCATCAGTTAATTGCCAATGATCCATCTGGTGTTCATATCAGAGGATGGGGTGTTCACAGAGCACTACATTTCATAGTGCTTTCCAATCAGCAAAGCCCGCCGAAAATGGTCTCATGCAATGTTATTTCCCATGGCCGGCCACAGTCAATGGGCTTTGTTCATAATCAAAAGCTTGCTCAAGAATAGGCTTCAACTAGTTCCTCTAAAAATCAAGCATATATAGAACAAGTTTTTGAATTTCTCCTACATCAAGCAGGTGAGAATATTTCACAAGCCTCTCATATGGAGCAAACACATCATCAAATGACAGAAGTTTCAGAAATCATCCAATGGTCTGTTAAACCAGGTGATAAAAGTGGATACAGGCTAATGCATCCAGATAATTTCCGAACTAATATTCGCAAGATCAAGAGATATTTTAAGAAGGTCTTAGACATAGCATGTCAAGAGCCAGCCCAGCTTGTCAGACTGGGGACTCCTTTAACCCAACCCTCAGAGTCAACAAATGGGATTCGAGGAGTTGAGCGGAAGCAGCAGGAACATCCCCGGTTCTCGAGACTGGGGACTCTTTCAAATCATCAATCCCCTTCTCAGAGAATATCGGTCTTTTCTCGATTGGGGAAGAATCCCCAAGAGGAACGAAGATCCAAATTATCAGGAGATTCCCTCCATGTTATATCTCATCAAGAAGTTCCTAAAATATTAAATCAATAAAAGTCAATGTCTCATCAAAGACATGAAAGAAGACAATATCACAGAAATGTTGATAGAAGGGATGCGATGCATTATACATCAATCAATGTCATCAATTCTGTTGTTGTTAATCCACCAGAGGAGACTCACTCAGGGGACTCAGATGAAGAGCGTCCTGCTCAAGAAAATGTACGCGACGATACAAATAATGAAGGTGTGCGTACACGAAGTCAAAGGATTACCCAGAACCTAGGCAATCCACTTCCTTCTATCCAAAAAGTATCCAACAAAGGGAGGGGAAAGAATCAGGTTACATATCCTTCCTCTGGAGAAGGTCAATCGCTCTCGTTAGAGAAAAGGTTTGAACAACAAGAGGAAGAAATGAAAGAATTAAGAAGGTTGAATGCAGAACTACTTCAGAGTAGTCTTCTTCTTAAGAATGCTGAATTCCAATAGCCGAAGGAATTTGTTGTAGCTACTGAGATGGATCAGGAATATCCTCCTTTATCAGTATACCCTCAGAGGTCTAATCCTACGGGTTAAACGCAACAACAGTTGGAAGTGCTACAATCAGTTGTAGCACCAATCACCACGTCTGTCCAAACTCCATTCATTGCACCTACCCAAGACCAAATTCAACCTAATGTTTCTCAAAAGATAATAACTACTATTGAGTCATTAACAACTCGGTTAGAAACTATGGAAGGGAAACGAGCGCAAGTTCAACCAGAAAAGAAAGTTTACCCTAAATGGGTAGATTCAATTTCTCCTCCATCCAGTTTTGGAAACCCTGTTTTTCCTACTTTCAATAGATCAGGCGACCCTGGACAACATTTGACACATTACGTGTCTTGTTGTGATCCTATGATGGGAACTCTAGAGCTGCAAGAAGCAGTGAAACTCAGATGCTTCGTGCGAACCTTGCAAGGACCAGCTTTTGTCTGGTATACAAGCTTGCAATCCCGGTCAATCATCGGATGGGAGGATCTTCACCAAAAACTCCTTCTTCAGTTTAGCTCAACTTTTCCAAAAATGATAGTTTTCGACCTTACAAACTCCAAGCAAAGGGAGAATGAAAGAGTCTCTGATTTCATTGCTCGCTGGAAGGGATTAACATATTCCCTGAGTTTAGCACTCCCTCAGGAAAAGCTATTGCCAATCTGTGTGGAAAATTTGCGTGACGAATTACGCACTCCATTGATCCCTGTGAAATACACAGGAGGGTTTCGAGACCTTACTTCAATCACTCAGCAGATTGAAGATCCCCTTATACAGGCTAAGGTTAAATCTCGTGTAATTCCATCAGCTTCAGGAAGGAGAATGTGTAAAGAAGAAACTGCTACAGTTATGCTTAAACAAGCGCCTGTACCTATTTCTACTTCAAAACCTTCATCTTCTCGAAGGGCTCCACCTCCTGAATGCCAACAACAAAGGCCGTTTCGTCCAATTGATCAAAAAGATCAACGATGAAAACAATTTGAGGATTTGAAGAGTAAAACATACTCTTTCCGAAATGAGCATGTTCCTGGTTACTTCATTTCAGCTCTGGAAAATAATTTGGTTCAATTACCAGTGCCCAAGAGGCCAAACAAGAAAGGAGATGAAGACCGTCCCAATTATTGTCCCTTTCATCAAATGTTGGGGCATCCTATCTAGGAGTGTTTTGTCTTTAAAGACCTCCTACAAAAGATGGTCGACTTGGGGCAAGTCAAGTTGAAAGGTTCTTCGACTCACGTATCATGTGTTACTGCTACAGTTCCAGAGGAGGAAGATGAATGGCAAGAAGTCAAAAGCAAAAATGCACAGAAGTATGATGATTGGATGGTCAGAAAGAAAATCAACCGGACTCATTCCATTTTGCGAACACAATTAAAGAAACCAATTGTGTCTTCTGTCATGAATATTGCGGCAAAACCCTCTTCGTCAGAGGGAAAGTCCTCAAAGAAACAGTTTGATTCAAAGAAGAAAAAAGAATCATAAGAAGATGAGTATGTGTCAAAGCCTAAATTGTCTTTTACTCTGGCAGACTTTATGCCATCTACTTCAAAACCACGGGAACCGCCCCATCAAATGGCACAGCCTAAACAGGCTATCCAGGTAGAGTCTTTATTAGACGAAGAGTTAATCTTCGGTTCTGTTAATATGATTCAATTAATAGATCCGTATTCCAGTCATAATTTCAATTTTGATGAGCCTGAATTCCCTGTATAAATTAAGGGAATCTGAGGAAGTTCTCGAGGTTCAGGATACAGGGGAAGACGTGGATCTTTCCGAAGCCACTACTCCAATTCTACCCCTGCTAGCACTATGTATGCAGCAGAAACTCAGGGTAGAGCCCTTCAGCGAGCTCAAAAAGAACAAGCAGGTTTTTTTGCTAATAGCCAACTAAGTCTTGGCACAGTTATTTTAGAAGAACGATTGAAGGTTCCATCTTCTTTATCTCAGCAAGTAAATGGATCTAATTGGTCTAATCTTCAAAAATAAGGATGTTGCCAACTTCTATCCCAATACAAGATGCATCAGCTTCCAAAGAATCAGCTTCCAAGGTACCTGCTAAACCGCATATTCCTGTTGGGAAACGCAGACCTTTAGATCAAAAGTATGATATATTGAAACACTTGGACCAAGTACCAGCCAAGTTATCAATTTTGGATGCTTTGAATCTGTCAAACGATCTTCGGGAAGCACTCATCAAAGCTTTGTCAAGTCCTCAGGAGTTTGAAGATGAAATTGCTGCAGCTGAAGTCTATCACATAGAGAATAATCCTGCAGAATGCCATTCAGTAATATCTTTTACTGATAAAGATGAAGATGATGTTGTGCATGGGAACATAAAACCTCTGTACTTATCTGGAAAAGTCAATGGTGTAGATATCCGAAGACCTTTCATTGACAATGGTTTGGGAGTCAACCTCACGCCCATTCGTACACTTCATCGATTGGGCCTCACGGAATCTAATTTATCTCCTTCTACCATGATGTTACAAGGATATGATAGAAATGAACAAGAACCACTGGGTGAAGATACACTCAGAACTCAGTTTGGAGATCTTGTATCCAATTCGGATTTCATGATTGTTGATCAAGACTCAGCTTTCAACATCTTACTTGGAAGACCCTGGCTACATCAGCATGTGGATATCCCTTCATCATACCATCAATGTCTCAAATACTGTTTCAATGGTAAAGTTGGAAAATTATATGGTGATAAGACCCCATTCAAGACATGTGAATCTCAGTACATTGAGGCGGAATTTTATCACATTAAGGGAAAAGAGAAATCTACAATGAAGGAAATTACCAAAGTTAATGCTCCATATGGTTTGGAGAAAATTACAATAAATCCATTTACACATGTGAGTACAGATTATGTGTTACCTATCAGTCAAATTGACAAAATAGGCCCAAATAAAAATACTCTTATGGAAATATCCATAATGTCAATTATGGAAGTTGAGCCAGACAACATGGGAGAAATAGGTAACCTACCAAACAGTGATGAAAGCACAAGTGGCGACATCTTCATTTCATCTACTGAAATCCAATAGGTCTATACTTCACCAATCAGGCCAGAAGAAGTTATAACAACATCAGAGGTGAATAATGATGACAATTCTCAATCCATCATCTCGTCTTTATTTCCCAAAGAAGGCCCTTTATCATCAATAAGGTCGGAAATGGAAGCTTCTTCTTCAAAATGTGCAAATTTTGACATCTCTTCTGATCATGAAAATTTAGTTTTGTCATCTACTATGCAAGTAGAAACGGAAGAAATAACACATTATGAAGAGGAAGAGGAAGATCTTAGAGATGATCCTCCAGCATTTGAAGAGGGTATCTCTACCACTGTGGATGAACTCAGAGAAATAAATCTGGGTACAGAGAAAGATCCACGCCCCACTTTAATTAGTGCGGCCATGACCCTTGAAGAGCAAGAAATGTATACTTCTTTTCTAAAGAAAAATAAAGATATTTTTTCTTGGAACTATACAGAAATTACTGGGCTTGATCCTGATATTGCTACTCATCATTTGGGTTTACCAAAAGAACATCGAGGATTTAAGCAAGCCGCAAGAAGAACACACCCAACTTATGCTTCCAAAATTGAAGGTGAAGTGGATAAGCTGATCAAAGATAACTTCGTCAGAGAAGTTCAGTATCCCAGGTGGTTGGCTAATATTGTCGCTGTAAAGAAGAAGAACAGACAAATTAGGGTTTGCATCGATTTCATAGATCTTAATCGGTATTGTCCTAAAGATGATTTCCCAGTTCCGATTACAGAACTCTTAATTGATGCGACGGCTGGCTATGAAGTACTTTCCTTCATGGATGGATATTCCGGATATAATCAGATCCGAATGGGCGCAGAAGATGAGGAATCTACAGCCTTCAGAGCCCCTCAAGGTGTGTTTTGTTACCAGGTGATGCCCTTTGGTTTAAAGAATGCAGGTGCAACATATCAACGCGCTATGCATCGTATCTTCAAACCTTTCATAGGGGAGTTTGTTGAATGCTATGTAGACGATTTGGTGGTTAAATCCAGACAATGTTCTATTCACTTGGCTGATTTGGAAGTCATATTCCACAAGCTTCGACAACATAATTTGAAGATGAACCCCTTAAAATGTGCTTTTGGGGTAACCTCAGGAAAATTCCTCGGCTTTGTTGTACGCCATCGTGGTATTGAAGTCGATCCTGAGAAGACCAATTCAATCCTTGGTATGTCACCTCCTCATAATTTGAAAGAATTAAGAGGAATTCAAGGAAACTTAGCCTATATTCGGCGTTTCATCGCCAATTTGGCAGAAAAAAGTTTACCCTTTACCAAATTATTGAAAAAAGGAGTCACTTACCAGTGGACTGAAGATTGTCAAGAAGTGTTTGATGTTCTCAAGAAATTCCTCTTGAGTCCACCAGTACTCATGCCACCTGTTGAAGGTAGACCACTTATCCTCTATGTGATAGCTCTAGAGCGATCATTGGGTGCCTTTCTTGCTCAAAAGAATTATGCTGGGAATGAAAATAGCCTCTACTATCTCAGTAGAACTATGCTTGAAGCAGAAACCCGGTATTCATGTTTTGAGAAGTGCTTCCTGGCATTAATCTTTGCAGTTCAGAAACTGAGACACTACCTACAACATCACGAGGTCCAGTTGGTATCTCGCAATAATCCGCTCAAATTCATTCGTAGTCATCCATTGCATACAGGACATCTAGCAAGGTGGGCAGTTATTTTGTAGCAGTTCGACATTCAGTATGTATCTCAAAAGGAAATAAAGGGCCAAGCTCTGGCTGATTTCCTGGCTGAACATCCTTCAGTGGAAGACAAGTCTTCATATATTGAACTCCCTGATGAGGAAGTTTTTTCTATTCAAGAGTGTCCTCAAACATGGGAAATGTATTTTGATGGTGCTTCCAGAAGTCCAACAGGGAAGAAAATGGAAAATCCTAAATTCAACAAAGTTGGTTTAGGAATTGTATTCATTTATCCAGATAAGGCATTGTTACCTTATACCTTTTTATTTTGGGAAGGTGGTACCAATAATGAAGTCGAATACCGAGCTCTTATCACAGGCTTGGAGTTAGCGCTTCAAGCACAAGTGAATCACTTAAAGGTGAAAGGTGACTCAGACTTGGTAATCAAACAAGTCAATGGGGATTATGCCATCAGAAAATAAGAGTTAATCCCTTTGTATGATTGCGTCAGAAAGTTAATGGCGGAATTCCCTTCAGAAATGATATTTTCTTATGTCCCAAGATCACAAAATGCTCAAGCTAATGCACTGGCTAATATAGACATAGCTCTAGCAGATCCAAATCGGGACGAAACAACCATCAGTATTGCCCACCGTCGTGCAATTTCACCTTATGTTCAAGCTAGAATAGAGGAAATTAATGAAATTAGTCCCATTTCTGAACCGTATGGTCATACTACAGGATGGATGTCACCTATCAGGGAATACCTTCAAAATGGAACACTTCCACCTGATAGAGCCGAGAAAGAACAAATCCGGAAACGTGTGGTCAATTTTACTCTTTATGACGGCCCAAACCACCTAGAGAAAATTCTCTAAAAACGTGGTTTTGATGGAGTTCTCTTCAGATGCATTGATGGTGAAGAGACAATGGCTGTCATGAAAGAAGTGCATGCAGGAGTCTGTGGTGCCCACCAGTCTGGACATAGATTGTCTGGTCAAATTCAAAGGCTTGGATACTTTTGCCCTTCAATGATACAAGATTGTGTTGATTTCACAATGAAGTTTCATTCGTGTCAAGTAAATGCCAACTTTATTCATCAACCTCCAGAGTTTCTTCATACAGCTAAATACTCATGGCCATTTTCCACATGGGGAATGGATGTGGTGGGACCTTACCCTTTAGCTACGGCCAAGCAGTTTAAGTACATTCTTACTGCTATTGATTTCTTTTCCAAATGGGCAGAGGTAGTACCTCTCAAAGAAGTCAGTTCTAAATGCATTGTTAGCTTCATCAAGTCTAACATCATTACTAGATTTTGTGTCCCTCATACCATATTGACGGACAACGGCACCAACTTCTGTTCTTCTGAGGTGAAGAAATTGTATCAATAATACAACATTAAATCCAACCATTCATCTCGATATCATGCGGCGGCCAATGGACAAATAGAAGCCTTTAACAATAGTCTTTCAAATATACTACAAAAGATGGTGGATGAAGATAAGAGGTCATGGCCTGATAAACTCTTTCATGCTTTATGGGCTTATCGGACTACCACCCGCAATGCAACGCGGTCAACTCCATATTCGTTGGTATATGGAATAGAAGCAGTCTTGCCAATTGAAGTTCAATTTCCCTCACTCAGAGTAGCCATTTGTGATCAGTTATCTACAGATGAGAAATCCCAAAAGCGATTGAATGAATTGGAATGGTTAGATGAGAAATGATTGTGCACTTTGCACCACTTGGAAATCTATCAGAATCGAATAGCACGAGCTTTTAACAAAAAAGTTCGTCTTCGTTCATTCATTCAGGGAGAATTGGTATTAGTTCTCAGAACTCCAATGATACCAGGAAAGAAACCTCCCAAGCTTGAGCCAAAATGGGAAGGACCATATTTAATACATAGGGTCTACTCCAATGGAGCTTATTCATTAATCTCGATGGATGGAGAACTCATTACTACTCCAACTAATTCTAGATTTTTGAAGAAATATTTTGTATAAAATACAAAGTATTCACAAGATGTCCCTACAACATGACACTAAACTGTGCAGCACCAGTTCGTCCTTGTTATATGACGTTAAACTATACAACACTTGTCCAGTATGACCTTAAACTGCAACTTTGTCCCACACGACATTAAACTGTGAAACAATTCCCTAAAATGTCATGTATGACTTTAAACTACACCATGGTCATGTATGACATTATACTGCACCATCCATGGTCCATGCATATGACCCTAAACTATTTAAAAGTCCCTTACGTCTGGAAAGACGTTAAACTAAATAATCATCAAAGGTCCTGTAAGACCTTAAAACTGTACTTATGTCCAGCATGACACTAAACTGTAGAAAAAAAAAATAAAAAAATAAAAAAAATCCCAAATGTGTCCAACATGACGTAAATGGTGTGTTATTTTGTCCTTACTGCATGACATTAAACTGTGCAGTCCCCCTTTTTTGTCCAACATGAAATTAAATAGTATTGTCCCCATCGTCCTAACTACATGACGCAAACTATACAGAAATTCCTTGATACGTCCTACATGACATTAAACTGTATTTTGTCCCTGTAACATGACATTAAACTGTGCAACACCAATAGTCCTAACTGCAAGACTTTAAACTGCATAGTCCCTTTATATGTCCTACATGACATTAAACTATGCACCGTTAAGGTTGTTATTACCTATTGTTTCTCACACTGAGTATGACTCACATGATCTTAGAGAAAACCTCAACCGTACCACTCTCTTTTTGGGCCGCTAACCATGTATAAGTCCCAACAACATTTTTTTTAGGTCGTTGTCCCCAAGAACAACTTGACTATTAATTCATTCTTTAATTGAACTACACAAACATTGATCCTTGCCTTCCAGGCTGGGTATGTAGGCAACCTCCCAGGGTTCAAGCCCAAAAACAATCTCTTCACATCGGTTCACCACCATCTCATATGATGTTGATTCATGAAACCGCCCCTAGAATCAATATCTTTACATTGATTCACTTTCATCCTTGTTATATGACGTTAAACTATACAACACTTTTTTCTGGTATGACAATAAACTACAATACTCTTTTATTTCCTCATTTGAGAGGGAACCATTATTTACATTGATTTTTCAATCATGTTTCATTCCAAAAGACTATGTGCATACATGGTAATGCCTAAACTTTTTATCTCGGGTCAAACCATCATTGCACTAAAGTCCCCTTTCACCCTTCACATGTACGAACCAAATTTGTACAAAGGGTAGTTTTAGAACTACGTGGACTTGATTCCCATCCTTATGGGATACGTAGGAACATTCGAGTGTCCCTCGAATCCAGTCCCAAGTCTTTTGGGCCTAACCCCAAATTTCACTTTCAGTCCCTTGGCTGAAAAGTCCTCATGAAAACACACATTGTGTATTCATTATTATTGTCCAAACTCTATGACCCTAAACTAAGATCTCTCATACTTTCGTCCTGCACAACGTTAAACTGCATTTAAAGAACTACGTATAGCTTGATTCTCATTTTTATGAGGTACGTAGTGAAGTCCAAAATTTCAATTCAGGACCCATCCACAACATGATTATGGTTATTATTGACTTATGTATCTCTATATACATTGGACAATACCCATCTTTATGTGTTATAATCCTAACCTTAAATATTTTCAGATCTTCATAACCCTTTTCACGACTTTTAGTCACAAAAATGTCAAACTTCTGAGAATTCATTTGCCTGACAATACAGTACGTGCCCATAGGTGGCCTTGCATAAACAGTCCACATAACAGACTTTTTCGCCAAAAGATACTATTTATTTGACTATGCAGCAAATGCCCTTAGGTGGCCCTGCATAATTCAACCCCCTAACGAGTTTGTCAGATAGTGGTAACTTCATTCTTGGGAAGAATGCCTCTTTTGTCCTTATTTGTCTTAAACGACAGTATGTAGGGATCCGAAAAAAATAGCCATCCTTAACATATTTGTCCCATATCCTTTTTCAAGATCTGAAAGTATTCAATTCTATGGCTTATATTCTCCTTCCCTACATTTGGGTCAGACCTTCGTAGGAGTAATATTAATCCAGTTCTTCGATAATATTGTTTGGAAATATCTTTTCCATATTCAAGTACCTCTTTCCATAATGAAAACTCTATACTTTAGAAAATTTGAATCTCCATAAACTTTCACTGGCTTTTAGCACTAGGAAAGTAAATTTCTGATACTTCTTTTGCCTGACTATGCAGCACGTGCCCATAGGTGGCCTTGCATAAACAGTCCACATAACAGACTTGTCAGCTGAAAGAGGCTATTTATTTGACCATGTAGCCAATTCCCTTAGGTGGCCCTGCATAATTCAACCCCCTAACGGGTTTTGTTAAATAATAGTAACTTCATTCTTGGAAACTACTTCTTCTAATGCCTTTTAGTTCTTTTTCATATCATTCCTCAGATTCAAATATTCTTAAGCCATAGTTTACATATTTTCTCTCATACTTGAGTATGGTAATATGTTTTCAGATAAATTTTCAAGGAATTGAATCAATTTTAATCCATTTTGGTCAAAGCTATTTCGACCTTAAACATTAGCCCCTTTATGTCCGACATGCATGACTTTAAACTGCCCACAAAAGACAAAGGAACTCTGAATGAAAGTCAAGTTCCAGCTCACTAAACATACATTCTGTATGATTTAGGTAATATTGAGAAATTAAAAGATTCAAGGTTTATAGGGTTATTTGTAATAATCCTAGTAAAAATCAAACTATGCTTACTAGGCCCATTAGATTAGGTAAACTTGAAGCAGGTAGTGAAAGAATGTAGGTACAAATGATTGAAGATGAAAGTGTTTTTCCTTGATACACAAGAGTTAGAAGGACATCCACATACTGGAGTCTCTTCTCTTTTTCAAGAATTACAAAAGACTGTCAACATAAGTCTTCATTTGATGTACAGCATCCTGAGATTTATCAACAGTTACTTGAAGCTCGTGCACTTGACCAGCTTCAATCTTTTCAGCTTGATGAAGTGCCTTCTTAGCATCTGCAGTGGCTTTCATGCCATTCATATGAGTTTCATCCAATGATTTATTAAGCTGATCAAGTTCCCCAATAACGGCATCTAACTGTTGCTGGAGTTGCACCTGCTGGACGATTTTTTCTTTGATTTTATGCTTCAGCTCCTTCATCTTGGCAGCATAATCAGCTTCAGCTTGGGATACTGCAGCCTCAAATTTGTCTATGTTGACTGACAGTTTTACTCTGATCAAATCTTCGCGACTTTTTTGCACCTACTCCCTCATGAAAATGATCTGTTTCACCGTGGCATGGATCTTTTCATATCCAAAACCACCAAGTCCTAGTATAACAAATTGGGATGACAATCGAGGAATTTTCGACGGTAGCTCTTCTAAAGGAACCCTAGATATGATGTTCCATATGTTGTTCCATGCCTTACATCGTGAAAAGATGAACGCTTTAAGCATCTCTGGATCTGATTCAACATCATCGTCGGAGGGGGGCATGTAATCTGGAATTAATGCACTTAAAGAAGTGCCTTGTCCTGCTTTCCCCCCCCCCTGATTTGTACTTCTTCACTTTCAATTCCCGTTGGAGCAGAGGCTGAGGTCTCACCTCCGGACCTAGTCATTGCAGTTGATGGCCCTGCATGATTGATTGAAAGATTTAGTTAGCTTCAAAGGATAACAAAAGAATAGATTGTCTTACGAATAAAGTACAATCAAAAATATTGTTATCCCTTACCCAAGTATGGTTCATCAACCTGAGAATACCTCTCCCCATCTTTCCCGGTCTCAACAGGATTTTCAAGATGGGTCTCAGGAGGGTTTATTGGGTTTAGCTCTACTTGAGCTAATGTTTCTCTGCAATGGTAGGGTTAACATCAATTTCCACACCCTCTTCAGGCATTGGCAGTTCAATAGCTTCTATGGATGAAACTGCATATTATTTTCAGTCATGGTTATAAGTGTAAATTTTGTTAAAAAAAAAATTTTGGGAGAAGGGTATCACTCACGCCCAAGGTCTTCTAAATCACATGACAACTTAGCATGATCGTAAAATTCTTCAAAAGTCATTCCTTGATTCATCATTTCATCCAATGATATTTCAGAATACTGGTTAGTCTCACCAGTGGGAGCATTTGCTACATCTTCTTGCTGACTTATGTCCTGCAACCCCTGACCCTGGACAACATCTTCAGTAGTAGGAGGGATACTGGGAATGGATTGTAGCTCTTCTCCAGGAGCAACCAAGTCAGCTTGGGTCTGTGATTCTTCTACAGCACCCTCCACGCCCTTTGAAGGGGGGTCAGTCCCTTCCCTCAAGGGGGAAATTGAAGAAGCCCCTGCAATCCTCAGAAATATGAGTAACCATGTGATTATGAGTATAAACTCATGATTATTCGAAAAACTTACCGCTAATAATGAAGCGTTTAGCTATGGATTTCCTCCTTCGTTGCCTTTGCTTCTTTTGTTTTTTCGGAGTATCAGTAGTTTCCCTTATTGGCACTTTGATTGGCGAATGGAAAGCTATGTCCAGTGCCTCATTCATGGCCTACTGGCCTGGAGATATCTCACCTGGTTTGCGAGGAGAATCAGCAACAGCCCCAATAGCAGTACCACCAGGTCTATACTGTGGAGAAGGAACCCCAGTTCCTTTCTTTGCAAGCTGCGAGATGAAGAAAATAACTTCTTTAAGTAACAAAGCTTCCACTGAAATCAAGTTGCAAAGCAAATAAGGAAAGAAAACTTACATCTTCATGAGCCACATACTCTTGCCATTCCTCATCTCCAGAACCACCAACCCCCTCAGTGGCGCCACAATCAATCATTTCCTTCACCCGCCTGGTGATAGTAACAGAGTCATTAGTGGCATATATGAGCATTTCTAGCTCTCTGATGTAAGCTCGCACTTCATTGGGGTTATCTTCGTATTGAAGATTTTTAGAAGTCATAACATTTCCTATTCCATGAAGTTGTAGGCCCTCACACAAATCCAGCCAGGCTGTCTCAGTACCACAGTATAAGCCCTGCCATATCTGAACAGCCTCTGGTCTTAGATATGAAGGCTGTGAGGAAGGTCCTACAATTTTTGATTTTAATTTCTTCCCAGCTCCTGCAGCTACAGATAGAGAATAAGAAAGTAAGACGTATTGCTTTATGAAGTAGCAGTGATTAAAATTTCTACAATGAAACAACTCACCAGGAGTTGATGGAGTGGGTCTTTTAATTCTGGCCGGAGGATTATATCGGGCATGAAACCGCTTTGTTGCCGGTTGTGCCTCATCATCCCCATCATGATAATCCGGTGAATCAGATCTAGAAGAGGAGTCTGTTGAACCAATTTCAGGTGAGGAAGCATCACATTAATGAGGAAGGGTTTCTTTCTCTACAGTCCTCTTCCCCTTTCCCACTTGATATACTAGGTGATTCAATATCCCTTTGGGGTATGATGCTATCCAGTGTTCGGCATAATATGTAGTCAAATTATGTGCCGCTTTTTCAACTGGTAGATCAAATATTGCCCCAGTCTTCTCTCTTGATGTCAGCAGCCATAGTTGTCGAGCAACCATCGGATGTTTCTCTAACCTGACATGTACCGGAGGGGATAAAACAATCTGTTGCAGACATTTGAATTGGTGTGCAAATCTATATGGAGCATAGGCCTCACATATGATCTCTCCATCAATCCTGGCTACTAACACACCATCCCTGCAAGCTAGCATGTATGCCCTTAAATCCAAATGGGCTATTCCATCATCAACAAACCTCCCGGATGGAAGAATTCCATAGGGAAAGAAGTTGAATTCCTTAAACATGCTCAGCCTCACTTTCATTTCATAACCATTAACATCTAATAGAGAAATTCCAGAGAATGCTTGCACTGACGGTCTGAAGGAGCTTCCAGGAATTTGTAATCCATTCTGTACATTGTAAGCCCTAAAGTGAGTGGCGATCCATCCCCACAAAACCTGGAATGGTCCCACTATTCTTAAAGGAGATTTACCCATGAAGACATGAAGTAAACTCTTGTGAATCTTTGCTAAAATGGGGGTAGCTAACCCAACCATTTTTCCCTCAGCCAACTTTTCCGCAATGAAGAAGGTCCCTGGCCTAACGCCTCCCTTCGAATCCCTGACCGTCAAGAGATAAACACTGAGCCACATTGCCAAGAAACCCGCCAGACGAGTTTTCGTTGGAATTCATTGATTTACTTCATATCCCCACTTTTCAAACTCTCCTGCTTCTAGAGTTGGCCAGAATGTGCCAGGAGCTCCTCTCTTCTCAGGTTTTGGACAGGTGGTAGGATGTTTGGGCCTGGTATCCTTGGATTTCTTTTTCTTGGATCCTTTTTCTTTTGTCTCCATCTCTTTCTTCTCAATAAGAAACACATTCATCCATTCATCCGGATGAATATCTTTTCTAAAATGAGTTAATGAGGTCTCTGAACTCTTGAGCCTGTGGAAGATCTTAAACAATTCTCGAGCTAAAGCAGGAGTCTCCTTTGAATCATTCCAAGTCACCTTAAGAGGAATGAATTCATCATACATATCTCCCAAAATTAGAGCCCTTGAGATCTTGTGGACATCTCAAAAACTGATACCTACTTCTCCCTGAGTCATATGGAAAGAATTATTTGCTGGGCTCTAGTCGCTGAGTATCTCTGGCACGAAGTTATCATGTCTGTAAACATATGTTTGCCCAACCCAGACAGCTTCATATATTGCATCTCCCTTCAGATCCTCGATAAACTCTACACAGATCTATCACACCCAGTATGCCCACATCCAAGTTGGCTTCACACCTCCCCTAGGACGGAAGTCCCAACTTTTCTTCCAGCCTTTGGATTGATCCATCTGAGCATTTCGGAAGATCGAAGGATGACAATGTGGTTAAAGCTCAGGTGTATGTTTTTTCAGATCTGCTGTGCAAGGGCTATGATGCATCACATAGGCCTTCTCCACTATTCCAGCATTTATAAATACTCCTCCACCTGAGATATTTGCTGAAGAAAAGTTGATATAATTCTGAAACCATGAAAATGGAAGATAATTCTATACTTCTGGAATAGTGACTTCTTGTAGATGACCATAGCCATACAAAGGTAGATAAGTTCTTTGAGGAAAGTTGAGATGATATTTCTTCAGATACTTAGCCAAATTCGGAAGAGTTCTATCTTTGACACTATAATAATCATGGCCAATGATTCTCATCATATCATCTATCTGCTTGCTAGCCAGTTCATCAATTAATCTGGGTCTAAGAGCCATTAATTCTGCACAAAAGTTGAATAAATTAATTCATAAATGGATTGATTTTCCACAAACATTGTGAAAGAAATCAAAAAATGGCTAAAGGTATTAAGGCGTGCAAGTATGGAGATGGCGCACAAGTGTTACATGTGCCACACAAGTTTTTGTCGCGCATGTATCACCACGCAAGTCCTATTACCTTGAGAGTAGCGCGGCAGCGAGGAAACAGTGGAAAAATAGACTTACGCAGCGAAGATAGCTTGCGCGGCGAGAGCTCGAGAAATTCGGGATCAGATGATATACGCGGGAAAAGCTGTGTATTTATAGGCCAGGAAGCCTATCTGCGCACCGTACAAAGTGCGCTCAAAGCCTGCGCGACGAAAACTTACGCGCCGCCCTCTGTGCCCTGAAGACTTGCGCGCCCCCTTTTCCTTTGGATGTATTCGATTTCCTCAGAGTCAAATCCTCTATTTCTCTCCGGATCCAACTCTGAGGGGGGACTTTTGTTGACTCTCCTTTCGTCACAGAATCTAAAGATTGGAAAAGGGGAATATCTGAGCTCAAAGTGATTCAACCTTTGAAGAAAATATCAAAATTCGACAAAGGTATAAACAAAGGATCAAAAACACTTGTGCTGCGCAAGTTCTATCACTATCGCGCAAGTCCACTTGCGCGATGCCCATGTCGCGCAAGTGACTTGCGCGACCTAAGTGATAACCGCCCGGTAACCACCCAGGGTCTTCTCCTGCCTATAAATAGACCCTGTGGGCCCCCCATTCGAGAGGATTTTTTCCAGAAACTCAGATTGAAGCTCCCGACACCCAATTCTCTTCTCAAAGCTTTCGGAACACTTCTAAGTTAATTTCATACCTAGAACGGAAGATCTAAAGAGTGGGAGGAAGGCCTAAGTGTTGAAACTCATCAACACTTGCGCGCCTGATTGGCCAACCCTTAAGTGAAGTGACCACACTTGCGCGCCGCCTTACTCCTTCGATAGAACTTGCGCGTCACTTTTATGGAAGAACCTCAAGAGGATTCTAAAGGATTTAAATAAGAGTCGCTCAAGTATTTCATTGCTGGTTGACCATCGCGCAAGTATACAATGTATCGCACAGGAATACCTACGCGACCAATACTTGCGCGCCGCCGCAGTACCTGCGCGCCTTCCAAGACTTGCGCGCCCCTTCCTTTTTGGGTTCCTTTCTTGCCCATTTCACCCCTCTTAAGCCATTACACCTTTCCTTTCCAGATTCAGTATTCAAGACACTCTTCAAATCCATTTATGGCATGATTTCTTGATTTGACTACCTTATCTGAAAGGAATTATGTGGAATATCTCTCAAGACCTAGTGATTTACATATCTTTATGTCACTAAAGATTGAGAGTTCATTCATTCAACCTCATCCTTTAAGATGAAAGAATCCTTAACCTGGGTATCCTTTTCAGGAATAAGTCCCAGTCATAATCATGGGCTTCCTTTTCAGGAGTAAGCCCCATGTCCCCTAACCTGGGCCTCCTTTTCAGGAATAAGTCTCAATCATAATTATGGACATCCTCTTTAGGAGTAAGCCCCAAGTCCCTTAATTTTTGGGCATCCTTCTTAGGAGTAAGCCCCAGATCCTCTAATTTGGGCTTCCTTTTCAGGAGTAATCCCCAGTCTCAAATATGGGCATCCTCCTTAGGAGTAAGCCCCAAACCTTAATCCATAACCTGGGCTTCCTTTCCAGGAATAAATCTTAGTAATAAATTCCTTAACCTGGGCCTCCTTTTCAATAGTAAGTCCCAGTCATAAATCTTGGGCTTCCTTTTCAGGAATAAGCCCTAAGTCCCTTAAATTCTCTTTAACCAGTCCTAATTTACGTTTAATCTCGGATTCCTTCTCAGGAGTAAAACCCAATTATCAATCCTCTCCTAATTTGGGTTTCCTTTTCAGGAATAAGTCCCATGTTAGAGTATTCAAATCTCCATGAAGCACATATACCTTTATAGACCCTGTTCCTAGATTTTCTCCCTAATGTAAATCCTAAACCTTCATCTATCTGGGCAGTCATACATACATAAGCCCCAAACCATTTCTTATGATTACATCTTTCATGGCCCAATTGTCTAGTTTATTACCAATACCTCTTGTTTCTCACACCGAGCATGACTCACGTGAGCTTAGAGGGTAAAAGTAATTATGACATCCTTCTTTCAGCCATCAATCATAAACATCATACTCCCTTATTCATAATACGTGGGTTATGATTCCTTTTCCATAACAAAGGATACGTAGGTAGCCCATCTATGGGTTCAATCCCAACTTTGAAATAATTCATGTCCTTCTGAATGACAATAAACTTCAAGGGACCCACTGAGTGGCATTAAAACCATCCTAGTAATCATAATGACCAAGAGACTTTTATATAAATATTTTGAAGGATACCATTGACCAAGAATTTCTAAATAGATATAGATGATTCTCTATCGATGAAGAACCTCGAATACATATAAAAGAATCTCTAAATTTCTTACATATTTGATCATTGATTGTTAAACTGAAGGAAAGCTCATTTTATACTTGGTAATATAATAAGGATTCACGAACATAACATAAATCTATAAAGAGAGTCCCAGAATAGACAATAATTCCCCTCAAAAAGGTGTGATGAGTCCGACCTCCCATCCTCTCGACCAATGAAAATTCCTAAGCCTCATTAGTCCACAAGCTAATGAGCCCCTACCTTTGGAAAGTAGGTCCAAATGGATGTGGAATCATTTGATGTTTCCAGTTCTACGAAAAAAACCCGTTAGAAACCGATCGTAACGTTTGAATCTCCCAACCAGGAGGTCATCCCTGAATTCCGAGGGAAACAAATTATCATTATTTCTCTTTTTCCTACTTTGAGATGATTTGATATGGATTTTAATAGTTATGACATTTTTTTTGTTTCCTTTCCATGTTTTGGGACAACAATCTTCCTTTCACCAACTTTATCCCAATGGTTGGGTGTATGACATCTCATTCCATACAATGCTTCATATTGTTCCATTTGAATACTAGAATTGAAACTATTATTATATGAGAACTCCACCAAAGGTAAATAATGATCCCATATTCCTTTAATGTAATGTGAGCATGATCTCAACCAATATTCTAATGTTCAGACCGTTCTTTCTGATTGATTGTTAGTTTGTGGGTGATAAGTAGTACCCAAATGAGGCTCAACATCAAAATATTTCTATCTACTTTTCTAGAATTTTGATGTAACTTATAGATCATGATCATACACAATTGATAGGGGTTCTAAATTAAGTCTTAAAACTTAATTAATATAGATTCATGTGAGGCACTCTAGTGGATAAACTGACCTTATATAGAGGAAATTTATAGATTTGGTAAGTTGATAAAAAACCCTCTATAAAGAATCATTCCTTTATGGTGATTTTTCTAATCGAGTGACAAAATAAATAGTGATTTCATCCCATTTCCATGTAGGAATAGGTAGGGGTTTCATGAAATATCTTGGATGTTGTCTTCCATCCTCCACCTATTGATAAACTACACATATTGTTATATAGTCCATAGATTCACACTCCATATTATCCCACTAGAAATATTCCTTTAAATATATATACATCTTCATGATATGAGGGTGTGTAGAGAAATTCAAGCTAGAGAAATCATATGATAACTCTCTTTTATCTCATGTATAGTGGGAACACATAGTCTCTTCCCAAATTTCAGAATTCCGTCCTCACACATGATGTCTAGAAACTTCCCATCATACATAGATTTAATTTTATTTTGAATATTCTCATCATTACACATAGAACTTTTAATTCATTCCAATAAATATGGTTGGGAATATAGTTGAAAATGTAATGATGATTCACATTCCTTGATAATTCCTATATACATATTTTCTAGATCCATGTACACATGATCTTTTTCAATACTCAATTTGTTCTTAACACCCTGATCCTTATTACTCAAAGCATCTTCTACCTTATTATCCATTAGTGGGTGTTAGTGTATTGAACAATAATAGTCCTTGATTATCTCGAACCTTCACATTTTTCTTATGTTGAGTTATTTCTATGATGATATATATTTCAAAATCTTGTGATCTATATATATCTCATATATTTCACCATAGAGATAGTGTAACCATATCTTTAGATCAATGATTACAACTACTAACTCAAGATAATGATTTGGATAGTTCTATTCACGAGTTTCAAACTTCCTTGATGCATAGTTAATAACTCTTTCATTCTGTATAAGGAAACAACCATGTCCTTTTTTATGCATCACTATAAATAAAAAAACCACTATTTATAGGTAGTAGAGTCAGGATCGGATCATTCACCAATATTCTCTTTAATTCATTATAACATTCTTCACATACTTTTTTCCGTACGAGGGTTAGCTAATCGGGCGAAGTTTTGAACGAAATGCTAATAAAAACCTACTAAAAATAAAACTACATACCTTGGTTAGGTTCGTTGGTGTAGGACATTCCTCAACCATCTTTGTCTTTGTTGGATCAACTTATATTCTATCTTTGAGATCACATGGCCACTAAAACAAACTTTTTGAATCCAAATTTCACACTTTCTAAACATCTCATATAACTTATTTCCTCTCAAAGTCTTCAAAATAATGCGCAATTAATTCTCATGATCTTTGTAGATTTTAGATTATACTAAGATATCATCAATAAATACCACAAAAAAGTTGTCCATATATTCCTTTAAAACTCTATTCATTAGGTCCATGAAAATAGAGGGTGCATTAGTCAATCCAAAGGGCATTACTGTAGATTTGTAATGCCCGTATCTGGTTTGAAATGATGTCTTTGGAATATATTCCTTCCTGACATGCAACTGATGATATCCAAATTGATGGTTAATAATTGAAAAATATTAGGCTCTAAAAATTTGATTAAATAAATCATCAATGTACAGAATGGGATACTTGTTATTTATTATAATATCAATGACTTCACTATAGTCAATACATAGCCTCATGGATCTATATTTCTTCCTACCAAAAATAATGGGGGCTCTAATTAGAGAAACATTAGTGTGAATAAATCATTTATCCCTCAATTCCTCTAGTTTTTTCTTAAGATCCACTGATTTCGTTATTTCCATTCTATAAGGATTATTTGATATAGGCCTTTCACCATGAATTAAATCAATAGAAAATTAAATTTCCCACTCCATAGGAATTCCTGGTAAATCCTATAGATATACATCAATGTATTCTTGCAAAATAGGTACATCATAAATTCAAAGATTTATTTCCTCATCCATAGATATTGTTTTATATTCCTCTGTAATAATTACATTCAAAAGAGCTATTAGGGTGGATATAGATAAGAATAAGATGGAGATGATTCTTTTCTAATGAAAAGGGACTCGACATCATTATCAAAAATTGTAACTTCTTTCTTCTTGAAATAGATTTTCTCATCATAATTTTAAATGGAAGCCATTAAAATAATTATATCAAATTCAATGATATGTATGATGATAAGGCCATCAACTAAAGCACATTTATGTGTCATAAAGGTCACTGATTAACACATCTTTCTTTTAATGACACTTACCTTAGGTTTTTTTACTAGAAACTCCTTTATTAAATAAAATTGGAAGTGTATAATTTTCATGGAAAACTAGGAATATATAAAAAAAATGTGATAATACAATATCAAATTATCCATTGGCTATGTTTGAGGAAATTATTAAAGAACCTACCACCACATCATTAGGAACTTTAACCTCAGTAGTTGTGATTGCATAAGCTTGGAATTACTCCATTGACCTTCTTTAGGGATATTTTCCTTGACATATAGAACATTCATGTCCATAATTACATATCCCATTATAATTATTGCATTGAACATTGGAAAATTCATTTTTTCCCTTGTAATCACAGGCTTGGTGTCCTTTTTATCGACACTTGAAAAAGACTATCATTCACTTCAGACAAGTACCAAAGTGTTTCTTCACAAAAAAACTATAGGGTGGAGAGTAAACTCTTCCCTTCTTCCCCATTTCCTTATTTCATTTTCCAGAGTGTTTAGTAGCCCTCTTATTCTCTTACTTTACTTTGAATTCATATGAATTAGATAATTATTTTTTATTTCTTGATTGAATATGAGACTATATCTTTATATGATGTGAAAATTTTGAAGATCAGTGCCCTTAATATCAATGGTTTTAAAAAATCAAAGAATCTATCAATATTTATCCTTGGATTACATTTGTAGTCCATGGCTAGCCTTACTATCCTTGTAAATATATCTTTATAATTTGCAACAATTTCATTCCCTTTAACTCTAATATTCAAAAATTTCCTCTCCATATATGTTCACTATTCACAAGAAAAATATTTTTCTAGGAAAATTTCCTTAAAATCACCCCATTACATATTTCATATTTCTTCCTCCTCCTTTTTGTTTTGAATTAGTGATCACGATTGATCTGCATCTCTCGATATATGATAAACTACCATGACAAACTTCTTTCTTTTGTTACTTCCCAAAATAAGAATTATCTTCTCTAAAAAATTTTTACCATTTCTCTTCTACAAATGGGTTAATAGTCCCATTGAATGATGGATACTACTTTCACATAATGATGTATAACATTTATCCTCCAAATTTTGGTTTAGGATTCTCCATACAGGTATGGTTATTGTTTATAAATGGAGTTAGTTGTCCATGTATAGTTATAAGTTTCTCAACACTAGTTGCAACTCCAATGCAGATATCATTAACTTTTATTGGAGTGAAATCCATACATGGAAAACATTCCATGATACAGTATCCAATCCTTCCAATAGGCTCTATTTCAAAATAATGGAATACACTAGATTAGGTTATAAATCATTATGTATAATCTAAAACTAGAAAAACAATTAACATAAATTCAAATTCAATTCATAGTTATTCTCAAAATCATAAAAAAAAATTCTTTAAGGAAAAATTTACTTTTAAATCCTTCAAAATGGTTTGAAAAGAAAATGTGACTTATCCTTAGAATAGGCCCCAAAAGTGTCAAACCAGGTGTGCAGTAAGGCCAATTATCGTGTATTAGGATACCCCAAGTCTGTCTTGAGACACCTTCTCATAGTTATTACCCATATGTAAATATGTGCAAGAACCACGACCTCTTATGGTATCCAAATTGGGATTTATTGTTAGAAATTTACACATAATGTCTACCTTAGCAAAATTCTAGGATTTTATTTTATTAATATTCTAAAATCCAATCGTTGGGATATATTATATAATAAATTTTTTCAATATCTAGTTTTTAAGGTTTTAACTAAAATTCCTATGATACCAACTGTAAAGAACCCCACCCCAGTTGCTCGGAGCATATGCCTTACATCATTACATTGGAACAATAAATAAGGAATTCATATAACAAAGAAAAAAATAGTTTACCATCTTTTCAAAATAATATAAAGATACAGGTTCATAATTACAACTTGAAAGGGAGTACCACATATTATCTATACTGGAAACAACCATAAACATCTAGATTATCTTTAAAAGTCATTCACAATATACATATTTGCATCAGGGGTAAAATTAAACATTACAAATGGGTGAGATCAGATGCTAAGTATGGGTAAGTAATATAGAGGAAGCATAAAAATAAACCATAAGGCAAGGTGAATAACTAAAAACACTTCTAATTAAAATAAAAACATGACCATAATATTGTAGTAATAAAAATTGATTAAATAAAGCCATATAAGTGATCATAGGAGAATGAAACTTAACCATGGATATTATAATAGTTTAATAAATGCATGGAATGTCAAATACTAATCTTATAATGACAGAATGCATAATGTGGGACATCAAAAACGCATCGTTAAGGCCTTATTCCAAGACCATACATAAATGGGTAAAAACCCAAACCAGTTTGTCTCATGAGAACTAACAATGAACAGAGGGGCTATGATGGGACCCACCCAACACTTACTAAGTCCAATTCATTCCCTATATAAAATGGGTGAATGATAATCAACATATAAATTCACATTGAAAATAACATATGAAATGTAAAAAACATTACCCAACCAATAAACATAATCACTAACCATTACAAGTAATATCATGAATGGTATCAAGATAGCACATACATAGTCTAACTAATCATAAAACATTCAATAAAATATGGTATATGATATCATAAAATATTAATCAAAATTAAAATTAACAATCGACAATAGTGTTGAAATAGATGAAAATACTCTAATAAAATCATCAATTATTTTTTTGAGAGAAATACTTTTTTACTTTGCAAAGTAGAGTTATTTGAAAAAATCATTGTATACAACCAAAATTTAACTAAGATAGTTTTTTATAATAAAATTATTCATTTTAGAAAAGTAATTTTGTCTTAAAAATATTATATTGTGCACTTTAAAATTGGTATTAATTCGAGAAGTTCCCTTAAATTGGGCTTGCGTAATGAGAAGAATTGAAAAGGGAACCTTGTGAAACATGTATTACCCATAAAAAATTACACTGGTATAGATGCATGATTATGGGACATAATCACTTAATTTATCAGAATAATATAAAATTGATTGCAAATTACATAGGTGTATAGAGGTAAAAAGAAAAACCTGAATGAAATAGGAGGTTTGGTAATAAACCCTTACCTTTTGTCTGAATGTCTCCTGCACTTGACCTTAATGTCAAGGATATTAAAATTAAATCAATTATTTAATTAACTAATAAACTTTTATTCATTTAATTTATTTACTATAAATTTTCAATACTTTTATTTTCTTTTTTTATTATAAGATACAATTTTATTGCTCGGGAGCACTAATTTCCTTGGCATTCATGATTGGTATACTTGTATATGAGTTTGAAAGTTCATGTGGAAAGGGTATAATAGAATAGAATTGAATTTATATGATATTAATGAACATAAATAAGTTTTAATAGTTATATATATCATTTTTTATATGGTATGAGGATGAATAATTAGATATTACATTTAGTGATAATCATTTACATTATTATGGCGGTTATTGATCATAATGAACTCATTTTGTTTTATTATTTAGTATTATGAAAAATATATTACTTCTAATACATAATAAAGGTTTCAATACATATATTTTATTCTGGTTTAACCATGAAAAATGGTTTCATTACAATCCTTGTAGGATAAATTTAAGAATGAAAATTTGTCGTCCACAAAGGATGTAAATCAGGACCTCGCGGACGACGATTTCATTTTTAAAATAAAAGAGAGAGAGATAGAGAGAGATAAGAGTTTCATAAAGTATATTACATTAACATGATATAATTATAGTATATATATGATACTAGATTTATCATGATCATTTGGACAGAGGATGTGAGGATAGAATAATTAAAGAAAATAACTTGAAAAGAATTTAAAAGGAAGAAGATTTTACCTATTGAATAATACTCCTTGAGAAACTCCTTAAATGGATTAGTTTAGGTATATTGATGACACCAAAAGATCATATTAATGGGGTAGAGTAGTGGGGAGTATATTGGGAAGAATATTTATACGGCTCAAAACATAGAAGGTGTGAGGATAAGGGGTGGTGAGTGAAGTATTTATAGTGAAGGAGAGGGGTGATTTGTCATTATTTTACTCATTATTTTATTATTTTGCTCAAGAAAATAAAAAGTGTTAAATATTATGACTAAATATAGTAATATGTTCATTTATATAAGAACAAAATGTTATTACATCATCCAAACATCACCTATGACTCAATAAATCATGTATTTATCATTTATCATAAATTATCGTATTTTTCTATTTGCCAAAAATTCGGGTATTTCAGAAAAATCCCAAAAATAACCCTAACCATTTTTTGATATTTATAATTAAAAAATGTGATCCACTTTTTGAAAACAATTTTCTAAATATGGGAAATTTAATTTTTAATTAAAACAATCCTTTATTCAAAAATTACAGATTTTAAATCTATAACTTATTTTATAACACTATAAAAAGGTAACTAAGGTATAATAAAATTATCCTAAAATAATGAGATACAAAAATTTTGATTTATTAATGAATTTTAAGAAAATTAAATTTATTTTGAATCATTTTATTAATTATAAAATTATAATTAAATATTTATGATTCTCAAAAATACAAACACTTAATTAATAATATTTAAAATATACATTTACCTATACTGTGATATAATTTTATCATAATTTAATTTACAAGATGCTTGAATTTTATTTATAAAAACTTGGGTGGGGTTACTATTCATTTGGTGGATTTACTATTCATAAGGGTCATATTACAATTCCTAAGGTCATGTTATAATTTCATCGGTATAGGTTCCTTAACTTCTAGAAATACCTCTTATTTCATTAATTATTCATCTATGATGTTTGTATTATGTTCTATAAGTGGTTATATGTAATATATACTATATGAAATAATCATAAAAAGGGAAATTTAATTGATTGATTTTTGGGTCATTACATTCTCCCCTCCTACAATAATTTCTTCTTCCAAATTTCCAAATTGTCATCCCACAGAAAGATTTGGGTAGTTCATCATCATATGCTCCTTAGGTTCCCACATCACCTCCTCAATATTATGATTTTCCAAAGTACCGTTACCTACCGAGTCATCCAATTCCTCAACACCTATTCTTTAGTGTCAAGAATTCAAGTAGGCTCTTCATTGTACGATAATTAGAGTTCCAATCCTATCCCTTAAAAAGTGAGTACATGTGTTGGGTTTGGCATGTAATTCCTCAAAAAGGATATTTGGAACACATTGTGAATCTTAAAAAGGCTTGGAGGAATTACTAAATTATAATCCATAGCTCTAATTATCTCTATAATTTCAAAAGGACCAATGTACCTGGGGCTTAGTTTCCCTTTCTTCCCAAATCTTATAACACCCTTCCATAGAGATAATTTCAAGAAAATGAGATCTCCCACTTGAAACTCCAAATCCTTTTTTCTATTATCGGCATAACAATTTTTTATAATTTGAGCTTCTTTAATATGGGTTTGAATTTTCTTCACCTTCTATGTTGTTTCTTCCAAAAGCTCTAGGGCCACAAGCTTCCTTTCACCAACTTCATCCCAATAAGATAGTGTGCAACATCTATTTCTATATAGTGCTTCATATGGTTCTATTTTAATACTATAATGAAAACTATATTTTATGTAAACTCCAAAAAGGTAAATATTGATACCACATACCTTGAAAGTCTTGTTATCATGGTCTGAACATATATTATAATGTTTGGATCATTCTATCTATCTTCTTATCAATTTGAGCGTAATAAGAAGTACAAAAATAAAGCACAATATCCAAATATTTTTGGAGAATTTTCTCTAATTTCAATGAAAATCATAGATGTCACGACCCGACCCAACGGGGCTCGAGCCGCGACTCCCCAAGCCCGCCTCCAATAGGCCAGGGGCTGGCGACCAGCGCCGAGTAGGCTATCTCACACATGGTAGGCATTTGCCTATGGTACCTGTACGCACACACCCACAAACACCTCCATGAAACAATGCAGAGATATATAAAACTAAAAAGGAAATGCATGCATACATCTATCCCAAACCAGAGTACATGAGAAGTACAAAAGGGAAAAATAGGGCCCACCAAAAGAAAACTACAAGCGTGTCCAACCTGCTCTGACGAGGGGAACGCTGCCACAAACACCCGCCGGAAAGCTCCCTCAGCACAGCTTCGGTAAACACCCCGGTCAACACGCTCACTAAGCTCTGCCTGCTCCGGGTCCTCCTGGAACTCCGTCGAAGGGCCTGTGGTCTGACAAGACACAAACATGTGCGGGCGAAGCCCATGCCGGGGTGAGTATAAACATACTCAGTAGGCACCCCAAAATCCCAAAACCCAAGGGAGAAACTGAAAGGAAACAGTCCCCTCAACCCAGCCAGAGGGAACCCAGACGTGAGAGAAACTCCATCTCGTGACCATCCTCGGCTAAACACATCTAGTCAGCTCAACTCAGGTGTATCCCCATACATACACCTTGAACAGACCAGATATACTCAGATCACGCCACAAAGCCATAAGAGGTACCGACCTCGTCACCAGCAACTATCCACAACCAGGAGAGTACACCCCATGATCACTGTCATCCCAGATGACACTCATCCGGGAGATACACTCCATCAGGTCCCAAACAAACATCTCAGATGCTCACCCGAGTGACCACACACGTCGGATAACATCACTCGCTGAAACAACATAACCACCAAACTCCTCGGATAGGGGATCACCGCTAGGGTCCGCTAGGGGATACCAAGACCCACTCCGGTATACGTAGCTCATAGATACGGGATCACTCCTATGGTCTGCTGGGGGATACCACGACCCAATCTGGCATACGTAGTTCTCACAGATAGGGGATCACACCCACGATCCGTTGGGGGATACCACAACCTGATCTGGCGCTCGACAGAAACTCCACACTCAGATAGAGGATCGTCGTCCATGTAAAGATGGTCACGACGATACCGGAACCCTATCTAGTATAACTCACGATGTAGGGGATCGAACCAACGATGCTGCAACCCTACCGAAACCACGCGCTGAGTAGGGGATCGCATAACCAACGATACCGTAACCCTACTATAAACCACATGTTGACTAGGGGATCTTATACCCGACGATGCCACAACCCTACTGAGCACGGCCCACCATGTAGGGGATCATATTTCTGATGATGCCACAAACCCTACGGGGTTAAACTGCTAGATAAGGGATCGCCGCCCGTAAATTAGCGGTCACAGCGATACTAAGAACCCGATCTAGGGTAAAGATGCTAGAGGATCCACTCTGGGCCCACCGGAGGGATACCACAACTCTAACAGTTTAAACATCCCATCGTGAGGACCACAAACCCATACGAAGGTTGTGATGCCACACAAACCCTCGTAGGAACGAACCAAGGGAGAACCCTCAACCACTGCTAGTCCAAACGTCGGTAACCAGAGCGACCCACCACAATGCCACAATGCGCACCTCCTAAGCCAAAACCGAGGCCACCATCGCGTTCCACATGGAAAAGCACGCAGGATAGGCTGTTTACTCGCCCGAAACGGAGCACCGGTGAAAAGGGTGCTATTCACCATAGCTCGCTCGTGCGGGGCCCACACAACAATCCCGAAACCCATCGAGCGGATCACACCACAGCGATCCCCTCGAAAAAACAAGCGGAATCGACTACTCGCTCGTCCAAAACGGACACCTGGTGAAAAAGGAACTATTCACCGAAGCCCAGCTCGGGTGGGGCCCATGCCTAGATTCCGAAACTCATCGAACGGATCTCACCACTGCGATCCTCTCAGAAAAACACATAGGTTTGACTATTCATCCACCAAAATCAGACTCCTGGTGCAAAGCTGTGTTTCTCCGCAAACGCCAAACCCGGCCTCATGGGGCCCGCACCCCGTTATCAGTCCCAACACCCGGAAACCATCTCAAAAACTCCATCGTACCATCAGGGTCTCAACGCCACTGACGTCACATCAATCGGACGCTCCGGGTAGAAGTTACAATGGCCCGAAGTCGTGAAATAATAAAATAATATTATTTTATACGACGTTTCTAGCTCCCGGGCCACGATCCTGAACATTTAAACCCTCAAACCCACACCAGAGGGTCCACCTCATCGTCATGGTCGCGTCTCCACAAACGGCACGTGAATCTGGCTCCAGGATTGCAAGATACGGGGGTTTAAAGACCTCCGTATGAGAAAAGAGGCCGGACCGGCCGCCGCCGCCGGCCCGCCCTGGCCGGCAGCCCTCTGCCGCGTGCCGCCGTCTCGCCCCCGCGGCTCCGCCGCGGACCGCTGGGGCACCCCGGTGGTCCGTTTTGCGATCTGGAGGCTTCTACACGACCCTCGGGACACGATCTACACTTCTACGACTTCAATTTGCCGAAAAACGCAGCAAAAACGGGATCGGGGGTTAAAACTCAAATCTGCCTACCTCGCGGGCGAAACGCCGACGTTCTGCCTTAGATCCGCACTCCAGAGCTTCCGTTGCGTGCTCCTGGAACGTCCTCCATCGAATTCTGAGCTTGTGGGTGCTTCGTTTGCTCGATTCGGCAGAGCGGCGGTGAAGAACGTCGAGAGGAACGATAAAGGGGGGGGGGGCGCTGATATTTATATCAGCCGCCCGCCGGCGCCAAACCCGCCTCAGACCCGACGCACAATGCAAACAAAAGTAAGGTCACCCCTAGGGTAAACGCACCATTCTGAACGCAATGGAGGACTCAGATTTTCCATCCGTGACTCCATTCAGAATTTATTTGAGCCGACGCCCGCACATTAACTTCGCCACTTATTTACAAAAACGCCCCTGGTGGCGTTTCTCACCGCAGGCCCGCCCCTGCAAAGTTTACACACCGCCTAGGGTAAACGGCACGTTCCGGACGCAACCGTGCCCTCAAATTCCTGTTCTGAGCTACCGTTTAGGATATATCACACCCCCTCCATGTGCATAGTATAAAATTAATTCTGGGCACATCGGGCTTCGGAATCGAACGTCGTCTTCACGCATAGCTCTGGAATTATTCGTAGAAATATTCCAAAGTCTGAGAGGACCAAAAACTCGAGTCTCTACAATAGATCATGATCAGACAAAATTGAGAGAGGGTCTCCATGAAGTCTTACAAATTTATTAATATAGTGTTTTTTAAGGTGGTCCAGTGGAAAATCCTCCCATATAATGAGGAAATGTGCATATTTGATAAGTCGGTCAATAATCACCCATATTTCATCATTCATTCATGGGTTATTTGGTAATATAGTGAAAAAATCCATAGTGATGTCATCCCATTTCTATGTTGGAATAGGTATGGGTTTCATGACACCTCTATGATGTCCTCTTTTTTCCTTCACCTGTTGACATACTAAAAAACATGATACATAAACCGCAATTTCCCACATCATATTGTCACACCAAATATTTCCCTTCATATATCTATACATCTTAGAGATACCATGGTGTATAAAGAAATTCAAGATATGGGCATCATCCAATAACTCTATTTTTAGCTCAGGTATCGAGGGAACTCAAATCCTCCTTCCAAATTTCAGAATTCCATCATCACACATGATGTCTGGAAGCTTCCCATCATTCATATATTTAATTTTCTTTTTTATAATCTCATAATTTCACTAAGAACATTTAATTATTTAATATAAACATGGTTGGAAAAATAGTTGAAAAAGGTAATAATGCTTTACCTTCCATGATAATTCCCATATCCATCTTTTCTAGATCCATGTACATAGGATCTTTATAAATCCTCCTTTTGTTTATAACTCCATGATCCTTCATACTCAAAGCATCTTCTACCTTATTTTTTTCCTTGGGTGGTATTTAATTGAATAATAATAATTATTTTGTAGCTTGATCCATTTCATTTTCCTCATGTTGAGTTCTTTTGGTGATAATATAAGTTTCAAACTCTTAGGATCTGTATATATCTCACATATTTCACCTTAGAGAAAGTGTCTCCTTATCTTCAGACCAAATATTACAGCTTCTAACTCAAGATAATTAGTTGGATAGTTGTATTAATCTGTTTTTAGCTTCCTTGATGCATATTCAATTAATCTTTCATTTTGCATAAATACACAAGCATGTCCATTTTTTGACGCTACACTATAAATAAAAATCCCACCATTTCTTGATGGTAGAGTCAGGATCTGGGCATTCACCAATATCCTCTTTAATTATTCAAATCATTCTTCATAATATTTTTTGCATACTAAATTAACCCCTTTATGAGTAATCTTAGTTAATAGGATATCTAATTGGGTGAAGTTATGAATGAAACTCTGATAATAACCTCCTAAACAAATAAAAACACATACCTCATTTATGATTGTCAGTGAAGGAAATTCTTAAATCGCCTTTGTCATCATAGTACCAACTAATATTCTATCCTTTGAGAAAAAATAGCCAATAAAATAACCTGTTTGAAGTTAGAATTCATAAGTGATAAACATCCCATATAACTCGTTTATTCTAAGTGTATTCAGAATAATGCACAAGTGATTCTCATGATCGTCTTATATTTTTTATTATACTAAGATATAATCATTAAATACCACAAAAAAGTCATCAATATATTCCTATAAAAATCTATTCATTAGATCCATGAAAACAAAGGGTTCATTATTCAGTCCAAAAGGCATTACTATACACTCATAATGCCCATACATGGTTAAAAATTTTGTCTTTGGAATATCTTCCTTCCTCACAAGCAACTGATGATATCCTGATTAATGATCAATCTTAAAAAAAATATTGGGATCCGTGAATTTCTTCAAATAAATCATCAATGAGAGGAATAAGATATTTTTTCTTTATCATAATATCCTTGATTTCCCAATAGTCAATACATAGCCTCATGGATCCATCTTTCTTCTTGACAAAGAGAACATGGGATCCCCAGGGGGAAACACTAGGGAAAATAAATCCTTTATCACTAAATTTCTCTAGTTATTTATTTAGCTCCACGAATTCCATTATGGCCATTCTATAATTAGTCTTGGATAAAGGAATTTTCTCCCTGAATTAAATCAATATAAAATTCAATTTCCCACTCTAGAGGATGTCCAAGTAAATCCTCCTAAAATTCAACAACGTATTCTTGAAAAATAAGTACACCCTCAATTTGATGATTTATTTTCTCACACATAGATCCCCAATAATTTATTTCATAAAAGCTACTGGTGGTGGATCTAGATAATAATATTATGGTGAGGTTTCTACTATAATGATAAGGGACTCTACATCATTCTCATAAATTGTAACTTCCTTCTTCTTGAAGTAGATTTCCAAATAATAATTTTAAATTCAATCCATACTAAGAATTATATAAAATTAAATCATTGGTATGATGATAAGTTCATCAACTAAAGTACATTTATGTTTCATATAGGTGATTTGTTTGCACATCATTATTGTTGTGATAATGCCCTTAAGAGTTTTGACTGAAATCTCCTTTGTTGAATAAAATTGGAAATGTGCATTTTTCAAGGAAAACTAGGCAAATATAAAATAATGTGATTATCAATAATCAAATAAATCATTTGCTAGGATTGAGGAAATGATTAAAGTACCTATCACCACATCATTAGGACCTTCAAATTCAACAGTTGTGACCATATATTCTTGTCCTTCATCCCTTATCCTTCTTTAGGGAAATTTTCCTTAACATATAGGAAATTTAGGTGCAAAATTTCCCATCTATTTACAATTATATCCTTAAACATTGGCATATTATTTATTTACCATGAAATCATGAGCTTGGTGGCCTTTTCTCCACACTTTATAGACTCCCATTCCCATCAGACAAGTTACAGGGTGTTTCATCCCATAGCTAATATAGGGTGGAAATTTAACTCTTACCTTATTCCCCATTTCCTTATTTAATTTTCCATAGTTTTTAACCACCCTCTTCTTCACTTACTTTAATTTGAACTAATATTACATAGATAATTCTTTTTTCTATCTTGATAGCACATGAGACTATATCTTCATATGATGAGAAATTTTAAGAGACCATTACCCTTTAGAGGAATGGTTTTTAACCATCAATAAATCGGTCAATATTTCTTCTTATATTACATATGTAGTCCATGGATTTCCTTCCTAGACTTGTAAAGTTTTCTTTGTACTTTTCCACATTTAAATCCTCTTTCTATATTTGAGTCAATACTTGAGTCTCTATATACGCTTCTTTTTCGCGTGGAAAATATTTTTCTAGGAATTTTTTTAAAATACCTCTATTCTATATTTCCAATTTCTTAATCCTAATTTGTGTTTTTAATTAGTGACTAAAATTGATCTTCATATCATGGTAGGAGATAAACTTCTTTAACAACCTTCTCCCTTTTTTTACTTCTCAAAGTGAGAAATATATTCTCTATGGAACATACCCACTATTCTGCTAAAAAGGGTTTATAGTCCCATTGAATGATGGAGGTTTTTGTCACATAAAGTTGTTTATCCTTTCTTCTCCACATTTTGGATAAGGATGCTATATACATGTAAGGTTATTCTTCATAACCCTAGTCATTTGTCTCAATATAGTTATATTTTTCTTAGTACCAGTTTCATCTCTAATACCAACGTAATTATCTTGTATAAGAGGGAAATACCTACACGGGATATGTGTGTTGATACAGTTTCCATTCATTATACTTGGTTCCATTTATAAATAATGGAATTCACTATATTAGTTTAGGAATCGTAACGTATAATATCAAACTATAAAAACACTTAACATAAATTAAAATTCTTTTAATAGTTATTCTCATAATCATAAACATGGTTTCTTTAGGGATATATTTACTTTTAAATACTTCATAATGGTTTTTAAATAAAATTTGACTTATCCTAAGAATATCAAAAAGGATTGTCAAACTAGGTGCACAGTAAGCCCCATTTTTGACTATATGGTTACCCCAAGTTAGGCACAGGATTCCTTGTTGGAGTTGGTACCCATAGGTATATTTGTGCCAAAACCATGTCCACTTGTAGTATATATTAATAGGGATTTATTTCTAGGAAGTTATATTTATTATCCAACCTACCAAAATTATATGTTATTATTCTATTCATATCCTCAAAGTATATCATACAGTTATTTTCCCTAATCAATGTTTTCTAAATCTAGTTTCCAAAGTTTCTACAAAACTTACTCTATTACCAACTATAAAGACCCCAACCATTGTTTCTGAGAGTCGATGCCTTACTTCGTTAAACTTGAATAACAAACAAGGAAGTCATATCATAGAGTATTTTAGAACAATATACAAACATACATTAAACATTAAAAATTAAAATGAATTAAAACATAGTAACTATATTGGAACCACCCATAAAATTCTAGATTATGCCCAAAATTCATTCATAATATACATATTCACATCCTGGGTAAAAATAAACATAAGATAGAGGAGAGATTATATTCTCACTAAGAGAATGTAATATAGAGGAAGCATAAAAATAAATTATAAGGAAATCTGAATAACTAAAAACACTTGTTATTAAAAGAAAAACTTTAGCACAATATATAAGGAATAAAAGTTGATTAAATAAAGTCATATAAGTGATCATATGAGAATAAAGCCTAACCATTTTTGTTATAATAGTCTAATAATAACATATAATATCAAATAATAATCTCATAATGAAGAAATTATTAATGTGGAACATCATAATTATATCGCCAATGCCTTGTGCTAAGACTATTCATAAATAGGTAAAAACCCAATATAGTTTGTCTCATTAGAACTACCAATACACGGAGGGTCTATAGAGGGCCCCACCTGACACTTCCTATGTCCAATTAAATACTCATATGAATGGGTTGATACTTAATCCATATATACTTTCATATATAATCTGACATATGAAATGTAAATAAATTTCCCCAATCAGTAAACAAAATCACTTACCCTTCTGAGTGATTTGGTGAACGATATCTTGATAGCACATTAACAGTCAAACTAATCATAAACCATTTAAAAAAATATTGTACATTTTATCATAAAATATTAATTCCAATTAAACTTATCAATCAAAAAGAGCGTGGAAATAGATGAAAATACAGTTCTAAAATCACTGAGTAATTCTTGAGAGAAATACTTTTTTTACTTTTCAAAGAATATTTCTTTTGGAAAACTATTTTTACCAAACTAGAAGTAAAATAAGATTGTTTTTTCATAATAAAATTAGTTATTTTATAAAAATAGTTGTTTATTAAAATAGATTATAAAGTGCACTTAAAAATATGTATAAATTCGTGAAGTTACCTTGAATCGGGCTTGCCTATCGGAAAGAATTGAAATGGGAACATTGTAAAACATGTATTACCCATAAAAAAGTTTCACATATATGAATTCATGATTTTTGAATGTATTAATAGAATTTTTAAGAATTATATAAAAATCTTGATGAATTACATATGCTTATAGAGTGGTAAATCATAACCAGAATGAAATTGGAGGCTCAAGAAGAAATCATTTCCTTATGTCTGAATGTGTTCTGAACATGGCTTTATTTTCCTGGATATTCCAACTAAATATATCAATTAATTAACTTAGATCCTTTTATTAATTTATTTTATTTATTATAATTTTATTATGTTCTTTTATGTCCTTTTGATGTGTGATAATATACAATTTTATTGCTCGAGAATACTTGTTTCCTTGGTTTTCACAATTAGGATACTTGTATATGAGTATAGAAGTTCATGCATAATGGGTATAATTCTCCAGAGTTGATTTTATATGATATTATGGGACATCAATAATTTTAAAAGATTTTATATATAATTTTTTTTATAGTATGTGGATGAATCATTTGATAAGATATTTAGTGATAATCGTTTTCATTATTATTGTGGTTATTGATCATAACAAACATAATTTGTTTCATCATTTATTATTATGTAAATATGTTACATAAAAACATAAAAAGGTTGTAATTCCTATATTATATTCTGTTTTAACCATGAAAATTGTTTCATTACCATCCTTTAAGGAGAAATTTAATAATGAAACTTCTTCCTCCATGACGGTTGTAAATTGGCACCTCACATACGATGATTTTGTTTTTAAAATAAAAGAGAGAGAGAGTGTGTGTGTGTGTGGAAATATTTTCATTAATTATATGACATTAACATGCTCTTATTATTGTATATAAATGATACTATATTTATCATGATAATTTGTACATAGGAGGTGAGAAGTGAATAATAAAAGAAAATAACATGAAAAGAAATTAAAAGGAATATGATTTTACCTCTTTAATACTCCTTCTTTAGAACCTCTTTAAGGGGATTGGTTTTGGTCTTTTGATGAGAAATATATCTCCTAGAATTGGCGGATAGGCTTTGGGAGAATATTTTATAGAAATTTTAAAAGGCTCAATGATTAGAATATAAGAGGATAAGAGGTGGTGAGGAGTGGTATTTATAGTGGAGGGGAGGGGTGATTGGTCATTATTTTATTCATTATTTTATTATTATTCTCAAGACAAGAAATAGTGTCAATTATTGTGAATAAATCCAATAATAAGTGCATTTGATTTTTAACGAAGGGTGCTTACATCATCCAAACATCACCTATGACTCAATAAATCATGTATTTATCTTTTATCATAAATTATCATATTTTACTAGTCACCAAAATTTCTAGTATTTTGAAAAATCTGAAAAATTCACCCTAACTATATTTCAAAATGTATAATTAAATAATTTACTCCGTTTTATGAAAATAAAATCCTTAATATGGTAAATTTAATTTATATTTAAAAACACCATTTACTAAATAAATACATGTTCTAGAACACTTTAAAAAATTAAAAAAAGGTCTTATAAAAATATACATAAGTCATAAGACAAAAAAATTTATTTATGAATACATTTTATGATAATTAATTTTCTTTTAATTCATTTTATTAATTTTAAAATTGTAATTAAATATTTATGACTCACAAAAATACCAACACTTAATTAATAATTGTTAAAATATTCATTAACTTAAACTATGATATAATTATGTAATACCTTCATTTAAAATATGCCAAAATTTTAATTCTGTAAACATGGGTGATGTTATTATTCATTGAGGTAATTTTATATTCATAGGTTTCATATTACTATTCTGAATCTCAAGTTACTATTTCATCGATATATGTTCCTTTAATATCTATAAATACCTATTATTTCATTCACTATTCATTTATGATATTTTTATTTTGTTCTCCAAGTGATTTTATGAGATCTATACTATATGAAATAAATATAAGAAGGGATATTGCACTGATAGAGTTTTTTTGTTACAACGAGTTCTTGAGGTCAAGTGTAGATTGACATCACCTAAACTAGGTGACTATGATGGTGGAGTACCCCCCCCCCCCATGAATTGATTATTTCTTTAACTATTGTTTAGGGGAAAATGGTTCACATAGTTTTGCCTCACAAAAAGAAATCACCCAATCTAGGACTAAGAGGAAGATGTACCAATGTTGTATTTCTAAATTTGTTATGGTTTTTTTGAGTTCGTGGTGATACCTTTCGGTGTCTTCAACACCCAATCATGTTGTGAGACTTATAGACCATATCCATCAACCCTTATTGGGTCAATTCATGGTAGGATTCATTGATGTCATTGGTGTGTACTCCACATCCTTGGTGGAGCACACAAGAAACTAGAGGATGGATCTAGAAATACATTGAGAGTATCAGCTTTATAGGAAGCTCTAAGAGTATAGAATCTTTATTTAGTTGGTCCACTTCTTGGGATATATCCTCTCGGGACTGGGAGTGATAGTAGACCCAAAAAGGATGAGGAATATAAAGATTTATATCCACCAAAGAGTGTGGTCATGGAATTATATACTCATAGTGATGTTTTCCATAAGTTATTTTTTAGTAAGCAGATATAGTAGTTGACCTCTTTGTAGTTATCACTTGAGTGTGAAGATGGTACAACAAATGCTCATTAGAGGGTTCTTACCCCCCCCCCCCTTCTCATTTATTAATACATATAGGCATAGATTTTGGATATCTATTATATGTTCTTTTTTACCATATATCAACTATTCATAATCCTGATGGGTTTTTCAGAAGGTGGGGAGTATATCATCCTTCTATGGATGAATGATAGAACCAATTTTAGAGTGGTAGGAGGTTATGAGGAGGTTTTTTCCCTTTATACTACATCAAATAGATATGTGTATATATAAAGATAATTTCTAATGAGTATAGGTGGTTAAATATTTTGTATGATATTTTTTTGGGTTTAACTCTTGATGTCTCGCCTACATATTGGTGGAGGTCATAGTACCCAGATGGAAGTGGAAATGAAATAGTATCTTTATGGTTTTTGTGAAGGGGATTCCATGATTAGTGAGAGGTAAAAATTATTTTTGAGTGATTATATACTAGATTTCAATATTATCCCACTTCTTAACCCTCCAATAGTAGATCCTGGAAGAGATTTTTGGATTCATGTGCATGTGTGAGGTAGTCTAGCTTCAGGGAATTTACTTGGTAATCATTTAAGACTATGAGGCTCACTTTAACTCATGATTATTGAGAGGAAATATTAGACTATTGGAACACAGTTTCAGTTGAGAATAATGTTTCTACCACATACTGATGCCCAGGTAAGATAAAACATTTAGGTTCTGGTGAACATGATTTCGGTTTTCATGTTTGTTTTGGGAATAATCTTGGTAGATCATTTAACATCGATGGGGTTTGTGTATCATAACATTTACCACTCCAAAATTGGTCTATCACCATTTGGGGTTGAGTATGGGACACTATATAGGTCACCATAATACTATTTGGAGATAATAAGAGATAGCACTTGTGATCTTGGAGTTTGTTCTAGAGATGATCATGAAGGTGTAGTTCATATCGACCATGTGAGAACTACCCTAAAAGGGAAGGTGTACTTTTGGATTGATGTTTGTGGCCTTGGAAGTTCAATGAGTAGATAATTTATTATGAAAGATCTCACGTCATCAAGGATTACATGGATTTAGCTTGGATGGTAGGCAATCTTTGGGGTCAATAGTACCTAAATCTAGTTACTACATTGGGTTAGCAAGGTGTTATACCACTTGACCCCATGACCTTAGTTGGACCGGGTACTTAGGGTTTTCCACGTGATGCAGCTAAGGAGACATGTGCACTACTCATTGTACATTATCAAATAGGGTGAATAGGACATCATGGATGGAGTTTTCATTTTTTTGAGACTAGTGTAATTTGAGGACTGGTGAAATAAATAATCATCAAGGTAATTTTTTTCATTTGAATATGTTTCTTTTGAAAGCAGGGGAACCCCCAGGAGTGCATGTTTAAGTGGGAGATCTAGATATGGACTCAGTATCTTCCCCTATCTGAGTAATTTTTTCACTATTCAGTGAAAAAAATCGGAGGTGGGGAGAATGTAATGACACTATTTTTATTGTGTAAGACTTTATAATTTTTTAATTAACATTTATAAGGGTGGTTGTTGAGTTAATATAGAATCCTAGGGCTCAAACAGACATTGTATAGGGTTATTAAATATATTGAATATATTATATCATGTGTGCACAGTTTTTCAGAAATAATGGAATAAATTCTAAATGGATTCATGATGGGAAAACTGAGACTATCATTGAATCCTAAATGTGGGTTTCACCCATGGTGTGACATAGTCTTTGTGTGTGTTGGGCATTTGGTTTAGGACTTGTCATGGGTGAATTTATAAATAAATTAAATTATTTATTTATTTATTTTTTATTAATCACTTGACATAAAACTCAATTATAATATCTATTATGGTCAAGCTCTAGGGTTTGCTGTATAACTATAATGATTAAGAGAGGATCCCATGGAGGAGAATTCATGGGATAATGAGAATAGAATGTGGGGAAGTGAGCAGTGTGCCAATGGAGTTCATGGGTCTCACCAATAAAAGAGATATATAATCATTGTTCCTTAGTGATTGATCCAAATATGAGATAAGGTGCTTTTTATATGGATTTGTCCCCATTCGTATATCACATGTTGAACATGAGTCACTCCTTATAACAAGAATGATTCGCAAGTTGATGGTTGATTTAAATTATTTTCTTCATTTTCCTAGAATTACGAATTGATAGTTGATTATTGTTCATTTATTTGTTTCTATTTATTATTAAATAAATTTGAAATGGATTCTGTTCAACCCGAATAATGGCCAAGGTTCATTCCTCTTTTTTTATATAGTGAATTTATTCCCCCGTTCTTCAAACATTCATCACTGATATTTCCTTTGGCTGGTGGTTCGACCAATACCCAATAGATGGTCATTACATGATCATTATTTAGTGCAATGGATAACCACTATGGTTTTAGTCTCATGATAAATGGAGTGACTGAGGTTAAATAATGATCATGGATGATCAGAGGTGGATAAGATTTGATTGGTGTATCATAATTATTGGTTTATTATATAGTATCATTGATGTGTTTTATAGGATGATTCTCAAGTGAATTGGATGGTTAGAATCCAATTATCAGCGACAAGGTAGGTGTGGTCAACCCAGATCTATGATTTAAGGTGAAGATCATAGTGGACCTAGAGGCATTAGAGCTGTGAGTGGAATATAGACTGTGTATTATGATGAATACAAACCATGTAGTTTTCAATGTTCAACAATTATGGTTTCACATTGAGTTAAATACCACACATCGTGTCTTCCTTACACATTGCATGTGTTACCTATATGGAAATCTCAACATGTACATGGACTACAACCTAGAAATTAAGGTAAAAATAAATGTGATGTATCACTTAGAAAATGGATTAATGTATATAGGGAGTACATTCCCAAAAGTCTATGTGGACCAAACCAATATGTTTGAAGGGTCCCATGCCACCAACTTTAGAAGGTACATCAGCATAGGTAGATGGAACACACTGAGTGCTGGCTTGACCCTTACACGGCATGTAACATTGAATATACCTCACGTACTTTAGAGATTAATAAGATATGGATAAGGGATCAAAAATTGATAGAGTATACAGGCATGCCCAGAGTACACATGCACGATCCAAATTGTGTGGTCTTGGGTACGTTTCAAGATGAGTATCAGGCCAACAATTTACAAATTGTGTATCACTGGGTACTTATTGTGTATTTTGGGGAAGAGAATATCATATTATCATGAGATTATAGTAGTGCCAAGTTTGGAGAGACTCATCGTGTGCCCCTAGGGACACAACATTTACTCCATAAATGGCATATTGGAGCCTTTACTCTACTTATTCCAACTCTAGTGTGATATTGGGTGTGTTCCTAGGAACTTGTTTTTCTATAGTGAATTCCCTTGTTTCTTCCAAAAGTGTGTACAATGAGGAATCATTTTCTGAGAATCGGATGTGATCCCCTTTATAGGATTACACTTGGATTGAGTTTTAGTAATCCGTCTATGATGCTCGGGGTGGGGTCGTCTATCATATCTTCTTCCCTGGGTGGGGTTTCAATAGTAGGTGTAACCAACGTTCTCAGGCATTCAATACCCTATATATTAGGTTATCCCAAATTTGGTTTGGCATACCCCACAACCTTGTGAATTATCCCCTATCTATGTATTGAAATGTATTTTCATCTTGTGATTTTTAGTCTCAGATGAGTTCCATCATTATAATAATACCCAATGAGTGAGACCTTTCAGATGAGTTTTATAAGGGACAGAAAGTCTTATAGAGTAAATTCTCCCAGATGAGTGTTACCATTGATCCTTTAGTAGAATCATTGTCTTGTAGTTTCATTGTCACATCGAGACTTAGTTAATATTTTAAAATTATATGGGTTATTATCGTTGTTTTTATTATTATGTCACTTATCTATATTGACATACCTTCTTGGTGATAAGATAACTACTCTCTTGATGACTTATGTTTGTTGTTTTTGGGGTGTCCTACCAGGTATTGTTAAAATCACCCCTACATCAGCTCCTTCAACACATGTAGTGTCTTATAAAGATGAACTTCCTTTTTGAAAGTTCCCTAGGAGTACCAAGAGAAATCAGAGCATAGTTGATCTAGAAAGTCTGAATTTTTCACCAGGTGTTTCTTTTGGGTAGATGCCCCCATGTTTTTAATTGGACCGTTTCTTACTATTTAAAGGTCATGTATTTGAACCTTTTTCATTCACTATATTTATTATTTTACTATGATGTTAGATATCTGTTATGAATGAATTTACAGTATGAGTTGTTTACCTTCCAGTATTGTAATGGTATTTGGAGATGTGTGTGTGCATACCAGTAATTTAGTATGAGGCTTATAATGAGTGTGATATTCCTACTTGGTGATTTCCGCTACCCCTGACCTATTAAACATGGGATTAGGGTTTCACATTCAGCTTACATCCCTCCAAGTAGGCCTTGGTGGTCTGGGTCATTATTGGAAGAGTTTTTTCACTTTGAGACTAATTGTCCTAAGGAATTTGAAATTACTAAAAGTATAACTGATTATATAAAGATTCAAGGATTCACAGGGTCTAAGCTAGAGAATAATAATTAACATATCTAAATAAAAATAAAGTACATTATTATAAAAATGAAATTCTAGTAAAATGGATTGATGGTACTGAAAGAAAACATAACTCTCTAATTTCCTATTAAAAGGTAATTTTTTCAATGAAATCAATTTTCTAAAATATCTCATCAGTTTTATTCCTTTTTATTGATGCTTTATTCTTTAAATTACCCTATTTTTTCTTTTTTTAAAATTATAAAGGGGGATAATCGTGAGCATGGTATGTATTTATGATAATTATTATTTTTATAAATGAGAGAATATTTCCAAAAAACTATAAGTATAACTAAGTAATGAAAGTATTTTATTCATCTTACTATTATGATTTATATTATAATAACATTATATTATCATATCTTATGATTATAAAAAATATGTATATTATTGAGTTTTTATTTGATGATATAGTTTGAATATTTTATATAAATAATAATACATGTATCATGGATAATAAAGCTTTGATTTAATTTTATATTAATAAAAATTTGTTACATGAAGTATTGTTCCATCCAGATTATTCACATTATTAATTAATATATAATATAAATATCAAGATACTATTAAAAATAGGTAGTCTCTTAGAATATTTAACGTTATTTTAATGGAATAAAAATAGAAGGATCCAACCTAAATATCCTCTAAAGTAATTCAAGATTCATTGATCGGCCCTAAAAATATCTATGTACCATTATAAGATAGCAATTTTGTGATATTTATAGATAATTTCTTACAAAGGTCATTTTCTAACTTCTATAAATAAGGGTATTTCTGTTAAATAATAGTTTTTTATCGCATTCTATGTGATTTTTTAGAACTATTTTTTAATCTATTTTTAGTTCTTATAATTTATCAATCTCTTAAATATTTTCCATTTTTTTGTATAAAGATTTTTATTTTAATTTTTTATTATACTGATATTTCTAAATGAATCATTCTAGGAGGTAAGGTCATGGTTACTATTGACATTTTTTATCAAAGTATTCCTCAGGATAAAGACTTTATCCTACTGATATTTTATTGAATAATTTATTAATTAGAATATTTTTAAATCTAGATATTGTTTCATATTCTCATTCAACATTAGATCAAAATTGAATAATTTATTAGTTTAAGAACTCCAATATCCTTATTAATATCATTTCAGGGGTGAGAGGATTTTTTATCCTAAATACATTTATTATTCATTATTCATTATATTATTTATTTACTATAACACATTCATTGTAAATTTATATTAGTATTATATTTCAAACTATGTTTTATATTATGATTTTTAATTTTATTTCTATTCAATTAAATAAGTTTTAGAACATCTGAATATTATATATCAGAAGATTTTATTATTTTTATTGGATTAAATTTTTTACTTAATGTCTATAATGTTTTAAAATCTTCAATTTGTAGCTTTTGAAGCTAAAATTTTCTTACAAAAAATTCAAGTCATAATGTTGAATAAAAAATTTTCACCAAAACATTGATTAATGATCAATAATTATCTTAAATTTTTTTTCATATATAATAAATGGATAAAGGACTGTGTCCATGGTTTCCCCAGTCAATAGAATGGTATGAAAATCAAGGTGAATAACCTCAAATGAAATAATGAAATATAGGTTTTTAAATTTAAAGGGTTCATTTCTACTAGAATCCAATATTATACCAATAGTTTTTAAAACCATTCATATAGGTCCCCTATACCAATGGTTATTGAAAATAATTGGTATAGTGGTAGCCTATACCAAGGGTTTTCTAAAACCATTTCTATAGGGTCTCTCCAATTTATAGCCGTACAATCCCCCTCCCCCTCCCCCACCTTACACATAAAAATAATTTTTAAAAAATGATAGTATAGTGTCCATCTCATTACCAGACACATGATACCCCCTCACATCCTTCCCATTCTATTCATCTCTATTCGGAAGTGCTCTCCCTCCGCTCAAATTTTATCAGGTATTCCTTCATTACTCCATATTTTTGAAATGGGTTTTTAGAACAATCAAAGTTTTTTGTTTACATCCCCCATATATGAAATCTCATTATCATATTTATGAATATTGATTCCCAATGTTTAAATTACTCTAGGGTTTTTATGTTTCAAAAATTTATTGGGACCTTATATATTTTGTGTTTATAAATTTCAAAAAAATGAATGCCATTTTTTTATCCTAGTGGAATAATAGTTGGCAGCATTTTATAACCTTTTGTTTTAATAATGGTAAATGGTTGAATTAATTTATCTTTTTTTTTGTGAATAATTTATGACTTTTTTATTTTTTTTATTATTTATGAATTATTATTTTATATTTAACTATGTTAGTCTTTGAAATAAAATGATCATGTTCATTTTTTAATTATTTGTGAATTATAATTTTATATTTGTGTTTTAGGAAATATAAAGTGAATTTATGTTAAATCATAAAGGATTATTGATTATGTTCTCTCATACTGTTATTTTACCCCTATCATTCTATATTTTCATGCCCTAGATAAAAATAACCTAAAATAGATTGTAATTATCATGAGTTTGGTAATGAATCTATATAAATATTTGATTTATTACTTTTCAATAATGGAATTTTATGAAAACCGTGTGAATAAGTTAATATTTTTTTAATAGATTTATTTTAAGGAATTTTTTCATTGATTTACTATATGTAAGGGATTTAAAGGCTTATTTGGGAAGTAGCTAGATTTTTACATTGCATGACATAATTGATACCCTATTTTATGAGTTTTTTTTAAAAAAATACTATAATATATTAAATTCTCATTATCAGATAATAAATGTGTTTTTTAAGTGTTGTAGAGTTATTTTGTATTGAATTGTGTTTATTTATTAGTCATTTATGTACATTATTTCAATATTATGGTTTATATATATGGTATTATGTTATATCATGAGATAAAATTATGGGAAAATGTATTTAGTTTATAAATCTAAAGTATGAATTATTTCCAAAGGGACTTTTCCTTTCTCAAATTGTAGTTTTCAGGATAATACAAGTTGTTTTTATAATGATGTTCTCATGTATATTAAATTTGGGATTTATAAACTGAAATGGATAGTTATTTAAAATTTATTTGACTTAAATATTATTTAAATGGTTTTTGAAGTGACTAAAATAAATTTAACTTGTTTCATTTCCTTAGATAAATTTTAGATTTGGTAATTAAATTTTGGATTTAAACTAATGCATAGTTAGTTTCCTTATGAATTATAAAATAATTTTATTTATAATTGTGATATGATATTACACATTAATATTGAATAATTAAAGATTACTATTAGAATTATTGAATGATTTTGAGTATTACTTATGTTCAAATTAGTTTTATTCTATAGGTTTCAGTAAATATGTTATGTTATGTTATGTTATGTTATGGTGTTTGGTTTCACTATATGTTAATGATTTTGCGATTTTGCGATTTTTTTGAATAGTCAATATATTGTAACTTTTTTATCATTTAGTTGAATTATCTTATTTATAGATACCTCATGAAGATGATAGGTTATACTTCAAATTGATGATCCTGTATTTCTACATTATCATTCCCTATATTGAGAATTACATATCCTAATATTATATTATTCATGTTTCTATATTATTTTATATAATATAGTGTGAATAATATAAATACCAAATTTTATTGGGATGCTCAAGTCAATATAATGCATTGTATGTTTGGTGGAGATGGCTCATACTATGTTGGTTAAACATGTAATGCCTATTTATATTTCATGGAAAACTGATATATTCTTCTCCACTGTCATTAGTTTTTTCGTTATTTTATACTATTTTGATATTAGTATAAATTTTTTTAGTAACAAAATGGATAGAATTTTGATGTTTTATACTAATAAGATCTTAACCTAGTTACAAAATTTCTTTGATTGTTTTTTATATTTGACATTCAATGATGCTTCAGATAGAGTTATTATAGAGTTCCCTTGTTATAATGGTGTTGTAGGGACTTAGTTAACTCATTAAAAAGTTATATATGAAATAAAAAAATAACTTTTAAAAAAACATCTGGTATCATAATGGATAGAAAATACTATCTCAGACTATTCATGATCAAAATGAAAGGAGAGGTATAAAGAATTTGATATTTGATCAGTTTCCATTTACATATCATCACAAGAATGATAGTATGAAAATTCTAGGAGATAATTATATATAGATACATTAACAACCTTTATTTTATCATATGTCTCTTTTAGAATTTAATTTCTTTGATAGCATACAACACCAAGCATTAACGAACAATGATATAAAATTAAATATCATTATTTTAAAATAAAAATTATAACCTAGTTGTTAAATCAGTGAGAATGAATTGTAATAAACAAAATTATGAAATTTATATATTATATATTTAATCAATTTTCTTACATTTATCAAAATGATTTTATAGGAATAAGATAAGAATTAATCCAATTTTACACATTAAAAGGCTATATATTTTTTATAAACACATTTGTACTAGGTTTTAATGGAGCAATTGTTTTTAAACCAAATTTTGAAACTTATATAAATTTGTTTAAACAAAATAAACTAATTTTTTAAAATAAAAACATAAAATTATATTTGGGTAAAATTTTGTTATTTTTTCAAAAATATATATTTTCCAATGAATATAGAAAATCCTTATATTTTTATAATTTTCAATTTTAGAATATTAATAGTCAATTAATGATTTAAACGGTAACCTGAACTATAAAAGTTTCAATAAAATTAGGGTATATTATAAATGAAAATATGATATAATTATATCATATAATATGTAAAAAAATGTTTTAGAAATTATTAATTAATTGTTGATTGTTTTATAAAATGTGAATGTTTATTTTCAATCTTATAATTAATATAATGATTTAAAAGAAAATTTATTTTCATAAATTAAATTCATAAATTAATATTATTATTTTTTATTATTGGAACATAATTTTATGATACCATTTTTAATTTTTCAATGTGTTGTAAAATCACTTATAATATAAAAAATTGGTATTTTCCCAAAAAATGATGGTTTTAATTAGAAATGAAACTTATAAAATTTATAAATTTATTTTCATAAAATTTATTTCATTTTTTTAATTATAAATCTCAGGAAATTTTTAGGATTAATATTTTTTATTTTTTTAAAATACATTGATTTTTTATGAATAGTAAAATATGGTAATTTACGATATAAATACGTTATAAGTTATAAAAACTATTCCTTTGGTCATTTCTGATGTAATAACCATAGTCTAGAACTATCATTAATTTTTTAACTTATTTAGATATTATTCTTAAACTGTTCATAATCTTTTTCCAAAATAATAAACAAATTAACAAAATATTCAAAAAAAACACCCTTCTCCTACACTATAAATACCACCTCTCACCACATCTTCTCAACACAACTCTTAAGACATTAATTTCGTAAAATTAATTCACATTACTCTTCAAAATCCTATTAAATACTTCATGGAGGTTCTGGTATCAAAAAAAATACAAAAACTAATTTCCCTAATGAGGTTCTCAAGGAGAAAAATTCAAGTTGTAAAAACCTCTTTTCTTTTTCATTTAATTTATTTTCAATTTATTTTATTTTATTATAATCTAATCACCTCCTATGTCCAAAATTGCATGATTACTAAATTATATTATATATACTTTAATTTTATTCTTTCAATGGAAACCCATCATCAGGACTCTTCTCCTCTTCCTTTTATTCTAAAAATGAAAACATAGTATGTCGGGTGTTGATTTACCGCCTTCATGGATGATGTGTTTTCATATATCAATTACTCCATCAAGGATGGTCATAAAACCATTAACATGGTTGAAAAAGATTATAATTTATGTTTTTCATATTATTTAATGTTATTTAACTCGTATATATATAGAATATTAACTAATAAAACAAAACTAGTTCATGGTGATTGAGAAGATGAAAAACAAATATAAATAATAATCAGTAATGTTTTATATAATGATTATTACACATAATATATAAAAAAATAAAAAATAAAATAATTTAATATTATTTCTGTTCATTAATGACATATAATATCATTTTTATATAACAATTCTCATTTTACATGATTTTTCATACATGTATACAAGTAAACTGCTCATGAAAACCAAGAAAACAAACACCCTCGAACGAAATAATTGTATCGTATAACTTATCAAAAAGAATATAAATGATCTTAACAAGATTTAATTAAATAAAATAAATGTATGAAAGATTATTAATTAAATAATTATTTTATTTTATCTGATTATCTAGGATGTTAAGTACATGTTTATAACGATTTCGGACATAAGGTAAGGGTTTCCTCATCTCACTTTTATTTATATGAGATATGCCTTATAATCCACTATTTCATGTGTTTGGTGTATTTTTACATCCTATTTATGTATAATATAATGAATATATTTATCTTAATGGTATTAAATTTCTTATTTTACGATCATTCATTTTATGTGGTATATGGTTCGAATGTTTGCTATGTGGTAATTGATTTTTTCTAAACCACAATTTTTCATTCAGGTTATGCCTTCTCTCTATTTACTCCAATTTAATCCTCCATTATTTATATATATTTATTATAAATTAAATTTATATGTTCCAATTTCAAGTATCTATATTATTTCATATTTCTTTTATAGGGAATACATGTTTTATAAGGTTAACTTTTCAATTCCTCTTGATAAGAAAGCTCGGTATAAGGGAACTTTATAATTTCATTCCCATTTTCAACTATATTAAATAATATATTTTAAGACACAAATATTTTTATAGAATAAGTATATTTATCATGAAAAACTAACATAGTTCATTTTTGTTTTTATTCCAACATTAAATCCTTTTACTTCTTTAATCTATCTTTTACATTTTACTTTAAACTACACTAAAGAGGATTATTACTAATGATACATAAAAATTCTTTTTACATGTTTTCACTTCAGTTGGACATCATTTATGCCTCAAACATAGTTTAATTATAATTACCTTATCTTTTCTGGGATATACATGTTCACAATTTTATTTTCTCAAAAATTCAAATGATTGTTTAAAAACAACTTTCCTTTCTATAGTAATAGGGTATTTCTCTCAAGAATTTATCAATTATTTTATTAGAGTGTTTTCATCTATGATTAAGATTCAAATATTTCAATGTGTTAGGGGACACTATGATTTAATGTTATCTTTTTAAATATATTATTTTTCATAGGATTAATGTATTGGATTAGTAAGTGGTGGGAAGGTCCCTCTATAGCTCCTCAACGCCTAGGTAAGTCTCGTAAGATAGAATAGACTGTTCTTCATCCAAGGCCTTACCCGTTTATGAATATTTCTTGGTCGAGGCCTTGATGGTGTGTTTACAGTGTCCATAATTTTTCATTCCCTAATTATGATATTGTTAATTGATAATTCATGTGATTATTCGATTAGTATAATATTGATGGTTCAATTTCATTCTCATGTACTTATTTTTGGAATTATTTAATCAGTATCTTCCCTACCATATTATGATCGAGATTATGATTTAATAGAATGTGTTTTTTGTTAGTCACCATGCCTTATATTTTATGATATCTTACATTATATTTCTTACCCTTAATTATTATATTATCTAACCCCTTTAAAATATTTTATTTTTCCCCAGTATGCAAAGAATTTAATTAAGAATGACTTGAAAAGATAATCTATGATTTTATGGGTGTTTCTAGTGGAGAATCTATACTGTTTTTCCTTTCCAGTTGTAATGTAAAACTACTATATGTATATATTTTTCCAAATCTAAAAAACTATTTTGTCCTTTTAGATGCAATCTCTTATTCATAGTACTAATTTAATTAAGTAAGACACCAGATTTGAGCTACTAGATTTAGGGTCATTAAAGTTGGTATTAGTGGATGTTTAGTAGATACAATGGAAACTAGATTTAGAAAACATAGATTAGGGAAAATAACCCTAAGATAGACTTTGAACATTATCATAGAATAAAATTATATAATTTTGGTAAGGTATATAGAATGTGGGTCTTCCTAACAATACATATTTGTCTAGATACTACAAGTTGATGTGTTTTTGTAAGAGATGTACCTAGGTTTAACAACTCTGACAAGTTGTGTTGGGCCAGACTCGATATAGCCTATTATACAAAAATGGTCCGTACTTCAAACCTGGTTTCACACTCTCGAGGGATATATTTAATATAATTTTAATTTTATTTAAACACCATTATATTGGATTAAATGTGAATATGTCCCGAATGAAACGATGTTTATGATTATGATATTAGATATGAATAAATGTTTTTCAATTTATGTTATGAATTTTACCTGTTTTGGGATTATACCTTATTTTTCATAATGGTATGATCTAATCTATTATATTAAATTGTTTAGAAATGGGACCTAGTGGAAGTAATGGGAATTGTATCAAATCACATAATCCAAAGAGTAAGAATGATAATTTATTTGATGGGTTCAATCCAGTCTTTCAAAGGGAAGTAGTCTCCTAAATATTCTCATCATGTGAGGAAATAATACCATGTTCTAATAATTTTGATAATGAATTACCCAAGTCGTATGGCCTCTAAGGGAAGAAGTGGATAAATAAGAAAGCTGAGAAAATGATAGATAATAAGAATAAGGCTAAGAAGTATTTTCCTACATGTGATAACTATTGAAGGAAACACCTTAGTATATGCTTAATAGGAAAAAGAGTTTTCTTCAATTGTGGAGAAAAATTACACCATGCTCATGATTTTATGGAAATGAAATAATTTTAGACTGTTGAGTGCTTCAACTTCATGGATATGGGACACTATGAAAATCAATGTATCATGTTTCAAACAAATATAGACAAAATGAAGATAATGGATCATGGTCAATCTTATTCTACAACCATATATCAAAGGTAATTATTAATATAATTGTGTATGAATTTAATAATTAGGTTTTTTGAGTATTTTATCAATAATAAATAGGTTATAATAATCATGAGCTATATAAGGATTGTATTTTAGTGCTTTTTCTTTAAGTAATTGGAATCATGTGATGAATATCACCAATAATCAAGATTTTTTTTATATGTTTACCTTCTTAAAAACAAATGAATTGGGAACAATAACCAAAAATATGTTCTTCATATTGAGATAATATTAATTAGATGCTTATGTGATAGTATTTGTGTTTATGATGGTGGTTAGTGATCTGATGGTTTATGTTATGTTGGAATTATTAGATGTTTGGATTTAAGGACAACCTGAGATTTTACACTTGGAAGCATGCATGTTTCATAAAGATTTAAAAGATATTAAGGTATTGATATATTTGGTATGTGAAAAAAATATACATTATTTTTATAATATTATGTGAATTTTATTTTGGAAATTTGGTGACCTTCCTGCATAATTTTGGTCTTTGAATGTGGACCAACATGTTTTAGATGAGTCTTAATATTAAATACTTATGGAATGAATCAAGTTAAAATTTGAAATTTATTATTCATTAATAACATATGATAACCTTATTGGTTTCAATATACATTTAATGGTTAAAGGAATTACTTATGGACTATATGATTTGTTAAATTCACTTCAGGCATGAAAATTCATCATGAACATTCCTTTCTAGGTGTAAGGGATGAAGTGACAATAGATCGAGGCACAACCAAAGGATGATATTATCCTTAAGACATGGAAATTAATCAAGTATGTTAATTTTCTCATGTGATTATATGAATATAAAAATAATCCATCAACTCTCAGAAAAATTGTTTGTATTAAAAACATTTTCCATTTACATTATGAGAAATCAATGGTCTTTTAACAGATCACAATATATAAATTTTTTTAAAGTTTAACATTCTAATAACCAAGTTCTCTATCATTCTCCATCAAAACTTGATAAATGTATTTCTCTTCAATTTTCATTTTATCACCTTCCACTAATGATTTCATACACAAAAGACTAGTTTTGTGGTGACCTTCTCATTTCTCTTTCCCTCTTATAAAGAAGATATTTTATTAACCCTACTTCCGATGTGGGTTTCCGACAATGGAATTTTGAAGTATAAACATTTTATTTTCAAAATCCAATCTCAAATTGTGGGGATTTGATTTATTGTAGGAGGGAATAATGTAACACTAAAATATTTTATTATATGTCTCTTTTTAAATTTAATTTCTTCAAAAACATTCAACACCAAGCAAAAACAAACAATTATATATAATTAAACATCATTATTTTAAAATGACCATTTTAACATAGTAATTAAATTGTTAGGAATGACTAGTATTAAAAAAATTATGAAATTTATATATTATATATTTAATCAATTTTTTTAAAATTTATCCAAATTATTTTATATTCATAAGACAAGAATGAATCCAATTTTACGCATTAAAAGATATATTTTGTTCTAAACATTGTTTTACAACCATTTAATGGTACATAGGTTTTAAAACGAAATTTTAATACTTATATAAATTATTTTTAACAAATTAAACTTAATTTTTAAAATTATAATATCAAGTTATCTTATGGTCAAATTTGGGAACTTTTAAAAAAATATTTATTTTCTGGTGAATGGTGAAAAATCCATATTTTTATAAAACTATCAATTTCATTATATTAATAGTCTACCTATGATTTTATTAGTAACATAAACTATGAATGTGTAAATAAAATTTTGGTATCTTATAAATTAAAATATTGTATAATTATATCATATTATAAGTAAACAAATATTTTAGAAATTATTAATTAAGTGATGATTTCTTTATAAACAATAAATGATAATTTTCAATTTTATAATTAATATAATTTTTTAAAAGAACATTTATTTTAATTAAATTTATTCAAAAGTTAATATTTTTTGTAATAGTGTTATAATATAATTTTATTATACCTTAATTATATTTTCAATGTGTCATAAAATCAGTTATAATTTTAAAAATCAGTATTTCCAAGATAATGATGGTTCAATTTAAAAATAAAATTTATCATAATTATAAAATTATTTTCAAAAAATGGAGTTAAATTTTTAATTATAGACTTTGAAAAATGGTTAGTATTATTTTTTTATTTTTCTAAAATAATTGAATTTTGTGAATTTTAAAATACATGAACTTACGATATAAATACATTATAAGTTAAATATAGTATTCATTGAGTAACTGATGATTTAATCACCATAATCTCAAAATATAATTTATTATTTAAATTTAATTATTATAATTATCAAACTATTCATAGTATTTAGACAGAATAATAAAAAATGAATAAAATATTCAAAAATACCCCTCTCCTATAATATAAATACCACCAATCAACACCTCTTCTCCTCACAAAAATTATGCAATGAAACTTATCTGACTACTACCCAACACTATTCCCAAGACTCTACCAAATATCCAAGAGGTTCTGGTATCAAAAAAAGAACAAAACTAATTTCAATAAAGAGGTTCTCAAGGAGAATAATTCAAGAGGTAAAAACACCTTTTCTTCTTCATTTAATTTTTTTTCAATATTCCTTCTTTTCTAATTATCTCATCACATACTCTATTTAACAATGAATAATAAATATAGTATATTACATATAATTTAATTTTATTATGTCAATTTCCCCTCCATAAATTCTCATCTCCTCTTCCTTTTATTCTAAAAATGAAAGCATCATTTGTGAGGTGTCAATTTACCGCCTTCATGGATGACATGTTTTCCTTTTTCAATTACACCTTAAAGTCTGGTAATAAAACCATTTTCATGGTACAACCTGATTATAATATTTATATTTTATATTGTTTAATGTTTTGTAACTGTTATATATACAAAATATTAAATTATATAACAAAACTAGTTTGTAATGATCGAAAAAATGCCAAAATAATCGAAATGATTATCACTAATGGTTTATCTAATGATACATACTCATTGCATTTACCGAATTATATATATAACCATTTCATATTATTTAATTTAATTAATTATATATAATTTCAATTCTATACTACTATTCTCATTTGATAGGATTTTCCATATACGTATAAAAGTAAACTGATCATGAAAACTAAGGAAATGAGCACCTCGGAACAATAAAATTGTTTCTTGTAACTCATCAAAAAATACATAAATAAACGTACTAAAATTATAATAAATAATATAATTGTATAAAAGCTTATTAATTAATTAATTAATGGATTTAATATGATTATCCAGGATGTTAAGTACAAGTGCATAACGCTTTCAGACATAAGGTAAGGGTTTTATTATCTCACCTTTATTTCTGTGAGATATGCCTTATTCACCACTATTTATTATTTGTGTTATATGTATACTAAAAATATATGTGTCATATCCTGAATATATTTATCTTCATGGTATTAAATTACTTATTTTATGATCATTATTTTTATGTGGCATATGGTTCGACTTTTTGAAAATTGGTAATTGATTCTTCTCGAACCACTATTTTCATTTGGGTTACGCTTTATCTCTTCATAACCAAATTAAATTCTTCATTATTTTTATAAATTTTTTATAAATTCTAGGTATATGTTCCAAAATCATGTATCTAAATCATTTTATCTTTCTATTATGGGGATGTTAATGTTTTATATGGTTATCTTTTCAATTCCTCTTGACAAGAAATCCTGATTTAAGGGAACATTCTAATTTCATACCCACTTTCAAGTACACAAAATAATATATTTTAATCCACCAATATTTTTATAGAATCTATATTTTTTCAGGAAAAACTATATTAGTTCTTTTTTGGTTTTATGCAAAATTTTAGTTTTTTTACCATCTTAAAGTCTCTTTAATATTTTCCACTAAGTTGCACTAAAGAGACTTATTTATAATGTTTCTTAAAAACTCTTTTTACATGGTTACACTTTATTTAGACATAATTTATTCCTAAAACATAATTTCATTTTCATTCCATTTTCTTCTTTGGGATATACATATTTACAATATAATTTTATGAAAAACAAAAATGATTTTTTCCAAAAGAACTCTTCCTTCCATAGTAAATGGGTATTACACTGAAGAATTTATCAATGATTTTATTAGATTATTTTAAGATATGATTATGATTCAAATATTTAAAAGTTTTATGGGACAACTTGATTTAAATATATCTTTTTAAATATATTATTGAACACCTGAGGAATTCATTGAACATAGTAAGTGATGGGTATGGCTCGATATAGCCCCTTGATGCATCCGTAGGTCTCATGTGAAAAAATAGACAGTTTTTTGTCCAAGGCCTTAACCATTTATGTATAATTATTGGATGAGGAATTTATTGTTTATTGATAATTTCTAGAGTTATTAATTCCCTCACTATGTTATTAGTAATTTATAATTCATGTGAATATTCTAATGGAAGAATGTCCATGTTTTAGTTTATTTCTAATGTAATTATTTATGGAATTATTTAATTAGTTTTCACTCTTTCCATATTATTCTCAATATCTATTTTTCCAAATCTAAAAAACTATTCGGTCCATTGGGATGCAATCTCATATTAATAGTACCAATTTATTTAAGTAATACACCAGCTTCAGGTTACTAGGGTCAGTGTCTTTACAAGTACACATGTTGCAACTACTAGAAATAAGAATGTTAAGAGGGTGAAGAAAATTATGGATGACATCGGGACACCTCTATATCAATAATGTGGTAAATTGGAAAAGATGATATTTTTAATATTGTTGTATCATGGTAAAACAATGTATGGATTATCTAATTTTATAATCAATTATATTCTTATATTTTTTTAGTTAATTTAAATTATGTAGAAATTCCATAAAATTATTATTTGTTATAAAAAATAATAAACCGACTTTAAATTTTTTTAAAATAAAATTTATTATTTCATAAAATATTGAAACTTATTCAAGGAGGAAATGGAGGGGTTAAATGATTGTATATAATTTGTTACACATTGATGGAAGATTAATATAGATGGAACACCATATCATATTACACATAATGTAATATGGAACATTCCATTGAAAAATGGAAAATATTTCTACATGAAATATTTAATAAAATATGTGAAGAATTTTTAGAATGGGAATGTGCAACATATGATGCTTATTTTAAAGGCATATTTCATATGCGTGTTGTGCTTATATTGATGATATATTATTTTTAGTCTTATGAAATAATATATAGTTGGATAAATAAAGGAATACTATCATGTCATGTTCGTATGAAGGATATGTTATATAAAATACTTAAATAATATTATAGTTTTAGTTTAACAGTAAATATTATATTCATTCAAATTGACCATCCATAATGGGGTAGTTATTGAAGGTTTAAAAATATTGTTGAGACTAAGAGGCCACCACAAAATATTTATAGAATAACGTTCTTTTATAATTTATATATGTACATTTTTTAATCAAGAAATATCAAACAAATAGAAAAAGACGAATAATGTTTTCACTAAATCCAAGTATAATTTGAAATGGAAAAGTATCAATTTTAATTTTCATTATTGGTCAAATACTTTTTTATACAATTATTTAAACATGATACACATTGAGAAAAAAATATATGAAATGTTTCCTTAAATTTATCTAAATATCAAGGGAAATACCAATGATAATATATGATCTTGATATGACTAGGTGTATTGGGATGTCATACCAATACTACATCATTTTTTCGTCGGAGAGAATTAATTGGAAGTCACTATATATCTTTTGTGATGAAACCTTCAGAGAGTAATCAATTTATGTAACTAATAAACACTATCATGTTTCATGATACATATTCAATCATTATATTAAACAAGTCAACAGATAAGAATTGAAAGTGAAATCAATGAAAACTCAAGCCTACCACATCCTTATAAATTACTGATTCCAATAGTAATATGACATTTATTTTTAAATAATTTATGGGTGACAGTGATTTAGTGGTACTATTTTTATAGAAACTATGTGTTAAAAAAATTCCAAGACTTTTTTAAATAATATATAGGATGAATAACCATTAATTTTTTGTGAGTTAGAGAAAAATATTCTCCACATTTTTTACATGTGTATTTCATATAACTAACAATATTCTCATCCAAATTATTCTTAGGTGACCTATTACATTTTATTATATATATCCAATAAAAATAAATATGTTTACCATTAAGTATGATATTCTAAATAAGCATCCTATTGAAGGTTCCATTGTGAAAGGTTACCTGGCTCAAGAATTATGGGATTTATGTTCAATGTATTTTGGATATGTGAGAACGGAATGTTAATGATAAATGAGAAATGAGGAAGATAAGTATGAGTAAATGAAACCTTATTTTACATCACTACCTCAAATAAGGGGTATTCCCCGATAATACAAATTTATTACATTAATCCTTGAAGAGTAGGAGATGGAACATCACATGGTGTTGATTAACTATGATTTATTTGATAACTACATCATGTAAGTGATTTTAACATGTATATATTATCTCATAATAATTATTTCCACATATATATACATAAATATTACTCTATTTTTATGTAGGTAGACTAAAAAAATATGTATTACTTATGTTTCATTTCCTTTGAGAAGGATATGTTCTTTCCATAGAAAAAAGTATCATATTAGGTTGAAATTAAAGGTACAATCATCAATATAACAAAATATAAAAAAAAATTCATATAATTGTAATATTCATTTTTTACTTCATGTTTTAATTTTAACAACTTACATTGTCTTTGATGAAATTAGAGTGTTAGGTTTGGTCTACATTCCTTTGTTCACGAATTCAAAACACTGATTATCAATGGGTATAATTTTTTATAAATTACTGATCTGTGAAAATGAGAACACAACATAATGTGGTTATATTAATTAAATTGATAGACTATTTTTCCATTGCATTTATTTTTTTTCACTGATATAAAAATGACTTTTATTTTAGAGATATTGTTAATATAATTTATAGTATTATTACTCCCATGACTGAGTGTATATGATGAAATGAAATTGGTTTGATTTAATGACTTTAAATGTAATATTTATTGATGATGGTGGATTTATAGGTATTAACATGAGTCACTTACAAACTAATTACACTCGATATATTAGGGAATCAATGTTGAAATAATTATTTTGTGTGAAAGATCTGCTGATACCTGAATTCTATGCCATTATTGAAGTAATCCCATGATATATTTTTCATGATAGTGGGGATGAATTTTACACTATTTGTACCCATATTTGTCCTTATAAATATATTGTGTATAATGACTCAAATATTATAATAGTATTAGTATATTGTAACCTATAGTATTAAAGGGTAATACATAGAATAAACCATATGTGTACTTCATTTATTCAATTAGACTCGGCATAAGTATTTTAGGTTTGTTCTATTTAAATTGAATTATTTTGGTTTCACATTGTAAAATTTAAACTCATTTTAAATAGTTAACATGTAAAGTGAAAAATCATCTTACATGTAATTTCATATAGTCCATTCAAATAAACCCATCATAAATTGAATGAAATCAAAGAAAACTAAAATGGACATTTTATTTGATTTAACCTAAAATAACCAAACCCAAATGTGGACCAGATAACCTAAACATATAAGGACTCGTCCATAAAACAATACATAATATTGATTTATTTCAATAATACACATTTAGGATCTTTTTAGGTTTAGAGTTTTAGTAAATTAGGACATAACTATTACATCTTAAAGATAAAAAGTAGACACATCTACTCAGTTTCCATTTTTTCACAAAATAAAAACTCTTGAATAAAAGATTCATGTCTAGTTCCATGTTTTAGACAACATGACATTTCCTTGATCCCATCCTTGACCCTATTCCACTTAATGTCTTGTGAAAAACATTTCAAAAACATGGGATGAGTATTAAAAGCTCGGTAAGGGATATAAAAATATGGAAAGAAATCATTAGTCCATGTATACATAAGAATCAACAAAATCTTAATTTACTCATAAAAAATAAGCAAAATAACTCATGAAATCATAAGATTTATGAATAAATCATATAAATCATAAGACATAAAGGTAACTTGAGGAATTCATAACATTATTACGTAGGGAGTAACCCTCATGGTTACGTTTGGAATACCCATTACAATATATTACCGAAATATCTTCGAAGAAACCTTAGAGTTTAACTCCTTCGCGTTACCCAATGCATTGGAGAGCTATCTCGGGCTCACCAGCCCTTATTTTATCAAGGAACCACCCGTCTTTAATAACAATTCCCAAGAACCACAACATATTCATATCACATAAAACATGCATAAAGGAAACATAACATTTCCATATTTCTATCACAATATATCAATAAAAACATTGATATAATAAAAACATTATCAATACCATTTTCAATACCAAAATAAAGTAAAACATGGTATTTATTTTTCATTTAAAAAAAGTTACAGCTTGTGGAGGAAGCTGAAACTCAAATAATAGTCACGGTGGCGGAGAAGTTGTTGTCGCCGCATACGTAAGACAAGAAAAACATCCCTTTTTCATTTAGTAAAATTATTCATCTAAAAAGATTATTTTTTAATGATATTAAAAGTCAAAAGGTTTTATTATACATCTAATAAAATAATGTTGTATATAAATTGAATTATTCATCAACAAAAGGATATTGAGATGATGTCTCGTACAAAGACGGTATCCTTAGATTAAGGATAAATCAATTACATAATTATGTGTGAAAAATATAAATACTCCCAACAAAAGTGGATATTCATTGTAAAAAAATCAGAGGTCATCCACACATATTCATAGTATGACATAATCAATAAGTAGAGGTTTTACCCAAAGAATTGAAATTGGGATAAGAAGTTCCCTTACAGAAATTTGACAGCCTAATGGATTCACTTTAAAATTCAGAAAATGAGTTGATTAAAGATAAAAAGGGAATTTAATCACTTGGAAAAAAAATTTAAATCAATAAGGATATATAATAACATATCCCAACATAATAAGATGTAAATTAAAAGACCTAACAAAAAGAAGTCTTTTAAAAAGAGGAGGGTGAAAGGTTCCCTTACTGATTTGGGTAACTTTCGAAACATACACCCCATGAAAGAAGGAATAGACAATGTTGATGTAAATATCCATGAACAAAATTATATTAGACAAATAGTATAATAATGGTCAGTACATACACCACTCAAAGGTGATAGTGTAAAATATATCATGAATCTCACGGGAATAAAAAGTGAGATAAAAACCTCTTACCTCATTGTAATCAATCAAGTCATATGACCAAAAGATATTAAGAATGAAATGAATAACAGAATACAATTAATATAAATAGAATAATGATAATATATATCAAATGGAAGTACACAATACACCACATTCAACAAATAAGTGGCGAACAATGGAAATCTCACGGAATTAAAAGTGATATAAGAAATCCCATTACCTTAAGTCCAACTTGTCTTATTCATTTCTTTATATTCCTGAAGAATAAACTTTAGTCAATTTATAATTTCTTAATAAATTACTTTAAAGTTTATTATTCAATTAATATCACATATTATCATGTTACAATAATTAGTTAATTATGTGAGTTCATATCGTACGTTTTGTTGATGTTCGGTACATGAGCCAAAAATAAACTTGTTTGAAGAGAATTGTCCATGTAGTTATAAGTACATCATCTCCAGAATGGTTTTCATGATTTAAATATCATATATATCCATTATATATTTATTTAATAATATTCCATAATGTTTGGAGATAAGAAATGAAATGTACCGTTCATGGAGACGGTAGGCTGTATGTACGCATGAACACAACTTTCATTTTTTTGTCATATTAATGGAATTTAAAACTAAATTAGACATAGATATATTATAAATAAAGTATAATATATTTTTTATATAGGTAAATTAAGTTCATTAATTACATTCTTTATAAATTCCATGTTTTTCATGAACGTGTCACATCACTTGAGGGGGCGGTATTCCACACTTCCTCAGATGAAATTATCGCAGTTCCGCAACATGAAAAGCATAACAATGTGATTTAAAAATAAAATTCAGAAGAATATATAAAATGAAATAAATACCATATATATCATATATAAATATAGTGAAATCATAATGGAAACCATTAAAGGTGTTAAAAGAAGATTGAAAAATCATCGTTTCGTGAGGCTGTAATTCGCCACCCACAGAAACAATATGTTCTTTAACCATTAGACAGAGGTGTGTGTAAGTCTAGGTAGAATCCTTATCATAAAAACATGCTAATATATTGAGTATAATTATGTTATTATGGTATCAAATAATAAGAAGATATTGGTGAGTGAAGAAGGAAAATAAAAGAAAGAAACTCGAGAGAAGACATTACCTCTAAATCGGGTAACACTTTTTGATTTGAGCCAAAGGCTTCCTTGGAAAGACTTCTGCTGAAAGTGAAGCTTATAGGAGGGAGAGTGGAATGTGGATAGATAATATGAGCAATTTTTGGACGTGTAATGGTCTTTAGAGGTGTGGGTAAGGGGGTAGAGGTGGGGGCCTTTTATAAGAGGGATGAGGGTCACTTTTGGAATGTCTTGAAATGTTACTTTATTATAAAATGGTTTTCTTATTTTAAAGGTCCCACAATGATATATTTTGAGGATATGGTGATAAGGGTTCTAAATCCACCCATCCAATAGGTTTTCTACAAGTGTAAGTCTTATATTTTACCTTATCATTTCATTTTATTTAAATCGTTCATTAATGAGGTAATCACTGCATCATCATGGTGTCATAATTAAATTTATCTATTTAATGTCTAAAAATTATAAAAAAATTACCATGATGTAGGAAATCATTTTAAATTTATAATGACTTGTTATAGTCTTAGATATCATTTATGTAAACAAAATTAAAATTGTTTTACTTAGGATATAAAACCTTTTCTATATTTCTCTTCTTTTTAAAAATAATGTCATAAAAGTCACTATTACACCCATGTGACTCCATGGGCCCTCAAGTTCGGTAAAAAGCATCCCATGGTTGGGAATGACTCAAAAAAGAGTATTTGGATACATGTTGGGGTCATTTTATATTATTATGATATTATTTTATTACCCTTAACTACCCGATTACTAAATAATCACGATGATTAAAGATTATTACCATCGTTACTATTCATAATTTCCAAAAATAAAAGAGTCTTGATTACAAAATTTAGAAATTATGATTCCAAATATCGAATCCATTTTACCAAATTAAAAACACATAAATTTCAGTAATTAATTTAAAGAAATAATTCTCGTTGTCACAACCAAAGATGGGTTTTTAAGAAGTAAAATTTATCAAAAGATTGGCTTGTTTTTACATCCAATTAAAAAGTGAAATTACGTCCAATGAACAAAATTGTATTAAGTGATTAAAATATAATTATATTACACTTTAAAACCAATTAAAAGGAAAATTTAATTATATAATTAAATCAGATGAAAAAGCAGTTTTGAAGTAAAATGTAGTATTTTTCACTATTCATTAAAAATGTACATTTGTTAGAAAAATACCAAAACGTTATCCAAAGTAAATTTGATATTCCAAACTCAAAAATGATTTCCATTTTACCAAATTCAAAACATAGAAGTATCATTAATTAAATTTATAATTAATTCTCACTGTCAAAACAAAAAGATTGTTTTTGAGAAACAATATCTATCAAAATATTGACACTTGTTTATGTACAATTTCAAAGTGAAAATAATTCCAATGACAACCATTGAATTAAATGGTAAAAATATATTTTAACCAAACTTTAAACCCAGTTAAAAATAAAATATAACCATATAAATAAATTAGATTAAAAGGAGGTTTTAAATTAAAATACAGTATTTTCACTATTCATTAAAAAATGTACTTTATCGGAAACATAACAAAAAATTAACCAAAGTAAATTATGTGTCCCGATTCTAAAGAAGGATTTTATTTTGTCAAATATAAAATAAAAAATTGACAAAAAGTAGTTTTAAATAGGGTTCTCCATCAAAAGGTGGTTAATCGACCCTTTGAATGAATATTAGAATATTTATGCAGAAAATTGGATTCATTCACATTTTAAGCCTCTATCATTTATTGGTTAATTGTTAAAATATTTAACAAACATATATAACCATTTTGTAGTATGTTCTGTTCAATCTCTCCATTACAACGACTAGGAATTAACTATCATTTAAAATAATATTATTATATTATTAGTGTGCAACGTAAGATTTCAAACAAACTTGTTGTTGCGTATTGGGTACGCCATCGAACATAGCATCCCCTTTAAAGTAATATTAATATTTTATTCACAAATATTAATATATATGAACATTTCATATTCATTATTTACCTAGGATGTTAGAAAACAAAAATAAACATAATAACCTAACCTAAAATGAACTAATTGACCTAACTAAAGAATGAAATATTTATCAAATAACCTAACCCAAATGAGAAATATACCAAATGATAGAATTAACTGAATGACCTAACCTAAAAAATATATAATCCAATATGGAACCAATAGTTCAAACCCAAAATGAAAAAAATGAAATAACCCAAAATATACCAAATAATATAACCCCAAGGGAATCAATTGACCTAACCAAAGAAATGGACAAAAGACCAAATGATAAAACCAAAAATGAAATAACCCAAAAATAAACTGAATGACATAATGGAAAATAATTAAAATGACCTAAACAAAAAATGAAATAAACCAACATTAAACCAAATCACCTTACCCAAAATGAACCAAATAATGTTACTCCAAAATGGAATATCCCAGAAATTCACCAAATAACCTAACCCAAAATAACCAAAACCAAAATAACAAAAACAAAAATGAACCAAATAAGCTAACCAAGAGTAAACCAAATAATGTTACTCAAAATGAAATAACCCCAATTTAAGAAAATGGACTAACCCAAATAAAAAAAAGACCTTACTCAAAATAAAGCAAATGACCCAACTGATAGACCAAATGACTAAATATGCAAAAATACATAACCCATAAATAAAGAAAATTACAAGAATTTTTAATGTATGAAATTATGTCACCAAAAATGAATTAAATAATCAAACCAAAAATTAACCACTTGATCTAAATTATGTTACTAAATGACTAAATAATGTGTCCAAACAATATAGAAAATGACCAAAATGAACAAATGTCCAAATAACATAACACAAACATAATTTGACTAAATTGAAAATATAAGAAGAAAACTATATCATACCCATTTTTTAGAATGATAATTACTCTTTTTGATTATTTTATACCATTAGTATTATATTTCTAATTAAATTTATATTTATCTTCCAATGTAGAAAATGTCAAATATTAAAGAGACCTGAAGGAACAAAAGGTTTGAAAATGATCATCGTATGATAGATATGGGAATTACTCCCCTAGTATCCCTTGTGAGTATAATATTTAATATATATATATATATATATCAATTAAGAACATATAATGCCGCGTCATTTATCATTTTTAAATTTTAATCATGTTCCACCATTTAAGAGAAAAATATTCTTTGGCCAGACAAGTGATAGAAATGACCAGACAATCAATTCGAGGGAGGATCAAAATATTCTTGAAGAACTTGTATTGACCAATAAAACCTAGAACCTTATCTAGATATACCATATACCATATATTCTCATCCCATATTTCTGTTATAGGAATCATGGATTTTTAGATTTCCTATATTGTCACCAACATTTTTTCTGATCATCCTCCGAATCTAACATTCCCATTTTTGATGACAGCCCCTGATAACTATCCATATTTTCCTTTTCCATAGAATTTAAAATAGAAACCACTATTACTTACATCTCCATTATATCTAAGATTTTTTTCTATTCTCCTTTTACTTCATCTATAATTCCATGAGATCATCCCAAGAAAACATTGGTCCACTTAGGCTCTAAATGGATTATTGATCCTCTAGAGCCTAGAGATCTATTAGATGCCACTAATCAGCCTAGATTAGGTATATGTATACCAACTTAGTAAATTTTTTATCGTAATTTTTATTATAACATGTATTAATTTAATTTTTTGTATTTTTAGTTGGATCTTCCACTACTAGATGCAATGAACATACTCTCATGTGTGAAATGTGGAAAATCCATGCACAAGTTATGTTATTTTATAATGAATACAATAAAAAAATTTAATAATTAGGATAGAATGTAGGATTTTTATGGGAGCACTTTTTGAATACTATGAAATCATTCCCAAGAATCCAATTTCCAAGAGATACATTGAGAAGGAAACAAAATATGTTTCATGGGATTATATATGGGTAGGAATGTTTATTATCTCAATTTTTATATTATTTTTTATTTATATGAATTAATATTTCTATATAATATTTATTGTAATATTTTCGATGGTGAATCTATTAGAGATGCACTACTGATGGAATTTGGTGGGATATAAAGAGAATATAAGCCCAAGATATATAATAGTTGTTTTGGTTGAATTGGAATAAATTTAGTAGTTATACCAACCATCGATGAGTATATCTTAACACATTATAAAAAAATTATTGTTTATTGGACGATTAATGAGTTTAAGGCACTATTAAAATTCAATATTGTTTTATTGAAATTGATTATGATTAGTATTAATACTTTTCTTATTATAATTGAATTTTATTTTATGGTAATATTCAAATATCACTAAAAAATAAGGATATTATAATGTATGTAATTACTTTGGAGTGAACTACTAAATAGGAGCATGAGAGACAACATGTATTTTTCATGTAAAACTATTTTTAATTAGGTATCAATAAAAATGAACCAACCCAAATCTGAACCACCAGAGATGGACTAATCCATACTTTATGTAATAAAATAGAATTGATCTAAAATGAACTGCATGAATATAAATTGTCCTAATATTTTTAAACTAAACAAAACCAAATAAAGTAAAAATAAATCATAAATATTTAATGTTTATCATTAAACCATAAAAAACTTATGTTTGTAAACTATTTACACTTTTACCAATAAATTACTTATGCAAATAATTATTTAAATATATATATATATATATTATGATTTTAAATCATAAAAAATGAATGAAATTCTAAAGATTAAACACAAACATCTCTTAAAATTCCAATATAACTCGGAAACTTTAATCACCAAAACTGGAATTCACTTCTCAAGACTATTGAATAGAATCTCAACCATTTAATCAAGATCAAATACATATGTTTAAATCATAAATTACCACAATTAAATCCATATGACCATTAATGAAGATACTTCCTATTTCTATTTATACACTTAAAATCAACAAAAAAAGCTAAAATCGAAAATAACACCCAAACCAAAACAACCCATCCTAATTCCATTAAAGGAAACCATTTATAATTCTTTCATCCAAAATAAACCATTACAAAATCCATATCACACATAAGAACCCAAATCAACAATTTCAATCCACATAACATTAAACTCCTAGATTTCTTCATCAAACCAAATGAAACTTAATAAATTAATCATTCCTCAAATCAAGAAAACCAAATAAAATCATAAGTAAATGAAAACCTATAAGTAATAAATAAATAAATTCAAAACACCTCAATAGAGAACCATAAAAACCATGCTTCCAATAATAGAAAATAAATATCTTCTGTAATCCATATTAATTAAACCAAATAATTCATAAATCTAGATCAGGGTTATTAAGGCACACAATCATTTAGAATTCAAAATTTTATAAAGTAAAAACATTTAAACTAAAAACCAAATATTCCAAAAATAAAATAACCAATCATTTCAATAAATATTTTTCAAAACCCAATACCCAAAACCTAAACTTTTTACAATCATTTTTTCACAAGTAAATTATATTATAAATAAAATATTATTGAATAATTTTTTCTTACATTCAATATCATTTTCAGTGGATGATATTTAACATAGAAGTTAATGTTCATTGGATGAAATTTTTTTCTCTAGTAGAAAGATGATAAATGGTAGTAATATAAATTAATAGGCATAATAAATTATTAACATTTTTATTTTTCTATTTTAAAATTTTAAAATCAATTTTATAGTAAATATATCATTTATATTGTCAATAATTTGTTTTGGAGGCCCTTGATGAGTAAAATGATGTCCACTTCAAGTTATAATATCATTTATCAAATATGTTAGGTGAGTATAATCATGGAAGAGTCTATTGTCGACTTAGAAAAAATATTGTCCCAAATATGTATTAGACCCCATCGGGCACCTCTAATAGTTCTACTAGCATTGAGTTGTAAGTGGTTTGTGTAGAGGTTACAGCAGCATGTACATAGCCAATAGTGGACAAAATATTATCCATATAGAAGAATCAATGAAGTAAAAAATTACAATGAGTAGAATTTTAATGTTATGGATGATTTATATCAATCACTTCCAATGGATGTTTTTTTGATTTTTTATACATGAATATTGACAATTGTCTTCCATATATAATGTACCCATTGATGAAAATGATGGTCAGAGTGGTGGGTGGGGTGACGAATTTCGAGGTGGTGATGTTTATGAAGATGTAGGCACGATAATGCTACTAAAATGGTTTGTTATAAAGGTGATTTCCATGATGGAAGTGATAGTCTAGAGGTAGATATTGGTCCCCTATATTTATGAATTTATATTTATAAAACAAATTGGTAAATGGTATTTAATTTTAGAAACTAATTGTATATGGTTTTTTATTTGTTATTAAAATGTTCAAATCACTAAATTTGTGATGTCACTATTTTAAAACATAAATTTGTTTTTTATATTCAATTTATTAGTTGAATTGTGATTGATGTGAAAAATAGGGATTCTATCTATAATCCATTCCTATAACCATAGTTTTAAAACTATTGGTATAATCTCTATACCAGAAGTTCAAGTAAATCATTGGTGTACCTAAAATCAAGACTCTCTTTACCAATATTTCTAAAAAAATATTGGTATAGGGGTACCCTCATGGCCTACATACCAAAGGATTAAGGAACCATTGGTATAGAATAAATTGATGGTTCCCTGATCTATACAAATAGTTTAAAACTATCGGTACATGTTCCTCTCTCAATAGTGTTTGGTAAAATTAATTTACAGGACTTGAGGAATTTCCCATAGATGTTATAGATTCTTTAACTAAAATTATTGGAATAAAATTAATTATTATAACTGAATGATAATTTAGTAGGGATAAGGAACTATAAATGTAGTTAAAGATAAATCTAGTAAAAAATACAGAAAATACAATTTATTTAAACAAATATTATAATCAGATTGATGTAATAATCAATCTATTTACAAAAGGGATATTCTATATTATTGTCAAGGTATCAATAAAATTTCTCACCAAGTAAGAATAATCCAATGATGAAAACACAAAATAGTCAATGGTGGGGAATGAATAAGATATGTGATATTTCCATAATATGATATATTGGATGATTAACCCACAACTTACCCAAAATTTTATGTTTGGACTCCCACAATAATTTACCTTTATAGTGATTTACAATAATTATTATGAATAATGGTTTTTAGAAAATATGTAAAGGGAATAAGTAACACATGGTCATAAAAACTCAAATAGACATAAATAAAATGGATAAAAAAATAATTCAATAGAAAATTGATAATGGAAGGGTTTACCATAAATGAACATCAAATAGTAAATAGAGAGGGGTAGAAGGAACCTTACTTGGAACTCTCTAGGAACTTTAAAAAATATAAAAACATTAATAATGAATTTTTTTCTAATGAAAAATGGCATTTCCTCAATGATTGACTGTGGGGGTCTGAATATTGTATAATCATCCATGTCGAGCTCCCCATTTTTGTATGGATTCTAATGGGTTTTATTTATAGAGTCTAAAAAACCTAGTGGTTCCTTTATTTTTTATTTTATAAAAACCTTCTTCCCAAAGGAAAATAGTTATTGGGAAATGGTCCAACAAAACATATTGACTCACATTGGTTGAAAGGATGGGAGGTTTGGATCATCACACCATTTTTGGGGGCATTATTTACCACTTTATGACTATCTTAAACATTTAATACATGTTTTCATATACTTTATTAATTAACATGTATAACATAGGTCGTCATTGAATTGATAATGAATTATTCTCATGTATGAACTTTAGAATCAACTTTATGTATATGAGGGTCTCCATCGATGGAGACAACTATATGTATCTGAGGTTCTTAATCAATGGTACCATTTTAAGAATAGATTAGATATTATTTGGTAATTTATTATAATATTTCTAGTCTTAAGATACACAATTAATCACCCTATAATTTATCTTAATTCGGTGTGATGGAAGCTATTTTGATATTGTTATTAGACCCATGAGATAGGCTTTCTACATATCCTTTTGAAAGAAATCAAAAACCAAATAGCTTTGTAAAACTTAATTGGATACATCATACATTTTATGGTAATGTGAAAAGGACCAAACTATGCATTTTAACATCATATATAAATTGTTTCTAGGAGAAATATTCTTAGAAAAAATTTAGTGTGTGACTTTTGTTGAAGTGGCCCATGGAACCTAGAAGGAATGTGGGATCCAAGGTTGGATTATACCCTACATGGAATGATTCCCATATAGAATTAGGAATGATTTGGGGTGATGGGTTTGGAACAAAATAAGGATTCCAACATATCCCACTTAGATTAGAATCAAATCACACATAGGTCAGATAGATTTAGGACCCACTCCTATGGGGGTCCTCTGAAGGTTTTTTCCATAAGAGATGTGGCTCTTTGAGAGGATTTTGACAAGGTTCTGAGACTTATACCAAATATGAGGCCCTTTTGAAGTCTCAAAAGGAATATGTCCTTTTGATATGATACATGGGCTTGAGGACCCATGCTCATGGAGGCCTTCTAAATAAAGGAAAAAAGAAGATCTGTAAAAAGGCTTCCCTCCTTGAATATGAATCTAATCGTGCAGATGTAATGATAATTACTAACCTCTAAGACCACATGGGTAATTTTTTGTGTGTTAAACTAGAGGAATTCAAATATCTAATAAACCACGCAATCTCTTTCATCCTATAGTGGATGAGGTCAGGGTGATGGGAGATAGCAAGGTATTTGAATGTTCACATCTCCTATATGGATTTCTTAACTAGTATTGTCACATATAGCTATCAATATATCTATGACCTATAATAAATTATAGGGTATTAATCCATGAGTTACTCCCTGATCTCAGTTCTATATAAGTTAGCCTGATCAGCTATGAACCCTTATCAAAATAAAAAGAAAGTGTACCCCCCCCCCCCCACAAACCCTAAAAGGGATTTTTATGGTCTTGGAGACTAGAATGTTAGGACAAATCCCTATCCCTTATTTATAAGATATGTAAAGTTGAGAAAAACTCATTACCCATCATGTATGAGATTGGTAGGTCCCAATAACTACCCCCTAGGTTGTGGTCCTCATTATTGAAGGGTTTCATAACTACATACACCCTGAGGATCCTACCTGTCATGTATGACAAGTGAGGGACACCTCTTAATGAAGGATTGAATAGCTGAATGGGAGACACAATGGGGTGTCTTTTTCCATGGTTCTGTGAGTCTGGGGTCTTTGGGGGAGTATTCTAATTGGTCTCACTCAAATGGGAGTCCTAATGAAGGAGGTTTTCTTCCATTGGTGGCATAAAAGGAAGAATCAATGGAGGCTCGTACACGTAATGTTGGGATTAGAATTAGTGGGATAGAATAGGGTAAACCTTGGTGAACTAGAGAGGTCTCATGTTGTGTAAGTCCTAGCGGTATACAAAGTGATTCACTTATGGTAGGCCTACACGAGCTTGAGATGACTTCTGGATTATGGAAAACCCAGGAAACAACACTTGGGTGAGGGCTTTCTCTAGACTCCAATGGTCTCTTCAGGTGTCCATAGAGGGGTCTCACACGTGTCCTGTGTTTGGGAGGAGACCATATCCTATGTTTCAATTGATTAAGGTGGGTGGTTCCTCATGTAAGTGTATTTTATTTCACACATTGGATGGGATTGTATCCCTCTATTCCCCTTAATTCTCTATTCTCTTGAGTTTTAGAGAGCGATCGGGATTGTCTTAAGTGTATGGGTGAAGGAATAAGGATATAAGTTTATTGAGGCTACTCAGGGTTTTTTTGTCATGGAAATCAGGTTCCATGGGTTCCTATTAATATTCAATATTAGGACCATGGTTGAAGAAGGTTATTCTCACAATTTCATCCTGCAACTATCGCATGTAGTTGTCATGTATAGGGGTGGTTTCTCCTTCTCGTATTCACATGTAGGGATTGTGTGAGCCTCATGGAATGCAGGCTATGTGTGCATAGGTTGGATAGGGTGATTGAATTTGTTCTCCTTATTTCACATAAATTCTTTATTTCGTGAGGTAATTTTTATAAAATAATTTTATCCCTGTGAAAAAAAGAAGTGTGAACCCCCCCCCCCTCAGGATTAGATCCGATCAGAAGAAGAGCATCTAATCCTAAGGTAAATGGATGAAAACATCTTGAGGTTTGTGAAGGAAATCTGTGTATGTATTCCAAATAGGTCTTCCACACAGGAACTACACACTGGTCTTCTAGAAAGGTTGTTCACAAAGATTAACTGGTCTATATGTAGGCTCGACCACATAGTGATTCTATCTTATACATTCTTTGTTCATCTACTCTCACTACACAACTAATTAATTCTTCCTTCTAATGTATCCTCTCATGTAAGAAAATGGTATTTCCACTTGAATGACCAGTATTCAATGTATAACATGGGTGACTTTCTGGCATGAGGATCTTGAAATAGTGGCCAATGGGAGGCCCTTCCTTTACCAAAATTTCATAATTTTTCAAAATCAATGAGAGGATCAATGTCTCGTTTCAGTTTTCCAATTGCTACTCATATGTCTTGTAATGGCCCAATATTTTTCAATGGAAATTCCTTTCTTATTAATATTTCATAATAATATGAAATTACAACATAATTAACTACTAAGAGTTGTGTGACCCTTAAAACAAAATTTTGTCACTTCTATTATGTGAATTTTGAAAATCTGATAAATACGGTTGCATTCAGTATTTTATTTGGAGTCCAATAATAAAACATAATTTTGGGTGAATAGTAACCTACCCTTATGTATAGTAACATACCCTTATGAATATTTATGTACCCTAATGAATAGTAAACATACCTATGATGGTATATAAATAATATTCAAGTGAAATCACGATATACCTATGCCTTAGAATAAGTAAATAAATGCTTCAAAATTTTTGTTTTTAGAATAAATTATGATTTTAATTAAATATTAAATTAATAATATTTAGAAAATTATTTTTGAAAAATGGACTTTATTTTTGGATTCTACATGTCAAAAACTGGTTGGTGTTAATTTTTGGGATTTGTTTTGAAATAATAGAATTTTTTATGAATAGGGAAATACCAGAATTTACAAAATAAGATAAATAAGCTAATTATAGATTCATGCATATTTTTATACTTATATAATCCCAATTGGTTGGGTTTAACATGAAAAAATTACTATTCTTGGTCATGGAAGACTCACTATTCCTTGTCTTGTGGGGAAAAATAAATTAATAAATTTTATATTTATAAATCCCATCTCCCCTCGACTATAAAAATCCCCCATCACTCCCTCTTCTCTTAACTCCTATCAAGACTTGTGCCTTCCCCAAATTCTGTCCAAATATCCTCCCAACCACCTCTCTCACACCCATCCGGCCTTGGTCTCATATAATGACCAAAATATCCCCCTTAAAGAGGCTCTCAAGTATGTTTGGTTCAAGAGGTAAATTCCTCTTTTCAATTATTTGTCTTTCCTTTCAAGTTCATTTGTTTTCTTTTTATATTACATATCCTTATCCAAATGTTGTGATGACTCCATTACCTTACATGTACTAGAATTTTTTATTGATAGTGGAATAAGTTATCATCATCTCTTCCTTTTACCTTCTTTAAAACTAGTACCAACAACACTCTCCGAGATGTGTCAATTTTCCACATTCAAGGACGATGAGCTTTTTTTTTCTATTATCATTATCAATTAGGTTCATGAAACCATTAATTTTATGGTTTTATAGATTATTATATATTTAATATACCCTATTTATGTTTTTTTAATACCTTTGTACAAATGTTATTAAGTTATAAAGAAAGATGAGTTTGTTGTAATCAAAACCCACAAATTAACCGAAATAGTTATCATTAAAGTTCTATATAATAATTCATTATAATTCCATGTAACCAAGTTATATAAATAACCATAAACACTTATTTATTTTCATAATTAATATTTAATTTCAATTATGGAAATTTACATCCATTCCATGTGAACTCCATTACTTAAAAACAAGCGAACGAAATATGAAAATAAAGAAAACGAACACTCCGGAACAACGGAATTCAATATGCTAAATTTTAAATAAGTACATAAATGTACTAACAAGAATTATGATAAACTAAATACATGTCTCATAGGTTCATAGATAAGTTATTAATAAGTATAATTTCACATTCCATGATCTTAAGTTCAAGAGCTTAACACATTCAGAGTTAAGGTAAGGGTTTTACCCGAACTTCCTTTTTCATTCGGGTTACTTTTATTGTCTAATTACCTAAATAAAATTCTAGTATATTATTATTAAATCCTCATAAAATCTGTGTGAGTGTTCTATATATGTGTACCAATGATAACCCTTCCTTATTTTTTGGATAGTTACAATTTTTAAAAGGAACATTCAAAATTGTTTCTAAAATACAAGCTTGATCCATGGGAATTTATCTAATTCTTACCTATTGTAAGGGGCACTCTATAATATTTTTTTGGGAACCATAATCTCTATAAAATAAATCATTTTATTATGAAAATACTATCTTAATTACCTTATGGTTTTATACAAATATTTTTACAAAATAACTCTTCTTTTCAAAGTAAAAGACTATTTATCTCAAGATTTACTCAAAGATTTCATAAGAGTATCTTTATATATTTCAACACTATTGTTGATTATTAAGTATTATTGGGATTCATATTCCATGTTATAATCTGAAATATTAAATCTAATGGTTTATAATTATTTTGGAAATTAATTTTCAATCATAAAATCATTCATTAGTTTACTTCGAATGGGTAGTGTTTTGGCTCAATGTTCAGGGAAAGCTACTTACATTTAATATATTAGTTTAAATATAAATGTGTTTGTTGTTTCTTTTTACCCCCATTAATATGAGGAATTAATTGGACATAGTAAGTGTTGGGTGGGTCCCACTATATCCCCTCGGTGCATAGGTAGGTCTCATGAGACAAACTCTGGTCTTGGCACAAGGCCTTGACAAAATAATTATTTATGGCCTTGGCATGAGGCCTTGAAAGTATGGTTAGGTTGTCCCATATTATGAATTCCCTCATTATGAAAATAGTATTTATAGTTCATGTGGTTATTCTACTAGTAGAATACCAATGATTATGTTATGTTATGGCAATATTTACTCAACTCATTTTTCTTCCATATTATGTTCAAGTTTATTTATAGAGGCATGTGTTTTCAATTATTCACCATGTATAATTTTTATGTTATCTTACACTATATTACATACCCTTACTGAGCAGTTGAGATCACCACATTATTATGTTTCATTTTCTCAGGACATGAAGACGTTTATTATGAATGACATTCTGAAATAACCTAGGAGTTATGGATGTTGTCTAAGGAGTTTCTATGTTGTATTTCTTTTCATGTTGTAATTTTTAACTTATGTATGAATCCTGTTTCCAATAATAATAAACTAATTGATCCATCCAGATTCTTATTCCTTGTTTTTATTCCAATGTAATCTAATAAGGAACCAGATCTGGGCAATTGGGGTCATGTCCTTAGAGTTGGTATCAGTAGAAGTTTAGTAGAAAAATTGAAAACTAGATTTAGAAAATGTAGATTAGGGAAGAGTCCCTAAGTTAGTCTTTGAGGATAAAAATACAAGAATGTCCTAGTATTTTGGTAAGGAATAGATTATTTGGATATTTCAAGAAATATATCTCTGTATGGATATGAGCAGGTAGAGGCGGCTATGGAACTGACGTACCTAGGAGTGAATGCTCCGAAAAGGAGTTTCGGACTTGACCTAGGGTATCCTAGTTCACGACAACGGGCCTTTATACCCTCTTGGTTATGACACTCCTAGGCGATATTCTTTGGATAATTCACATTTTTTACAAGACATTATGAAGGATTTAATTTTTAGTTTTTCATCAAAGAAAACATTTTTTTGATTATAGGGTTAGCCATGCATAGGATTTAGATTTGTTCTAAGTATTTTGTTAAGTTAAGATTATACATTATGATTCATAACCTAATATAGTTTATGCCATTATCTAGAAATGGTACCTAGTGGAAGGAATGGAAACTGCATGAATACACGTGTCCCCAGCAGGGATTTCTTTCCTATGAAAGATAATGATGTTGGCTCTGGTGCTGTGATGGGTGTTGAGCAACTCATAACATACTGGGACAACATACTCGGGTTATGAATAATAACCATACCCATATGGAGCATCCGAGTCCACCATGTGGAGGAGCTATATTAGATCGCTTTATGCGACAACAACCTCCATAATTCAATGGGACAACATACCCATTTGTAGAAGAGTAGTGGATATGTTCCCTGGAAAAGATATTCCTCTCTTTGGGATGTAACAAAAGATATGAGGTTTTAATGGTAGTTTATTATCTAATGAGAGATGTGGATTAAGGGTGGTAATTAATCCAAAACACAAAGTAGGAAAAAGAAATATAAGAGATAGAATGGAGCTATTTTAAGGAAATCATCTTAGAAAAATATTCCCCTTGTGAACAGCGAGGAGATATGGAGAGACAATTCTTGAATCGGAGGTAGAAGGAGGATGAAAATGTTTCCATGTATGAAGCAAACTTTACAAGAGAGTAAAGGCATGTTGTGGACTACATACATAATCCATGGAGAAAAATTGATCGATTCTTTGATGGTTTAAAACCATTCCTCCTAAGGGATATAGTGTCCCAAAGTTTTTCATCATATGAACATATAGTCTCAAGTGATATCAAGACAAAAAATTAATTCTCTAAGTCTTATGAATTTAAGGGAAAGAAAGAGAAGAAGAGGGATGCTAAAAACTATGGGAAAGGGAATAAGAAAATGGGTAATAAGGGAAGAGTTGAATTTCCATGATGCAGTAATTGTGGGATGAAACACCCTGGCACTTGCCTAAAGGGAATGGGAGTCTGTGACAAGTGTGGAGAAAAAGGCTACCTATCTCAAGATTGTAAGAGGAAGAAAGAAGTTACCAATATTCTGTGCTACAATTACAGGGACAAGGGACATTATGCACATGAATTCCCTAAGCATCAGGTAAATGTTCCCCAAGGAAGACCGAGGGAGCAAGGTTGAGCATATATGGTCACAACTGTGAAGGTTGAAGTTCCTAATGAAGTAGAGGCAGGTACAATGATCATATCATCAATTTTAGACAATTCATTATTCGATTCTGGATTGCCTCATTCATTTATATCTTCCTATATTTCCATGAAAATTAGACATGTCCAATTTGATTTAATAAAGGAGTTATCAGTCAAAACTCCTTGTGGATGTATCATTGCAATAAATGTGTGTCAATTATTCCCCCTCCTGACACATAAACGTGCTTTAGTTTCTAACCTTATCATCATACCAATGGTTTACTATGATATAATTATTAGTATGAATTGGCTATCAAATTATGATGTGAATATCTATTGCAATAATAAGTAAGTTACAATTTTTGACAATGGTGTAGAATCCCATATTTTTAGAGCTAAAACCTCTCTATTTGATTCTCATCTAGATCCACCCTCAGTAGCTCTACTGAATTCAATTATTATGGAGTAAGGGAATGAAATAATTAGGAGTGAGGAGAAGAATTTACAGATAGAGTACATACCTATTGTGCAAGAATATGTTGATGCATTTCTAGAGGATTTACCTGGCATCTTCCATAGCGGGAAATTGAGTTTTCCATTGACTTAATTCCTGGTTAAAGGCCCATATAAAATAACCATTATAAAATGGACATAGTGGAGTTAGTGTAACTAAAGAAACAACTAGAGGAACTGCATGATAAAGTATTTATTCGACCTAGTGTTTCTCCAGGGGGAGCCCCAGTCCTCTTTGTCAAGAAGAATGTAGGATCCATGAGGTTGTGCAATGATTATAGGTAAATCAATGATATTAAAATAAATTATAAGTATCCTCAGCCACGAATTGATGATTTATTCTTTCAACTTCATGGATCCCTATATTTTTCAAAGATTGATCTCTAATCTGGATATCATCAGTTTCTTGTGAGAAAGGAAGACATTCCAAAAACAGTATTCTGAACCAGGTACGGGCATTATGAGTATACAATAATGCCTTTTGGACTAACTAATGCACCATCTATTTTTATAGATCTGATGAAAAGAGTTTTCATGGAATATCTTGATTACTTTTTGGTGGTTTTTATTGATGATATCCTGGTATACTTTAAAATCAATAAAGATCATGAAAATCACTTATGCACTATTCTGAAGACACTTAGAATAAATAAATTATATGGGAAGTTTAGAAAGTGTGATTTTTGGCTCCAATAACTTTACTTTCTGGGACACAATGTCTCTAAGGATGTAATATTAGTAGATCTTGTGATAACAAAGGATGTGATAGAATGGACTACTCCAATGAAAGTAACTGAGGTGCGTAGTTTTATTGGTTTAGCAGGTCTTTATCTGCATTTCATTCATAACTTCACCCATTTAGCCTACCCAATGACCAATATCACATTAAAAGGGGTTTAGTTGAATGGAAAAATAAATGTGAAGAATTTTTTGAATAATTGACAATGGGGATAGTGAATAATCTGATCCTAACCCTACCATCGACGAATGACGGGTTTGTTATCTATAATGATGCATCAAAGAAAGGACTTGGCTGTGTCCTTATGTAGAATGATCGATTGATTGCCTATTCATCTAGGTAGCAAATAATTCATGAACAAAACTATATAACTCATGATATTGAGTTAGCATCGATGATATTTTCTCTGATGATTTGGAGACATTAACTCTATGGTGGAAAATGGGAGATATATACTGATCATAAGAGTTTGAAATATAAATTCTCACAGAAAGAACTCAAAATGAGAAAAAGGAGATGGATTGAGCTAAAAAAAGATTATTATTGAATAATACATTACCACCTGGGGATGGCAAGTAAGGTAGTAGATTCTTTGAGCAGAAAGAATCATGGAGTTCTGAACAAGATGATAGTTGAAAGAGATCCTTTGTTCATGGATCTAGTAAATATGGATATGGGAATTATCAAGGAAGGTAACACATCACTACTTTTCAAATAGTTTCCAAACATTCTTTACTAGAGAGGATAAAAAGTTCTCAGGATAATGATTAGGAGTTTCAAAAAAAATAATGTTGTAAATAATGGGATGTTGATTGCCTTTGTTTATGAAGGTGGCATTTTGAAATTTTGAAAGAGGCTTTGTGACCTCGTTATTCATGATCTAAAGAGGGAACTATTGGATGATGATCATAGCTCCATTTTTTCTATACACCCTAGTAGCACAAAGATTTATCAATATCTCATAGAAAACATTTGGTGGGACAATATGAAAAGGGAGATTAATGAATATACATCAAAGTGCCTAGTATGTCAAAAAATGAAGGCTAAGAGGAAAAAGTATAAGGGGATAATGCAACTACTAACCACACCAACATGGAAGTGGGAGAACATTAACATGGACATTGTAACTGGACATCCAAGGACATATAGAGGAAACAATGCTATATGGGTCATTGTGGATCATCTTACAAAGACAACTCACTTTATTGCGATTCGAGAGGACTTCTCATTGGATAAAATTTCACAGATTTACATCAAATAAGTGGTAAGGAAGCATGGAGTACCACTATCTATTGTATCTAACTGTGATACTAGATTCACCTTGATGTTCTGGAAGAGACTCCAATATGCTCTAAACACTGAACTGAACTTTAGTACGACCTATCTTCCTCAAACTGATGGACAATCTGAGAAGACTATTCAGAAACTAGAATTCATGTTGAGTGAATATTCTATGGAATTCAAAGGAGGATGGGACCAATATCTTCAACGTGTTGAATTATCCTACAAAAACAGTTTTCACTCGAGCATCCTAATGGAACCATATGAATCCCTTTATGAGAAACTGTGCAGAACACCAGCGTTTTGGGATGAAGTCAGTGAGCGTAAGCTGGTAGGACATGAGATAGTCAATGAAATGGTGGAAAAAGTGAAAACCATTCAGTAGAATATCAAGGTAGCCCAAAGTCGATAGAAGAGTTATGCGAATAACCATCGAAAAGGAATTGAAGTCAAAGTTAGAGACCTGGTATTTCTACGCATATCTCTATGGAAGAAGTTCATCAGGTTTTTTAAGAAAGGAATGATATGTCCTTGGTATATTGGCCCCTTCGAGATCCTTGATCGAGTTGGAGTCGTGGCCTATCGACTGGCACTTCCACCTACCATGTAAAAACTACATGATGTATTTCATGGATCCCTCTTAAAGAAGTACATACTAGACCATTCACATGCACCCTCTTAAGAGGTGGTTTGGTTGGAGGATGATCTTTCCTATGAGGAGTAGCCAGTGAAAATCGTGGATTGTAGAGACAAAGTTCTATGCAACAAGACTACTCATCTGGTCAAGGTACTATGGAAAAACCATAAGTACGAAAAGGAAAAATGGGAACTGGAGGAATCAATGAAAGAAAAGTACCCCCACTTATTTTTGGTATAGATTGTAAAATGAAATTTCAAGGGAAATTTTTCTGATGGGGGGAAGAATGTAACAACCCAATTTTTTTCAATGGAAATTCATTTCTTATAAATATGTCATAATCATATGAAATCACAACATAATTAACTACTAATTTCTATGTTACCCTTAAACCATATGTTTTTCACTTCTGTGATGTAAATTTTTAAAAACTGACATACATGGTTGCGATCAGTAAGTTATTTGGAGTCCAATAAGAAATTTTTTCTGTGAATAGTAACACACCCTTATGAATAGTAACATACCCATATGTATAGTGATGTAACCTAATGAATATTAACCTTACCTATGATGTTATATAAATAATATTCAAGTGAAATTATGATATACCTATGCCTTAGAATAAGTAAATAAATGTTTTAAAATTGTTGTATTTAGAATAAATTATGATTTTAATTAAATATTAAATTAATCATATTTATAAAATTATTTTTGAAAAATGGACTTCATTTTTAGATTCTACATGTCGAAAAATGGTTGGGGTGATGTTTTGGGATTTTTTTTGAAATACATGAATTTTTTATGAATAGAGAAATACCATAATTTACAAAATAAGCTAAATAAGGTAATTATAGAGTCATGCATGATGTTTTGCTGATGTAAGCCCAATTGGTTTGGTTTCACATGATAAAATTACTATACATGTTTGTGGAAGACTCACTATTCCTTGTCTTTTGGGTAAATAATAAATTAATGAATTTTTATTGAGAAATCCCCTCTCCCCTCCACTATAAAAACCCCCCATCACTCCCACTTCTCTACAATCCTCTCAAGCCATGTTCCTTCTCCAAATTCTATAAAAATATCCTCCTAACCTCCTCTCCCACGTCCAACAAGATTTTTTCTCATAGAAATACCAAAACCTCTCCCTTAAAGAGGCTCTCAAGGAAGTTTGGTTCAAGAGGTAAATTCATCTTTTCAATTCTTTGTCTTTCCTTTGAAGGTCATTTTTTTATTTCTCTATTACCCCTCCTTATCAAAATGTTGTGATTAATACCATACCTTAAATGTACTAGAATTGTTTCCTGATAGTGTAATAATTTATCATTATCTTTTCATTTTACCTTATTTTATACTAGAAGTAAGAACACCACCTGAGATGTGTCAATTTTCCACATTCAAGAACGATGGGACTTCGATTTCTATTATCATTCTCAATTCTGGTCGTGAAACCATTCTTGTTATGGTTGAACCAGATTATTATATATGTAATATACCTTATGTAATTTTCTTGTAATCCCTTTTTACAAATTGTATTAATTTATAAAGAAATATGAGTTCGTTGTAATCAAAACCCACAAATTAATTGAAAGGGTTATCATTAAAGTTCTATATAAAAATTCATATTCATTCCATGTAACCAAGTTATATAAATAACCATTAAAACTTATGGATGTTTATTAATAATATTTAATTTAAATTATGGAAATTTACATCCATTCCACTTGAAATCCATTTCTTATAAACAAGAAAACCAAATATGAAAATAAAGAAAATGAACACTCTGAAACAATGGAATTCAATACGCTGACTTATCAATAATGACATAAATGAAGAAACCAAAATTATGATAAACTAAATACATGTCTAATAGGTTCTTAAATAAGTTATTCATAAGTATTATTTTATATTATATGAGCTTAAGTTCAAGAGAGGAACACGTTCATAGTTATGGTAGGGGTTTTCCACCCAAACTTCCATTTTCATTCGAGTTACATTTATTGTCAAAGCACCTCAACCTTTCTTATTTTGTGGATAGTTACACTTTTTAAAATAAACTTTTAAAATTGTTTCCAAAATACAAGCCTGGTCCAAGGGAATTTCTATAATTCTTACCTATTATAAGGGGCACTCTATATCCATTATCTTTATAAAATCACTCATTTTATTATGAAAATAATATCTTACTTCACTTCTGGTTTTATACAAATATTTTTCCAAAATAAATCTTCTTTTCAAAGTAAAAGAGTATTTATCTCAAAATTTACTCGAAGATTTTATAAGGGTGTCTTCATTTATTTCAAAACTCTTGTTGATTATTATGTATTATTGGGATTAGTATTCCATTTTTTTCATCTACCATATTTAATTTAATGGGTTATGATTACTTTGGCTATTGATGTGCTATTTTAAAACCATTCATCAATTTACTTTGAATGGTTGGTGTTTTTGTTTAATGCTCAGGGAAAGCTATTTATATTTCATATATTAGTTTCAATATGAATGTGTATGTTGTTTATGTTTACCCCCATTCATATTAGGAATGCATTGGACATAGTAAGTGTTGGGTGGGGCCTTCTATAGCCCCTCGGTTCATCGGTAGGTCACTTGAGACAAACTATGGTCTTGGCACAAGGACTTGACCAAATGATTATTATGGTCTTGGCACGAGGCCTTGACAGTATGGTTATGTTGTCCAGCATTATGCATTCCCTCATTATGAAAATGGTATTGATGGTTCATGTGGTTATTCAACTATTATAATACCCATGATTATGTTATGCTATGGAAATATTTACTCAGCTCATTTTTCTTCCATATTATGTTCAAGTTTATTTTTAGAGGAATGTGTTTTAAATTATTCACCATGTCTAATGTCTATGTTATCTTCCGCTATATTGATTTACCTTACTAAGGATTTGAGATCACCCCTTTATTATGTTTCATTTTCTTAGCACATGAAGATGTTTATTATGAATCACATACTAAAATAACCTAGGAGTTATGGATGTTGTCTAAAGAGTTTCAATGTTGTATTTATTTTCAAGTTGTAATGATTAACTTTTGTATGAATCATGTTTCCAATAATACTAAACTTCTCAGTCCTTGGGGATGCTTATTCCTTGTTTGTTTTCCAATGTAATCCAATAAGGCATCGTCTTTGGGAAAATGGGGTCAGGTCCTTACATGGATTCCCATGAATAAGAAATTTAATGTGTTTTCCATTTTCTCAAGACCTTAAGGCTAGAATAATATGACATGTGTGACTCCACCCTTTTGGACTTAGTGAATCATTTGATGAAGTACTAATGTGAGTACACTCGTAGTGACTATTATCCTTAGTATAAATATTGGATTTTGATATATGTGCTCATCCTGAAGGTTTAGAGTTGTTTTCTAATGACTTGTTTCAGGTAATACACCTTTTTCCCTCAGTCAATATCTTCACCAAGGGCATATTCATCAAGGAAGGAACAATATTTACTACATGCATCATGAACAAGAGCCTTTGTTCCCAAGAACTGAAGCCTCACACCCAAGAATCTAAAACACAATGATATGAGTCAATAATTTGTGTGTTTAATATAAAAAAAATAAAGATTCTATATGGAAGATTTATACTCCCACACAGCTGGAGAAGTCGGGCATGAATGGATGTCTGATTAATAGGTTCACCAAATTGACAAATAATTTAAGACTATACTATGAAATGATATAATTCATGAAGATTTTGTGTGGAAAAGTCATATGTTTATAATACAACATTCTCCTTCCCTGAAATATTGATATCATGGAGTCCTCAGACAAATAATTTCCATCTTGTGCATGGAAAAGTTTGCATTGGCCTATTGGATGTCTATAATATCTCTAAATATTCTATCCTAGGGGAGATGTGTGATGAATTTATTCCACTAAAGATACCATGGGATGATACTTACAGGATTTCGGATTTATCTCATGATCTATTTAAGTTTTCCTTGAAGGTGCATAAGAAATACCCCCACCTAAGGGGAGGTATCTATTCGATGTCCTAGATGAATGTTTTTTGGAGATACAGGGATATTTTCTTACCTGTTAGTTCCCAATGAGATGCTCTTCATTAGAAAATGGGAGCATCCCTGGATCATTCTAAACCACCTTAGAGCACGGCCAGTATAACCAATGGTACTAGATGGTCATGTATGAGATTTCTATGAGGACTCGTCTGGTATGATTCCTTGTGATGTGGTTAAGCACCTACCTTTTATCGTTCCAAGAATATAACTTTGTTGTGAGGCTAGGGACATTTGACATAGTTTCCAAATTATTATTAGGAAAACATATAAGGATATTTGTCCCTTTTCTGGAAATGATTTACCAGTGTTTACTACATGTATACACAAATAAGGACCCGTATCGTATTTCAAATCCATTTCTAATGGTTTGCGGGTGGATTGAAACACACTTTACCTCTTATGTAATTTTTAGTGGAGTTAAAGTTCTTAAATTTCAGTTTCTTCCATTATTTTAGTCTGTTTTTAGTATTCATCCCTTATCTCTAAAGTATGGTAAATCCTTAAAGAACCTAAACACACTGGGAGAATTCATTTTCTTCCCATAAATGTTTATTCCTATTATAAAATTTGTTCAAAATTTCCAAGCTAATGACAACCTAAGGTTATATATGGTTGCATTAAGAGATAGAATATTGGTATCCTACATTGATAGTGAGATCATATGTAAGGCCTATTATCTATATTAATTCACTAAAAAATTCAAATTCGTACAACAACTAAATTACAATACCCCCACACAAATTTGTTTTGAGAATAATCATATGGTTTCACAACAATTTTGTATCCTCATGGATTTGGATGTATCCCAAGAATCTGTTACACTAACTTCACCAGTTTCATAAATCCTGCTAGAATCAAGGTATTCCAATGCTAGGATTTATTCTTACCTCCATGTGGAATTGAAAAAAAACTCAAGTTAAGTAACCAATTAATTTTGGGCATAGAATGTTCATTAAAAAGTTTTTTCTTGAATGTAATGAAGCTAAATCCTTGAATTATCAATGTTGTCCTGACCATGAGCCATGGAGCAGGATGGGATTAAAAATATCACATCTTCTTGGCCAATGCGGTCTATTAATCACCATCATGAGGAGACCCCATCCACAAATATCAATTCGTATATTATAATAAAGATACATAAAAGTGATTCAAAGTCAAAATATATTGGGTCTTCATCTCAGTAATCCATACTGGCATCAGAGTATATGTATCCTTTTGAAATCCTTCTTGGTAGGATGTAACTTGGGATATCATAGATTTATGGGTGTTTCTCTAGGATGGTATATATATCCCTAAAGTTGTGTACATATGATAACCCTATAATATTTACCTTGATAGTAATTTTACTAAGGTGGGGAAATATATTTAGGAGCTGGATATGTTTATATGTGTCACTAAAGATCAGATCTTAACTACATAGCGGGTATCTAACATGATGGTCTGATCTATGAATGAGGGGATATTTATCAAATCTAATGAATAATGGGATGGATTTATTGAAAATAATAAGGTAACTTTTTCTTTTCCCTTCTCCTTTCACTCCCTCGTCCTTCATCATTAATTTTGAGGGGATTTAATTTGAAGTTGGTAAGAGAATAAGGGGTGGAAGGGGTGGAACTTGATTCACAAAAATATGGGCCAAACAGAACCTCTATATAAGTGGGGACTGAGTATCTCATGCCTTTATATATATCCATAGGTTAGATACTAATGGTTTTTTATACGGAGACAGGGTCATCTTGACTACCCCCTCAAGTTCACATGACTGAGAGGATTGATATGGGGCCCTGTCTATCTTAGGGGAATGAATGAAATAGGGAAAAGATTTTTTCCCAATATATGAATTACAGTAAGTATTTTTAGGTTCATTTGATCCTATGAATCACATGATTTTCTTATTTGACTATAATTTCCTTTCACAGGATCTGATTCACTCTCCTCCCTTAAGCAGTCGAGCACTAATCCTTCATGTCAACTCGCATTAATTTAGAGTGGGAATAATACCATTGTAATGACATATGAATATCAAGATATGTCATCTACTTGTCATTTACTTTCTTCCTTGTTATATTTCAAACATGTCACATACACCAGGGGACCCTACCAAAACCACCATTAACTGTATCAACATTATATCGGGGTATGAATAGGATCTTTGTCCAATGAAGGTTTTAGTGTTGATACTAAATCTCTCGAGTTCAAAGAAATTTTTCCTTTTGAGAGGATAGTAAACATAATCGATCAAGGAGCCAATGTGGGTCATGTAAAACACATCCCAGATGCCCCTACTGGTGAGGATGCTATGAGATTTTATGAAATATTTAATGGAAAAATGAAAATTGAGGATATGTTGAGAAATAATAATATTATTTCTTCTTTATTGGAGTGTCGGGGTATTGATTGGGAATTGGATGGACATGAGTTTTCTCTATCTTTTTTTTCAAACACAATAGACCTTCTTTAATTTGATGTCTTGATCTATGGTTCGACTAGTGCATAATTTTATATAGAAAAAATTCCAAGGAACTTTATGACCATGAAATTAAATTCCATCTTACTCTCATTGCTTATAGTGTGATAGTTGAGAACCCCAAAGTGTGACATTCATAGGGGTCTTATATCTTTATTTCTCAGAAAATATTAGAGGGTGTTCCTTCTCATGAAGTCCCTACACAAAGAATTAAGACCAAGGATGTTAAGAAGGCATCAATTATAGTAATTGATCCACTAATGGGAGAGCATTGTTAACTGATCTTTTTGTTTCACTGCCTTTTTATTGTTTAAGTCTCGATGTTAACAATGGGTTTTATATGTGGTATATTTCCATTGACTTCAGGGGCCACGACTGAAAGGGTAGATTCCATTCCATGTCTTCCAAAACGTGTAGGTGAACATTATGTTATTTTTTAGGGACTAGATTATGGTTCCTTATTCAATTCATTGATCCTAGAATACATATCTTTCTTTTAAAGAAGTTCTAAATCAGATTTGGATACATAGTGTTCCCTTCACCCCACATGTCATATCATTTGGTGAGATTTATGGAATATATTCTTAGATGCACCTGTCGTAAGACCTTCCCTTACAAATTTGCTGACTTACAAACCTATTTTCCTTTGGGGTATGTTGGGTTTGATTACCATAAGATCCCCCATGTTGTTAATTCAATCATTCAGTAAAGGGAGTAGGATCATAGGTCTCAGTAGGCTAAGGAGCAGTTGGTAGGTTAGTTTCAATATCATAGAGTTGTGGTATCCTAGGAGGATCTCATTCATGTCTTAAAGGTGGAGGGGTATCAATAATATCTAGAAGATAAATATATCCAAATAGTATGCCTTCATGAAGAATTAAATCAGTACAAGGAATGTATTTTGTGGTTGTAGAGATGGTGAAAATATGTCACGCTAAAAAGGCCAACACCATGTAACTGCTTGGGTTTTAGAAAGCTACGGATAATTTGTTTGACATTGTCTAATAGATCAAATCTAAGGTCGAGGAAAACCTATAGAATTTTTGGAAGAGACTCTAGACTGTGGAAGCTCTTTCACATTTAAAATCCTGAAGAAAAAAGTATTTTTTTTGTTCTTTAATTATTTATTTTTTTTTCTTTTCTCTCATTGTACTCATAATAAAACACTGAAAATGACTCATTTAATTTTATATAATTATGTTATAGTTATACAATTACAAAGATAAAGATAATAGAGATCTATTTTTTCACTAATTCTTTTGACCTATTGAGTGTATTTAATATTATTCTAGGGTCATATGACAGACTGAAAGTTACTTTTTTTATAATCAAAACACTTTTAATGAAAAAGTGAGAAACCACAAAAACAATCAAAAAAATGAAAACAACACAAGAAGAGAAGAACCAGAACAAACTATCGGACCTTCTCCACCCCATAAAATATGCCATGACAAGAAGCCTTCACTAACACAGGTCCCTTCGGAATGCAGTCCCTGCATAATGCATGGGAACGGTACCAATGGACAAGTCATACCCTCTCAAGGATCCCAATACACAAGGACTACACCGGTGAAGACTTTGCGCTCTGATCCCCTTCTGGCATAGCTCCAAGAGAGATGGAATCAAGCACCAAGCCTCCAAATAAAGGTAGACAATCAGAAAAACCAAAAGACAATACAATGCACACAAGAAAACCTCTCAAACCACCTGATCAAGATAGCCAGCTTAGACCGAATCATTAAAGAGGAACTTAGTATTACCTGAATTACTCTCCCTAAAAAGTTTCAAGGATAAAGTAGAAAAGTGAAGGTCAGCAACCTCCATCATTCTCTTCTCCAACTCAGAAGCAAGTTGATCCCAGGTCTGTATGTACTCCTCAACACTGATTTCCCATCTATTAAAACCCCTAACCAGAATTATGACCTGATTGTCAATCCATGACAGTTTTTCCTCATTAAGATACACCTCTAGCATCCTCCCCATCATTTTAGCTTCCTCCTCCTCTGATGCGTTGAGAATCAAGATTTGCTCAACCATTTTGTCTTCAGAACTACATAGGAGAATCAAGTCATCCTCCTTTTCTCGTGTCCCATGATGGTGCAAAGACTCCATGTCTACCTTTTTATCATTCAAATTCTTCGCATATAGGGTCTCCAAAGGTGGGGTTGCAAGGAGTAGCCCTTCTTCCCCTTCTTGATTTTGAAACTCATGTTGTTCTTTGGAATTGAGACCTCTTCAGACGAATGGTCCAGTTCATTCAGATTGGATTACTTCATACAAACCTCATCTTCCACACCTGGTGTAATGTGTTCCAAATTCACATTATCCTCTGATAAACCTTCAAATCTGTTATATAGGGGGAATCAGGTCCGAATCAAGCCCAGACCCCTTCTCTTGTCCACCATTTGTAGCTCCCTTCCAGGTGTAGAACCACTACCAACTGAATGCTTATTCGGTGTACCCAAGCCAGCCTCCACAACAAGAAATATTCTCCTAGCTGCCTCAGCCTGGTTGGACTGTAAGAAGACGTGCCCCATGAACTGATGTTGTCTATTAGTGTCCTCTAAAGTCACCTCATGGTTTTCACAATCAGCTTCCTCCATAGGCCTTTCCGCGTTGAGATCCGATTGAGAAACACCTGTAAGGATATCTTGTCCAGAACATCCATTTGCATTATTGATCGAAACAATGTATGTCTGGCTCACTCCATTGAGGTCACCTAACAACCTGTAAAAGGAATCCTGGACTTTCGGCCCAGGAGGCAGAGCAATTGGATTCTCCGACCTCACCTGATTTCTAGCACCTGCAATCATTGAACTCGAGCCAACTTAATTAACACCTTCCTCTTCTTCATCCTGGACCACACCATCATTATGGACAACCCGAGCAAGGCCTGATAAATTAATTCCTTTATGGGTTCTATTGAAGGGCTCCCCACCAGGTTCTTCCACCAACTAATTCACCACCATGTGATTCTCCGAGATGCTACGATCACCATTTCTCACATTCCCAGAAATGCTACAATCACCATTGCTCACATTCCTCGGGGAGCCAGCATCCCTTGCCCCATGCCTGCATTTCTCTATTGAGTGGCCCAGCCATTTTCAATCGGAACAATAATGAACCCATGATTCATATACAACTGGCTGTTTACACCGGAACTCTTCACCGATGGTGATCCAAACTAAGTCCAATGGATCCCTTGAGGTATCCACCTCCACACACACTTGAGGGTTAACCGGATGAAAGACTGTCATGGTCCAGCTATCAGGGAAAAGATATCTCCCAAGTAGGTTCCCATGAATTTTAACAATCGATGGATTTTGAAACGGTAAAGGGAGATTCGTAAAACTAACCAAAATCGCCACGGATGGCGAATCACGCCACATATGGAAATCATATGACCATCGATACAGATAGAACCAAAATTCGTTGCAGTTGTGAGGGGCTCTTGAACAGGACCTTATCAATTCTTCCTCCGACACAAATCGAATCAAGATATTCAGGTTATCCAACAATCCTACATTTGCCTTCTCTTGCAAATCCCAGGAACTGAAGACAAATCTATCGAACAGATCAACTGGGGGTCTTCTCTTTAAAAATAGAGTAACCAGTGTCAGACTATGCAGAGCCAAGGATTCGTTAAACTCTACAACTGAAATCAGAAGATTAGGTCATCCATCGTGTAGATCTGGAACCTTAGGGCTCAGGAAACATTGGGGAAATGGAGGAAGAAAGTCCAGGTTGGAGAATGGGAGAAAAGGTGCTTCCACTCTTGTGTTCCGCGGCAGAGGTGCCTCCCCCAGAGGGGGAGGAACCCTCTCGGAGGCCATCGTCGTCATTGTTCGGGAGTCAAAACCGCCACACCATCAACATTTCTGCCTCCCCCTTTTATGGTCATATGACATACCCTATGTACTTTGTTTCATTTGTTTCGTCACACTAATTTTTTCCTAAGTCAAATTGAAAATGACTTAGCAGTCAAGACTTTGAGTTTTCTAAGGTTTCCCATTGTGGGTTCTCATCCAAGCATGTTTTTCACCTTTTTATTTCATTGGTTGATTTTTTCCTAAACCATGTGGAGTGCAGGTCTAGCGAGGTTAGAATCGACTTTTACCCAATGTTAACTTTTGTGGGTCTTCACCCTAGTTAGTATTGAGCCTCTTTTGTGGGTTATTTTAGAGTCTTTAAAGATGGAATAATGTGACTAGTGTTTTAGGTCGAACATCATTGACCATGAGTGTTGGGATGATGAACCATGTACGACTACATGACAAAAATGTTATGACATTAGTTAGACAAACAAAACTAAGAATTTTGAGTCATGATTTTGTGATTTTAGGATCTAAAACATGATGTGAGACAAGTGTGAAAGGGATGAACATATAACATATTTGAAAAAAAGATTCCAGCAAGATGTTTTTAGGGATTATGGAGATATAAGTGGTCTCTACCAAAGAAAAATGTGCCTCTAGTTGATAGAATTTTTTTTCAATTACTCGTGAAAATACAACTAGGGTCTATTACTCCATCATCAAAAATATGTCTCTTTGGGAATCTATCATTCAAATCTATGGTCGAAGATTTTATGGATATTTATATTTCATAAGACCACGGAGGGAGGTTTGAGAAGGAAATAGGTCTAATAATGAAGAGAGAATCTGTGATGGCATTATCCATGAATGGGATGAATCTCTGACACAAATTTGGTTTGTGTATAAAGGAGGTGGAATTACATTGGGTGAACAACATTAGTGGGAAAGGCCCTTCCCTAAATAGGGTTAAAAGAATATATATTTTAATGTCTTATTTAAAGTACATTGAGCGTTATGGTTTATGTTTATTATGCATTGAAAAAAAGATTATTTATTGTCCCTTCATGGTAATTTGTTTAAGAATTTTCCATAATTTTTTGGAATTAAGATTGAATATTATAAGATTTAATCTAGGGGATTCCAAATATGAAAAGTTATATGGGATAAAAAAAATATTGTTGGTGGTTACATAGAGAGAAGATGTATCTTTTGAGGAAGAATTTTCCTCTTGTTTATGTGAACTATTGGCGGGTGACTTATGAATTTTCAACTCGGGTGTATTACTCTATAGTAAAAAAATGACATCCTCTTGATGATAGAACCTTTTGGTGGGTGACTTATGAAAATCCAACTAGAGTTTATTACTGTATAGTGAGACAAAGGTGTCTTCACGAATTTGACATTATATTACTAATGAACGGTGAAAGTTTAGGGGTATTTGGATTTCCCTGGACACGGAGTTTGGTTTTTGGAAGAAAAGATCCTGAATATGGAAAGATAATTTTATATCAAAATTATCAAAAAATAGGGATAATTTTTTCCCTACATAGGTATGAAATATAAGTAGGAATGGGGGGTTTGTGGCTAGGCTTAAGACAAAGGATCTGGGCATCGCTATGTATGTCATCAAATAGGGAATCAATCCACACATAGTTCTTGGAGAGATTTACCACACTGATTGAATTATTGTGTGTAGAATGGTATTTTTTTAATATGGACTCATGAATGGGGTGAAAATCCATATTGGATCATATTATATAGATCTAACTTGTATATAGGAGAATGGGGGAATTACCCATTTTATAGCTAGACTAAGATGTAGGATCATTGTATCACTACGTATCTTTCCAGAGAGGGAATAAATCCACAAAATAGTTCTTGAATTATAACATTAAAGAAGAGGGACTTCAACCATGTGGTTTAGTGTCATACAATAACGACTAAGGTTACCTAGCATTGAAAAGAATGCATGAAGACTTATGAATGTTGTCAGGGCATTCGGGAAAATATCTCTTGAGAGGAATCCCATATTTTTTATATGATTCTTATTAAGATATTTTTCAAGAAAATATTATGGTACACATGATAAGAGAAAAATTTAATATCATGTTATAAAGACATTTTAGTACACTTTAACTTCAGGTTACTTGGATGGCATTGTGTGTGGAATATTTAGGTCATGTGATTATGATTCAAAATCATAGAAATGATTAGGTATGTGAAGCTTACTGATCCATGGATATCCCAATGTACTTTGGATGTAAAAAAATAAATCATAAGACTTGACCTTGGGTATTCCAAGATTAGGAGAATTGGTATGGGACAATAATGTTTGGAAGCACTATGGACCAATGTTTGAAAAGTGGGTTCCCAATATAATGTTGTTGAGGCTTACGAATATATAAGAGGTCACTCCCAAATAAAAAATTACCTCTTGTTGACATTCGATTTAATATGGAAACTCATGAAAAGTCAACATGGGGTGTATCAATTCATAGTAAAAATAAGGGGGCCCTTAAAAATCCAATATTCTATTGCCAATGGTTAGGGAAAGCTTATAAAGATCTAGTATTTCCTAAGAAAACGAGTATGGTGTATAGAAGGAATATGGTAGAGCATAAAAGAATCATTTGGACCATTATTTTTTATATTGTGTGGAGTTCCATGCATATATTTTCTTTGTTTACATGTGGGAGAGGGAAATTTGTGTTTCCGTGAAGGGCTCCAAAATGAGGGAGCTTTAGTTAAGGTCTCATACATATATCTATGTTTGTATGTAGGATAGGGGGATTTTTTTTCCTCATAGATGGGACCATGTCATGGGGTCTATGGGTCACTACATATCTTATTATGTGGGAATCAAGAAACATGTATTTCTTGTTTGAAGGCTCTAGGTGTTGGTCCAACCCATACAAAGTGAGGGGAACATTTTTATGTTGTGTCTAGACGCAATATTGGAAATCTAGGTTTCACTCTATATCATGTGATGAAAGGAATAAATCCACACATAGTTCTTTAATATAGGTGTGGTTGGAGATGATCACCCATGATTTTGATCTGCTCAAGTACATACTGAAATGTTAGGCAGTTTCACATCATGTAACAAGTATGAGAACCATACATTTTTATTTCATGTGGTGAGTACATTTTCATATACATTAATGTATTGTTACCAGTATGTTAGGCCATGTTGTTTAAAGACTTACTCCTTTGACCATGGTGTATCATAGAATTGGGTCATACAACTAGGTATATTTGATGTGATATTTAAGTTAATTCATCCTATATCATTTTGATATATAGTTTAACACCATGCAATAAATATTAGGAAACCATGCAGTTAAATGTCATAAAGTTAGGATGGCAGTGTCATGCATTTTTTCAACTTGCAATGTGGATGATAGTTTTTTATCACTTATAGTATTTATTGAGAAATCTTACATTGAAATGGGTCATAATGATCTCACCATACATCGATGTTAAGGAATAATCTCTGTTAGAGTGGACCTTGTGTATGGAATAAGGTCCCTAACAATTTGGAAGAAAATTTGGAGGCTTCTTACCTAGTATTATTGGATTCCCATAGACTAGTAATAGTTCTTTTTGTAGGAACTAACAAAGGCATACATTCCTGTTAAAATCCCATCATTCCCGATTTTAATGGACCACCAAGTGATGAAAGGTATACATTTTTTCATAAAGTTGTTCCAATACATCCAACCATTTTTGATATTTCTCATATATGGATAATTGAACATAGATGTAAATGTGGAGTGAAATAAATTTGACCTTAATGGGTTGAAATACTTGTGTCCTATATACAAGTGAATATGGGGTCACCCGTGTGGTGGTGCGAGTTGTAATCTGGTTGGAACAAAAGGTATATATGATATTTTTAGGATAAAATTATCTTTACCAATAATATTTCGGAGTATAATTTATAGAGTCTATTTATGGATTCTATCTATTGATTAGTTTACATATTATAGCATGATGAATGGTCAGATATGATATTATACTTCCGATATAGCTTCTCAAATTCAAAAGAAAAGAAATTAGTTTCATTGACCATCAGTATTGTATAAGGGAAACTATATCTGGTAATGATTTTGGACTTCATGAAGCTAAAAATTATTTTGGAATTGACGTCTTGGAGGGGTATTGCTTCTACCCATTTGTAGAATAATCTAGTTGGAATGATGATGTACATAAATTTTTCCGCCATAGCAAGAGGATATGGAATTGAAACATCCATTCCACATATAGAAAATAGATATAATTATTCTCTTGTACGTAGAAATCATGGAGGGTAATCGATGAAGTTGGAATACACATGATAGAGATGAAAATTCTTGGTAAATTTTTACAGTCTTGCATCATTAAAGGCCAAAAGTATCCAATCCTTTAGATTTTATTGGAAAGACTAAACCCAAACTAGTATACACCATAGGCTCTGGTATATACTTCTTTCGTGATGGAAGTTGTATCGTCAATATAGATTCATCTGATATGGACTCCAAATAAACCTTATTTTTAGAGGAATTTCTAGTTATTTGGGTTGTCATAAAGAGTAATGTTGTTTTATCATCACCAGGTCTACTCTTTTCAAGCTATGTCCAATGAGATCACTCTATTTTTGGGGCAGACCACAATGGGTATCATCCAAACAGTAGTATGGCCATTTGGTTCAGGGATGTAGTTGACATCATTAATTTCTTCAATGATGATGAAAAAAGGTCAGACTATTTGGTGATCCAAAATGATTATGACTATTTCATCTAAATATGGATATACAAAAGTTGTGGTTAAATTCACTAATGCATCATCATAGGCATTATATGATCATCTTATGTGAGTTAATGCCCACTCTAAGGGGAGCTCTTCCATTAGTCCCCAAAATAGTAAACTAAGGGGATTAAATCTTATTTTCTAATAGCACAATCCACTTTGATCTGTTTAATTTCCAAATATGAATCTCCCTTTAATTTTAAGTGGTCTTCTATAATTTTAAGGTATACTTCTATCCCTGAAATTAGGTCCTAATATTCGGCATCATAATTTGTTAAACCTTCTAAAAATATTAATGATTTTGGAAAGACTTCCATTACTGTAGAGATGAACATGACATCCAACTCAACTTTATTGATTGTAGAGTCTTCCATTCTATTCCATTTTTAGGTTCTTGAGGTGTCATTGAAATACATATCACAAACCTAGGGGTCTCCTTTGATATATAAAATATCTTCATCGGGAAATTTCATATTCAATTGTGTTGTTTTTACATATGGATGTTTTGTAAAGGAAGTATTCCAAACCCTTGAATTTTATCACATTATATGTCATTAACTAGATGTCAAACTATTTCATGATAACTTTCCACCATGCCAAATATCTAGTCAATATAAGACATTTGGTGATATATTTGAGAAGACTACTATGAGAGACCAAACAGACCTCGTCATGCTGTAGTCAGTGCCTCTTCTTCTAAACCAAAAATATTGACTTCATTCCACTCTTATTGATATCTGAATAATGTGTTTTTGTGTCCATCATGGTTCAATAGAGATAATATAGACTTTTTTTATTCCCATCATCATTAGTTTATGTGAGGAAGGAACCCATTGATCATTTTGGGGCCATCACATTCTTAATGAGAAGCTTCCCCTCAATAGGTGTAATTAACACCAGTGGACTGAATATATATTTCTTGCATCTTTTAAATTCTTTCTAACATTTCTTGGTCCACTATTATGTGACCCCATTCACCATAAACTTGATGAAGGGAAGACACATTCCTATAAGTTTTTCTATAAATTTTATAATGTAAGTAAGGTGTACCTTTAAACACCTTAACTCAATGAGGTTATAAGGTGGAGATATATTAACGATAGACTTTTTCTTCTCTAGGTCGACATTAATGTCATGATGGAATATTAATAAGCCAAAACATTTCCCTGAGGTAACCCTGAAATCACATTTAAAGGGATTCATATTTTGTATATGGTGTCATAGTTTGTTAAATATGGTCTCAAGATCATCTATCTGGTTAAACCATTGTCAATAATTAACCACCAGGTCATTGATGTATTATTCGACAATCCTTCACATGAAGGGTTTGAATATGAAATACAAGGAACATTGGTATATGGCACCAAAATTCTTCAATTCGAAGGGAATTGCCCAATAGAAAAATACTCTCTGAGGGTTACTAAAGGTAGTATCTTATTTATCTTACTAGACCATTCATATTTTATTATAACCTTAATATCCATCGATGAATGAGACGACATGATTTCCCATATTTTCATCAATTAGTAGCTATGTGATTGGGACAGGGAAATAATCTTTTGTATAGTGACGTTTAAAATATTTTAAGTCAACAAAGACCTTGATTTTCCCATTCTTCTTATTTAGTGAGACTATGTTGGATATCCATTTCAGATACTAGACATCCCAAATGAAATTGGCATTGAAAATATTTTAAACTTTATCCTCAATCTTGGTAATGTGATCTTGGTTTTTCCTTGTAGATTCCTATTTGTATCCACGATGTTTATCTAGAAATCCCTGGTGGTGAGTGTCCACCTTGAGATTGAGGAATGTAATTTTTGTGAAATTTCAAGAAAAAACATCTTGATTTTGATTCATAAGGGAGTTATATAGCTATTTTTAATCAAACTAAAAGGTCACACTAATCAAGGTGGTTTATGGGTCTTCTTCTATACCCAAGTTTATTTTCATGAGTTCATCAATGGTAGTAGAAACACCTTCCACAAATGATGGAGGGGAAACCCTAAGTTATCTCTATTTCTCTTACTCCTATTCGTATTATACCTTATTCTTAGGGTATTTATGTAATGAAGTATTCTCTCTGAAGTTAGAATAGAATTAAATACTTTGACATCTGTAAGATGAAGCGACATCCTCTAACCCAGCTGGCCATGTGGGGTATCTTTAATGTTTTGGAGGGGATGGATTGAAGGATAGAGAAGGGTCATCTTTATCCAATTTTGAATTAAATTATTTGGAGGGATATTTTGATTCTTTGTGGATGGAATGATAGAATTTTTATCAATGATTTTACCACTATCTGAAGAGTCAATTCCCTTTTCAGCACTGTTAGGTTCAATTTTCAGGACTGATGTCATGAAGGTTGTTGAATATGTGCCTAAATTTAGGACCATTCCATTTAAATGATGGATAGGAAACAAATATTCCCCGTTTATCAATTTTAAGGTATTTTTTGGGTTATTTAATGAGAATTTGGGGTCGTAACCAGAGAAACGCTGTAAGTCATGGGGTTTTTCCCTTCATTTGGTAGAATCATGCATTAATGTTCTATGTCTTGTAGGATTTTAATTTGAATTTATCACCATTAAATGTCCCTATTTTACCATTAATGCAATAATTACGGCATTGGTGGTATGATTAGGGGATATTATCATGTAGATACAACCAAGTCCCTCCTAGCAGAATGTCAGAAGATCTATCTTTCCAAACAACCAAAAATTATAAGTTGGATATGAGGTCCCCAAATGGGGCCATGATCTTGATCATACCGAGAGTATTTTGTTCACTATTGTCATAACCATGTAGCATTAGTGAATAAGGGGACATGTAGACTTTTCTGTAACCAAGAAAGTGGAGTGTTTGAACAATAATGAGGTTGAACCTTGAGCCATTTTCAGTGAAAACCCATAACACATCTACATATTTTATTCTATCAGACACGTACAAGGTTCTGATGTGTCCCTTTATGGAAGTACATTTGTCTTTATCTATGAAAGAGATGATCATATGGAATTTTTATTGATAAATATCCACATGGTATACTTTAGTAGTGTTAATTTCAGCTTCAAACCCCTAAGGGAAAAACAAAAATTCTATGAACGTTTTTCAAAGGTCTTTCGATAGACATACAGCATCCAGGATTGATAACTTGGCCAGAACCAAGGCCAAATTTTTTAGATTTTTATACTTATGGGATACATTTCTGTACTTCACAATATATGGATTCTCATTTTCATGCACTTTATAAACTATATTGTTTGATGTAGGAAAATCTAGCCTTGGAATAGGTGTTGAAGCCACCCCTATCATTGCTGGGTTAGACTGACTGGGCATGTCTGCACACTAAGGCTAATTTGGAGATGCACCCACTCTAGTAAATATTCTTGGTTGATCTTGTCATGGAAAGATCTAGCATTTTGGGGGAACTTTAGGATCCTATTGGGCATTCTAGAGGGCTCTCCCATTACTTTCGGTAGTATAGGCAGTCCGAGCAAGGATGTGGCCCGAGTATGGATATATGTTGTGACAGCGAATTCACCAATATACTCAACCCTTGTGGCCACTTCCTCTAGTTCCCAAATTTTATATAGGGAACATAGGTTCATGGAAAAATTATACATTAAATAATAGATCCATTTATTTAATGACATTAACGGAATCGAATATCAATTCTTCATTTGATGAGGATTCAATCTTTCTGGTTGACTATTGTTGTAATTTTTGGTGAGGTGACACCCATTATTTTGGGAATGAAGGAATGAATTATGAAATATTCATCTATAAAATTTTCCAGGGTATAATTTCTTCTTCTAATGTTTTTTCCCACTATTCTAGACATGTCTTTTTTTTAAGATCAGATTTTTTAGGAATGTAGTATTGATTGAGTCGATCGTTCCACAGTAGGAGAATCTTACAGAATAGATTGTTGTTTCAACTACACTGAAATATCTGAATGATTATAATTGATTTTATTTCAATTCATACATTCACTAGACTTATATAATCCTTTTTTGGAAACATCCTTCCATTAACGCCCTTATTCCATATTGGCAGTAGAAATGATTGTTAATTGGTAGGTGGTTTTCCCCGCTTCACTATCCCAAAGTCCACCACTTATTGTAGAATGTATTTTAAATTGAATCATTCCAAAATGGAGTTCCCCAATGTCTAAGGAAAGTTGAAATAATTTGGAATATATTTTAGACCAACCGGATCGGGCCTCTTGGGATTTGGAAACTTGAGCAAGTTGTTCTCCAATGCTACGATGAAGTATCCAGGGACATGGTCATTTTTTAAATAATGGAAATTATTCATTAGATCCTAAAAACATTTTAACATATACTCAATTCACTAATCCTATCAAGGTGGTCATTGTTTCTGATTATCGATATGATATGTTTCATGATATGGTGTGGGATTTGGAGTTAGAGCAGCTGTCGGGGCTATCATAAGAGTGAATTTTGCAACCTCTACTTTCCCTATTATCTACCCTTACGTTGATTGAATTACATGGGGCATAGAATTATTTTTTATGATATAATCTTCCAACCTTTTTGAAATCATAGAAATATCTTGAAACCCTCTTGTATATTTCACAAGAATAAGTAGTGTGGGTAAACTATTATGGAGATTCTCTTTATAGATGGAAAAAATAATCTTGGGGAAGTTGTAGGTCTAGGGAAAAGGTCAACCCCTTCTGCTAAGAAATAAAATCTATGACCATCTCATTGTCCAACTATTTATAGTTTTAGAGGTAAAACACTATCAGCTTATAAACCATTGAGCTTAATTGAAAGTGAAATTTTTAAAGAAGATCTTCCCACCCCATGATTGACCGAGATATAAAACTAGTATACCCTATGATGTTTGTCCATTGTAGTGTTTTCACGGAGCACATTAGTTTTAATTCCTTTTTTTGTGTAGTTGTTCCCATCATGGGGTCATAGTGAGACACAAAATGTGTTAAATTCTTCTTTGTTTCCAACAATCCATTAAAAATTGGAAATTTAGGGTTCTTAAAGTTTGATGGGGATGGATTTGGATCAATCCATTCAAAGTAAGGATTATTTTATAACTATACTAGTATATATTATTATTCTATATCTTACAATTGAGATATTAATGAATAAGTGGTGTTATTAATCCCCTGAGGAATAGCTGGTTGGATAGGATCTTGATCAAGGGAAGCAATGGGTGGGTTAAAATGTGTTAGATCTATTTGTATCTTTGGTGGGTAGCCTATAGGGTTTGGCCCATGAGGATGTTCATGTCACAACCCTTGTTGGGTGCCCAAGGGAGGGAAATCTTGATATCATGCCACCTTGGTTTTCAAGTATATTTTTTATTGGTATCCCACATTTAGTGGATTTTCTAGATCTATTTAAACTACTAGGGTGAACCCTCTTTGTTGGGGTTTATGAGCTGGGATTGTAAGGCAAGGTTATTCTTGTAAAGCATATCCTGTAGGGATTTTATCTTGGAGTAGTTTGGAATTTAGTTTCCTTAACTCCTTAATCTCTTTTTCCTATTGATCAAACCCCTCCTCATGTTTTAGGAGTTCAACATCTTCGGGAGATGGGTGATATAAAACCTTACCTTAACACTTTTATTTACTGAATTCTCAACGGGGATGTAGTAGTGGAGTAGTCAATAGGATCCTCATATTCATGGAAATCCGTTGATTTCGTGTATACACACCTTATATAAAAATTTTTTAGTCTGTATTTCAAACAGATGATTCCCCATAATGTTCCTCTATACCACCCTCATGCACTGTAGCATCTATAGGGGTATTGTTAATAATGGTCACCGATTCATAATGCATTACAGGAATTTCATCAGTCTCTTTGAGAGAGAGAGACATTGTTTTTTCTCTACATGAGGCCTAATCCTGTCTTTTACTTGTCCACTTGAAATAGTTTTGTGGGTGGTAATTTGAAGGGAATATCCATACGGTTTTTTATGTGTGTTTTGAGTGCGGACATTGGGTCATGGAATGGGATGAACTGGGATGATCCATTTTTAATTGATTCCACCTAGTTTTGAGAAGATAAATTTCCAGTGAGGATGATGATATCGGGGTAAAAAATCCCCCAACCATGTGGGATAGGAACACTCTCATTCCATCTCCATTACCATTTTATCCTTTTTCCCTACACCTAAGGTTGTGTTAAAAAATACCTTAGTCATATGGGTTAGGGTTGCTCTTAGATTCAGGAGGATTTTACGTCTATTTCTACATTCTTGATTTTATGGAACCTTGTTCAAACATGTGTTGGTTTCATTGTATGGTTTTCACCTAATTGAAATTTTTATAAATATATTGACGATTCATGAAGATTGGCCTCCCTTATGCGGCAATCATTATCAATATTTTTGGATTCTTGATGCTGAAGTTTTTTAATGGATCACTTTCTTCGTTCTTGATTTTTTTTGGAGTTGGGTAGGGTTGGACTTCTCTATGATTTCCATGTACTAAGAATATAACATGTTAATTAAATTTATCCCGAGGATGTGAAATTCAATAATTTCACCTTTGCAGAGCTTTTTTAATTGGGGGATTTGTGAAATTTAACACCCTATTTTTTCCCATCCTTTAATTTGAACACTATATGGGGCGAACTAGATCAGCTAACATAACTTTTTAATTTGTTGATAAATGCACATTGAAGGGATATTTTCTATTTTCCCAATTTCAATTGTCATGTATCTATGAGAGGAAACAATTCCATTTCATGGTGTACCCATTCTATTACCTTGACATGGATTTCATAATCATCATAAGGTATGGGTTTTTCCTTTATGTAATGAATAGTGTTCCATACATTTATATGTATTTCTTGCACACAATATTCTGAAAACACCTATGGAATGCTATATTGAGTGGTGGATAAATGAAATATCATGATTTATATATTTTCCTTTTCCAATTGTCACCCCATGTTCAACATGCCTTCTTCATCTTTCATTAGAGGCTCCTCAACCTATTCTTACCAAAGTGGACACTTCCTTGTTTCTTTATTATATACATTAGGACTGATATGGATTTCCTCTATCTTTTTAGACGGTAGGAGATCCAAGGGTTGTTTGGAGAATGACAATTTTCTTCAATTGTCTTCTAGTTTAGAATGGATTTCACTTGTCAGTGATGAGGCATCAAGCAAGATTTCCCCCATTTTTTCAAGTGCCTCACGATATGAGGGATTTCACAAAATTAAATCATAAAGGGGAGGACCTCATATTAAAATTGAGGTGCTATCATGGGGAGGACTACAATCATGGATTGACGTCCAACTATGAGGATAATTCTTATAGATAGTACACTATGTATAACATTTAGAGAAGACAATATCGGGGGGAGTACATCCTTGTTCGTTGATCTTATTCAAACGCAGAGAGCTTATATAGATCTCATCAAGAGATGTGATCTCATGATCGATCATATTCTGGACATGAATCATGCCTTCATGGTAATATTCATGTGGAGGACCTATGTATATACTACTAATATTTCCCTAATTTAGTAATAGAAGAGTATGATCTAGATCTTCTATGGATAGACATCAAATACATTCAATAACTCTATCATTGACCAAGGTGGGGTCTTAGATTGGCTCTTTATTTTCCAATTACCTTTGATGAGTATTCTTTTTTCATTCCTTCTTGTGGGTGTTTGGGGTCACTTATTGGATATATAGACTCTCATATACAAAATATAGTTTGACTAGCTCCTGTGTAGCTTCCATAATTTTCTAACAACCTTTTAGAATTTTGGAATGGGTTTGTGCCTACCCTGGAGTGTTCATTAGCATAGGAAGAATGAATCCCTCTAGTTGGAATAAGGGTACAAACCTGATCTAGTTTTTCATATATCATGGGGAATTTGTCCCATGACCCTCACAGATAAGAGAAAATATTTTTGTCTATACTGAAGTGACTCATTCTTTGTGTTGGTGACTCAATCCAATTATGGGGATGGAGTTGTATGTTTACCCTTCTACCACTTCCACTATTTTTATTATATCCTAGAAGGTTTGTAGGTTGTGGGTAAGAATTTTTTTCCCCATCGCCATTTCTAGGATGCGTTAGATTGCTTCAATGGCTAGAATGGGGATATATTCTCATTCTATGGTTGGAGTAGGGGTCTGTACTTGATCCAGTCCTCCATTCAATGTCGGTATACATTGAAATTACTCGAGTGGGGGGGGGAGATGATATGTGTCCACGAGCTATTTTACATTGATATTTTCCATATAGTATCTCTAAATAATTACATACCAAGCTATAAATCATGATAAAAATGGGTAGGTGTGTGTAACAACTTGAATTTTATACACTGGATTTGACTTGCATGAATCTATATATGCCACCAAATTGTGTTGGAAGGATTGGATTGTGTTGGCATTTTTTTTTCCTTCTCATGGGTTACCATGAAATTTTTTAGGGGACTTCATTGGAGGGAACATAGGTGCATCCCTACTCCCAGTTGTATGGTCACAACCCTCAGTGGGCTATCCTGAATGCCCAGTTCTATGTTCATAAGTACAGACTCTTGAGAAAATCACCCTATTCATATAGAGGGTTGGTCATTTCATGGTGTTGGTGAAGGTTTCTACTTGTAGGAGCCATGTGTAGATACACCTATTTCATCTATATGATCTCATAAATATCCTATTGATCTACATCCCTAAGATAATAGAGGATATGATTGTTGTATTTTGGGGATAATCTCTCCAAATGATTTGATACGGAAATTGGGGTTTCCAAATTCTTGGACATAGGTAATCACTGAGTGGATTGTTGGTGAGGCTTCATGAGATAGATGGCTTATCAGGTGGCCTCTAGGGTTTGTAAGGTTTAATTTATGTGGTACTCCTAAACCATTTAATTTGAGACCCAATGTTGAAGATGATGTGTGGGTGATGGTGTCCTCAATTTTGTTGAGGACTCATCATGTGTAGTGGCTGATCCATGTATCTTATAGAACTAGTATAATTCTATTTGGGATGAAGGTATATCTAGTTGAAAGTGCCTATAAAATATTAGTAAAACACAAATAAGAAAGACTCTTCATATCAGTATCTTAATAAATGAATAAATGTACAATTGATTTCTATGAATCCATGTTTGTGCAACTTTCATTTAGTGTAAAATGGGGGGTAACAAGTTAATGACACAATCATCATGGTTAAGGATTCACTTCGGGTTCAACATTTTTGTTTCTGATGAAAAATTCCATGCCCTCAATGGTTTATTGTGGGGGTCGAAATATTTTACCTTCTTCCATGTTAGGATCTCCATTTTTTAATCGATTCCAACAGGTTTTTTCTTGGAGATTAAAACACCCAATGGTTCCCTTATTAGAGATGTTTTATGAGACTACTTTCCAAATTTAGGTGGCTATTGATAAATGGTATAACAATTATTAGGGTCTCACATTTGTTGAGAGGAATTGAGTTCAGGATCATCACACCCTTTTGGGGGGAATTATTTCCTAATTTGGGACTCTATTAAAGATTTGAGACTTGTTTTTGAATCCTTTATTAATTCCCAAGTATAAAAAAAGTTTTCCTTAAATTAAATATCAATTATTAGAACATATGAAAATTAGAATTATATGTATGTATTTGAGGTTAACCATAAATAGAGGCATATGTATGTGTCCTATTTTACCCATTAATGGTAAATTTTTTTGAATGGATTAGAGATTCTATAGTTTTTTATTATCATGACATGGTTTTTAATCCCCAATGTGGCGAAATTTAGAATTTATCATAATCTCGGGATAGGAAATCTATTTTGATATCAGAATCAATCCCATGAGATGTTATTCTTATATATCAATATGAATGTAATAAGAGGTCAAATGGTTTGGGGCCCCTTAATTGGACACATCATACCCTTTAAGGTCATGTGTTGAGGATCAAACCATGCAGCTTAACGTCGTGTAGAAAGGTTGTATAGGGAAAATGTTCATAGCCAATTTTATTATTGGACATATGTAGAAGTGTACCAATGAACTTGGAGGCGATGTGGGATCCCATTTTAGATTTTAACTTACAAGGAATGTGGACCAGAGAGAATTAGGGTTGATCTATGGTGCTAGTATTAGATGTCATGGATGATTCCTACATATCCCATTAGGACAGGAATCAAATCCACAATTATTCAGATAGATTGAGGATTCACTCTTATGGGGGCCCTCTGAAGGTTTTCTTTATAGGGGATGTGTCCCTTTGAGAGTATTGTGACATGGTTATGGGACATATACCAAATAAAAGTACCTTTTTAACTCTCACAAGGGATATGTACGTTTTATATGATACATGTATTTGAGGATTGATGTATGTAGAATCCCTCTAAAGGAATTCAAGAGGAAGATCCAGAAAAGGATTCTCTAACAGAACATGCATCTGTTCATGTGGATTTAAAAATATTTTCTATCCTCTAAGACCATGTGAGTCATGCTCTGTGTGAAAAACAAGAGAAAGTAAAATATCTAAGAAACCATAAAATATAGTTCATCCACTGATGGATGAGTTCGGGGAAACTTCATATAGAAAGTTATTTGAAATTTGGTTGTCTCCTATCTTGTTTTCATAACCATGATAGTCACATCTGGATTCCCATATGACTACCATACACAAGAAAGGCCAGGGGATTACTCCAAGAGAGATTACATACTCCATTTTCTAGAGATGATAGGAGTATAACCCATTAAACCTATTCATATGGAAAATAAATCATTCCTCTAACCCACCATCTATAATAGGAGTTCCCTTGTCTTAATGAGAGGAAGGGGAGTAAAAACCTCAATCCCTTGTGTCTGTGAGATGATAAGGGGATAATAAATCCCTATCTCTTGTGTATGATTCCTATATGTCCTTAAAAATACCCCTAAGGTTGAGATCCCCATTACCAAAGGGATTCATAACTGTACACACCCTAAAGACCCTACCCATCATGTAGGACAAGTTTGGACACCTCTTATCGAAGGAATGTGTAACTAAATGGGAGACACGCTGGTGTGGCCTTTGTCATGGTTGTGCCACTCTATAAGCATTATAGGAGGATTTTATTTGGTCTCCCTTATACGAGAGTCCCATGTATGGTGGTTCCATTACATTTTGGCATGAATAGAGGGATCAAAGTAGACTCGTGTAGTTGAGGACTAGGTGGGAAAAAGCGGGTCACCAAGGTAGACCTAAAAAAACTAGAGAGGTTATATTCATGGTAAGGCATGGATGGTTTAAAATTGATTAATTTAGGGTCTGGATGAGTGAGATTGATATTACTTATAGATGATGTAAAACCTATGATACACCACTTGGTTTAGGCCTTGATTTAGGATCCAAGGGTCTCATATGGTGTCCCTGGAGGGGTCTCGTGTTGGTCTTCTGTTTTGGAGGGGAACATCTTGCTATTTCTTGTTGATTAGGTGGGAGTGTTTCATTAATTTGGTGTTTTATATTTAACACACATGAGGGAATTTGATCCCACTATTACCCTTAATTACCTCTTCTCATAGTTTTTGGAGAGATACATCATTTCTCTCAAGGGCTTGGCTAAAGGACTAGGGCGAGCAGAACTTTGAGGATTCTTTGGGTTTTTTTGCCATGGAAATGAGGAGACACAAGGTCCTATTTGCAAGAAATATTGGGACCCTAAGTGAAGGAGGTTGTCTGTGTTGGCCCATCATACAAGTGTCGTGCACAAGTTCCATGTGTATGGGTGGATTCCCCTTCTAGGTCAAGCGGGCATGTCCTGTGTGAGAATCATTGTGTGTTGGTTGTGTGTGTGTAGGTTAACTTGGGTGATTGGATTGGGTTTCCTTGGTACTCTTCACTTCATTGTTTTTTAGGTAATTTCAAATAATTATTTTCATCCAAATGAGACAAAAAGAAGTTTCAACACTCTTGAAGAGTGATTGGAATGAGATTATGATGGTTTCTTCTTTCTAATAGGCCTTAGATTCAAGTGAATGGGGTGGAGGGGTGCTATTGGTAGTGAAACATAGAGGATAAATAAGTGATTCTTGGTTACGAGTTTTGAATCTCGGTATTAGAATATTTTTCTTTAAAAAATTAAAAATGGATTTCTAACATATTATTTTTACTTTTAAATAATGAAAATTTAGTTAAAAAAGTTATTGCTTTTTAAAACATTACAAACCATAATGGAATTATTTGAATAAATTATGAAGGATATCAAATCAGAAATTATTTTTTCTTGTAGTAGTAAAAAAATAATAAAAACAATAATTTTAAGTTATAAAATAATAAATTGCTACATATTACATCATACTTACAACATAGTAGAATTTTATAGTGTATCATATATATACCATATTATAATATTTTAGATAAAATTTTGTTTTCTCTAAGAATTACCAAAATTTAATCATTACCTAAAATAAAAATATCATTACAAATTCAATATAATATTTAATAAAATAGTCCTATTACTATTTGAAATTATACTGTTAAATCAAGATTCATGAAAATAATTTTACTGTAACAAGCATTATTTGTAGTAGTTAAATTAATATTCTAAAGTGAACATTACTTTTCTAGTATACACTTTTTCAATTTACAACAGATTTTTAGTGGATATATACCCATATTAATTCTTATCAATTTTGAACATTTATAATATTATTCTAATTTCAGTTAAATTAATGAAAATGTGTATTCTATGGAGTATACCATTTTTCCTTTCCATCATTCTTATTATAAGGGTAACATTCATTAAATAATTGAGTTTGTGGAACTATTTATTTTAGTTATTTCCTTTATCTATACTTATTTTCCACTCTTACTCTAAAATTTCATCCATCAAATTTACCTTTGTTTTTTTTCATTTTAATTTACTAATTAAAAAATGTTTATAAGGTCATGTTTACTTAATTTTGTTATAATATAATGAATATGACTTGTAAAATAAATATATTTAATAAGGATACATATATTAAGGGGGATAAATATATATATAAATCATTGGTTTTTTTATATATCAATCAAGAACATGAGAAATATATGATTGATTCATTTTTAACTATGAAACATGAAAACACTATGAATTGTATCATGTCATGGTAGAAATTCAAAATATTAAGACACTTCAGTAATTCTCAGAAATTCCCTTAAATTCTTCACATACTAAGGTGTAAATTTCATATATTTCAAGTCAATAATATCTCAACGAAGATGATATTTACAAAAAAAATGGTCATAAATATTAAATTTTAAGTTTCACCATCATCGATCACTATAAGACAACATCCAAATTCGATTATATATCACATATTTCTAAATAAAGTGAATTAATTTATAATTTTTATACAAAACTCGGCCTTAAATATGTCTTTTTACCTATTTGAATCCAAGAATGTGTTAAAAATAGGGTCACTCATAAAATTCTTCCAATATTTAAATACAAAAGGAAGGTTGATAACTATTACTGTAAGAAAATTAAACCAAATTAATATGGAGTTCTTATGAATTTCCAAAATCATGCACACATATCATAGTATATCCTATAATTTATAAATTCTTCATTATGTATCTCTATATGACTACATATGATAAGTCACAGTAATCCATAATTTATTTTTTATAGCCTTTTGAGTTGTTTCTAGAATCTAGATATAAAATGTAGATCTACATTAAAAATATAATTCCTATCAACTATATATAATATAATAAACTCATTGAAATAAAATTAACCAAAATATTTAATCCAAGACATTTCATAGATATGTATAATATGAATTGGATTCATAAATTATTACACCACTATCCAGATAAAAACATTTTTCTATAATGTTTATGGTAAACATAGTCCATGTAAATTTCCTCCCATTTCCATATTGGTATAGGTATGGATTGTAAAACATATTCCAATATTTAATGAATTATATTTACCTATTAGAATTTTAAATACTGAGAAACAAATTCAGTCTCCACTTTATTTATTTCAATACACAAAAACTACTATATATTTTTATAGTACAACTTTGAAAATACAAGATTCACTACCCAAATTGAACAATGAGAAATTTCCATAACCACCTTTCTCAAACATAAATTAAACACTACTTATTTATAAAAACATAGTGTCAAAATGGATTCTAAGATCCATTTATCCTTGTTCTCCCTTCTATATAAGGAATCTCACTTCCAATTTCACATGGAATCAAATAATTTCATTTCCTCTACTAGCTACAAAAATGTTAAAATAATTTTAATACTTGATAATGTTATAAAACATCTATATTAATCAACATCTAATTGGAATTCAACCAAGATTCCCATAATCATCCACTGTGATGTGATCCTAGCTAGATATACATAATTAATACATTGAAAACATGGTCTAATTAATACCTAAATAAATAGTTGTGTACACCAAGGGCCAACATGTTAGGTTTATTATAGAGTAGAAACATAAAAACACTTACTTCACATGTTGGGAACATTTCTACATAATTTAAATCCACTATTATACATTAATTGTGACATATTTATCTTCAAATCATGGGTAAGGTAAAACATGATAAGGGTGAGATAAAACACTAAGTATGTTATAACAAAAAAATCCATAATAGTTTGATAATAAACATATGTAGAATCATGAATAATGAAAAATACATGATTTTAAAATAACATAAATCAATAATATTTAACCATAATCAAGAATGGTTGACATAGAATAATAAATGATAAAACTTTTACCATAGCATGATAAAATAAAACATTAATCATATAACATGAGACAAGAATGTAGGAAGTATATTGGAAAAATAAAAAACATTACATTTATTAACTTTGTGAACCTAGATACTTGCAAAACTGTTTATTTAAAATTTATATCTCATGAGATATAAACCTTTATCCAATTCATTTCTGGTATATATAGGTCCCACTCATCTCATCATCTATACATTTATATTCCATGTGAAAACAATGATCACATAATAAAATAACACACATAAATAAAATAGGTTTTATGACATGTTCAAATCATCAAATAAAGAAGCCAGGGAAATAAAATGGGTTTCATAGAATATCCAAAAGTAAATAATTACATTTTAAAAAATATCTTATAGAATAAAAAGGATTTCATAAAATATCCAAATAATATCCTAAATTAAATCACTTGTAACTGAAAACTTGTTCACCCAAAATAATCACATTATATTAGAATATTATTGGGTGAATCATGAAACATAAATCCATTGTAAATAGATCACTATGAGATAATGAAAATAATAATAATATCATTTTTGAAAATCATTTTTTTATTCACCATTTTAAAATAAATGTTTACAAGTCTCTTTTTGAAAATTATCCCTTAATTTCATGAAAAATAACAGTAAAAACTTTTATGGAAATATAATTAGTTCAAAAACTATTTTCCCCAAAAGTAAAAAATGTAACATCATTTAAAAGATAAATTCCTAGAAAAAAGGGTTCAAATAATATATTATATAAATAAAATAAAGGATTTTGAGTTACCAAGTCCCTTATGGATGTCATAATTCATGGATCAAGGGAAAGATAAGTTTATTGAAAACCTTATTATAAACAATTCAGAATAAAAGGTAATTTATGTAAATAAATATTTTAAAAAAGTAGATGTGAAAAAAATCTTGAAAAGTTTTACTCTTAAAATAATATTTATGATGTTTTTAAAATGGGGAAGTGATTATACATTGAAAATTTTTCATTTTAAAAAGTATATTTAATAATGGAAACTTGAAAATGATATAAATTTTTTCAAAAGGATAAATTGAAAATAATTTTTAAACATTTAATTTAGAAAATTATTATTTAATAAATGAAAAATAAATATGTTTTATCAAATCAAATTTTTTAGTGGACGGTAAAAAATATTATTTTGGAGAGATGGAAAAACATTTTGGGCACTTCGAAAAAACCTTTTTAAAAACCCACATCATAAAAAGACTATAAATTTTTCATTATTAAAAAATAAATAATTGTTCAAATCATATTAAATATTCCATATTATCTTTCAAAAAATGTAGGATAATATTGGAGGGAATGAAAATATTGATATGGTAGAAAACATCCATTTGTAAGAATGATATTTTTTCTTACCAATGATACGCTTCTATTTTGGAAAATATTTAATCAAATAATTTCATATTCAAAAGGTGAATTAACTTACCAATAAAATAATTTTTAAATAAAACATAAAATCATCATAGGTTATAATATATAAATATTTAAATATTATAGTCAAAGAAAAGTGATTATGACCTGATGAAGAGATTCAAGACATAAAAACCCCTTACTACCTTTGTAACTTTTGAATCAAAAAACCATGATTGATAGAGCATTAAATAAAAAATTAAATATCATGAAATATAATATATTTATCATAAAATTTAAAATGGGTACTTATTTACATCATTTAAAAGTAAATATAGTGTTTAGAAAAAAACATGTCTCAAGGGATTCAAACTTGAGACATAGAATTCCTTACAACATTATAAGTGAATGCATTGAAAGAACATATAGGATATATTGAAAAATAAAAATTTATATCCCCTTAAAAGGGGTTATTTAAGATTAATTAATTCATTTCAGAAGTATATATACCTCATAAAAGATAAATAGGTTCAAGAAATGAAATCAAGCCTCAATTAAAGTGAACTTGAGACAACAAACCCTTACCTTGTTTACTTTATTCCTTTATTAGATGATGATACTATAACCTACTATAAAACAAACATAGTTAAATTATAAAATATTTCATAAAATTAACCATTAAAATTACCCCATTATAATCCTTATTATAATTATTTATCATGAGTACATTAATTATTTATAGTGTATTATGACCACCAGGTGTTAATAACTTTAACTGTTTTTTCATGTTTAATAATTTTGATATCATTTCCCAACATATCATTACAATTTAACGATTGACATCTCATTTAATATTATTTTATATATAACTTATTTTTATTAAAAATATTCTTACTTTATCCCATATGTATTTTTGTTATGTTATGTGAGAACAAGATAGATAACAACTTATTTCGGTAATTTTAGCAAACGAAAATGTTACTTTGATAATAAGTAGAATAAATATTATAATATTTCCATAAATCTATTTTAATACTTATTTTATTATTATATTTTAATAATATTAGTTTTAATGTTCCCATAGTCATAAATAATTGTATTATGATGCATTGTTCAAGTCAGTGGTTAAACTGACCCAAACCTGAATGCACTTTAAGTCGATTGGAAAATTTGATTAAGGATGCGTTTATTTTGACCTAATATAATTATAATAGAATAATAATTATATTAATTAAATTTTTTAATTATTTATAAACAAATTTTATGATTTTTGGATATTATATGAAAATCTAACTGAAATTTTAAAAATGTTTCATTGTAGAGGTGTTAACTTGCACGTACGCATGATTAGAAATCTTGATTATAAATGAATGAGAGTGGGAGAAGGTGGATATTAAATTTACATTTAAGTATCATAATTATATGAGATATATAACATTTATTCATCTTTAACACCATTAATACCATCCATGAATAGTAGTAATGAAAAACAAACCACGTCGCTTCGTGGAGGTCGTAGTCCGCACAAGGCACTAACTATATTCTTTTGTTTTTATAAGTGGATGAAAATGAGTAAATAAGGGTTGTACTAATAATATTAAATATATAAGTATACTAATGATACTAAATTCACCATATTATTATGGTGATAAATATTTTTTAGATTAATATTAATAAATAATTCTTAAGAGGAGATAACATTTACATTAGAGATTTGATTTTTTCCCTTATAAGTTCTATTGAAATAGAAGGTATTAGGATAACTATGAGTGACCATGGGATTATTTTTTTGGGATATGGTAATAGGGATAGGAAAATATAATATTTTAAAGAATTAATTCGTAGGATATTTTTAGATTTTAATAGTGGTAGTGTTATCCTTTTATAAGGGGGGAATGAGAACTTTTGGAAACACTCATCATTTTTCAGTAAATCCATGACCCTATTTCAAGGTAATAGCTCAAAATTTTTTAAACTATTTATTATGGGGTTTATTTAGTTCTATAAATTTATAAAACAACTATCAAAAATGTTTTAAATAGGTTATAGGGTTTTTACCATTAATTACTTACATTTTACTTTTAATCAAGGTAACTTGTTTTTAACTATGTGATTTTACGTTTTATTAAACAAATAAAATTACTCATATATAAAAATAAGTGTAATAAAAATAAATTTTAAATATATTTAGTCTAATTCAATTTGAAAATATTAAAAAATTTATTTTTAATTTAAAATATAATGTGTAGAAAAACTATTTTAGTAAATAACTACATTTTGACCACTATAGATTCTTTATATTATTTATCAATAATTACTAATTAAATTAGTGTTAACGTATTTAATTTTGTGTTTATAAATTATATAATATTAGTTCCGTTTAAATTATTCGATTTAAATTCCTTGATATTAATAAAATAAAAGTTTTAAAATAATTGTTTCACCATTATCTTGGTAACTAGCATTAATACTAATAATCGTAGTTTTATACCAAAAATTGAAATTGAAAATTTTAAATAGTTTTAAAATAATTATTTAAATATAATAATCACTTTAAAAAACTAAATTTCTATGTACAAATAAATTAATCTTTTTGTTAGATCATGTAACGCATAAAAATTTATTTTTTGAAAATGTTTATTTTTATAAAAAATACTTATGATTAAGATAGATTCTCTAATATCATTAAAACCAATGAGTTTGAAATAATTAGTATTATTTAAAATAATATTTTGTATAAAAAATATATAAAAAAACATCATTTACACATGTTATAATAAATTTTAAAAAATAGTCGAAAAATGGCATTCCTTAAATCGCCATATAAACCTTCATAATTTTGAGCATGGGGGTATACATTTAACAAATTATTTTAAAATTATTTATCATACTATAAAATATATAAATTAATTTTAAAAGGGTTTCAAAAATATTCAGTGTACATATATAATAAATTAATTTTATAAAAGTGATGAGACTAATAAAATTATAATTTTCACAAAATGCTTGAGAATTATTTATTATTTTTAAATCTCAGCTATATATCATAGGATAATTTTTTTGTGATGATTTCAAAAATGATTTTTAATTTTTCAAAAATTAAATTCTAACATTTTTAAATTTATATTTTTAAAATAAAATATATAATATAAATAAAATATTTTTTATTTAAAAATATTTTTTCAATATTAAAGCATATTAATTATTTACCTTTTAATGGTAATACATATCAATGGTTAACAGTATTAGTGTTTATTATAGATTAAGTAATACTGTATTCTTAATATTTTGGGGATTTTTATGTTCGGTGTGGCATATGACACAGGTTATAGAACCGATAGTTCATTTTAAAAGACCCAGAGTCTCAGGTCATTACATTATACCCCCAAAAATAAATTTTGTCCTCATAATTTAATTATTACTCATGAAAAAAATTATACAAGTTTATTTGTTAATATGATTAAAGATTTAATTTTATAGTGAAGTATAAATGTTTTCTATTTTATTATAATAATAATAATCACAATATTATGTATCTTCTTAACCATTTTAGTTGAATACATTTCATGGATTCATGTTAAGTCCTATTTTAATTTTCCACGAGGTCATAATTCATAACTATAATGAAAAATTATCATAAATATTTTTAATGAAATAAATGTGATCCTCTATTTTATAATAGTTACACCTTAAAAAATCTCTTGTTTCCCAGAGTTCCTAAATTTTGAGGTGCCAATGGAAAGTTAGGGTCAAATGATGAAGTCAATGACGAATTATCCTCCTTCTTATAAGGATCATTGAGATCCACATTCAGAACCTTCCTATAATTTTACTATTTGTTATATCCAATTCATTTAAATGTTACTTGTATATTCTATCTCTTCTCTATGTTTCCATCTTCATCAGAAAACCAATAATCTTTTCTCCCATATATTGAACATTTTCTAACATTTCCCACTCCATAAAACTCTCTTAGATAAATGTTTGTGGTGGGATATATGCCACTCCACATTCTCTCTAGGTAGAATTTCATGTGTCCAAATATGGATTTACATGACCCAAACTTATTCCTACACACTCTGCATTGGTTCACATGTTTTTCTACCTCAAATATGATTCTCGAACAACTCCCAACTCTAAAATTAGTAGGTGTACTCTCCATTTTTCTCCTAACCACTATGTCCATTTATACTATTAGTATAGGTAGTGGTTTTTGTACTATATCCACATTAGATGTGGTTCATTCAATTTCCCTAGATACATTTGTTCTTGCACATGGTGTTGATGCATTATAAGATGATGATGAAGATAATATATTGATTTTATCTATTTTTGTATTAAAGTTATGATTTGTCCACATTGTATTCTTGTTTTTTTAATATCCCCATCTATATTTCCAATAATAAGTATTTTTTTTGTAATATAACCATGATCTATGAAGAGGGAGTCTATGTTGAAATAATTAAACAATTATGTCAAATATATATAAAGGAACCACACTAATATTTATATTATCATAAAATTATATTTCAAATAGTAGTCATCCCACAACTAGATATTTTATTTGATAATCAAACATTATGTTTGTACACTTGGATAACAAACTAGGAAACATAAATGCCTAGAATAAATATCCCATATCCAAAATTCTTAAGTGGAGGATTTATTTATCAGAATCCACATCATTGGAAGTAATTGAACAAAGTACAACTTTTTCCCTTGGTTTTTGTGGTATTTCACTCCAATCATTCTTATAATCATTAAATTTAAGACACTAAATTGGGTAATGTACAACATTTATACAATTAAGGCACCATATCGTGATTGGTGACTTTTGGATTCACGTTTTCCACTCCCATTGTGCTAACTGGCATAATTATTTTCATATGACAGTTCAATTCTTGATGACACCTCTTCCATAAGAAAATGGCCATCTAGAACCCTTAACGAAATTCACATAGTTATTATTTAAATATTTTTGACATGTTGGAAATTGAATATTTTTTCATGTATCATCTCCAACGCTTGATCTTTCATGAGACTCCATCCTTATATTCTTTAGTTTGTTTTGGACATTGAATATATTCCCAATGTTAATCATATTTTTTGATGGCAAGTTCGACATAGTCATAAGGTTTCTCAATCCATCTATAATTATGATTGTTTTTTCATTGAGTAAACATTCACATTATCTTTTTCACCCATGGTTCCTTCTAACTCAAGTGTTTAATAAAACCAAAAGTGTTTATATATGTGACAAAAAAATTAATGATTTGGGAAAAATATCATGATCATTAAAGGAATTCAACCTTAAATAATCTTGTAATTTTACATTTCTATTTTGGAATATAGTTTATTTATTTTAACCAATATTCATCTTAGTTAGATATAGGTTAATTTAAGTTAGGTTATCTTATACATCTAAAACTAATTATTCAAAGTAACTAGGAAAAAATATTTTATATTAGTTCTTTCACATCATATAATCAACCAAAGAATATACATTGGGAATTTCTATCTGAGTGCGAAGTCATAGTCCCAGTCATCATGAATTTTGGTGATGATTAATTAAATTCCCAACTGACCCTTTTCTAGGTGGTTAGCCAAGGTGAATCTATCCCACAGTGGCATCCACATTCCAGTATCCAGACAGGGATGTATAGCTAGGAAAACCACTTACCAAAGACATTACCAATATTTTATGATATCATCCTATATTTATACTCAACTATAGGGTTTTGAAAATGGATCTATATATAATTACATAGTATTTTCATACATAAATATCAAATCTTTTTAGATTAATGTGAAATACATTTCAAAAATACATGCCCAATGATCATACTGGTTTAGTGTCTTTGGATAATAGGTCCATAATATTCTTAATTAATAAAGGATCTTCAAAATCACCCATAAATATCTTCCCCTTTTGTACTCCTTATAAACATACCCTACTTAAAACCATTATTTATAACATATTTTATGTAAAAAATTAAAGGGTGAGCTCAGACGCTCAGTAAGGGTAAACATAGGATATATTATTCTATAATCATATTAAAGAATAAGATAAGAATAAGGGTATGATATCATGAAAATAACATAAAACATTTATACCCAACCTATCATATCTCTGAAACATGAGTCATGGCATAAATAATTATCATTCCAAAATACATGATGCATAAGAGTGGAAAATCCTCATAATTCATCAACCATAAGCGGGATTCATAAAACTGTGACACCATCATAGGTATAAAAACCATTTCATTTATCAAGGTTAACTAACAAGACCATAAATCATAGTGGATCAGGCCTCATCACCCAATTCCCATTGTGGATTAATCCCATTGGCCTATTTCCCATTTTGGATCAAGCATATTAACTTGCTTGATATTGTTGTGTCATTAAATATAATGCTTTAACCAATGAATTGGAGGGATATATAGTTCACACCCATAACATAATAAAAATAATACTTATTATTTATAAAATATCATAAAATATTAATCATATTAAGACCCATGAAAAGAAATAGGTTTCATAAAATAATTGCATTGCATACCTAATGAAAAGAAATGGGTTTCATAAAAAAAATTTAGCACAAACATTAACCGTATAGATAAATAATAAACATGTTATCATTAGATCATATCCCCATTAAATATTAATTTAAAAAAATTATTTCAGATTAAATTTAAAATTATTTTGAAATAATAATCAATTGGAACATTTCATGAGAAAAATTACCTTTCATTATAAATCACTTTTTTATAATTAGAGGCTCATAAAAATTGTGTAAATTATTTTCATGGAAATAAAATTTTATAATTTTAATGTAATATTCAAAGATAATAATTTTCAGGACTATGGGAAATTACATTCATGTCATACACATTAAAAAAATATTATATTCAAATTTTGAGTAAAATCAAAATGGGTCTTGTTTGAAAAAATACATGAATATTCATTTAAAAAAATTGTAAAAACTCAAAGGTGGGTAATAATTTCATTAATAAATCCTTTTTATAATATTAAAAAAAATAGAAAACATTAATATGGATGAAAAAAGGGTTTTCGACAGAAGAGATAAATAAAGATGATTTTTTTAAAAAAAGTCTTCACTTAATTTTTTAAGAGATGAAAATTAATAGAAAAAATGTGTCCTCTATAAATATATGAAGGTTAATAAAATACCATAGTTTCTTTATAGTTAGATCAAAATGTTTTTTTATCATAAAATTAATCATAAAAAATCCTGATAAACAATGAGATTATAACATAAAACCTTTACCACATTGGTATATTTTGAATCGTAAGACCCATTGAAGAATATTGTAAAATTAAACTTTAAATATATTGAAAATAATGATTTTAATAATATAACATGTCAAGGGTTCAATATATACACCTCATAAAAGAAGAGACGTTCATAACATAACTTATGTCCCAAATAAAGCAATTTGAGATAAAAATACATTACCTTAAGTATCAAAGTCCATTGTACACATTCAACCCTAATATATAATATATATAAGTTTTTTATAAATCTATTATATAATAATAATAATATTTATAATAATATATTTTATTTACTTATGACCTTTTATTAACCATTTATTAACAATTCATTGTTAATATAATGTTTTGGGTAATAACCACTTTATTTTTACGTAAGATATGATTTGGTATTTTTAGTCCTATTACATTGATCATGGATCCATAATATACATAATTTTAAAAATGGTATAATATAGTATATATATATATATATATATTCATTATATAGGTTTTTAGAGTAATCCATTAAAGTTAGAGATGATAGGACGTACGTATCCATGAATGATGTTTCAATTTTCTCAATAAATATAATGTATGAGTGTTAAATAATATATTAACTTTATATAATAATTTTTTATGTCATATATATCATATATATGTTCATTAAACGTATCCTTATCACCTACCATGTAAATCTTAAGTTAAAAATTAATCACATATCTTTGTAAAGTGGTTGTCTATCGTACACTTGATCGATGTTATTGTATACCCACCGAATGAAAATTATGAAGGTATATTTGATATTATAATTATAAAATTATAATTTTTTCATAAATATCATATAAATATTTTAAATATATCATTATATCCTTCCTTGATATTTCGTTATGGAAAAATAATTACATTCGTTCACAAGCTGGTGGTCCGTCATACAAACAATCGACGATTTCACTTTCCATCTGATATAATATGAGATGGGTAATGGTTATTTAAAATAAATAGAAACATATAAGTACATTTTAGATAATTTTTTATTATATTTTAATTAATAAGAAATTAATTAATGTGGTAAGATAATAATTAAAAAAAATAAATTTAGTGAAGACAATTGCCTTCTCTTAGAAAAAACCTCTTTAACCCCCAATGGCCCTAAGGCCTTATTTTTTATTTTTATTATAGATAATACACTTTTTAAGGGATGAAGGGGAACCCGTACATGACCCATAGGCCCAAGGAACAGGGCCCGACATGACTCACAAAACATGACCTGAAGGCCCAATGTCATACTATGCCCAATACATGACCCGTAGACCCAACCCACAGGAATTCCCCCTCCCCTGGATTCTGCATCATTGATCACCTATCTCCCCACCTTACATTGTTGATCGGCTAGAATTTCCCTGTACAAATCTATATGGTGCCTGGTCCCAATGGTAGTTGTCATACCCTCTCATTCTTCCAATCTGGTTGCTCTGCATCTGGTGACTACTAGTCTTGTTGCTCTGATCCTCTTCTGGGGCCTGCTCTGTGTGAACTGGGATACTCCATGCTATTTGTGGCCCGATGGACCTAAGGCCCAAAGAAATTTGATGAACCAAAGGCCTTGGAGACCCTTAGGCCCAAACCAGTGGCCCGATGGCCCAAATTGGGTGAATAGTTTCGCCTGCTACAGTACTGAACAGTACCTACTGCAATACCTACTACAGCACCCTTTGGATCTCTTATTAAGGACCTTAGGGTTGGTAATTTAGGATAAAAATAAGCACTAGAAATTAGATAAATATGTTTTGTAGGGATTTATTTCATTTTTTTTCTACTTAAATACATAATAGGTGTGAAAAATTGAGGATATGAGGTGGCCTTTTATAATGGAGGACAGGTGGAATTTTCATAAATACCAAAAAATATTTAATAATAGGGGGTACCTCTCTCCACAAGTCCCTCAAAAATTGATAAATAAAGGATTTGAGGTATTATATGTTCTATAAAAAAACTCCAGCACACATTAAAACACAAGTTTAAAAAAATCATTAACTTATAATTTTCCTCACTTTTACGTTTTTTCCCACTACGGTAACTATCATTATTATCTATATAATTTATCATTTCAGAATATAAATAATATGGAATTATTAGATAATTTATACCCACTATATCTAAATATTATGTATAATTTAAAAAAATAAAATTTTATTGGTGTGGAAAATTAATTTTAAAAGAAACACATAAAACATGCAAAACATTGTTTTACCCTTTACCTTGGTAAAAAAGTTTTTACTATTTAGGACTCAATATAACTATCATTAAAGAACCATTGGTACAAGATTGAATACGGTTGATATTTTTGAACATATACCTATAACATGGATAGGGATTTAATTTTTTGTAAATTTATATCATTTAATAAAATATTCTTTATTTTAAAATAACATCAATGTCGATTTTTTCACTATTCATTTAATTTGACTTTAAAAACATAAAGACAAAGGTGAAACTATAATATATCATTTTTAAACCTATATATAATTTTATATGTATCCAAAAAAACATTTAATATAATAATTCATTAAATTAATATTACTTTCAATATTTTTTGTACCATTTATTCTATTTTTCTATTTATTAAATAGTTATTGTGTTGGCGTCGCTTAAGAATTTAATGTGATTATATAATTACTAAAAATTAAAAATAAATTACCCACATTAAATTAAGTTAATTATTCTCAAAAATAATTTAAATATTTATTCACATATCTCATTTTTACATAATTGAAATTTAAAATCAAGTTTGGGACATTTTTTTTATTAACTTAAATTATTAAATAGGTCAATTTCAAATAAAAGTGTCCCAAAATCACATAAAAATAGATACTAGGGTAATAAGTGACGAAATAGTTACCTAAAATAGTCATTTTACTTGTTTTTATATCATTTTAACCCTTATCATTTTAGTTTAACCCCCAGGAAAACATATTATAATCTTCAATACGGTAATTAAATTTTGCAGTTTTTACTATTTAATTTTCCCAAAAATTAAGTTTTACTTTTTATATAATATTAATTATTATATTTAAAAATATTAAATCTGATTTTAAAATTTCTATTTATATAAGTGGAAATTTTTAATTTAAATTTAAGCCCACCGACATGACAAAAAATTGTTTTTCAAAGAGAAAATTTATATATGAATAGAAATTTTTAATATGAAAATTCAATATAAAATAGATTAAAATGATATAAATTAGATTCATATATATATAATTGAACTATTTATAATTTTAAAACATTTTTAATAGGACTTAAATTTGTATATTTATAAATAAAAATATATATTGTTTCATAAAAATTAGTATTGTTCACTATTCAATGACAAATTAATATTTTCAAAAAATTATGAAAAAAATAACCCTGAGATGATTTGTACCTACTGATTCCAAATGTGTAGTTATTTTTTTAATAAATTTTCACTAATTTGGAAAAAATAATTTTATTATTTTTTCACAAAAAGAAATAAAAAACATTTTTATAGAAAATATATTTTTGAAACATATAAATACTTTACTATAAATTAAGTACATATTTATAAATATATTTTTATTATATAAAAACTAAACAAATTAATTTTAAAAATGTTTTTATTCATATTAATACAACCAAATTTAATGTTCATGATATAACTCTTAAATTTAAATAATAATATTTATAATATATTGTGATTTGCTAAAACATGGTGTTGCATATAGTGTAATCCATCAAATAATTTAGTTTATTTGAAAAAAAAATCAAAAAAATCTAATTTTGTTACAATATATCCCCCTTAAATAAATTTTGTTCTATTTATTTTAACTTGATCTCGATAATCATGGGTTTGACATTTGAAAATAACTTCATGGAAAACCCAAACTATAAAAAGGGTCAATAAAACATCCTCTTGAAAAGAGGGAAAATAAATTATAAAGGTGATCACATAACTATGTTCCCAAATATTATATCATTTGTAGAAAGTGGAAATATAGAAATATAAGATAATACTAACTTCTAAATACTAATACAGAGTGATAGAGAACATGGATAGGATAAATTTACCAATCATAAGGGCATAAATTTGTGATGAGTTAAAAGACCATTGATTCAATATAAATGAAAGTAATAAGACAACATTTTTTCTCAAGATCCTTTTTCTTAAATTTTAGATAATTTTTACTATCATGATTTAGAACATGAAAAAATATACTTATTATATTTATTTCTATTTCAAAAGCACAATCTCATCCTTTATTTGTGGTTCGATCAATTTCCACTTCATATATATTTCCATGAAGTGAATATGATTTTTTTCCAACATGAAGCACAAAGCGATCATAGGATTCATAAAATAATGATAATTTATTTTTTATATATTAACGTATCCTCAAAACTAAAATTTTTACCATAGGTTATTGAATATTCATAAATATTCTTAATGGTGAAATAATAAAATATCTCTAAAACCTCATCTGTAGTTCAATTTACACCATTCTATAAATGATTAACCATAACACCCATCAAAAATTAAAAAATATTTAAATAAGTTCTCTAATTTGAACTTAACATAATCCCCCAAATATCATAAATTAGGTCTTAATTTTCACATACCCAACACGTGAATACTTTGTTAATATATTCTCCAAAAACATGGTAATAACCAAAATTATCATAAAATATCAATAAATAAATATATGATTCCTAATTCCTTAAATAAATCCACATATTATTGAATATATTCCTTAAATCCATTTTTTTTAAACTCCATCAATTATAAATGAATAACTTTTTCCTAAAATCATTAATCAGTTCAAAGGTAATCAAAAATATCAAATTTACTTTATCCTTATAAATCATCTCTTTATCCCAAAATCATTATCTATACATAATTAATAATTTAAGGTTTATCTTTCCCATAACCATGTGTTTTCCATAAAATATCATAGTTCCATTAAATCCAATTTCTATGTCATCGGTACCCTTTAACATTTTCTTTCACATACTTACTGAAAAAATTCTATAGAAAATTATTTATATATTTCAAAATTATTGAATTCCAATACATAAACAGTTCAATAATTCTACTTCATTATTAAAACATTGACTAGGCTTCATCATCTTATTCGGTAATACCTTATTCCTTTCATATGTCATCAATAGTCTCTTTATAACCAATGAAAAATATTTGCATGTGCCGCCTTGTTGATCTTCTTCTTGATCATTCCCCATAGGACATCAATTTTTATAATTCACATACATTCTACAATTGTAACATTCAAACGCTGATAAATTGTTAGGGAAACAATTATTCCCATCTATTTTATTAATTGAAATTTTCATTTTTTTTCCTTAGAAATAACTTACTTTTTTTCCTTCTTCTCTACACATAAAATATATTCTCTTTCCTTTGAGAAATGCATGAGATTTGTTCTTACAACAATATTGACATATAGTAAACTAAATATTCATTCCTATATGGTATCCACCACATGAACTCTTAATGAACTCTATCCTTATCTTCTTTGGTGAGTCTGAGAGTTGGTTAAGGTGAAAATTTTTAATCATATATCCTAATAAATGATTAGGAATAATCACAATATCCTTCACTCTATTCATCATTCCATTTGGTTTTCCATCAATACATTTTCTATAATATTCAATGTCAACCCAGTTTCTTATGATTCCTAACATTGACTAAACTCAAAATCATTGTGTAAGAAATAATATTAATTTTGGAAAACCACATAATCCTAAAGAATCATTTGATGTATGTTAAAATAATGAATCCTTATTTTCAATATAAGACACATTATGTTTATCCTAGGTCATTAATAGTCATATTATATTTAAATCCTTCATGATAGTTCATAATGAATTTGTGAATTTCCAAAGCATATCTCTATGGTTTGTCAAACTAGGTGTGTATCAAGGCCTATTGTCATGCACTAAGTGATGATCAATCCCAAATAAATGTGACCTTTTTGAATTAATTACCCTTAAGTAAAACTATGGCCAATATACTTCCACTTGTAGTATCCAAATAGGTATTTAATTTCTTGGAAGCCCCTTTCTCTATCGATCACCAAAATTCTAAGATATTTTATTATACATAGAATCGTCCTTATACATATCCTTACAGATATCCCTACACATATCCCTTAATATAACCTTAGTACTATCCCTAGGTATCTCACTAAATTTTTCTCATCTTAATATCTAAATTTTAATTAAACCATACTTTGATTCCAACTATAATGAATCAAGATTTTCATACATAAATAACACTTATTTTTATATTAAAATTTTATATATTTAACAAATAAATTCCCAATGGCCATAATGGTTTAGTGTATTTTGAGACTATGTACACAATATTATTATTTAACTAATGTTATTCAATAACTTCTACAAATATATTTCCCTTTTGTAGTCTTCATAAACATAGCCTACTAAAAACCATTTTCATAACCTAGAGAAAGGAAACCAAATAAAGGATGAAATTAGTTTCTCATTAATGTTAAACATGGTTTATATAATTCTATGATCATATAAAACCATATATAATCATAAGTGTATGATATAATGAACATAACCTAAAAATTTAAAACCTATGCTGTCATAGATCGTAAATATGATTCATAGAATAAAGCATTATCATTACAAAAGGGAATGATTCATAAGACTATGAAATCATCATAATTCATCAATAATAAGTGAATATCCTAAAATTATGGCACAAATATAGGTATGTAATCCTTTTAATTTTTCAAATATAACTACCAATACCATCAGATATAGTGAATCAGGCCTCATCACATGTTTCCAATTGTGGATCAGGCCCATAGGCTTGTTACCCATTGTTATCACAAGATATATAAAGACTTACCCAATGCATTGATCAAATGTATAGGTCTCACCCATAAAATAATCAAATTCATATATATGTGTTCCAAAATAGTATAAAACATTCCTCATCTCAGAAACCATGAAAATAAATAGGTTTGATAAAACATTTCATCAAAACATAACATATAAAAAAATAGGTTTCATAAACATATTTTCAACATAAACATAAACCATACAAAGAATTAATAAATATGTTATCATTTGATAATTTCCCCTTTAATTATTATTTAATATCAATGGATGTCATCTTATATGGAAAATGGTTTTTTTTAAAGACAGAGATCATTTCTTGAGGAAAAACCTTTCTTTGAAAATAACATTTTAAAAATTATAGATTCTTAAAATATTTTAAAAATACATTTATTTTAAAATTACCTTGAATAATAATAAAGAAATATTAAAATTTAATAATGGTCGTGATGTTGGAAAATTTTGTTTATGTCATACATGTTAAAACAAATATTCCTTTTACATTTTTTTGTAAATGTGAAATGGGAGTTGTTTGGTAAAAAACATTACTATTCCTTTTCAAACACTATTTAGAAAGTAAAATATGGTTAATAATTTCATTAATAAATTCTTTAGATAATTATTAAAAAATTAAAACATTTTTAGAAGACATGGATATGGAAGAAAAAGGGTTTTTGATCAAATAAAGGAATAAAGGGGATTTTTCTTAAAAACATTATTTTGGTCTATAAAATCCTTTAAGAAAGGTAATTAATGAGATAAAATTTATCCTATATAAGTAAACCTAGTAGAAGAAAAGAAATTATTTTCTCCTGAGGTATATTAAAATATTTAACCATTGTACACTTGATCCTAAACAATACCAATAAATAATAAAATTGTAACATAAAACGTTTACCACTTTGGTATCTTTTGAATCATAAGAGACATTAAATAATAACATCAAATTAAACTTTAAATATCATAAAAATAATTATTTTAAAGATATAACATGTAAAATGGGAAGTATATACACTATATAAAACAAGATCGATGTATAACATATCGTATGTCCCAAAGAAGGTAATTTGATACAAAAAACTCACACCTTAGGTATCAATGTCCTTTTTATATGTTCAAAATTAACATATATTAAATATAAATTAATTTTAAATATTTTATATTAACATAATATAATTTATCATACCATATATTATTTACTTATGACCTTTTATTACCTGTTTATTAACAATTCCTTGATAAAATCAAATTTCAGATAATAGCTGCTTCATTTTTTACATATTTTTTTGTTTGGTATTTTAGGTCCTTTTACTTTGATCATGGTTAAACTATCTCCATAATTTTAAGCATGATATAAATATCACATATTCTAGTTATATGTGTATTTATTTTAATCCATTAAATATAGAGATAGAAAATGAATCACACTATTCATGAAGACGGTAAGACATATGTACGCATGAACAATGTTTCAATTTTATCAACTGATGAAAGAAAAAAAAGTTAAATAATATATTAACATTACAGAGTAATTTTTATCTCATATTTATTATATATTTTAATTAAACCAATCCTTATTAACTTCCATATAAATCATAAGTGAAGAACGAATCACGTCACTTTGTAAGGCGGTAGTCCATCATACACACGAGCAACGTTATCATATTCCTAAGGAATGAAAATTAAGAAGTTATATTTGATATTATAATTAGAAATTTATAATTGTGTTATAAATATCATATCAATATATTAAATAACGTATTATATTTTTCTTTTAATTTTCATGATGAAGAATGAATTACACCGGTTCGTGAGGCGGTAGTCCACCATGCACACAATCGATAGTTTCGTTTTCAATTTTATAGAAGAGGAGATGGATATAGGTTATCACATAAATATAATAACATGTAATTATATGTTATATTTTGGTGTTATTTTATTTTAATTAATATAACATTAATTAAGGTGGTAAGAGAAGAATTAAGAAGAAAGAGTTTAATGAAAACAATTATCTTTGTTTTGAATAACCCCCTTTAGACAGCTTATTAAGAACATTAGGGGAGTTATTTTGGAATGAATAGAAGATATATAACATGGATAATTTTATTCGGAGATATTTTCCAGGGTTTTATTGATCCAAATGGATTAAGAGGTTTGATGAAATTAGGGGAGGAGGAGGCCTTCTAGGATAGGGGAGGAGTGGCCTTTTTTTTAAATACCCAAAACTATTCAATAATGTTATGCGACTATCAAAAAAATCCATAAAAAATTATAAATAAAGGATTGGAGGGATTTCAAGGTCTATCCACACCTCCACCCCATAAAAATACATTTTTTAAACATGTTGTTCTTTAACTTAGTTTTTACTACAGTAACTAACCTTTTTATCTAGGTAATTTATCTTTAAAGATAAGAAATAAAATGAGCCTTATTAGATTATTTTTAATAAATGATTATAAATATGAAATAAGATTTAAAAAATAAAAAACTTATGTTCATGTAAAATTAATTTTATTGAAAACGCAAGAAATGCGCCAAAACTCATTTTACCCTTTACCATGGTAATAAAGTTTGTATTATTTAGGGGTAAATCTAATGGTTATAAAAGGACCACTGGTCCATGAATGGACTATAGTTTATATTTTTAAATATATACCAATAACTTTGTAGATTTTTGTATTTTTAGTAATTTTAAATCATTTTATAAAATATTATTTATTAAAAAATAACATTAATGTCAATTTTAACACTATTCACTTAATTTGAATTTAAAAACATCAAGGAATTTATGTAATTGAAATATATAATTTAAAAACTTTTTTATATTATTATATTTCTCTAAAAGATAATTTATTATAATAATTCATTCTATTCACATTACTTTTAATATTTTTATTATCATATATTTTATTCGTCTATTAATTTAATAATTATTGTGTTGGTGTTGCTTAAGTATTTAAGGTAATTATGTAATAAATAAAAATTAATAATAAATTACCCTGTGAAATATATTTTAGAATTCTCAAAACTACCCTCAATATTTATTCGCATCTTAATTTTATACATATATCAATTCATAATTTAAATTTAAAAGAATGTTCGTGACATTTTGTCTTTTTTCTTTACTTAAATTATTATATTGGTAAATTTCATGGAAAATTGTACTAAAAGAACATAACATATAGAATAAGATAATAATTGTTGATATAGGTCCATAAAATATGAATTGGTCATGTTTTTAGTCCATTTTACCCCTTATCATTTTAGTTTAACCCATTGTAAACCAATTTTAACCATAACCTCGGTAATAAATTTTTCCTATTTTCAATATTTATTTTGAAACAAAAATTCAGTTTACCTTATTATATAATAGTAATTATTTGGATTAAAATTATGAAACCCATTTTTTAAAATACTATTCATAGAAGTGGATATTTTATTTTAAAATTAAACCCCAAACTTGGTGACTAAACAATTTTACAAAGAGATAATTTTCACAAGTATAGAAAGTTTTAATATCAAAATTGAATATTAAATTGATTCAAAAAATATAAATTAGATTATTAAATATATAATTTAAATAATTTTACTTTTAAAACATTTTCAAACAATATTTAACTTTGTAAATTATTTAAACGAAAAGATATTTCTTAATAAAAATCAGTATTTTTTACTATTTATTGAAAACGTCATCTTTTCCAAAAAACCTCAAAAAAACACTGTAAGATAATTTTTACGTATTTATTAAAAATATGGAGTTACATTTATAAAATATTTTTTATAAACGTGTCAAAAAGTAATTTTATTATTTTTTCACAAAAGGAATTAACTGTCTTTTTTATAAAGGGTATTTTCGAATCATATAAAGACTTTACTAAAAATTAAGTACTTATTTATAAATATATTGTATTTATATAAAACCTTTACACATACTTTTTAAAATTTATTTATTACTATTCATACTACCAAATTTAACAACTATTTTATAATGGTCAAGTTTAAATAATAATATTAATAGTATATTGTGATTCACTAAAAAATGGTGTTGCGTGTAATAAAATCCATAGAAGAAATTGCATTTATTAGAAAAAAAACATAAAATATAAGGTTGTTACACTATAAAACTAATTATAAAGGTAACTTAAATAATGGTCAAAAATATATAAACAAGTATACAAAATAAATAAACCCTACTCTAATACGAACTGAAACGGCCCAAGCTATATATAATTAATTAATACATTGAAAACATGATTTAATTATTACATCCATAAATAGTCACATAACACAGGGACCTAAAGTTTTAGTGTCTTAGAGCATAGTAAAATTAAATTACTTAATTCACATGTTTTAAACATTCCAAAATTATCTAAATCCACTCTTACACATTCCTTAGGAGATAATCCTTTTCAAATCCTAGGAAAGGGAAAAAATAAGAAGGGGTAAGATTGAATTCTTAGTCAGGGATAACATAAGAAAGGTCAAACGGTTAGATCCTAACCTTATGTAACATCATGAAAAAATGAAAATATCTGATTTCAAAACAACATAAATCAATACGCATTAACCATATGCCTGAAATATATACATAACATCTCAATGATAACACGTTTACCTTAGCATGAGAAAATAAAACATGAAACACATACCGTGAACTGTGAATAGAGGAAGGAAAGTCACACATTAAATAATATATTATTTATAAACTCTATGAACCTGGCTACCCACTAACTAGTTCAGTCAATAAACTTTTAGTAAATATAGAAGTCTCCACACTCACCCTTTGGGAACCTACCTCCTTTATAACCCGTTCACAGAAAATTTTTATCATATGAGATATAATCATTTACCCAATTCATTAGAGGGAGATATAGGTCTCACCCATCTCATAATCCATGCATATATTTTCCACATGAAAATAATCAACACTTTACAAAATAACCCATATAATGAAAATGGGTTTCATGAAATTTCCAAATCATTAAACAAATAACCCAGTGAAATAAAATGGGTTTCATGGAATATAGAAATTTAAATCATTCCATTTTGATAAAGAACCCATGTAATAAAATAGGTTTCTTAAAACATCCAAATTAAATCACTTAAAACTGAAAACATGATCCCCTAAAATAATCACATAATAAAATAATAATATTGGTTGAATCATTAATCATAAATTCACAAGAGAAAGTTAATTTTAAGATAATTAAAATAAATCATAAAAATACCATTTTTAAAAAATTTCTTATTAACTATAATAAAATACATGGTTATGAGTCTCTTTTTAAAATCATTATTTTGTATTCAATAAAAAAGAAAATAAATCCTTTCATGGAAATCTAATTGGTTCAAAAAATCTTTTCCACATAAGTAAAAATTAAAACATCATTTAAAAGGTAAATTAATGGAAAACGATGTTCTAATAAGAAACTGTATAACTCAAAGAAACGAGTCTAAGATACCAAGTCCATTACAGATGTCCTAATTCATGGATTAAGGGAAATATAATACATTTTAAAACCTTATTATAAACAGATCTAAATAAAATATCCATGAAATAAATAAAGGTTTTAAAATATAGAAGATAAAATACGTTGAAAATGTTTACTCTTAAAATAATCCTTATAAATTTTTCAAAAAGGGAAAGTGAAAATACATTAAAAAATTTTACATTTAAAAATAAAATTTAATAATGGAAACCTAAAACATACATAATGTTTTCAAAAGTGATAGTGAAAATACTTTGAAAAAAATTAATTTTGAAATATAATTTTTATGTGTAAAAATGAACAAGGGTTATCAAATGAAAATTTGAATTAGATGATAAAAAAATTTATTTTGGAGGGTGAAAACTTTTTTGTTCATTTTGAAATAACCTTATTGTAAACCTATATTGTTAAGATAGTATTAATTTTTTAAAAAAACATAAATAATAATGTAAATCATATAAAATAGTTTATATAGGCTTTCTAAAAAGAGAGGAGAACATTGTTGGGATTGAAAATATGGAAATCATAAAAAATATACATTGGTAATAATGGGTGTTATTCTTACCAAATATACACTATTATTCTGTAAAAAATTTAATCAATGAATTTTGTATTGATAAATTTAAGTAATTTTACAAAACAAAATGGTGTAAATACAACATAAAAAAATCATTGGTTATAATAGATCAATCTTGAAAGATTGTATTCAAAGGTGAGTGATTATAACCTAATAAAGTTATTTGAGTCCTAAAAACCCCGTACTGTTTTTGTACCTTTTAAATTGAAAACACAATAGGGGAATAAAATAAAATAAACAATTTAATATCATGAATTATAATAGAATCATGATAAAAAACAATTTTCACATTCTATATTGGTTTACTCTACAAATAATAACCAAACCTATTGGGGACAAGGCCTCAAGTGTGCCTCCTCATATGTCATAGGCTACCAATAATCAACTAGGTTGTAGGCTTTATTTTTGGGGAGACTAAGCCCCCATATCAAAGTAAGAAACTAGTGGAAATAACCAAAAATAATTCATAGTATAAAATCAACAGATTGTCAAATCAATAAATATAACAAGATTATAATAATAAATATAATGCAGTAAAATCTGGAACGACCATGAAATATGTAAAACAAAATTAACCCACTAATAGAATATCATATAGAGGATTAAATAAAAGAAACAGAAATAAAATTACAAGGATATACTCTTATATTTTAACCAACCCACATACCTAATCTCCACATACACATCTAATCTATCTTGCTCAATCTGTCCTATAAATCATCCCATTAAGTGCTTGCAACCAAGTGAATGTCTACTCAGGTACCCTAGTGCAATGGTGGCTTGAGAAGGGTGTGGGTACATAACTCACTAGGGAACCACCAACATAGTTTCATATATAGCAAGTAATATGCAATGTATGTATATGTGATACACTCATCATGATAAAAATAATAATAATAATTGGATGTTAAGAATAACTGAATAACAAAATTAATTCTAATGTATATTTTCATTAAGTAATATTGTCATGGGATGTTCTCATCCTAGCTAATACATGATTTGAAATAATGGAATATAATAAATCCTTGCGTGTATGATCCCGATTGGACAAAAATTCATAGTCTAGCATAATAAATGTCCATGCACAAGATACGCCACCATAGGGGAATATATTTCGTTGCCTTTATATCACCTATAGTTTTCTCTAATCACTATAATGAAGTATTATATTTGATATCTAATCATCTTATAAATATCATACTGATTTGGATGTCATACCACTTATGCCATGTAAATCTGTCCTGATGTCTGAGTCCTAGGTCTTAGACCATAGGTAGTCACAACATTGTGACTCAGATAATACCTAAGGGGTGACCCTTATGTGATATGCAATGTATTCTCTCTAGACCCAAGGAAATATCTTTGTATGTATTTAGTAAACCACTCACAACCCCATCCTCAAGAAATTCTGTATGATATAGTAATTGTATATCTACTTGATACTACAGAGTATCATATGCATCACTCATGGAGATCATCATAAATAACTGATAATATCAGAATATCTAGAGATTATGGAAAGTATTCCTACCCAAAAAAGACATCAATGGAACTCCTTGCCCATCATTGTCAATCATAACCATGGAATTCCATGTCCACAATGGAATACCATGTTCACTAATTCTAATCAAAGATGAGTAGTGACCTTTACATCATCCTGATAAGATGAAATCATAACAATAAGGCTCAAAAACTATATCTTGTGAAGTACCTCTGGGAATCCTTGTCATAACATCACATTTCTTCAGGCCCATTAGCCAAATGCTTGGGATTTCCTTTGGTAATCACAACTATATCAAGAGAAACTGAGTGGATGTATAAATAAAATATTAAAGTTGGATGAATTCCTAAAACCTTCACAACTTTAACATCCCCTTGGGATTACATGTTTGGTATGGGTTCTAGGGTGAAACCTTCTACCATTTCTACACAAAATTATTATGCACTTTCTTAGGGTTGGTAAGATATTAGGGCACCCACTGGGGTCCCCTAGCTTAAAACAAAAGAGGGGAATCATATGTGGGATAGTCAAGTTTTGAACAGAAGTAGAGTAATACCTCTTGGGACCCTCATAAATTGATTTATGGTCTCGAGTCAACACCTGACACACCAGGACATCACATCCAACATAATCAGGATTAGGATATCACGACCTTTTCAGCTATGTGGGGTCTTGTAACTAAGGCAACATCAAAATATGGGTCATGAATCAATATCTATGCCAACATCTCTATGGGATGGCCAAAAAATCCAACCTGGTCCCATTATTCCTAATTTTTTTTTAAAACTAGGCATTTATAAGGTTTGGAATGAATTAATGAGTGCAGCCTCGCCTCCTATGAGAAATGGGGGCTCCTCAGCCTCTCAAATGGCCAAGCCATGAAACTAGTGTACCTTGGTTATTATAGACCCATAGAATTAATTCATTACAAACTAAATATTTAATTAATTAATTTTTTTTAGAAATAAATAAAAAGGATATTCACCCTTTGGGGAGATCCCAAGCATACACATACTACTATAAATATGCATCTATACCATGGGGAAAGAAGGACATAACACATACTTTTAGGAATCTTCCCATTTATTTTCTTAGTTCCGACAGTAGTTCCCAAGTCCATCCAAGTTAATTTGGGACACACAGAAACATTTATAAAACCAAACCACCATAAATTAATTAATTATAATCACATTTAATTGGCTAATAAAACTCAAAAATGTAAGAAAATTAATTTTTTTGAATTTATAATACCTAAAAACTCACATACTGATCCAATCGCATCAAAACCATGACCAAATGATATACAAAAAATTATGATTCATACTGAACCTTGAATTGGGCATAATACCTAAGCAACAACACTAATTAAACCACCCAATAAATTAATTTAAAACATTAAATATTTAGAAATTCATCACAATGAAATACATTAACCAAACAGAATGTAGAAAACTATAGAAGGCCTACCAGGTCATAAGATTCCTTGGAAGAGAAAAATCCCTAACATTGGTATCCAATTACACCATGCTCCCATGGAATCAGAAGTAAAAATTGTAACCATAGAATGGTAACTTAGAGGGGTGGATAAAAACAAATAACATTCTACGGAGTAGAAGACTTATCCTATGGCTTCTAACAAATCTTAATAAATTTGAAATTGGAAAAGAATTTTGTAGATCATGCATAGAGTAAGAGAGGAAGAGAAGATAGCATACATGGTACCTTATGGGTGAAATGATGGAGAAGAGAGGGGTAAAACCCTTTAACGGTTAGTGTGGGAAAATAGTCATTTTTTCCTTTTTAATGAGCTAATTTTTTTGGACACATAGTTTTCTAAACTATGCATTAATCATGTGCTTCATCATTCTATTTAAAAGAAACTTTGCATGGTTAATTGTGTGGTTCAACAGAACATTCTCCAACCTTGCGGTTCTTATTGTCTCAAACCCAACATCCTTCATGGTTTTAACACATTGTTTAACAGACCCTGTGCTAATCATGAAACATGATTCTAATAAATTTCATACCCTTGAAAAGTTTCCCCTATCATAATTAATGGTTTCTCAAACCACGTGCCTATGAAGATTGGGCCGCATGGTTGAGCCACGTGGTTTTCACTAACCATTCACTAACCATCCACCCTATGTTTCACACTTCCAAAACATAATCCTCACGCCCCCAACCCTTGGTATTCTCAAAAGACCTCTAAATCATCTTCCAATCATCAATTCATGTATAGATTAAATTAGTTTCAGGCATTCAAGACTCTTTAATTCTATTCTGAATCTCCAATAAATATTTTTCCCCTCTAGTAATTGAAAATTCGATTTCCTCTTGATATTTCCAACTCAAAAAATGGGATATTAGAACCTCTCCACCATAAAAATTATCATCCTAAATAAGACTTGGAGTAATCAATCAAACAAACTAACTGACACCAATCATGAATCTCCTATCAAATATCCACATTGCATTGCGGAATTCCCAATGCGCTTTCAAATCCCATTAAAACATATGGCTCCTAAACCACTAAAACCTAATCCAACGCCTATAACTAAATACAAAAAAAATCCATATAATGCTAACCTATTCCCATAGAATCCAAAATTCATTCATATCATCATATAGATTATCAAATTCTCTATAGTTCTCTCCATCATTGGTTCATTCTCTAATAGCCAATATTGAGCCACGGTATTTCAACTATAATAATTTCCTAACATAACGTGCCCCTAGAATCCTAATGACACTCCTAGTATGTTTCCCAACTCAAAGAATTTAATAACACATGAGGAAACTTCTCTCATTCTTGATTTGATTGGATGGTTGGATTCATGATCAACCAATATCAAAATGGTTGCACCGGCTTTTCCAAGAAAATCCCCATCCGACCTTTAGACTACACTAATCTAATCTAAATGGTGTGTCTGATGTAGTTCCTTAGTGACCTAATCCAACCAAAAATAAAAAAAGTCAAAACCACTCTCTCTGAGTATTTTTAAAATTCTATTCTCCTTCCATTGATGTGTTATCAAGGGTCGCTTCCAATTCTTTTATCCCACGTCATGCCAAGATCTTTCAAAGAACACTCATTGAAGACGTAAAACAAATTGTACTTGGCATTATCCAAGAAATCTAAAAGTACCCAATTCCAGTTATCCAAAATAAAATATGATCATCAAATAACCGGTATTATCCTTACATGAACCTACTCACATGAGGTTTAAATACCATTCATAAACATACTCATCCCACCCTTAGAACCATCCTTCTCATCACACCAAAAAATTGAATTATTGTTCAATATAGCCCATGCCCCGTCCATATTCGGACATGAAATCCAGAATGGATAAGAACACACTCATTCCCAATAACTAATGAAAATTTCACCTATCACCTATTCATGGCCCATGAAAATGGAATCCATGTCCTTATTTGAGTTTCAAATCATAACGATGGGTCACCACCCTCAAATGGTCAATGGTGAACTCCCCGCCATATGGATTACCTTGTACCCCTCCTCAAGGAAATGTTCTAAAGAGTCACTCAATTAAACTATAAATAATATTTAAATAGATCATCATAGTCGATTCACTATCAGGGTACTCAAGACGCTGTTATGATATTGGGCATGATTGTCTGTAAACTATTAGTACACTAAGATTTCATTGATAGGCTTGTACTGCTCTCCCCAAGCTATGCTCACCGCCCAGTCAATACCTAACTAGGATTGGTCTAGATTGGTAGTTACACTGCACCTGATCCATTCTTGATGTCTTCTCTTCTATGAGATACAATTCTCATTTAAGAACAACTCTTGAGAAACCATTCCTTGTGACATTTCATTAAAACTATTGGTCATCAGATCGCATGTGGCCACTCACTGATTTACAATTTAAATGGTGCCATGAACAACCAATGTATACCACTTAAATCTCCCATAGAACAGCCCATGTCAAACCTCATACCATCTGATTATCCAGGGACCCATGCTTCCACAATTTTCAAGTTACTAAGGTAAAGTTAACTATGCTATACAGAATGTCAATCTCATTAATCTAGAAGCTCCCTTGAAACTCTTCTTTAAAATTGGGCATTTGCTCATACTATGACATATTCCATGACCTCCCATAATACAGGATTATTTCATTCATTATCATCTACCCAAACATAAACAACATTTCTAATAGAAAAAAAATTGGTCAACTGGGCTATAAACCTAAACAACCATGCCCACCAATTCTAGTATTGATCACCAAGAAACCAAGGTGATTTTATTGAAACAAAAGGCTTAATCATGCCTATATCTCAATTCCCAAGCATCAGACTTAGGAAGACCAATCCAAAAAGATCTCTATATTCATAGGCATTCATAAACTTGATCCAACCCCTCTGGCGAGTTTCCCTTAATCAAACCAAACGTTGACCTAAATGTTTTTGATTCAAAGCTAAGGACCTCTAGGTCTCCCACCTATCCCTTCAAATCATGTCTCATATCCTAGTTCACTAGGTTCAACCACCAATCCCATATATTAACTATCACTAAGGAATGTAAAGACATCACTAACCTATAAGGGTAAAATAGGTCAACACATATTCATTTATATAGGTTTCCAATTCCCATTCTATATAGAAAATTCCCTATAAGTTTTAATTTTTAACACATTTAAATGAAACCCACTAGTATCTCATAATAAAGGGATGATTCTATTTTCTTAACCATTTAACGAATTTACCACCAATAATTGGCCTAATAGAATGTAATTCTCTCCATGCATCCTTATAAGGGACTTCCCTCTAGAGTGTCATGATATAAACCTAGAAAATATAATGATCTAGCAGTCATAAAAAATCTACATATGTTAATACCACTTGAGGTCCTCATTCAGTATAAATTTTCAGGTACCTATTAGTATTTCATTTGAGGATATGAATAGATAACCATGAATAAGGATCAGTTATGTAAAATATTATAACAAGATAGATGTGAAAACTCCAAGTTGTTATGAATATTTAGTTAACCGCACATAAAATGGATATACCCACAATGGTTCTAACAAAAATGCATCATTTGTGAATTTTGACTGATGAGGGTCAATAGTGCATGCATGAAATCGTCTCAACAATCCATGTTTGGTCACACACTTATTTTATTTAAGTATAATAAAATTCTACTCTGTATAAGAAAACATCGTATATGTTGTTACTGAAACTTTAAAAAAATTGTTCCTAAGTAACAACACTATAAAGGGGGTCCAACACCCGAGAATAATGTTCACTATCAAACCACTAGGGTCACTACCCCTCTTGTACCTATGGAATAAGTCATCAACTTCACTATCAAACATCTAATGGTAGATCCACATGACCTTCCATTAAAAGAAAATATGTATACAAGTCGGCTTAATTGAGTATAATTCCACCATGAATCAATATGGGAAGACACCATTTAGATTGTTTATGAATCTTTGAACCACTGGCCTCTATTATCAACAGTAAAATCACACACTGGAATGCCTATAACATGTGAAACGTAAGTGAAAAATATGATGCATGAGAAAATGAATCTTTCCTCTATAGACCAAGATTCAAAATAAATCAATGGCCTCTTTATATTATTCCAAGATATATAGACTGAAAATTACTTTTTTTATTATAAATCACTTTTAAGGGGAAAGTGAGAAACCGCATAGAACCAAAGAAAACAATTGGACTACCCCAACCCAGCAAATGAGCCAACAATAAATCTTCTCCGACACAGAACCCCTCGGCAAGCAGTCCTGTGCAGAAGCACGGGCACGGAACCGATGGCGAAGCCATACCCTCTCAAGAATCCAAATCCAATGGACCTACATTGAGAAGACACAATGCTCTAATCCCCTTCTAGATCAAGACCAAGTATCATGCTGAAAACAAGAAAAAAACAAAACTGCACAAAAAATAAAAGTTGACCCGTAGAAACCAAACTCACAAAACGAATTCACCCACGCCTTCCAACCAAAGCCACCAGCATACAATAAGTCACTAACAAGGAATTTAATATTACCTGAGTCCATCTCCCTAAATAGATTCCAAGTAAAGGATGATAACATAAAGTCTGCTTCTTTTAATAACTGCTTCTCAAAAACATAAATGAGTTGGTCCCGAGTCTGAATGTACTCCTCAACACTGATCTTCCCATGGTTGAACCCCCCTACCAACATTTCGTCCTTTTTTTCAATCCAATAGTATTGATCCTCACTATGGGAATCCTCTAGAGGCCTCCCCATCATTTTATCCACCTCTTACTCAGTAGTTTTGAGCAATAGAACATGTTCTATCACGTCCTCTTCGAAGCTTAAAAGCAGAACCAAGGACTTACAATCCTACTCCCCAGGACTCCGATGTCTCAGAGGCTCCATATCCATCATCTTTTCACTCATCTTCTTTTCTGATCGAGTCCTCATAGGAGGAGGTTGCGATGAATATTATTTCCTCCACTTTCTTCTCCTGGGACCCCTTAAACTCTTCGGGCATAGAGCGTCATCAATGGAATGGCCATGTACACTCCCTTTGGAAATTGTCAAACTGACTCTGTCTCCCTCACCTGGAATAAAAAAATGTGAACTCAAAACATCATCTGAGAGGCCTTCAAACCTGTTACTCAAAGAAATTGATCTCAGTCCCCCTTCCTTCCCACCTCTTAATGAAACAGTCTTAACCATATCGAGTCTCGGCCTCCCCTTACTCAGGTCCACGCTGCCCACCCATGTCCTCTCGGCCACCGAACCAGAGAGATCACCTTCTCTTCATCGAGCATCTGATCGATTATTGATTTACCCCCTTCCTCTAGACATCCGCATGAAAATACTCAAACTAGTGATCTCTACCTTCATCCTGCGCACAACGGCTGGAAGAACTCGTCAGATCCCTTTTTAGCATGTTGGACACATCCACCACCATCGGGTTAACATGGACTACTACCACACCAGTGTCGGGAGTCTCCACACCTGCTGAAATGTTTCCTCTTCCTCAATTACTGTTCTCACCTCCTCCACTGGTTGCAACGAATTTCCTTTATCTCTAACCTCTTCACTCGCTGCATACAGACCCAAGCCCGATGTCTCACAAATGAGAGGAATTTTATTATTTCCACTGACTGTCATCTAAGCCGTGTCCTGCCCACCTCTAATGCCATCCTTCATCGATTTATGTCCAAAGCCCATGCCCTCCAATGGAGCATGATTTTCTTAAGCCTCTCCAATATCTTTTTCTTCCATTCTCGGCTTAACTGGAGGTTCCCACTGTCAGGCCTCCATCGAATGACCCATACGCTTCCACACAGAATAGCAAATGTTGGAAATTTCCATGTCTATAAGCGTTATAGGTCCCTGATGAAAAACATCTGATGAGTGCCCCAGCCTCATGTAGGAGGAATAGAATACCGGAAAATCCTCATAAACCACTTGCTTCTTGACCTTGTACTCCTCCCCGATTGTAATCCAAACATAATCAAAAGGAGGTATAGACATGTTCATTTCTATGAAAACCCGCAGATTGATTGGGTGACAGACCAATTCTTTTCAACTATCCGAGCCTAAAAATCTACCGAAAAGATTTCCAAGAATTCTTATAACTGAGGGATTTTGAAAAGGAAGAGTAAGTTTCGAAAAAATAACCCATACCATGTCGGATGTAGGATCGTGATTCATGTGAAACTCGAACGACCACCGAAACAGGAAGAATCGAAGTCCATTGACGATACGAGGGGCACATGACCATGCATCGATGAGGTCCTTCTCCGACGTGAATCGAACCATAATTTGGTGTTTGTAGAGAAGTCCCACTGTTGACATCTCTTAAATATCCCATGAACTGAAGACAAATCTATCGAAGGAGTCTATTGAGGGTCTCCGTTGCTTAAATCTGGAAAAAAAGGTCATATCCAGAAGAGCGGAACTTTACATGAACTCAGAGTTCAAAATATGGAGATTAGGGAAACCATTTATGAGATTCGGGACATTTGGGCATACTGTGGCTTTAGGAAAAGGAGGAAGGAAATTAGGGTTTGTGATGGGGTGGAAGATAGGCTCTCCTTCCCTAAACATCAAAGATCCCTCCCCCAATGGGGGGGAAGGGACCGGCTTTGGAGCCGCCGTCGTCATCGATGGTAGAAGACCATCCACTAGCAAAGAACCTCCCACCTTCAATCAAAGTCTCAGAGATTCCAAGATCTATAGATTTACAATATATCATATACTCCACATAACATGTGTGTTTCTTAAAGAGAAAGTCATGTACAACTGTAACACCACATATCAAGAACATAAAATCCATGTCCATGGAAACCATGACTTATGAACAGAAAAAGTGTTGTTGATGCACCCATATAATATCCATCAGAGGTCTTGACATAATTCTAAAATTCATATCTAACATATCTATAACACCCGATTTTTATAAGAATTTTTATTTTTGAAAAAATTAATATTCTTCGATGGGTTTCATTACATGTTACAACAAGTTAATATTGTGATACACACAACACTAAGGTTAGATTATGATAGATGAAAAATTGAGTTTTTATTTTGTTACAAGAAATACCAATTTTATACTGCATTACACACAACACTGATCTTTTCTTTTGTTACATAGAACATGGAGTTTAAATGAAATGTGACCTATTACTAAAATGTTATTATAGTTATCACCAAGTAGTTCGAATAGAAAGTATGAAATTTTTTGAATAAATTATGAAAATATTTTGTATCCATGTTTATTATATGGATTATTTGGTAACCAATTAATTATAAATAATTGTAAGAACTGTTTGAAAATAAATAATTCCATTTCTAAAATAAACTATTTTTTCAATGTACAAACACGATTAATCTAAATAAATTAAACATACCACTTATGATGAATTATTTTAATTAAAGGTGAATATTATATATTTAATAAAATATTTGGAATTAATATGATATTTTTTTCAATATAATAGATAAGAATAAATCTAGTTTTACAAATAAAGAGATGTATTTTTCTAAAAGTTATTTTCACCACTATTTAATGACACATTTATTTTAAAACTAATTTTGGAAAACATTATAAATTATTTTTGAATAAATTAAGCATCACTTTTTAAGATTTTATCAACAAAATTACCTTATGGTTAATTTTTGGTATCTATTTCATAAGTTTCATTTTTTGATGAATAGTGAAAAATTGTGAATTTTAATTGAAAACTGCATTTTTTATAATTTATTTATATAGTTAAATTATGTTTTAATTTGGTTTTAAAGTATAATTTGATAAATTAAACATAATTTACTTTAATATAATTAATTTTAAAAAAAAAATCATTGAAATTGGATATAAAAACATTTCAAACTGTTGGGCTTTTCTCTTTAAAAAATCGCTTTCTCATCGCATCATTGAAATTAATTTTAAATTAAATTATACCACTTCTATGTGTTTAATTTGGAAAAATTGATTCCATATTTGTAATAATAAAAATTTATATTAACTAATAAGTTAAAATTAATTTTTTACCATAATTATTTGTGAAAATTTTTAAAATAAATAAATGTGATTAAGGTTAAAACATGGATCTATGCATTACATGTGTTTGTATTAATTTTAATTTTAAACAAATATAGAATTTTTATTAAATTTATTGGATTTAATATTTATAATATTTGGTTATAAATTATCTAATAAATATATTTAAAATTATAGACTTAATGGATAAAATACCTAGGTAAATAAAAAGATACAAGTTACCCTCAAAAGAATTATAAAGATGAAATTGATTAAACGTAAAGAATAAAGAATAAAATGATAAAAATATGTTTATTTTGTATGGTGGAGGTATATATAGAACAATTATTCCCTACACTCCATTATTTTTATATTTTGGAGCCACATGAGGTAAGGGTTACCTCCCAATAGTGACTATTTTTAGGTATTTGAAATAATTCCATTCCTCCTCCATTATAAAATTGTTTTCACTCTCCACACTTCTTAACACCTATAAATCCATTTAAATCAACAACACCATACAAAATTCACCTACCAAATTTAATACCATCATCCTATAAGACTTAATTTTTTCATAAATCCAACCAATTAATGCTTTTTGTTGAAACCAAAATTAGATACCCAAATAGGAAGTAACGTTCGCCAACAATGAATTTATTTTATTTCTTATTAAAAATAATAAAATTATTTTTATATAATGATTATATAATAAAATAAGAATCTCAAATATACTGATATATTTCTATGTTATGTTTATGACCTATAAAAACACAAACTTCCATTGTACGAGTTACCTAATCATCGTTCATGTGTATAGCCGACTCCTGCCACACAATCTGATGTCATTCTTTTTTTCATTACCATCTTTCAAGGTTGGTAATAATGATGGAAATAATATTTATATATGATATAAATATATATTATATTTATGATTTATTTATTCTTATGGAATTATTATATTACATATACCTTCATGCTTTCCATTTTTGGGGATACAACAACTACATTCAAGTGTATGGAAAACTACGGCCTCACAAAGGAATGTGATTCATTCATGGTTTAAATGAAATTTATTAAATCTATATTTAATAAAAATATGTAATATATATGAAATAATAGTTCTAATTTAATTATAATATATATAAATCATTTACTTTCTTTCTTTCAATATGACAATAAAATGGAAACAATGTTCATGTGTACATACAGCCTACCATCTCACTGAATGGTGTATTTTGTTTCCTATATCTAAATTTTATGGGTCACTATAAATACATATATAATGAATATATGTGATATTTATATCATTTTATAAATTAAATAAATAATTAAAACATGATAAAAACAATAGGATAATAAATAATAAGACAAGACTTATACGGAAAACAAAGCGGTTATTACCTAAAATGTAACTTTAGCATGGGGTTGTTAATGAAAAAGTAATATAAATTCATAAGAAAATCATATATGGTATGATATATATGAATATGGTTCTTTTATATCTATATAATAAATATATATTTATTATACAGTATTTTTCAATTTGTATGAAGGAATTCAAGAATTAAGGTAAGGTATTTTCGTCTCACTTTTTACATTTTTGAGACACATTCTATATTCACCACCTCTTTCTTCTATATGGTGTATATAATTATATTGAATTTATTTTTTTATTATTATCATATAATTTATTATTATTTAAAAACCCATTTTAGGATCCCTCATTCATGGGGTTTATGGTATAAAAGTTACCAAATTTGTAAAGGATTTTCATCTCAATTATCCTTCTATGAGACATATGTTATGATGTGGCCCTCTATTTTATCATGAAGCATATATAAACCCACTTTGTAATGTAATATAATGAATTTATATATAATTATTATATTTTAAATTCTATTTTATTTTTTCCATTTATGGGAATTATGATTCGAGGCTTCCAAAGTGGTAATGATTTAATGTTACAATCTCATCGTTTAGCGGAAATATTTATGATTATGCTCCCAATGATAAAATATTATGATATATCTCTAAATAATTATCAAAAATGTTCATATCCTATTGTTTATCATGAAATATTAAATTAATGGTAATATTTTTTCAATATTTGTTACTTATGATAATTAATAATTTTTTTTTAATAAAATCCAACAATACTTCTCTCTTTAGTAATGAATATATTTTCTTCTGAAACCATGTTTTCTAAAAATGTTTTCAAAAATGTTTTTAAATGGAATTTTAAGCTCAATTTCATATAAATGGATTTTTAAAATTGTTTATAATTTTAAAAAAAAATTAAATTATTTTCAATGATTAGTTTATATGTTTTCAAAGTTATTTTCAAATAAAAAAAATTTCGGTTTTTTTATGTTTTAAAAAAATAAAATAGGAAATTATATTTTCATCAATAAATTTTTTAAATGATCCTTTAAAAAATATTTTCTATGTAATGTGACATCTGTTTATGTAAGATTTTCTTTACGAGGGAAATAATCCGAGGATGCGATTCATATTCTTCTCTGAATGGTTAATGTATTGACAACATGGTGTTTATGGAGTCGGTTTATTTTCCATAGTTCAGTCATGTTTCCCATATATTGTTATGAAAACCATTTATTTTCCATGGGTTGATGATGTTTCAAATATATTTATATGAAATCCATTATTTTCATGGGTTAATTGGGTTATAAAATAATAATTATTGTGTTTCTGTGTTTTTATGATGATATTCAAGCTATTTGTACATAATTCATGTTATGGTTCTTAGACATAACTTATACGATAGGGTGGACTAGGGAAAACTGGGTAAAATTGTTACAAATTATAAAATTGGGTAGCCTAGATAGCATGAGGCCATCCTATTATGTCTTATATGATTGGGTGGACTAGATAGCATTGGGTAAGCCCATTACAGCATATCCGATGGGGTGTCCCAGATAGCACCAGGTAAGCATGTTACAACTTATATGATGGGGAAACCTAGATAGTTTTGGGTGATCCCATTATAGATTACATGAAGGGTTTTCCCATATATTTATCCATTTCATTGGGTGAATATTTATATCTCATGAGAGAAACATGGCTGAAATGGGGAGTGAATCTAGTTTAGTAAGGTGATTTTTATACTAAGATAGTCTTGGGAGTGAACCTTGACTACTAATATGGTTTGGTGAGTGAACCCATTCTACTATGATATCCTTGTAAGTGATCTTTCACTACTATGTAAATAATTTTATTTGTTTATATTTTTTTTCACAATTCCATATATTATGCCTATATTATACTCACATGTATTATTCTCATTGATTAATTTATGATCCATGTCTTCTAAATTCCAATATTTATGTCATGACTTAAGAATATGATCTATGATATTTAGGGTATGATCTTCTAATATTATTCTAAAGTTCTCATACCCTTATACTCATGATTATTTTTACATATCTCAATTGTTTACCCTTATTGTTCATCTGAGATCACCCTTTCTTAAGTTTCATTTCCCGAGGTTATGAAGAATGGTTTTAAGTAGGAGTAATAAAGGGACAGATCTTTATGGGATAAATTGAAGATCTTCCACTAGATTAGTAGATTCTGAACCATGTTTATAAAGGAACTAAACTATTAAAGTCCTCGGTCATAAACATTTTTATATGTTCAATATTCCTCTAAAAATATTTAATATACAAGTATGAAAATTTATGGTCACTATCATATCCCAAATAGTAATACAACATGTTAACAAATAGATTTAATACCACTTTAACGCATCTTATCTTGGTTCACTCAATGATTAGTAATTGAACAAGTTGGATAAAAGGCCTTATGAATGCCTCCCAATATTCAAGATCCTGTTGACTCGCATTGGGGGACTAGAGTGTGTCTATGGAGAGACTATTCCCTTATATCAGAGTAATCAACCAAAGGAAATTAAAAAAATAATTCATAATAGAAAATAAATTGAGTATGAAATAAATAATATAATATAGTTGTAATAATAAATATAATGTAGTAAAATTCCAAATGACTAAGTCATGCATACAACGCCATTCACACATTGGGCTGAAATCATATATAGGAATAAATAAAATAAATAGAAATAAAATTACAAGGCTCTACTACTAACTTTGAGTCAAACCATATAAAAAATATACACATACACATTTGAGTCATCATGATTTATCAATACTGATCCTCATACCATCCTATGCCTATAACCAAGGGAATTATTCTTAGGTACCCTACTGTAATGGACAACAAAGCAATTTGATAGTACAAAACTCATTAGGGAACCACCAACATGATCCCATACATAGCCAGTAATATACAATGTATGTATATAGGAGCTAATGATTAGGATAACAATAATAATAATAATAAATTAAAATTGATAATAACTAAAAACAATTGTCCAAGGGATATTTTAATAAGGGAATATTCTCATGTAATTTTCATATCCAAGTTGAGACATAACTGAAAGTAACATAATATATTAAATCCATAGTCGGTCCTTGGGTGTATGATCTAGATAAACCATACCTACTTCATACAATTCCAAATATGTCTCTGAGAAAGCTATGTCACCATAGAGAGATACATATCCTAGCCCTAGAATCACCTGTACATGCCTCTAATAACTATAATTAAGGATTATAGATAATATTTAGACAACCTTTAAATATGAAACTTATTAATATATTATACAACTCAATCCATTTAAATATAGTTTGGCATCTGAATCTCAGGTCTCAGTCTGTAGGGAATCACAACATTAGAACTTAGATAATCCTTAAGTGGGTTGAAACTTAGGAGATATGAAAGGAATTATCTCTAGATATAAGGAAATAACTTAATATTTATTCAATCAATGGATCAAAAACCCCATCCCTAGCCAAGTCTATGTGATGTAGTAACAGTGATTGCACCCAATCCAAGGGATAATCCTAGGAATTACTTGAGGTGATCATCGTCAATCCTTGAGAATATCATAATATTTAGATCTTGGGAGAAGTTCACCAACCTAGTTGTGTCTTCTATAGAGCTCTATGTCCACCATTCTCAATCATAATTGTGGAACACCATGTCTAATAATTTAAATCATGGATAATGAGCAACATACCTATCATCTAGATAAGATAACATATAAATAATAGGTCTTGATAGCCAGATCCCAGGAAGTACCTCTATGAATCCTTATCACAGCATCACATCAAAGCGGTATCATAAACCAAATTTCTGGAAGTACCTTTGGAAATAATTCTTACATAAATAGTAACTAAGTTAATATATATGTAAAAAAATGATGTTTTTTGAACACTTAAAATAATTACTACTATTAGATCCCCTTGGGATTAAATTTCTGATACTTGTTCTTCGGTGACACCAGATACCATCTCTACCAAAACCCATGACACACTTTCTCTGAGTTGGTCAACTATGTGGGCGCATTTTGGGATCCCCTAGGTAAAAAAAAGGATACTCATCCAAAAAAGTATTCTTGAGGTTAGAACGGATGTAGAGGCATCCCTCTTGGTACCCTCAAAAAGTGTCATAGTCTTAGTTCAACACCTAATGTACAAGGAAATCACATTCCATGACATCATGATAATGTTATAATGTCTTTTCCATCTAAACAAGATTTTGTCACTAAGGAAACATAAAGATATGTTTTATGAATCAATATAGATGATAAGATCACTCTGGTACACTCTACACATCCATCCAAGTCCCAATTTACTTTATGGTATATCCACCTAGGGTTATATAAGGTCTGACATTCCATAATGAGTGTTTTCTCACCTCCTACGAGGTCTGGAGGTTTCTCGGTCCCTCAAAGTGAAAATCCATGAAACTAGTGCATAGGTGTTATTAGGGACCCCTATAATTCATCCATTACAAACAACCCATTTAATTAATTAAATAATTTTTGAGAATAAATTAAACAGTATGTGTCACCCATAGGGGTGATCCCTAGAATATAATTACTACCATAAAAATGAATCAGTACCATAGGGTAGGTACGAAATACCACCTACCTTTTAGAAGTATATTGTTTATTTTACAAGGGCCGAATGTAGTTTCTAAGGATTATCCAATCTCATCTAATACCCACGGAGTCCTATCTCACCCAAACCACAATAAATAAATAAATTATAATCACATTATAATTAACTAATAAAATTCAACAAGATAAAACAATTAAACAAAATTATTTAAAAATGAAAATTTATAAAACATATCCATAAGATCCCATCATGTCGGAACCATGAACAAACACTCTTCAAAAACTCACGATGATTCCTCAACCTTGAATAATGAATAATAACTAATAAAAAAATTAAAAAACCACCCAAAAATTTAATTTAATGAATTAAAGATTTATAAATTCAACATGATGACTTACTTTAACCAAGAAACATGCAACAAAGTGTGGACGGCCCCCTGGGTCATCCTCTTATTAAGTAGAGAAAAATACCTAACATCAAACTCTAATTACACCATGCTCTAATTTAATGGATAATAATAACTCTAACTAGAGACTCAAAACGTAGAGGAGGATAAACAAAAACATAATATAGGGTAATATAGTTGAAGACTTAGACCAAGACTTTTAATGAATCTAATGATATTCTATTCTGGCCAAGAACAAGGGAGATCTCCCATGTAGGAAGAGAGGAATATGATTTCATGCATAGGGGACCTACAAAATGAAATTAGGGTGAATATATGGGAAACCCCCTTTAATGGTTGGAGGAAAATGGTCATTTGCACCTTTTTAATGCGCTTCATAGTTTTGTCATAGAGTTTTAGAATCTATATGCTAACTGTGCACCTCCTCTGCATAAGTAAAACACACCTCACACAATTATCTATATGGTTCAACATACCATGTTCTAACTATGATTTTGGAACTATCTCAACCCATCCATCTATCATTTTGTCAATGCACAGTTCAACAGACGATGTGCCAACCATGTGACATGTCTGTAGTAAATTGTAGACCCTCATATGGTCTCACCTATCCTACCACATGGTTTCTCAAATATTCATATACAAATTGGGTATCAATGTTGATTTTCATATATTTTCAGGTTCTAAATGATCATTAAACCACTAGAAAGTGGGGGTAAAATTAGTGGTATTATTTTTACAACTATAAAACCTTATGAAATTTAACCCTGTAAATTGTTATCGTTATCGTCCATATAAATTTTTATGAAAATTTAAAAAGAATATTACTTGAAGAGAGTAAAAAAAGGTACAAAATATTTTCAAGGTTCTAATTTATTATGATAACCTACATCCTTGTCATGTCCAATCTTGTTGGTCCATAAAAATTCACTATAAGAAATAAGTGAATATAACTTTTGTGTCAACTCCCATTAGATGATTTCTATCTACCAATAGAAAAAATTATTCAAACTATAATTAGTTTAAAAAAAATTCATTCAAAATTGATCCAAATCACAAGAATTTATCTTTGTGAAATTCTCTACTACAATGGTCTACCTGGAAAAAATGTCCAATATACCTACGTCTCATGGGCCTGCATCCAATGGCCTATGTCTGGTGCACATTTTCTGAAACTATGCCTTATAAAAATATGAATTATTCTCAGTTAAAAAACTAGGTTCCTTTTAGAAACTCTACTTATGTACTCAGTCTGATCTTCTTTATTCTGATACTCTTTTTTTGGTATTTGGATCTAAGACTCTATCTAATACTTTGATCAGAAACTTTCATCAATATGGAACTTTTCTTCAACATGAAAATCAAATTTTGTTGGAAAATCACTCTAAAACACACTATTTAATACTTAAACTATTTTTGTATGTTAAAAATTTCATGTACAATGTAATTTTCATATCTATTTGTAGGTACTCTAGAAATAGAAAATCCCAGAAACAAAATTTTCATTTATTTCTTATTGAAATTAATAAATTCGAATTTCATGCTCATTATAATTTCATTGGGACACTTCTCAACTCTTATCAACCCTTATGGAGTCTTCTCAGATCATACTAAAACTTTTAAAATTCTCTGGTGTTTCAACCTTCATCAATGTTTTTTAATTCTATTTTTAAGATACTTCAAAATTTGCAACTTTATGAAACTTCTTACAAGGTAAATTGAACAAACATCAACATTGAAACTTCATGAAACTTAAACTTTATAACTTTGATAAAATTCCACTTTGTATATTTTTACAAAACTTACCTTTATTACTCTCTACAAATATCATATTATAACTTTGACTTTGTACAAACCTAAAACAATGACATTTTATAGTTGTTTTCAATGTTTATCCACTTTCAATGTCTGATTTTACTTTTCATACACTTTCTCCATCTGATAGTATAGTTCATATGTGTTCTTAGTCTGAACATACTATCCATTTACTTTATCATTTCAATCATAATATTCATATGATTTCTCAACCTCATTGTACAGTTCATTTGGTGATGAAGTACAAAAATTCTAACAAAATTTTTATTCACAAACCTGAACTTTGGAAACTATAGAAATATAAACTTTTATTTTCTTCTACACCATTCAAATCATATCATAACTTCTTAATGATGTTTTATGAACACAAAATAATATAAAATAATCATTTAACTTTGTTATAAATTTTCTTATGGAAACAATCTAACTCTTTAATTTTTCTATCTTTATTAATTTTCATGAGTTTCTCAATTTTATATCTGAAGAAACTTCATTAAATTCTTGAATTTATAACATTAATCATATAAAAATGTTTTTGAATTTATTTATACTATAAAATTATTAAATTTATTCATCTAAAAAACTCTATCCTTCTAAAAATTTTAACTTTTATGAAATATCTGAATTTCTAATAATTTTTACTTTTTAGTAACATCTGACTTTCTAACAAAATATTTGTATGATTATAAAAAACCTTATCTCTATTACACCCATATACATGATTCATTACATAAAATTACACTTAATAAAACTCTAAGGATTGAGAGGTCTAGTTTATTGAGAAATTATGAACATTACATAACAACATAGAACATAAAACCCATCATCTTTTTTGAAAACTGCATTTACATGACCACAAAATTTCTTCCTACTTAGCATTGCATAGTATAACCTGAGCACATGCATAAGAAAACAGTGAGCTCTAAAGCCCATTAAGGGAGTAAACAATGAATAACAAAAATAATATAGTACATGTTAGGAAATAGGCATATCAATTGAGTAGAAGAGAAACATGAACATAAAGTCACGATATAACATGATTATCATAACATGGAAATGTGAAAACAACATTTAATATGATATTAGAATGATCCAAAGAACATTACACATTGAGATTGAGTAAACCCTCATTGAACATGAATTATCATGATTAAAGCCTCATTTTACTTTAATTATAATTATTAATCCCTCATTTCACATGGCGTATCATGATAATATTCTTTATCAAATTAATTAGAGTGTTATCAGGTTTCACCCTTCTTAATCATTTCATTTCATTCATAAGTGTGCCACACGGATCATACAATATGGAATCACTCAACATCATAATTTATTCCACTATAAAGAAATGTGGAATACATACATGAAACTATAAAATCAATAAGTAAATGTGCGTAAATGTGAATACCCTTTATAATGAAATGGGTATGGTATTCTCTACGCAATGACATTGGCTTGGAAATCATGGTGTTATTTCAGATACATAACTATGTGACATTAGAATTCATAAAAATTGTTGATGAGAGAGAAAGGGTAATCTCATGATATTTACATCAAATGGAAATTAAGGGGGTAATATAGATACATTTCCCATCATATGTAATGTAATTTCGATGCATAATATAAATGAATTGATTGAATGTAAATGAAGAGAGTGAAATCCCTTAAAAAATATCAGCAGGGTAATGGGTGCACCTGGGAGGAATTAAAGAGAGATAAAAGGGTATCTAATCATTTAAACATAAGTAGGGATGTATAGGGGATGTGAGAAATCATACCCCCAAAATTTTTAATTGTAAATAAAAGGGCATAAAAATGTAAATAAATGGACAAAAATGATAATAGAAGATATATCTTATGTGGAAGTGTAATCCCAAAGGCTTGGGAGAGGCTTGAGAGGTGATTCATGGGAGCATGGGGAACCATTAGATGATTATATAGAGAGGAGGGAGGGGTTTTATCAATCTCCAAATTGTTTGAGTGAAGAGGAATGGGAGATTCAGTGGGGTTATATAGGAAAGGAGAGGGAATTATTTATTATTTAGGTTCTGGATACTACATATTAAAATAATAAAAACCCCAAAACATCCCATCGGTTTTGCCAATTATTTTTGACAATGTGGAGTGGAAAACATTATTTTATAAGGAAATTTCTGAACATATTAAATTATTAGGAGTGATTATGTATAGGTGACTCACACTCTCAAGTAAATCATTTTAAAATGTTAAAATGTTTTATAAGTCTTTGAGGGTCCACTAAGGCTTCGTAAAATAAATAAAACAACCCTAAAATCACATTATTTTAATGTTAAAACATATATTAGCTAAAAAACCATTTATATTATTTTATTACCTCTCTATTGGTTCATTATGATGTCATAAAACAGATTATATATTTAAATGGTATTTAATTTTCACCAAAAAATTCTATTATCTTAGGAAATTATGAAAAATTCAACGTTAGATAATTTTAATGTCCTGAATCAAAAAAATATATATACATTTTTATCTAAATTATTTTCTAAATATGTAAATTTTACTTTTAAAATAAAAACCTGCATTTATAAAAAAAATCACGGGTTTTGACAAAAACAGCTTTCAAGCCTTAGTAAAAATTACAATTGTATTCATAAAAAATTATAAAATAATTTATATTTAATAAAAAAAAAATTAGAAATAATATTTTATTAAAATATTATTTAATTCAAAAATCCATTAATTCATTAAAATATATTTCTTAATTTAATATTAACTAAAAATATTATTTTTTCTTTAAAACCATTTACAAAGTAACAATGCTAAAATGAATGTTTATTATGTATTATATAAAAAAATTCACATTATCATAGTTCTAGGGTCTTGTTACATAACCCCTTATAACACCCATATATAACCTAAGGGTAAGGTGTGAAATGGTGAAAAATTCTTGGGGTGGATTAGATAACATCGCTCGAGTTGTAATCTCTATTAACATCCTCTTCTCTTCTAAGTGATTTTATTCGAGATTAATGTGCTCAAGATCTCCTTGGGCTTGGTCAAGAGCGAAGCCCAGTGATTTCAGTTCCTTTTAAAGCTCTCACAAATAGAATTTTTATGGAGAAATTATACTATATGAGGCCATAACTTCCTTTGCCTAAGTAAATTTGATTTTTTAAAGCCCTGTATTTATACTAATCATGTGGTCATTTTTCAATAGCTATATTAGAAATGGTAATAATTCTTAACGGTATTTTAAAATCATAAAACCAAGGAAGTTCATATATTTTGAATAACCATTTTACATAATATTAAATTTAATTAGATCAAGAGGAATTCTCATTAATAAAAGTTTGGGTTGTTGCAATCTTCATCCCATAAGAAATTCCACCATCAAAATTTCCTTTTACCACACTAAAACTTATGCATGTAACTCTGCTTCATCACTTCCTATGATTCCCATGTTGCTTCTTCAAACTTATGGTTTCACCAAAACACCTTGTCGAGGGGCATTGTCTTATTCCGTATAACTTTTCCCCTATAATATTATATCTTCACCAGCTTCTCTTCATAAGAGAGTTCATTATCCAATGGTACCACCTCTGGATTGAGTACATGCGATGGGTCAGGTACATACTTCCTCAAGAGTGATACATGGGATACCTCATGAACTTGTGATAGGTTTGGTGGGAGTGATAGTCTATAGGTCAATGCTCCAATGCGATTAAAGATATCAAAAGTGCTTATGTATCTTAGACTAATCTTTCCCTTCTTCCCAGATCTCATAATTCTCTTCCACGGTGATATGCGTAGGAATAACATGTCTCCAACATCAATCTATTGGTCTCATCGATGATTATCAGCATAGCCCTTTTGTCAACTTTGAGTAGCTTTAATGTGTTGTTGGATGGTTTTAACCTTCTCCACCATTTCTCTAACCATTTCTGGACCCAGGAGTTTTTGGTCCCCAACTTCATCCCAACATGCCAGTATTCTGCACCTCTTCCCATAATGGGATTCATAAGGATATATTTGGATGCTTGAGTGGAAACTGATATTATAAGATAACTCAACAATAAGAATATGGTGATCCCATCCTCCTTTGAAGTCCATTGAGCATGCTCTCAATATTTCCTCATGTGTCTTGATAGTCCACTAAAATTGGCCATCATTTTGACGATGATAAGCCATACTGAAGTTCGGCTCAGTATTTAGAGTGTGTTAGAGACTCTTCTAGAAATTTTAGGTGAATCTTGGATCTCGGTCATATTAAATCGATAGAGGTACTCCTTGCAGCCTTACCACTTATCTAATGTATATCTATTCCAGTTGATCCAATGAGAAATCCTCTCCAATTATAATGAAGTTGGTAGTCTTTGTAAGATGATTCACAACAACCCAGAAAACATTGTTTCTTTTGGATGTCTTCGAAATCCCAGTGAAAAAGTCCATGGTGATTTTTTACCATTTTTATGTTTGTATGGGTAATGTTTGCATCATCTCCTTATACATTTACCTCTCATACTTCACCTTCAGACATACAAATCACTTTGATTTATACTCAGTGATCTCCTTCTTTATGTTATCCCATCAATAGTGCTCTGGGATATCTTGATACATCTTTGTGTTTCCTAGGTGAATAGATAATTCGAACAATGTGCATCTTATAAAAGTTATTTCTTAAACTCTGGACTTGATGGAACACATAGTCTTGACACAAATCTCACAATTCCTTCTATATTAACATTGAACTCTTAGTATTTCCCTTTTATGATAGTTTCCACTTTCTTCTGAATTCCCACATCATCCATTTGATCATCCTTTAACCTTTCTAAAAGATATTATTGATCAATCATTTTTGAATGTATTGATGATGTTCCCTTGTTTATGATTACCATGTTCATCTTCATAAAATCTAAGAATATTGGATCCATCAAAATTCTCATCAATGAGAAAATCATTGGGTCCTTTATTCTTAGAACATTTTCCACCTTGTTCATTTTCCCATGGTGGGAATAGATTGAGCAGTCATAGTCTTTGATTATCTCTAACCATATTCATTGGCGCATGTTCAAATATTTCTATGTGAATATATACCTGAGACTTTTGTGATCCATATATATTTCACACTTCTCCCCAAAGAGATAATGTATCAAAATATTCAAAGTGAAGATTACTACAGCCAACTCCATATCATGGGTTGGATATTTTTTCATGAAATTTCAATTTCCTTGAAGAATAAAAAATTACTTTGTCATTTTACATCAACACACATCCCAGGTTCTTCTTTGAAGCATCACTAAATACCAAAAAAAAATCTCCACTTGTTGGTAGTATGAACATGGTGGCAGTGATAAGCCTCTGTTTCAACTCATTGAAGTTGTATTTGCATTCATTACTCCATGAAAACATGACTCCCTTTTGAGTTAGTTTGGTAAAAGGGTTTGAAAATCGTGAGAAATTTCTCACAAATCGTCCATAATATCTGGAAAACCCCAAAAATCTACAGATATCTTTCACCGATGTTGGCCTCATCCATCCCTCAATTTCATCTCTCTGGGAGGGATCCATGGATATCCCATTGATTGTGATGATATGAACCAAAAATGGGACATCCTTCAACGAGAAATCAAACTTGATATGATTTTCATAAAGCTTCTCCATTTGCAAGGTCTCTAGTACAGTGCTTAGATGCTCATCATGCTCCTCCTTGGTTTTGGAGTATATTAGAATATAATATATAAATAGTATCACAAATTTTTTGAGGTAATCTCTAAAGACTCTATTAATAAAGTATAAAAATATTGTTGGAGATTTAGTGAGTCCAAAAGGCATTACATTGAATTCATAGTGCCAATATCTTGTACAAAAAGTTGTTCTGTGGATATCCTCCTTCTTTACCCTTAAATGATAATATCTCGGTCGTAGATCCACCATGGAGAAGTATTTCTCTCCAGGTAGTTGATCAAACAAGTCATCAATTTGTGGAAGAGGATACTTGTTCTTTATCATGATTTTGTTGAGCTCACAATAATCAACACAAATGTGAATTGACCCATCATTCTTCTTGATGAAGAGGACTTGTGCACCCCATGGTGAATCACTTTGGCATATAAACCCTTTATCCAGATTCTCTTGTTGTTTTTTCTTTAGCTTATCAAGCTCCACAACAACTACTCTAAACAGAATTTTGGATATTTTCATTTCCCTAGGTATAAGATCAATCGAGAATTTAACATCTCTTCTTGGAGGAAGACCATGCAATTCTTCAGGAAACACTTCAGCGAATTCCCTCACAATAGGCATGTCTTTATGGATGGTTTCTTCATTAGACTTAATCATCTGATCAATATACGCATTCTCATAGGGAAGTAATATATAGGAATGAGATGATGGTGCTAAATAAGATTCATCCACCTCCTTTAACTTGTATAGAATCAGGGGTCGATTCCCCATATGGATAATGATTTCCCTCTCATAGAAATTGATGTTGGATCTATATTAGGAAACACAATCCATGCCAATAATTGCATCAAATTCCACCAGAGGGAGTATGACGAGGTTTTCAAGGAAGTTCAATCGGCAAATTATGATAAGGGAGGAGTTATATTCATGGGATGAAATGATTTTCCCATTTTTCGTTCCCACCAACATCTTTACTTCCATGATTTGTGGTGGTGTTGGGATTGTTCTACTAAAATTTCGGGATATAAAAGAATGCATAGGACAAGAATCAAAAAAGAAATCTCTCTATTCTTGAATGAATAACTAGCGTAACTATCACTACTTCATTGTGGGGGTTCACTTCGGTGGTAGTGATGGAAAATCCTCTCTCTTGCTACCTTGGAGGTCATTGGTTACCTATGAAAACCCTTGGCTTAGAGAACTAGTTTTCAAAGTTCCCTAGTTCTTCGTAGTTGAAGAAATGAACAGGGAATTTAGGGTCAAATGGAATTTTTCTCTCCTCTGTCGCAACATCATGTTTTTCTTTTTGGTAGTTAATATCCAGGTGCTCTTCTCTTCCACACCTAAAGCTTTTCCTCATCCCATTCAGGCAATTCTGGGGTGCTTCTTTCCACACCATTGTCAAGTGGAGACTTTGAATTTCATAGCACTGTTGGAGTTATCCATCGGACCACCAGAATTAAAGTACACATTATGCTTCTTATCCCCATGATACCCCTGAGATTAACTGATTTCTATTTCAACATTAAGGGAACATTGGACAATTTCTTCATAGCTCTTGAAGTCATGGATTGCTATGGCTTTCTGTAGGCTAGTTTTTAGCCCACCAAAGAGTAGCCAACCATTCATTCGGGGGTAACGAAAAATATGGAGGCATATTGTGCAATCCTTGTGAAATTTTCCTCATACGCGATGATTGATTCATTGTCATTTTACATTAGGGAATGGAATTCCCTTTCCATCTTAAGTCAGAGGGTGCAAGGAAAATATTTATCGAAAAGCATTTTCTGAAAATATTTCCATTCTAACGCCACGATCTCATCCTCACGCTTCGTATTTTTTATCAATTTCCATAATTAATCAACTTCATCCTCCATACGATAAGCAACCAGAAGTACCTTATCTTATTTAGAACATTCAAGGATGGGGAAGATCTTTTCAATGAAGTTGATCCATTGTTCAACGATTGAGGGATCAGATGATCCATTAAAAGTATGAGGCCTTTGTCTTATTAAGCTCTTGATTGCAGATTATTCTTTCTTAGGGGGGTTTGGACGATATTTTTGACCCATGTTTCTATTCAAAACCTGAGTTAACTGAGAGAGAATTGTGACAAAGTTCTTGATTCCCACTCCCATCAGATTGGGCATCTCATTAGAACAGTCATCACTATGATCTTTGCATCAGTTGTTAGCCTAAGTCTTCTTATTTTCAACCATTTCTAGGAATAAAAGAAAATTTTGGGGTAACACATAAAGGTTAATCCTAATAAAAAAGGATAATTTTAAAATTACATTTATTTCCTTAACTTATCTATGTAATCCATGATCTACTTCACAACATATATTATTAGGGTAATTTATTTTAATTCCCATAACAATGGTTCATACTAAACATATGAATTCACCAAAGAATAACCCCCAAGAGTGTCATAAAAAAGAGTGGAGAAAGGCCCATTGTTGTGCACCATTTCCCATTGGAGCCTAGCTAAAATCATAGGTTTTGGGTTTTACCCTTAGATACATCTGTGCTAGAGCCGCATCTACCTGCTCGTATTCATACTGGGATGTATTTTCTTGATAAACTAATTACTCAATACTCACCAAAATTTAGGGATGTTTTTATTATAATTAGTCTTATCCCTAAGGATTTCACTATGTTTTTGTAATCCTAATCCCAAAAATAAATTAACTTATCCTCTGATTCCAACTATAACAACCCTGCTTTTTATTACACACATAAACATGATTAATTACAAAAACTTCAACTTATGAAAAATATGAGGATCGAGAGGTCTCGTTTCTTGGTAAATTACATTACATAACAACTTAGAACATAAAACCCAACATCTTTATTGAATACTTCTTTTACCTGGCCACAACATTCTTTCGTACATAGCATTGCATGGGATAACCTGAGGACATGCATAAGAAAAGGGTGATCTACAAAGCCCAGTAAGGGAGTAAAAAAGGCATAACATGAAGAATATAGTACATGTTAGGAAATAGGAATATCAATTAAGAACAATATAAACATGAACATAAATTAATTATATAGCATGATTATCATAATATGGAAATGTGGCAACAACATTTAACATGATATTAGTATGAGCCAAGGCTTATTGCACATAAGTCATGAGTAAACCCTCATTGCACATGAATTAGCACGATTAAACCCTAATTTCACTTTAATTACCATGAGTAAACCCTCATTTCACATGTATTATCTTGATACTATTCTTTAACCAATTCTTGGAGCGCTATCGGGGCACACCATTCTCAATCATTCCATTTCATGCATAAGATTTCCACATGGATTAGGAAACATGGAATCATTCAACATCAGCATTTATTCCATCATAAAGGAATGTGTAATTTATACATGAATCTATATAATCAATAAGTAAATTTGTGTAAAGGTAAATACTCTTGATAGTGAAATGGGTAGGGTATTCACTGCACAATGACTTGGGCTTGGAAAATTGCAGTGAAATTTCTATAGCATAACGGCGTGACATAATAAATCATAAAAATGTTTGATGAGAGAGAAAGGGGTATATCATCATATGTACATGAAATTTACAGTAAATGGGTCATATAAATAAATTTTCCAATATATGTAATGGAATTTATATTTATAATATAAAAAATGCTTCAATGTAAATGAGAAGAGAGAAATCACTTATGGAATTTCAGCATGGTAATGGGTGTGCATGGGAGGAATTAATGATTGAGAAAAGGATCTATAATAATTAAAACACAAGGAGGGAAGTATATAAGAGGTTAAAAATCATACCCCAACATTTTTAATTGAAAATAAAAGTTCATAACAACATAAATGAATTTGGACAAAAAATATAAAGGAAAAAATCCCTTACTTGGAAGTGTGATCCCAAAGGCTTGGGAGAGGCTTGATAGGGTATTCATGGGAGATGGAGAGCCTTTGTAGGATTATGGAGAGGGAGTTAAGGGGTTGGTAGAACTAAAAAAATTATTGAAGAGGAATGGGAGATTGAGTGGGTTTATATAAGAAACGAGAGGGAATTCTTTATTATTTAGGTTTTGGACAGCACACATTAAACTAGTCAAAACCACAAACCATGTCATGGTTTTTCCCAATGGTTTTTTACAAATTGGATTGGAAAACATTATTTTATAAGTAAAATTGAAGAAAATATTAAAATATTTGGATTTCTTATGTGGAGGTGGGTCACACTCTCAAGGAAATCATTTTAAAATGAAAAAATGTTTTATAAGTCTTGGAGGGTCCGCTAAAGATTTGTAAAATAAATAAAACAAACCAAAAATCACATTATTTTAAAGGTAAAAATATATTGGCAGAACCACCGTTTTATGGAATTTTATTACATCACTATTTGGTCATTATAATGTCATAAAACACATTATATATTTAAATAGTATTTAATTATTACCCAAAAACACGATTGTCTCAGAAAATTATGAAAAATTCACCGTTAGATAATTTTTACATCCTTAATAAAAAATTGATATTCATTTAATCTAAATAATTTTTTAAATATGTGAATTTTTACTTTTAAAATAAAAACTGACATTTATCAAAAATTCATGGGTTTTGACAAAAACAATTTTCAAACCTAAATAAAAATTACAAATGTGGTCAAAAGAAATTATACAATCATTTATATTTAATAAAAATAAATTTAGTAATAATATTTTATTAAAATATAATTAATTAAAAAATCCATCAATTCATCAAAATATATTTCTTAATTGAATATTAACTAAAAATACTATTTGTGCTTTAAGAACCATATAGAAAGTAATAATAATAAAATAAATGTATATTATTAATTCTATATAAAAATTATGCGCATAATCATAGTACTAGGGTATTTTTACATAACCCCTAATAACACCCGCATAAGACCTAAGGGTATGGTCTGTGATGGTGATAGACTCTTAGGGTGGATTGGGTAACATTGCTCAAGTGGTAATCTCTATTAACATCCACTTCTCCCATAAGCAATTACGTTCAAGCTTAATGTGTTGAATCTTGGCTTGGGAATGGTCAAGAGCGAATCCCAATGATACCACCTCCTTTCAAAGCTCTAAAAAATTGTCTTCGTATGGAGAAATTCTATAGCATGATTCCATATCTTCATTTATCTGATTAAATTGGATTTGTTAAAGCCCTATATTTATACTAATCAGGCGGTCACTATTCAACGACTATATTAGCAACGGTAGAAATTCTTAACGTTATTTTAAAATCATAAAACCAAGGAAGTTCATATGTTTTATATATCCATTTTCATAATAATACATTTAATTAGATCGAGAAGAATTTTAATTAATAAAAGTTTGTGTCGTAACAATTATGATCTTTCTCTTCTTACAAACTATGAAACTGTAAAACCATAATTTCAAAAAAAAATCATTTGGTGGTACATCCAATGGATCTCCTGGTCATAAAATTTTTAAATCTTCAAAAATTAAAAAATTCATACTTCCCATTTTTAATAAACTTCTCCATATGATAATTTTGGAAAGTTTTTATCTATCCAATATTCAAACTATTCTAACTTCACACTATATTCATCTTCATAAACTTTACAACAAATTTTTTTAACTTCTAAAAACTCTTCTTTTCCTATTTAAAAATATATATATTTCAAAATTTAGTTTCCAACAGATACAAAACTTTTTCCACAAAACTTCACAAATGATATTTAATCTCCCCCTTTGGATTTGTTGACAAAATTTGTTAACAAACTTTAACTCTTGTCATTTTTCATCACCCAACCTTTTTCACTACTAAATATTTTTAACTTTTATCAAAACATATCCTTTCTCAAAAGAGAGTGTCCTAACACCACAATAAGGTATAAAGTATTGTTTTTTTGAAGGAATTCCTTCTCTCAGTGACACAAAAATTTGATGAAATTTTAATATAAAACTGCCCCTCACTTTGATATTTTCTATTTTTAAATCATAGTTTTTTTACTCTCCCCTTTTGGTTCGATCACCCAATTTCTAATAACCATAGCTTCAAAATTATTATATAAAGAAATGTAAAAAATTCATTATAGATTTTTTTCCTTCTATCCCCTTTTTTTAAAATTATCCAAAGCATAGTGAGCGACTTCTATAAGATTTTTCAACAAGTCCTTGGTAGATGTTGAACATGAAGTTGTTGTATCAATTATTAAAATATTTATTTTTGCATAGAATTGGTAAATATGTCTGAAATTGGATACTTTTTTGAAATATATTCCATAGAAAAATCCCCACCAACAAATTCTTCCTTTAGTAAGTGAAACTTAATATAAATGTTCTTTGATCTTGAGTGTCTGATAATATTTTTAGAAATATCAATTACACTTTGATTATCACAAAGTATCTTTAATGGTGTATAAACTTTTGCTTTAAAAAAATACATATAAACATTAATCCATAACATTTGATTATATACCTAGGTAGTAGTAACATATTCTGATTTTTTTATGCTCAAAGTTACTAAAGTCTTTTTATTACTATTCCAACTCACACAACATTCTCTTAAGGAAAAATTTCCTCCTGAAGTTGATTTTATATCATTCAAACATCCATCGCAATCAGCATCAGTATAACCCTGAAATTTCATATCACAACTTATTTTTTTCATTATCCTATATGAATTTGTTCCTTTAACATATATAAAATTTATATTTTATTCCAATATATGAGATTATTTCACATCTCTCAGATATATGGTACATAGGTTCACATCATAAACAATATAAAACTATGAGGTTATAATGTAAATTAAACTTTTTATTAGTTTTTAAAAATATTTCTGATTTAATTTTTTTTAGTTTTATTTTTACTCAACATTATTGTCACTGAAATAAGGATAGAAACTTCTTTAGAATATGTCATGAAAAAATTTTATAACAATTCCTTTGTGTACTTTTCTTGGGATAGGAAAATTTTTTCTTCCTTTTTAGAAATTTTTAAACCCAAGAAGAAGGATAATTATCCTAATACTTACATATAAAAATTCTTCTAGATTTATTTATAAAAGTATTAACAAAAAAAATTCTATACCCAGAAAAAATTATATCATCCAGATAAACAATTAAAATTATGGTACATGAATCTACTTCTTTCACATAGAAGTTTCTATCAACATTTCCATTTGAAAAAAAATTAAACAACTATCATGTTTGGAGTATGAGGAACCTGGAGAGTTTTTTAACACATACAAGACTTTCTTAAATTTACAAACCTTAATTTCATAGTTATAAAGTAGAAAACCACAAGGTCACTCACTTTAAACTTATTCCTAAATCTCTTCATTTAAGAAAATTATATTTACATCTAAATAATAAACTATATAAAATCAATGTACTTCTACTATTAATAAAATTCTGATAGTTTCTAATCTTAGAATTAGTTAAAAAATTATTGAAATTCCACACCTTCCATCTATGCGTACCCTTTACAACCAAGAGTTTATTAAATTCTTGACACTTATTTATTTTTATTCAACTTGTTTCTATACACCCATTTTATTCCAATAACGTTTTTTCTCCTGTTCATGAAAAAAGTTCCCACGTTTAATTTTTCTCAATTTTAATTGAATCTTTATTCATTTAATTGACTCAATATTTGTGTTTTACATATTCTTAAATTGATTCTAGTTCAATATGTGAAATGAGTGGTGTATGATTTTCTAATATCAACCTTATTATAGTTTGAATCGGATCATTCTAATTTCCCGGTATATTTTCAGCTTCAACCTATTTTTATGAGGTATGAAATTTCCATGTTTCTCTTCCATGTTTACTTTCATCATCAGATGATTTCTCTAAGTCTTGATATATCTGTTTTGGATCACATTAACTTTAATTATAAATCTTTAGTTTTTATTCCTCAAAATTTTCATCATCCTTCTTTAAGGAATTTTTATTTTCAATAACATTCACTTCATAGGAATTGACTATATCTTTTAAAAATTTAGTCCAACATTTGTAACATCTTATATTGGGAGAATATCCCATGAAATATCATTCCTTGTCTTTTTCATCAAATTTAACAAGATTTGCATTTTTTATTTTTAGTAAATAGGGACTTCCAAAAACTATTAAATATTTCATTGAAAGTTTTTTGTTATACCACAATTAATAGGAAGACTTATTTGATTATATCATTAAAAAATATTATTTTTCACATGTAAAAAAGTGCTAAGGGATTCTATCCAGTATACCTTTAAAATTTTGTACTATTCCAACATGCTTCCTCCGATTTCCAATAAAGTTTTATTTTTCTTTTCTAAAACTCCATTTTGTTGAGGGTTTTATAGAGAACCATATATATGTTTTATTCTATGCATATTTAGAAAATATTCTTAATTATTTCATGTGAATTTTGTACAATTATCAGTTCTCAAATTTTTTATATAATTATCAGTTATATCTCAATATCTCTATGAAAGATCTAAAAATTTATACAGGATATGATTTATGTTCAATAAACAGGATATAGTTTTTCCAGGTAAAATCATCAACAGAATCAATAGAGTAAAAATATCTTTTTATTGATTGGGGTCTCACCAGTCCACAATGATATGAATAAATAATATCAATAGGTACAGTAGATTCAATTTTAACTTTTATTTCATTTAATAACAATTTTTCCATTCTAAAAATTTATTCAAACATCATCTTCCATTCTTCTTAGTGTTAGAATATTTCATACAGCAATGGATTTAGAATTTTTTTTACATTTCTACCAAAACATCCCAATACTTTGATGCCATAACTTTTTCTCATCTTCACCACTCAAGTAACAAGTGTTACAAGATTCTCATATCTGAATGAGATTTACAAAAGTTCTTTCTACCCTGGTGACAACATTACCAATTTCCACACTTTTGATGAAACATGAATATTTTATGAATATCTCTTCTTTTCCATCATCACAATGTTGTCTCATAATAAGTAAGTTTTGTTTGAGCCCATCAAAAAATAAAATTTCAGTATATTTTATTTTCATTGATTCAATCTTATTAATTCTAATTTCACTAATTTTTAAGGAACAATCATTTTTAAAAGTTACTACTCCTCTATCAAGATTTTCAATATCATTCAATATCTTCAAATCACATATCATATTTGAGGAATATCCACTATTGAGAATCCATAGTTTTTTCCTTTTTCATTCTTACAGTTAGTTATCTTGGACAAAATTTCTTTCTTTAACAGTCTTCTTTCTAGCTTCCTTTTCATTCCTTACATATGAAACATTTCTGGGAAGAGTTTTCAAAAATTATTTATCAAATAGACTTTTTTGACGACATCTTCTATATATTTTCTCTAGGAAATAAAAATGATGTTTTGTTAGAATGTTTATAATGTCTTGATATTGTGCTTTTACAAATTCTTATGAATTAAGAATGTCAAATATTTTATTCTATTGTTTACATCCTTAACTACATGCCTATTTATCAGTATAGAATTTTTTTTGTTAATAATTATAATATATTTCCCCATGAATTCCACTACACTAATAAAAACAATTTAATATGGGTATTCGATATAAGTAAGATCTTTAACTGCAGAAGTTTTTTTAATGTTCATAATAACTTTAAATTTTTGTTACCTATAAAATTAAAGAAAATTTATTATCGGATCTATTTTCAAATTTTAGTAATTTTTTGGATTTACCACATCCTTCACAAACCAATTATTTTACAAAAAAAATTAAAACCAATATAATTATAAAAATCAAATAAACTATCAGATTTTTTGGGTGAGGATTTCACCTTATTCTAAGTATGATATGTTTTAGAAACATTAGAAGTATTAACTTATACTTCCTCAACTTTGTTGAAATTTTCATTCATCTTTTTTTATGGTGATCTGAACCTCAAGAATTTTATATTATGTTTTACAAATATCCTCTTACTTGGAATAAAATTTGTAAAAATATATCTTCTATCGTATTTCCCTATTCTTAAATTTTTATTTTAAGAATTTTAATCAAATAAATCTAAGAATATTCCTTTATAAGAAGATCTTTCTTTTTATAAAACTTCCTCTTAGAAAATTTATCCAGTGTTATGATTTCTTTCTTGAGATTTTTATTTTTCTCACGACATGAAACAAGTTCTAATATAAGATAATACTCTCTATAATATTCTTCACCTCCTTCTTATTCTTCACTATTTTAGGAATCTTATATTTTCTCAACTTTTTCAATGAATTTTCTGAACTCATCTAAAATTTCATCTTATAAATAATTGTTTTCAGTTGATTCAGATTCTATTTTCTTTCTCAGTATGCATCTATTGTTTTTAATGAAATTATTCTTATATTTTTTGGATGATTTTTTGTACTTATATCTTTTTTTCCACTTTATACAATGAGTTTTTTCTTCTAAATCATCTTGATGTTCTGTAACTTTACTCTTGGTTCAACTCATATAAAAATTATTAATTCCTCCACACTCGAAACAGTTGAGTGCATGTTTTCCTCCATACTTTCCTTGACCTCTTCGATAATTCTTATATATAAGATACATGATGTTTTTATTCCCTTCATGATCTTATTTATCTTCTGAATCACTTTGTCAACAATGTTATGATCAAAATATTTTATTTTCATCTTTCTCATTACATCAAAATTCATTTATTCCGTGATTTTTTTCAACACTGAAGCTTCTCTCAACTCATAAGAAATAACAATGTTATGTAATTCATCAAGAGGTAAGCCAACATTATCTTATAAGAAATATATTTAAAATCAAACCTATCAGGGAAGTTTCTCATGATTTTCTTAACAATAGTAGAATCTTTCCTGGTAACCTTTAAATTATGTTGTAAACAACTTCATTCAGCCTTGTGAAATGGCCATCAATATTTTCTTCATCACCTATCCCGAAATCTTCTAATATTCTCCAAATAATTTGTAACATTTCTTTGTTAACATTAGTATTTCCATCAAATAAACTTTCAACTTTGTTCCAAATTTCATTATCTATTTTAAGACCCATTACCTTCATAAAGATATTTTATGAAAAATAAATAAGAATATATTTTCTAGAGTTTCCATTAACTTTAATGTTTCTCTTTTTAATAAAAGTAATATAAGAATATTTATCAATGGGTATAAACCCAATAGTAGTTTTATAAATAACCTCTAGGATAAGTTATAGAAGTTAGGGAATCATCCTTTTTTTCTATCAATGATAATTTTTCCATCAAAGGTGGGAACACCTCTATTGTGGATGAAATTTATATTTTACGTAATAAAGAATAAATAGGGGAACCTTCCCTCTGATAGAAATATAATTTCCATATGATCATTTAACCACTTAGAAGGGGGGTTGAATAAGTGGTTTTATTTTAAAAAATTTAATATATAATGAAAATTAACCCCTAAAACTTATTAGAGTTTTCTTCCATATAAATTTTAAATAAAAATCTCACAAACATGAAAATGTGAGAATTACACAAGATTTATAAGTTTCATCTTTAGTTTCAGAACCTATATACTTTATATGACCACTCCCATGAGTCCATGGAAATTCACTATAAGAAATAAGTGAATAAAACATTTTAGTTTACTCTTGTTGGAAATATTCTATATCTTGATAGGAAAGATTATACTACCTCCAGCGGGTTTACAAATTTTTCTTACAAAAAATGAGCTAAAACATATAATGTAATGTTCTGATATCTTCTCCAATAAAAAACTATCTAGAAACTCTACCTAATATACCAATGCTCGATGGTCTTATGTCTGATTTCCTCCACCCCATTTAAATTTTAAGAAATTATTCCTTTTACAAAATATTATTTCTTTTTCCTCAAAAAAACATGTCCCATTTAGCTCTCTACACAATTACATAGTCTGATTTTCTTCAGACTGATAATCACTATCTTGTATTCTAAAATAAGACTCTGATTGATACTCTAATTATAAACATTTTATAATCCAAAATTATTTCTTCAACATGAAACTCAAATGTAGTTATAAACTAACTCTAACACATACTCTGTTGCACTTCAACTCATTTTACAAGTAAAAAAGTTCATGTATGATGTAATTTTCATATATATTTGTAGGTACACTAGAAATATCAAAGGAAGGAAACCAATTTTTATTTAATTCTTACTCAAATTCATAAATTCCAATTTCACACTCATTTAAATTTCATAAGGACACTTCTAAACTATTCTCAAATATTTTTTAGTCTTCTCAAATCTCCTTGAATATTATATAATTATCCAGTGTTCCAACCTTATTTGAAGTTACTTAAACTCGATGTTTAAGAAACTCTTCAAACATTGTAACTACATGAAACTTAAACATTTTAACTTATAAAAACATTAACTTTGTAACTTCTTGAAGTTTCAATTTTTAACTTTGTGAAACTAAAACATTGCATATTTATAAAAACTTTGTCCTTTTAACTCTGTAAAAACTTTAACATTGTAACATATACTTTGTAAAAACATGAAACAAGGACTTTCTGCAGATATTTTCATTCGTCATCTACTTTCTCCATATGATCATACTATTCATACACTTTATCCATCTGATCATACTATTCATCTTCTTTCTAATGCCAAACGTACTATTCATTTCCTTTATTAGTCTGGTTTTACTATTCATCTTCATTCTCAGTCCTATCATGTGTTTCATTTGGTGAAAAAGTAAAAAATCTATAACAAAATGATTATTAAAAAAACATAAAATTTGGAAACTCAAAAAATATTAACTTCACTTTTCTTATTAAAACATTTTACTTATATTCTTAATTTATCAATGATATTTTTGGAACTTATAAGAAAAACAATGCATCTTCTGACTTAGTTAGAATGTTTTTAATATAAACTTGTTAACTTTCTTCTTTCTTCACCTTCAAAAATTTTCTCACATTCTCACTTTCTATACCACTAGAAAATTTCCTAACATCCATAATTTCTATCTTTCCTCACCTCAAAAAAATTCTAACTTTATTTATCTTTGTTACTTACTAAATTTCTCCATCTTAACAACTTATGACTTTCTAAAAAATTTTAATTTTTAGCAACATATTCCTTTCTAAAAATTCTGAATTTTTATCGACATATATCTTTCTAACAAAATATTTCTCCAATGATCTTCATCTTCATAAAAACATAGAAATCAAAAAATAAAACATCATACAAAAATGTTTCATCAGATGGATTATCTAATCAATAGATTTTTAAATCTTAAAGATTTAATAAATTCATACTTCTCATTTTCAATCAACTTCTCCATTTGATAATTTTGGAATGTTCTTGTCATTCTAAAATTCAAAACATTTTGACTTTAAAAATTTATTCATCTTCAACCACTTCATAACGAAATTTTGTCAACTTCTAGCAACACTTATTTTCATATTTTACAAAAAAATTATTTAACAAAAGTTGTTTTTCAAAAAATACAAAACATTTTTTAGTAAAACAATAAAAAAGATCTTCTGTTTTCACTAACCATGTGCCAAAATTACTTCGTAAGACGTGTTCTTCCAAAACATAAGATTTAGGACATGAAACCCCTATATGGTCTTGAATCCTTTAATCTTTCTTCCAAGCCTCACTTCACATCAAGAAACATCATTTTTAGTCATTCCAACATTCAACATTCCATTTCAAATCTCTAATCAAGATTTGAATCATATAGTAATTCAAAATATAATTTCCTTTTGAAATTTAGAACTCAAAAAAATATGATATATCAAAGAAAATTGGGAATTTTTTATACCATTTAAATGGAAATATGGTGTTTTTTATAAAAATGTATAAATGGATTCATGTTTGAGTTATAGAACCCCTTATAACTTGAGATGTGAATGTATTGAAATAACATATAAAAGAGATTAAGAAATAAAAATTTAAATCTCATGAAAAATTGTTGATTTATGATGATGTAATTAATTTAGTTAGTATCTATTCAACATCAAATATAAATAGGTTCAAAATAAGAAATTATGTCTCAATGAAAGTAAACTTGATACAATATACTCTTTCCTTGATTTCATTTATAGTTTATGACACTATAACCTCTTGTCAAACAAATTTATCTAACTTAATAACCTATTTTATAAACATAAACATAAACATAAATATTTTTATTTTATAATAATTATTATAAATCATTATCATGATTTCATTAATTATTTATAGCATATTATGACCATCGGGTGTCAATAACTTTAACAGTTTTGTGCATGCTTAATAATTTTGATATAATTACCCATCATTTTATATAAAGTTATATATTGAAATACAATTTCTGATTATATAATATTTAAATTATATTTATTTAAAATTTTTTTATTTCATCTCATTTTAATTTTGTTTACATTATGTGAAAACTGAATTGATAATGGATTATTTCGCTAATTTTAGCAAAAAAAATTACTTTAATAATATGTAAAATAAAAAATATAAGATTTACATAACCCTAAAATAATTTTGATTTACTTAATAAATTATAATAGTATTACTTTTCATGTTCTCATATCCATCCATAATATTATTTGAAAGCATTATTTTCATGGGTGGCTAAACCGACCCAGAGTTGAATATGCTTTAACTCGTTTGGTGAGTATGGTTAAGATAGTATTTATTTTAACATAATATCTTTATAAAATAAGAATAAATATATCATTTTAATTTTATTATTATGTTATAACATATTTAAATTTTTATAAATAATGTATGAAAATACAAATGATAAATGAAAATATTTCATCATGGATGTCGTAATACACACATATGCACAATTAGCATTCTCATTACTCAAATAATGAGAGGGGGTGAAGGTGGATATTAAATATATATTTAAGGATTATAATTATATGATATATATCATATTTATACATCATTAAAACCATTAATAATATCCAGGAAAATGGTGATGAAAAACAAATGACATCTCTTAGTAGAGGCAGTACTTCGCCCAACGCACTAAGTATGTTCTTTTGTTTTTATTAGTGGATGAAAATGAATAAATAAGGATTTTAAAAAAAATTAAAACATTTTATTATAATAATGATACATAATTTATAATATTATTATGGTGATATGATATTTTGAATAGTAATATTAAGATGAAATTCTTATTAAGAGATAACACTTATGTTGGAGACTTCATTTATCCTGGAAAGTTACCTTTAAATTGAAACGATTATGATAACTATGAGTGAACTAAGGATTGTGTTTGTGGTATAGGGTAATTTGAATAGTAAAATTTAATATTTTAATGGATTAATTGTAAGTATATGTGTAGCTTTTATGGGTAGTAGTGTTATCCTTTTATAAGTGAAGACTTTTGGAAACACTCATCATTTTTTAGTAATTTCATGACTCAATTACTAGGTAAATGGCTCCATATATTCAAAATTATTGAGTGTAGGGTGTATTAGTGTAAATAAAGGTTTAAAAATATGTTTTGAAACATTTTAAAACATGTGATAAGGTTTTTACCATTAATTCTTTACATTTTACTTTTTTACTTTTAAAATAGGTAACTTCTATTTAACCATGTGATTTTATGATTTATTAAACTTATAAAATAACCGATATAAAAAAATTTGGGTGTGATAGAACTAAATTTAACATATATTTAATCCAATTCAATTTTTAAATTAAAATTTATAATATGAAGAAAAAAAATAGTATAAAAATATATTTTAATCATTATGGATTCTTAGTATTATTTAGTATTCATTACTAAATAAATTATTTTCACTATATTTAATTATGTGTTTATAAATAATATTATATTCATTATTAAAATTATTTATAATTAATTTAATTGATATAAATCAATTGGTATCAATAAAACAATTCTTTTAAAATAATTACTTCACCATTATCGTAGTAATTATCATTAATCCTAATAATCTGAATTTTTTAGCTAAAAAAGAAATTAGTCTTATTAAATAGTATTAAAATTATTATATAAAATATAATAAAGCAATTTATGAAATTAATTTTTTATAGGGAAATTAATATTGACATTAGCACATGCAATGCGCAAAAACTTTTTTTTAGTTAATTTTCAAGTAAAAACGATTTGTGATTAGAATATAATTTTCAATTTCACTGACTACAATGATTTTAAAATGATTATTATTATTTAAAAATGATTTATTTAACAATAAAATAAATCAAAAACTTCATTTCATCTTTTGTAATTAGTTAAATAAACCATTTTAAAAACAGTTCTCATTAAATTGGTAGATAAACTTTCAAAATGCACAGTATAGGTTGATAAACTTATAATATAATTTTAAAATAATTTATCATACTTTATAAAATATAATATATTATGAAAAACATTTCAAAAACAATCAATGTATTCACATAATAAAATAAATTTATAAAAGCGATGAGAATAATAAAACCAATATTTTCACTATTCTCCTAGAAATTATATATTTTCAAAAAATATAATATATATATCATAAGATAATTTTTTTGGGATGAATTAAAAAATTAATTTTAATTTTTAAAATTTAAATTTTAAAAAATTATTTTTTTATTTTTTAAACAAATTATATAATATTAAGAAAACATATTTTATTGAAAAAAACATTTTCAATATTAAGTCATACTAATTATTTTCCTTATAAAGGTAATAACTGTTAATGGATTTCCATATAAGAATTTATTATAGCTTCGTTAATAATTTATTCTAAATATTTTGTGGTTTTTTACATTGTTTGTATCCTGTGACACAAGTTACAGAACATATAATGTATTTTCAAAGACCCAAAATATCAGGTCGTTACACAATGCCCTAATACTCCATTAATTTCTTGAACATGAATATTTCTACTCAAATCATTAATAATGAAATTTTCTTTTATAAGTTTATAGAATAGTTCAAATGAAAAAAAAATTCATGTATTCCACCAATCTTCATTTTCATAAAAATTAATCTTAATGGGATAATTTATACTCCATACTATTGTTATTTGAGTATATTGAAATTTTTAATCCAAAAAGATATGTATCTAATTTTAGATCATGTATAGGGCAATTATTATCATGAGGTTTTTAATTTTTTAACCGAGACTCCAAAATATTCTCATCTTGTATAAGTAAATTCTTAAATCCTACATCAAAATCATCGTAATATATCACAAAGTCCCCACATTACTTAGGAAATATAATGTTTATAAATGATATGATAATTTAATTAAATTATTTAAAGGGCCCCTAAAACATATCATTCTAATTTAATTTCACTTATTACCAAATAAAATGTGTATTTAAAAAACATTTTTAAATTATCCAAATACAAAATAGTTTTACCATTTTAATTTCCTATAAAAATTACTTCTCTAAAATCAATTTTCCCGGGATTATTAACCTCCAGAATCTATAATTTACAGTTAGATAACCATGTTTATAATTAATAATCATGAATCATATTCAAAATATCATCTTATTAATTTCATGATCTTCTTATGGTCTTAAATAAATGAAAATGTCATCCAAAAATACTTCTTTAATAGCTATAAGGTATTTGTAAAATATATAATTTATCAATTCCATGAACATTGGATAATATTTTGCCACCCAAAAAGGAATTAAAAAGAAATCATGATGTTTATAAAAACATTAAAATTCAATATTTATAATATCCTCTTCTCTTACCCTCAACTAATGGTATAAAAATCATAGATCAATCTTGAAAATGCATTGAGATCGATTTAGTTGATTAAAAATAACATTAATGTAGGGTAAAGGATATATTTTATTCACCATTTCATGATTCCTATTATTGTATTTTATAGATAGTTGTAAGATATTATTGTAATTATTTCCAAATAACATTAATACTACACTTGAATAAATATGTAGTTGATTAAACCCTTTATATTCAATATCATCCACCAGTACCTTCAATTCAGTAGGACCATTCAGAAAGTTAAAATATTCAACAAGTTTTATAAAATATATAAACGGAAATCCCCATATCTTACTTTTGAGTTAGTCCAAAAAATCCTTTGGGAAGGCATCAGGGAACCTTTATACCATATTTGAAAATTGATACTGATTATTCACCTCTATAGTTTTAAGAAACACTCTAATTAACATAAAAGAAATAACACCAGTAAAAATATCAATTGGACCAACCCAACTAGTATTTATATCCAACCTCCTCATAAAATGTGGATAGCTCCATATAGTGATAAAAAATACCCGTTGTCTATAATAATAGATCAACTCATTATATCTTACCAAATATCTATAGTGATGATAATTTTATATTTTTCATCTTAAAAATAAAAAAATCTCATGAGATCTCTTCATCACCTATAATGATATTGCAATATATACATATAAATCCTTATTCATTATTTTCTCTCAATAAAGTATTACATACATTGAATTAGGAATTAGTTGAACTCATAGTCTCAACTAGTATAATACCCAAGAAAATAAAAATAAATGTGACCTCATATATCAGATTAAGTATTGATAAGGGTTGAAAAAAGTATAATAGGTCCCTCAATAATATAAAACATTTCTTTATCCATAGGTTCATCATATATTTGTTTTATAAAAAACACCTCATTTCTTCTGAGATAATGGTATACCAAATATTTCATGGGATTTAAAACCAAGATACTTTTATCCATCCATTAACATTTGTGATCCTTGTGTTATGTTGGATTCTCATCAACTAGCTCCCATAAAGAAAATTTTATAAAACCTCTCTAAATGACCATATTATCATGATAGTGATGAGTTCAATGTACACTAATGTATAGGGTATTCAAATATACCAAACTCCCACATTAACACCACACTAGATAAAACCATCCTTGTGAATTTACCTATGAGTTGTTTCTAGAAATTATTTCATTTACACATATAACTACGGAATGGATTTTTTCCCACAATTAGGTTATAAAAGGAAAGTGGTTTCACTCTATGTTCTATGAATGTTATCCAATTCCATAATTTCCTTTCTAAAAACCTTAATATATGTTGAGAATATCAAAATATTTATCCTTGATTGAATATGTGGTCAAATAATAATATCAAAACTATAAGACATAATACTTTCATTAATAAAAAAATTGTATAAAAAATAATCTCAAAAAAATGGTCAACATACTCCATGAAGATAAATATCCCAATTCTGGATCGAAAAATTATTTCACCTTAGTTATCTTAAAAAACTCAAGATAATATATCATTATTAAATATTTTTTAAATCCCTTCCAAGTAAGATCCTCATCTAGCTTGTCTTTCACCATTATGTCCCAGTGTTTCTGTACTTTCCCATCATGAATATATGTCACATATCCCACCATAAAGGCCTCAATATTTTAAAAAAACTAAGAAATATGATTGATTTTTTAAACCAATGTTCACTTTTTTAATCCCCACACCATCTTTTAAAGATGGAGGATTCAATATTAGTAACTTCAAAGATTTATCTCAATATCTAGAATAAGCCTGATTGGATTCCCACTAAATCACTTATATAATTTTCATAAAACCATTTAAAAGATCGACATACATACATGATTTTATCATAGATATCATAAACCATTCAACATGAATCTTTATTAGTGGTATTTTATTTTATAATACAAAAAAATCATGATTACAATAAATTTTTGATTTAATTTTTAATTTCTATTATTTAACAAACCATTATAAAAAATTTGAAAATGATTCAAACGCATTTTCAAAAAAAAAATATTAAATGAATGGATTAATTTAAAATATATCTTCATAAAATAATTTCAAATCCATGATCATGTGATAGAATTAGTATCTTGTATAAAATGATGCATGAACACTTTCTAATCTCAAGTCATTATAGTTACAAACACCCATCTAGAAAAAATAGAAAAAACCCCTATAAAAGATTTTATAACCTATTTTTGTACCAAAACTCCCTAGTAACATAAAGTGACATATAAAAGGATAGATAAACCTTTTTATAGGTAAATTTGAGGTTTCAACCAACCTATCTCTAGAACTACCATACTTACTATCTTAATTTTAACAAATCTATCTCTAATATCTTTTTGTAACAATATGATCTAGATACCAAAAAACTTATATCTAAATCATACCAAAAAATACCCTCAAACACATACTCCAATTACAATAGGTATATAATTTTTGTTTATGGGTAATAAAAAAATTCCCTTAGATAATGTATTACCCTCAATTAAAATAAACCAGGAAAAACTGTATGAAATAAATATTTTATTTAAAAAATAATTTTCTTAGAAATACATTACAGTGTAAAATATTATTATATAGGATGTAAAAAATATGTAAAAACAAAGATAAAACTCATCAAATAAATAAAAATTAAAGAAAAAGACCAAATGTCTTTAAATAAGACATATTCCATCAACTTCATTATTGTGTCTCCATCTAGGAATCTACAATACACTAATGATGAAGAAGGTGTTCTTATTTTTTTACCTAAATCATGAACAAAATTTTTTACATGTACACTAAAGTGTATATGTTTGGGGAAAGTACAATAAATGGAATTATTTCTCTGATTACTATCATATATTCTCATGTTCAAGTAATATACAGTAAGAAATGTTAATACAATGTTTTAAAATCAAATATTTATAAAAATTACCAATAAAAGAAACACTTTTAAAAAATATATAAATGGTAATTTTATAAAAACCGATCAACACTCAATATTTTACCAAAAATATCTTAAAGAAATCAATTTTCAAACCATAGTTTAAAAATTATCCCATATCAAGAAATCCATTTGAAATTCATTATTGAAAATAATATCAAATTCCGTTGTTTTAGGATTGTTTTGAATGAAATGGACATAAAAAATATCTAAATATTGGAACACAAATGGAATTAATTATTACCCACCAAGGTATGAATGAAAAATGGGTGGTATGGGCCAAAATGGAAGTGTGGTAATTTTTCAAAGTGAGAGTGTGGTCATTGAAAATATTTTGGGATAGAAATGTAGGTATTGAATATATAATGTCATGGTCATTGATCATGGGGAGGGAATCTGACTATAACATAGTGTGGGAGTGAGTATCAAGGAAGGGCTGGGGAAGGGGCACACACAAGGTGGGGATTGAGGGAGTGGGATGAGAAAACAGGAGAGGGTGGTTATGGGTTAGAGGGTGGGAGTGAATTGAGTGTTGGAGATAGGGAAATGAAATGATTAGTTTAATAAATTTAATTTCATAAAAATTAAAATAATAAGTAATAGAATTTTTTAGGCCTCCATTACATCCCGTTAAAGTACAAGATTACCCTTATGAAAACAGGTATTCTTTGTATATGATTTTAACCCCATTTTTAAAAATCATTTCAAATAATTGATCATAACCCGTACCATATCTATTGGTTAGAAAGTGTATCCCATGGATTCTAGCCAGTTGCGTCATCCCTAGACCCGACACATTATTTCAATAAAATCATCACATGTCCATACACTTATATTTTGTCTCTTCTAAACAATTACACATGGTAATAGAGAATGGAAATCTAGTACTGCAACCCTAGTCAAAGTCAATTTATCAATCCTTTTAATATGATATCATCATAAATATTTTAAAAATAAAAACCCCATATAAGAAATATATCATCATGTTTTTGAAACTATTAAAATTTAATTTTCTATGATAAAACCCATATAGTCAATATAATTTCATATAAATATTTAAAAACCCTTCATTATAATTCAACACATTTAAAATAATTTATTATAAAATATTGTTGGAAATAATTTTTCAAATTAATGATTTTAAAGATCAAAACATTAATAAAATCTTCTTATTTCATTAAAAATAAGAATGGATAACAAAAACCGATATCTCTAGAAAAACATAGTTTTATGCCAATGTTGAGTCAAAACCCCCAAATAAATATTTTAAAAGGTTATGTATAAATAATCTTAATATAAATACCAATCTAAAAATTGTATTTAGATTAGACCCAAGATAATAATAGATCAATGTCACCTATCTAAATGTCCTCTCCAAATATCCCTAAAATTAATGAATTTATTATTTTCAAATATCTATAGGATTCCAATTAGTTATATCATTAAAATAATTATATCAAATCCTACTATAATCCCAGGGATTAAGTTCTTTACTCCCAAGACCCTATTTCATTTTGTAATGGTTTTTATTCCCTCTTAGAAATAATAGTGCATGGCATCTAGTAAATGGTATGGCTCCCATTCCTTTTGGAATAACCCCCATTCGATTTATTTCATCAAGGATAGAAATTAGATAAAAATAAATTCAAAACACAATAAGATTGCATGGACCCTGTGTTATTTAAAATATAAACCATGAAATCACTGCCTCCAAAATGAGAATAGAGAAATACGAACATTGTAACATAACCACACCACTATGCATATATATTAGGTGATATTTTATTTTATACATAAATATAAAACAAATCAAAAACATCATTATTCTAATAAACAATAATAATACTAAACATACCTTGATTATCTTGGTCAAAAATCATCTTATATTTATCTTATATAAAAACACTTCAACTGAAACACTTGTTTCAAGGTCTATAAAAAGAAATTAATTTCTAGAGGTTAAACTATTTTAAAGTGAGGACCTAAGGTATTATTTTAATAGGGATGAATATTTTAAATTGTCGCAATTATAATAATTAAATATAATGGATTTTTATATGGTTTGGTTTCACAATAAAAATAAACAATTTCATGGAAAATATGGTTTTTTAATTTTAGAGATGATCTAGGTAAATGGTTCAGTGGTTAAATAAAAATTTCTATGTTATCCAAGTATTTAATTGATTAATCATCCTGTTAAAATTTTATCAATACGATAATTCACAATCGCTTCATCTCTAATCACGAGGTGGAAATTAATGTGAGTTTCAATTAGAATTAGTCACTATAAAAATATTCTCTTTCTTATGAGTGTGAAAGAAAACAAATTGTCCCTCACTATACTACTCAAGTAACACTCAATTGATTGAAGGAACTCCTATGTATTATAGAAAGATCCACAACCTTCCACACATAAATTAGAAATCACTTTATACTTAACCACAATACCCAAATACTTGTATTTTTTAAGATAAGGATAAAGTTGATAGAGATATATATTGTAACACAAATCAATAAATAATGTGAAATATCATCTAAACACAATCTCATTTAATTAAATATAATAATACTAGAAAATGATATCAAATAACATCAAAAATATTTTCTTTTAATATATAAACTCAAGAATAACAAATGGCTCTCCTCCCTACTTCAACAATTAGAAAAATCATTTGACTATCCACGACTAGGTTTATAGTATAAACACAAAATAAAAAACAAATAAAAATGATAACGAGAAATAGACTCATCCAAAACTCTACGTAGCAAACTGTTCTCCTTTAAACATTCTTTAATACCTATTAAAAATAACCCAACACCTTGCACCAGTAGGGTGAAACAGCATATGGGGAATGATCTTAGCATATGTATGGTTCTTTTACATGATTTATTCCATATGAAAATAACAACAATAGATTATGGGAATGAGATAATAGTAATAAGTATCCACATGAAAAAATTATTTCCTCCCTTATTAATTTACAAATATTATTAATTCTCTACGTGATATTTTTCCTTCCTTATAAATGTACAAGTTTGAGAGATATGAAATGGATAAAATAATATCGAGATTTCCTTCTTGGACTAACTAGATTGTTCAAAGTATGGATGTTAAATTCTTCTTTTTCTAATTCTCCCACAACATAATAGAAATTCCCATGGCGTGGGAGATTCTAGAATTAAAGTGGAACTTGAATTATTCAAAATCTCTTCACAACACAACACAATCCCTTATAGCATAAAGCTCTACCTTATTCAATTTTGTTTCATACATTGTTTCATGACTTCAAGTTTCATAGTGAAAAAGTCAGTTTCGTCATAATTATACAATTTCACAAAGTAAAAAAAACTTCCTATAATTAGCTCTATTAAAATTTCACAAAGTAAAATATATTATACAACTCTCTTTCAATAAAAATCCAAACATATGATATTTCCATTAAAAAAATATAATTTTGCATGATATATATGAAATTCACTTCTTACGTATTATATTTTTTCACTCTTATGGATACGTAAGATTTTTTTACTTAGCTAGATCCACACATCAGCCCAATGTTATGTTATGTATCAAGACCATAGGAAAAATATAGAATGCATCAACTTCACTTGAAATGTTATATTATGTATCATCTACCCCTATAGAAATTATATTATATATTCTTTCCTTTTTTATTTATTTTTCATCTTAATCACAAAATGTTATTTATTCCCCTATATAAATTCCCCCTTTTAACTTTTTAAATACTCTTCCAAAATATGTTATTTATCAAGATTAGAAACCATAATCATTGATGGACTTGGAAAAAATTCCTCCCTTCAATGATACTAACATCAAGTATGGGTGATCCCAACACTTAGCTAATATTATTTCTATTCAAGTTAAAAATGATTTTTTTTCAAAAAAAAGTATAAATAAAATCTGGATTTTATAAATTATTTAAAACACATAAAAATTATTAATTTATCCATTTTCTGAATAAATCTAAAAATGTACCAAAAACCTAAAATTGATGTAAATTTCCTTAAAATTAAAAAAATTGTGGGGATTAATTCATTAAAATGTAATGTAAAAGTGGTGAAAATATAAGCTTGGTCAAGTCCCTCACACTTAATACTTAGAATCCTAGAAAAGTAAGTATGAAAAATATTTCAAATGTAAAATCAAAACATTAAGAAATGAGAGTCAGCAAAATAAAGATGAAGGCACAAAAACTTATCACGCATCCTCAAAAACCATATTTCGAAATTCTCTACTAGGTATATTAAATTAATTCTCATTTCTTATATCCTCTCATTCACAAAAATACCTACCTAACAGTAATTATTTTTCTCATCAAAAAATATTAATTTAGTCATGGTTTTATCCATCCCAAAACATATAAAGTTCACCACAGTCTAAATGAGTTCCCAAATCACCACTTGATGATTCTTAGAATTATATAAAGAATGTGTAATTTCTAGGACTATTCAGTGGTATATGTCTGGTAGGTTTCAAATGTTAAAAATTTTGAGGTAGAATAAGGAGGTTTTGATTATTTTTAAAGGAAGCTTCATGATTACAATTTAATACTCAAGAATGGAATCCTCCTTACTCTTCTTGAAATGATTCATCTCCTAATAACCTTTGAATTTTTATGAAAGGTTCTCACTTTCAGTATTTAAACAACAACAACAAAATTTGATATCTCTACCAACAACAACATTTCTTTTTAGTTTTTTAAAAATTACATATAAAATAATAATTTTAAATTAATATAATTTTATTTAAAATTCAATATTTGGTGTGAACTTTATAATCCAGATTTTTAATGATAAATCTCCTTCAAACTTCCTAAAATTTATCCTTGGTTTGTTTTCACATAACTACTCATGCATTATCTCCTTTATATAAGTTTATCTTTATAATTACACTCATAAATAACTATAGTTGGAGGAGAACCAAGAAAAACTTATAATTGATGAATTATTTCGAAATTAGAATCATTTGTTATAGATACTCACAAAATATTACCATCATACACACTTGAGTTTAACTAGGATCATGATTTTTCTTCAATAACTGGTTGGATATTAGATTCAAGTTTTAATTTGGTTTCCTAAAAAATAATTTTATGTAAACTAGGGTATTGGAAGTGTTATATGTAAGGGTTGGATAAAATTAGAGTTTTTTATGTAAAAAATGATTTTTACGTAAAAAAAATGTCTCGGTTATCTGTAACATTAGTACCTTAATACTATAAGGTATTAAAAAAATGATAAATTTTTTTGAAGATCCTAAAAGGTATAAATGTTCCTAATAACTAAAGGTTTTACCTCCTGTACACTTTAATGATGCAATGTCCTCAATTAATTCTAAGTGAAATGAACTATAGAGTAGATTTAAAATTATATTAGTGATTAAAGATGTAAATTAAGTGTATAATATAGTGGTTTTAATGGAAAAATGTTTGGGAAAGTTTGAAATCCTCCATTGGTGCCTCGTATAGATTCTTATAGTACATATTTATATTTTTCTCATTAATAGTGAATGGTTTATTCATTCATTATTTGTAAATATTCATAACACAATATGGGTAAACATAAGTGATATTAATTTGTAATTCTCATATATAACAAAGTTTACCTAACATTATTTTTAATATTGATTTATAAATTAGCACTTTTTATCCTTGATGGAAATCAATTTACTGAATCAACTTATCATATTCAACCGTTATTTTATTTTATAAAATTCTTGATTTTACAAAATATTCTCTTATAATTATATATATATCTTGAATATTATGTTTCCTTCCCTTTTTAGAATTTCCCATTTCGCAATTCATCTCATTAATTTCCCTGTAATCCTTATGTTCTAACTCGACCGATAAATGGAAACTTTTACCATAAATCTACCAGTTTGGGATCATTCAAATGGGGGTTTTATATTATTTTGTGTAATTTAATAAGGTTTATTCCAGCCTTTGGATATAATCTTTTCTAATTGGTTTGATAGTTTTATCTATTATTCCTTTAATATCCCTATGGAACACTTCAACCTATACATTAGTTTGAGGATGGTAAGGTGTTGAGGTTTTCCTATGTCACTCCATACTTTCTCATAAAGTATTATAAGATCCTATTTCAATAATGTGTTCCTGGATAACTAATGATTACTTTTGGAATTCTAAATCTAGAAAAGATATAAAATCTAACAAAAATACAAATGATAATAAAATATTTAGTTTTGGTGGCTTTGGATTTTGCCCATTTTGAAATATAATCTATATCAAACAAGTTGAATGAATTTTCAAGTGGGATTATGACGGGTTCCATAAAATCAATACACCATAATGTCATTGGTATTTGAGGCATTTTTTATCTTCTTAAAATATTCTGAGGGAATTGACATTTCTCACATTTTTTAGAAAAACTATTGGGAATATATAAACATTTTAGATTAGTAAATCATATATTATAAAACTTTACTAATAGTTTTTGTGGTCCAAAGTGGTATCCATAAGATAATGTATGACAAAATTATAATGCAGAATATACCTCACTTTTATGAAGAAATCTATTCATCATTTGATCGTTAAAATTTTTCCAAAGGTATAGATCATCCCAAACATAAAACATGGATTTATATTTAAGTCTAGAAACATGTTAAGGGTTTATATATGATGCAATGTGAGTGGTCAAAAGAAAATTTACCATGTAAAAATATTATGTCAACTCTACCATAACCAAATATAGTTGTTAACCAGGTATGAATTCATTAAAGTGCTATTTGTTTTGAATTTCTTTGTCAGTTTAGATAGGAATCCTACTCAAGTGATCTTCTAATTGACTTTTAAATTCTATTTTTTAATTAATCACTGCATAAAATTCTTCTGTTAGTACCATTCATATTATTAGTTTGGGTTTTTCTTCAATATTTTTCTCCAAGTACCTAAGGGTTATATTGTCAATGAAAATATTCAACTTATAACCAGTAAAATGTGATCTAAATTTTTATAAAATTTAACAAATTTTAAAATATAATTTTTAGTGGTGTTATAATTGTTTTGGTTTGCATCCTGTTTTCTTGAAGAATAGTCAATGACATGATGTTTTCCATTAATTTTCCATGAAAACACTGCTCCAATAGCATGGTTTGAAACAACACATAGTAGCTCAAATGGGTAATCATAATTACTTGTTAGTATGACAGAGGTGTGTTCAATTTAATATTTATGTAATCAGAACATTTCTTACATTTATCATAAAAAGTGAATTCAGAATCATTTAAAAGCAACCCAAATAGTTTTTTACCAATATTATTAAAATCCTTGATGAATATTCAATAAAAACCAGAATGTATTATAAAATAACACACAAGTTTCACAAAGTTTGTGTAATTAAGTGAATTGATATATTCCATTTTAGTCATTTAAACCTCAACATACAATTTTGAAATTACATGTCCAAGTAAAATGCATCTTTTTACAATGAAATGCCACATTTAAAAATTCAAAACTAGATTCTTTTCAGTAAATGTTTTTCAAAAATTTGTCTAGATTATCCAAAAAATGCTCGAAATAATTTCAAAGAAATAGTGAAATCCCAAAGAAAAACTTATATGAAATCCTCATCCAAAACATAAAAAAAATCTAACCATGCATCCCTGAAATGTACCAGGCCTATTATATATTCCAAATTTAATTATTCTATAAGAAACATTTCCATATGGATTAGTAAACATTGTTTCATCATGGTACTAATGTATAATGGGAACCTAAAAATTTCCTATAAATACATATAGAAAATAGTAATGGGTTTCTTTTGAAAATATCACTAAAATTTGGTTGAAAAGTATAATGGTAAAGTGATAATTTATAGTGACTTGATTCAATTTTCTATAATCAATACAGACTCTCCAACTATTTTAAACTCCCTTTACAATTAATTAATTTTTATCATTATTCAAAATGCCCAGTCAAGTTCCCTTATTCACTATGTAAATTGGGATAACCCAATGAGAATAATAAAATGGTTAAATTATTTTAGATTCAAATAACTTGATAATTTATTTGTTAACAACTTCCATCATTGTTGGATTATACATTCTATGTTGTTTACTAATAGGTTTCAAATCATTTTCTAGTTGAATTATATTTATACATATTTTTGGAATAATTTATTTATGTATCCTATATTTCATCCAAAACATATCACATTTTATCACAAAATATCCAAAATATTTTATTATTAATTAGAATAAAAGTTTCTAGAAATAATTATCAGTGGATTTTTTACCTCAAATAAAAACAAATTATTTAAATCTAGAAGTTAAGGTTTTAATTTAATATTTTGGTCTTATGCTAAAAATGATGTTATATTGGGTTTACTTATCTCAATATCTTGTACTTATTGTGAAAAATGTGAATTTTTAGCTTCTTTCGCAATGAATAATCAATCAAAACAATCAAATAAATCTAAATTTTACTCTTCTTTAAATGGATGGATGGAATTTTGAAGTTTATCCCAATTATTTTCCATATAATTTTTAAACCATAATAAGTTACCCAACTAAAAATTAACTTATAGAAAACTAGTTTCTTAAAAAGGGTTTGACTCATCATAATGTGATTGAGAAAAAGTGGGTGATCTTATTATGGGTACTTAATAGAGTAAAAAATATTAAAGTAGATTTCATTTTCACTAAACTCCATTTTTCAAGTACATTTATGGATATTTATTATTATCTTAGCTATTTTTTTGAAAGGTCTTCCTAAGTTGATAGGTGAATGTGTAATTGTTTTATCCTACAACATTTTTAACACATAGAAATAAACAAGGAAAATAAAATATTTTTACTATAAGATGCACATGTTCTAGTACTTCTATTGTAAATATAGTGGATATTTTTTCTATTTAGATATCCACTCTTGTTGGTTTGAGCTCCCGAGACCATAAATAATAAAAAAAAATTTGTAATAACATTAATATAATATCCTTGGTCATATAGGGAATCAGTTAAATTCATTGATCTAATGGTTCAAAGAATATAGAATGTCTCAGTATCTTGAAATGTAGTTGGAATTTATAGTGTGATAGACACTAAAACATTTCTTTCTAAATTTATACCCCCATTAAATGTATTCATTTTTTAGTGAATTTTTTTTTAAGAAACATATCATATTTTAGAATTTTTTTGAGAGCTTCAAGAGTATTTATATTGACTTCAACCATTTTAAAATTGTATATAATTTATTTTTGAATTTCTAACTCGTAAATATTATTTTATTTCACTATTATTAAGTGTAAGGGTAGTGAAAGATCTTTTTTCCCTTAAGTTTTTTTGTAATTTTTTTTCTGATTTATTTTTTCCCTTTCCAATCCTACATTCCATCTTTTCTTTTTTCACATTGTATAGTTTTCAGATGTCTTTTTACATTCCCTCACATTGTTTTCGTAACTCCCTTATCCCGATTTTTCAATGTTGTGTTGGTTTTGTGGGAAATAATATTCATAATAATAGTGAATTTCTTCACTACTATTTGTCATAAACATGTAAAAATTTCTCTTTAAGTTTATAATAGATTAGGATTGTAATTTTCAAGGGTTTTTTATTTTCATTTTCACAAGACTCTTTATATAAATTTTTAGTTCTACCATGTGAGGTTCTCACTTTTCCATCCTAGGATACGCTTAGTTCTTCATATGTGTTTGTTAACTAATTGAATTTTTATCCAAAGACTTCAATTTTTGAATAGGTGGGGAGTAAAAATCTTAATAGTTGAATCGATTCTTTAAATGTTGTTAAAATGATTGAGGTTTTTGATATTATTTCTGAAAGTGTTGTATTGATTGACTTTATTGGATTCCAAATCCATATTGTAATAGAGAAGTGTCTCTCTACCATTTGTTTGGTTATTAAAATTATCTATATTGATTAACATTTGGATAGATTTTTAGTTTCTTGTACTATTTAATATGGGTTAGTATAATAAGATTTAAAATAACAAAGACCACAAACATTCACTGGTGTGATTATATCACTTGATTGTTTAAGATGCATATTTCTAACTACAATAGTTATTTATTCAAGCTTGGACCAAAGTAAATGTTATTTAGTTGGTCTTATCTCATGTGATCCTCTTATTCTAGTACCTCTAGTACTAAACTATTGTGAATTTTGAGTAATATTTTCAATCATTCATATGGATTCAACTAGTAAAGTTTAATAAATGATCATATTGTTGATGTATAAAATATATTTCTATCACTATCAATCATACATTGATATAATAAAAATAAGAAATGGTGTTAAAAAATTTCTTGGTGTGGATAGATTACAGATAACTTCTTTATTTTTTTATGGAACTCATAAATTATTTCTATTATGGATTGTATTATTGCATAAATATCCTTCATGATGATAGTAATCCTTGAGTATAAAAATAATATTTCAAAAAAATCCTTTGAATATCATCCCATTCATTGAATTTATCATTTTATAAACTATAAAACCATACTTTAGTTGCTCTATACAAAGATTATAGAAATTATGTCCATTTAACTTGGTCTTCAACCAATCCGCTTAGCTTTTTTGTAGAACACACCAAAGTAAAATATTTACTATTTTTATTGGGATCATAACCTAAAAGTCAATTGAACTTTGGAAAAAGTTAAATCAGTCAAGTTTTCAATCCAAAATTACATTTAATGTATTTATGGATACTTTATTATTTTGATTATTGAAAGGAGGTGTGAAAAAATATCTAAGATTTTGGATTATATATTTATCCATGGTTTCATATTCAAAATGATCACTTGAATCTTTACATTATTATTTAAAAGAAATGTTTTAAAAAATTTATTACATATTTATGTTTTAGAGTCTAGTTATAATATCTATCATAATTTTATGATTAAGAGAGTAAATGTGTTTAGTTTCATTGAGTATCATACAAATTATGGTTATGAAATTTTGACACCACCTGTATCATCCCTGAACTAGGAGCCCCTAATCTGGTTCCCCGAGTCGGTTCACCACATGACCTCAAGCGCGTCTCCCCATACTCCAGAGGTTTCCAACTAGCAGTGAGGCTCTAATAGGTCACGTGAGGAGATTACACCCTCATTACCAGAGTAATCCAGAGTAGATAATAATTTAAATAATGGAAACAATAGGCAAAAATTAATAACCTGAATAAATAACCAATTCCCAAAACTGGGTATAACTATATACAACAGTAAATATGCCATGTTATACTCTAGTTTTAAGTGAACAAAACCCCAAATGAAATAAAAAATGTACAATCCCCAAAATGGTCTGGACACCAAGTTGGTAACCTCATCTATACATGTCCCACATCCAACTCACCTCCCTAGCATAGGGCCCTTACCCTTGTCCTGACCTACAAACATGAAATCTACATAGGTACCTAATGGTGGCTCAAGTAGGGTGTGAGTATAACTCAGTAGGCCACCATATATAGTGTCTACAAAATATCCAGAAAAATAAAATAGTTCATGAAAGTTAAAAATAATTGAAAATAAAGATTAATTGTTCAATAGGCCATTCTAGAATATGTTCCTTTTAATTATTCTACCATTGAGTTTGGGTTCACTACTTAGGAATTTCATTATTTAATCTACTTTTTTCATGTGTTAAATGGTTAAGGAATTTTCAATGTTCTCTATCATATGGGAATAAAATCAAGTCATATATCACTAGGAATCACATTAAAACGATCTCATAATCATCACATTGAATCCTTAATCTAGGTGGAATGAAAATGTTAGGGGAGTTGTACTCAATCCCCTACCCTAACCCATGCATTTGGGAGTGTTTCTAGAACCTCGGTCCAACTCGACCCATGGACATATAACCTCCAGTGTATACCCACACTCTACTAAGCCATGTTCACATGCTTATTTATCATTCACCATAATTAAACATATCACAACAAGAATAGACAATATCATTTGCAATATCACAACATTATTAATAAATGGGAATGAATTTTATGCCTAAATTCATTAAAACATTCATCATTTATAATACTTATCGCTTTAGTACCATTTCCCATTTCACAAGCCTAAGTCATTAAGAATATTCAAGTGTAAACATAATTCCTTATCATATTCCCATTATTCCCTTTTTAACCCATTTAAATTCCAACCAAACAATCCCTTAGACTTTAACCACATTAGAACCAAATATCCATAACCCTTATAACATATTACACAAACCAATTTACACATTAGTTAAGGATCTATATCAACATGGATCTATTTTACACCCTATGTTTACGTTAGCCATTTGGGAGGGTCGACACACCCCATGGTTGGCCCTAAAATAGGTCACATCATCCTCCTTGCATCCTACGAGATTCATGATGGTTTAATTTGGTTTTTTAGACACTCAATACATCATATCATGTCAAAGGAACCACCAACTCATCAAGAGAGGGAATGAATAAAAACCTTACATGCAAAAATCTACACAAAAAACTAATGGATATAACTTGTAGGATACCTACAATGAATCTATTGGAAAACGTACCATCATCCAAAGCCTTATATCTTGATTAAATTGACCATTTAACCCTAAAACTAAATCTCACCAAAAAATAAGGGTTTGAGTGCTTTGTAAGATGATAAGAAAGAGGTACTAACCCAAATCAGAAAAATAAACAAAGAGAGGTTTAGCCTTACCCAGATCTTCAATCCACAACTGACGGTGCTTCATAAAGACCTATGATGAGGGATATAGATCCTTGGAAGCTCTTGGAGACTTTTTTTCATTCCTAGGGTCCTAAATAAGAAGAGATGAGGAAATCCTGAGTTTGGTATAAAAATCATGTAATGGAATTTTTGTAATTTTTTAAAAAAAATTGGGCCCCACGGTTTACCCGCATGGTTTTCCAAACTGTGCACAAAATATGCGGATGATACTATCCAAAAATATCCCCCTCACAAGGTTTACCGACCTAGTTTTCCAAACCATACACAAACTGTGTGGACGCTGCTATCCGAAAATCCTTCCTTTGAACGGTTTACTAGGGTTGTCCGCATGGTTATGACTAACTGTACGTAGACCATGTGGGTTTCCCAGAAAACTTATTTCCCCATTTTTCAGGTCTCAAACCCCAAAAACACCTGATCCTTCTTAAGGACTTGGGAAAACACTTTATCATCCAAAAGGAAGGAGTTAAACTAAAATGTGGGAAAAACATACCTTAACGGAGATCTGGGATCTTGCAACCTCCTTACATTATAATGGTTCGTCCCTGAACCGCTCTTACTAGGAATCATTGAGTTCCCAAAAAAAGAGATTAGGGCAATAGGACCACATATTTAATTCTCTCTTCCAAATTTTCTTTCTTAACATTTCCATGTTTTGAAAGAATACGAACCAAGGGTACAACCTTTCCCCGCAAAACATTCTCATTGTGAACTATAATATGAATCATGTGCTCCTCAAAGGACACATCAGCCTCAATCTAGACATCCCTTGCATTTATCACATGATATGGATCAGGTTGATAATTTTGGATTTGATAAACATGGAAAACATCATGCATCCCACCATACTATTCTCGAAGAGACAATCGGTAAGCCACCGGTCTAACCCTCTCCACAATCTCAAACGACCCCACATATCTAGGTTCCAAATTTCCCTACTACCGAACTCAATGGTTTCCCAACTTTGGAAACACCAAAAAGAACACACTACACTCTCCATTAACTCAAGAGGTCTATAGTAACGATATGGAAATGACTTCTACCTACTATGAGCTATTTCTATATGATTTTGAATCAGACGAACCTTCTCTAACATCTCCTACACAAGACTTAGTCCTAACAGATCAGACTCCCCAGCCTCTAACCAACACAAATGAGATCTACATTGTCTTTTATACTGTTCCTCAAAGGTTCCATCTAAATAGTATCCTGAAATCTATTTTTTGTAAGAAAACTCATCATTCAACAAGTGCTTTTCCAATGAACCACCAAAATCTAGAACACATGCTCTCAGCATGTCTTATAAAAGATAAATTTTATGATTTAACTGCCTATCAGTCTATGGGTGGTAAGACATACTCAAAAACACCTAGATTACAAGTTCCTTCTATATTCCCCTCTAGAAGCGTGAGGTGAAATGCTGATCATGATCTGAAACTATGGTTCTCTACAAACCATGGAACTTTACTATTTCTCAAACATACAATTCCCCCAACTGGTCGACTGTGTAGGTCTCCTGAATTGGAAAGAAATGATTCAATTTTTTAGTAGATCTACCACCACCCAAATTGCATCATTCTTTTGAGGTGTCCTCAGAAGACCCACTAATAATTCATTCACAACATCATTTCACATCAACTCTAGAATAGTAAATGACTACAATAACCCACCTAGACACTAATATTCTTCCTTCACCTGCTAAAAGGTAAGGCATCGTGCCACAATTCTCACAACTTCTTTATCTATTAACATCCAACAAAACTACCTACGAAGATCAGAGTTCATCTTAGTAAATCTTTGATGCACTGCCCACTTTCATGCATAAAACACGTGCATCAAATCCTCTCATACATCTTTCAGAACCAAAAAATGACTACAGATATAAGAAACTCCATCAGCACCAAAATTCCAACCAAAAGGTGACTCCCCACCTTTAAGACTTTCCTTCATTTCCAAACACTCTGAATCCACTAATTGGCACTCATTAAATCATCTTAGAAGTGCAGATTAAATTGCTATATATGCAAGGTTCAATTTCCCATGCCCATTATGTACCTCCAAATACATCTCATCAAACAAGTTCATCATCACCCACTTCTAATTGGATTCCTAAACTACTTGATTTTGAGTCTTTTGGCTCAGTGCGTTGGGGACACTATTCCCTCTCCCTAATATGTACACTAACTCAAAATCAAAAGACTACAGGTACCCAACCCACTATCATTGTAAAATATTTAAATCCCACTAATATAAGATGTATTTTATACTTTTATGGCCATTAAACATTGTAAAGGGTTCTCCCAACAAATAATGCCTCCAACACATTAAGGCGTGGACCATAGAGTCTATCTCCAGGTCATGAGTAGGTAATTTCTTTCATTTGGCCTCAACTATATCGACCTATAAGTGACAACCTGGCCATCCTGCATCAACACTGCCCCAAGTCCAACATCAGACATATCACAGAACAAGGTATACCTCTTACCTGGTTTGGGTAAGAACAAAATAGGTGCGGTAGTCAGCCGCTTCATCGGCTCCCGAAAATCATTATCGCAATCCTCTAACCAATAAAACAAAATCCCTTTATTTGTTAGGCCTAAGAGTGGAACTACTAAATGAGAGAAATATATAATAAACCTTCATTAATAATCATCCAAACCCCAAAAAAATCTAAACATCATAGATGTTCTTGGATTACTCCCAAGGCACCATAACCTGCACCTTCTCTGGATCCACTGACACTCTTGAATCAGAAATGATGTTCCCAGAAAGTGAACCTAATTAATCCAAAACTAGAATTTTGATATCTTGGAATAAAACCTATGCCCTCCTAGTGTACTCAAGACGATGTCTACATGCTTGTCATGATCTTCTTGAGTTCTTGAGTGCACCAAGATGTCATCAATGAAGACAACTGCAAACTGATCAAGATACGATTGAAACATCAATTTCATCAAGGTTTTGAACACTGTCGGTGCATTGGTCAATCCAAAAAGCATCACCCAAAATTCAAACAACCCGTAGCAGCATCGAAAATCTATACAGGGTATGTCAGAAGGTCTCACCCTCAACTGATGGTTTTCCATTCTTAAATTGATCTTATAAAACACTGAAGCACCTCTGAGTTGATCAAACTGGTCATCGATTCTTGGAAGAGGGTATCAGTTCATAACTATCATCTGGTTCCGCTTCTTATAATTTACATATAGCCTCATTGATCAATCATCCTTCTTAGAAAACAAAGCAGGTGATCCCCAAGGTGTTGTATTAGGACATATAAACCCATGACGCTCCAATTCCTCTAACTGAACCTTTAGTTTTGGGAGCTCTACAGGTGTCATTTGATACGGTGGAAGGGAAACCATCTCTGATCCTATAAACAATTCAATTATAAAATCAACATCTATCTTAGGTGGTAAACCCAAGAAGTCCTCGGAAAAAAAATTCTAAAACTGGTCCACAATAAAAGGAAAGACTTCTTGTCCTTTCTCCCCATCATCTAACATAAGGCATGCCACTTGGGCTGTGAGTTCCCCCAACTGCTGGTGTAGCGGCCCTCTACGGCCCACTCAAGTATCCCACTCACCACGAAGGACATAAGTTCTCCCATAGAGATATGTGAACGTCACTCAACATTGGTAATAGTTGATATGGTCTTGATATAACACCAACCAGTCCATTCCTAAGATTTGGTCAAAACCTAACATCTATAGGACAAACAGATCCCATAGAAAATGATACCCACCAATTTTTAGAGCAAAACCCTTACACTGTCTGATGTCCCCAACTCATACCCCTAGTAGAGTACCAAGCGACATTACACCACCTGATGTCTCCATGGTTGATCCCAACACAACTACAAACTGAGAAGAAATAATAGAATGTGTAGAACCTGTATCAAATAAAGCACTAGAAGGCATGGAAGCTACAAGAATCACACCTCAAATAGTAGTTGGTCCAGTCTAACCACCTTTAGGTGTAGCCTGAACTACATTGTGATAACCTACCCCTTTTCCAAGGGCTCTAGCATGAGTACCCTGCACTGCACTGCTCTGTTGTTTAGGATGATCTCTCCCTAGAGTTCCACATCCACCACTGCTACTAGTATGACCTATGGAGGTACAACTTCCTACTTGATACAGGGTAATAGCCCACCTACCTACACTCAACATCTTCCTCTGACCTCCTTCATTCCCTAAAAATTTTGGGTTCTTGCAGGACCTATGCATGTGGCATAACCTGCCACATGCTTGGCACTTGACCAGTGGGCAAGGAAAGTGGTTGCGCTTGTACCCCAATCTACCTCACTGATAATAGAATATTTGGTCACCACCTTGAAAATTTTAACCCCTCTTCTAACTGCTCTGTGTTCTTCCACCCCGCTGAAAGATTCTAATGCAGTGCTTCCTACTATCAGAATTTTCACCACTTTCTCCCCTAGATGGCACCACAAGTTCACTACCTAAATCTCCCTTTAGATTCCCCTCCATGATAAAGGCTTGATCCACCACATCAGCAAAACCTTTTAGACAAATGATATTCACTTGAGACCTGATCTCATGTCTCAGCTCATCCTGGAAGCATTTCGCCACAGCTGCCTCATCTCCTATCAACGTCGGAATAAAGCATCTCAAATCGGTGAAATGACTAGCATAGTCCATTACCGAAATTTTCCCCTAAGTAAACCTCATAAAATCCATAAACTTCCCTTTCCTCAAGGTTTATAGGTAAAATTTCTCAAGTAACGTCTCTAGAAAATCATTCCACATAATTCCCTCAGCCTACTCTATCTAAACTAGGATGTCCCCCCAACTCTTTGCTTGACCTTTCAGCATATAGTCTGCTAACCTGAATCACTTCTCAATAGGATTCTCTATATGGTCAAGAATAGTTTTGATGGACTCCATCCAAAACATTGTTGCCTTTTTCCCACCCTGTCCAGTAAATTTCATAGGGTGTTGTAGCTGAAACACCCTAATCAGCTCAATCGTACTTGGTGAAACCAAAATTGGGTCGTGTTCCATCATCTACATAAATCGAGAAAAGTTATCATGAAACTACTCTTCTCTATCTCCCTAGATCACTGCATTCCCTTGCTCTACTACTGGAGGATCATTCTCAACAATGTCCTCCTATCGTTTAACCAGCACACGTATTTGAGGTGGAATTTCTCTATAATTTCCAAACATCAGCTTTAATAATGAAATCATAATGATTTATATGATAAGAAAAGAGATACATGTAGTCTCATCACTTTCCAAAACTGAATAAGTTCACATACACTACCCAAACGAGCCCACTCACAGTCAGATCACTACCCCTGGCCATCTCTCCTAAGTCCATGACTAACACAATATCTAATTCTCACTATTACAAGCCTTATCTTATACACCCATTCAAAACAATTTCCCTATTCTAATTTACTATTACAATATGTTAATTTACTTTTTCTTCTTTGTTAACCACAATTTTATAATTACTACTTACCGCTTTGATTTTCTTTTTTACCCATTCATATCATCCAAGTTATGCAAAATTTCATTACATTTAAGAAAAAATATGCATCCAGACCATTATATTTTACACACCCATCTCGTGTGTGTGCCTATCATGATGTATGTCACTTGACTATATAGGTTCGTAGAATGATTCATGAATGCACAACCTCGTACCCTTCTATCCACAATATAAATATCAAGAAACCATCGAATCACACAATAATAGCATCACCCAAAGGTGAAATATCATCAAATACATCAACACACAACAAGAACTATAATCCCCTCCCTGGGTGACTTGGGTTTTCCCCATACATGGGTTAGATACGCCCAAGCGTGAGCTCATTACCAATGCCCAACGATTTCCTAACTTCCTATCTACCATTCCCAAATAGTAAGAAAGAGAATAGAATCCCTATGATCCCACTTTGTAACATCTTCGAACCAAGAGCCACTAATATGGTGCCCCAATCTGGATCACCACATGAGCTCAAGCGCATCTCCCCATATGCTAGGGGTTGTCGACTAGCAGCGAGGGTCTATAAGTCACATGGGGAGACTGTAGCCTCATTACTAAAGTAAGTCACAATAGATAATAATATAAATAATGGAAATGATAGTCAACAATCAATAACATGCATAAATAACCAATTCCCAAAACTAGGTACAACCATATATAATAGTAAATATGTCTTGATATGCTCAAGTTCCAAGTGAACAAATCCTCAAAAGAAATAAAAAATGAAGAATACCAAAAAAGATCCAGACTCCAAGTCTAGAACCATATCCATACAGGTCCCATGTCCAACTCAACTCCCTAGAATAGGTCCCTCGCCCTTGTCCTTACCTGTATGCATGAAATCTACTCAGGTACCCAATGGAAGCCCAAGCAGGGTGTGATTATAACTCAATAGGCCACCACCAATGGTGTCTACCAAATATCCATCAAATGAATATAGTGCGTGCAAGTGAAAAACAATGTAAAGTAAATATGAATAGTTTAATAGTCCAATCTATACTATGTTCCTTTTAATAATACTACTGTTGAGTCCGGGTTCACTACTTCGGCATTTCATGATTTAACCTACCTTTTTCATCTGTTTAATTGATTTGTCATGTTCAATGTTATGAATCATATGGGAATAAAATCATGCCTTATATCACTAGGAATCACATTATAACAATCTTATAATCCTAACCTTTAAGCCCCAATCTAGGTGTAATGAAACCATTAGGAGAATATAAATTGTTCCCCGTCCCTAACCTGTGCATTTGGTGATGGAGCTAGAACCTCAGTTTTACTCAACCCATGGGGGTAGAACCTCAAGGCTATAAACCACTCTACCAAGAAATGCACACAAACTTATTTATCATTCACCATAATTAACCATATCAGAATTAGAATAACCAATATAATTTGAAACATCACAACATTATCAATAAATAGGGAATTAACATTATTCCTTAATACATTAACACACTCATCATTTATAATACCTAACCCTTTAGTCCCTTTTTCTATTTCCCATGCCTAACTCACTAAGCATATTCAAGTGTAAACATAATTCCTTATCATATTCCCATTATTCCCTTTTTGACCTATTTAAATGCTAAACACACAATCCTTTATCCTTTAACCACATTAGACCCAACTATCCACAACCCTCCTAACCTATTACATAAAATAATTAGCACATTTGTTAAGGATCTATATCAACATGGATCCATTTCACACCCTATGTTTCTGTTATCCATTTGGGTGGGTCAGCCCACCCCATGGGTGGCCCTAAAATAGGTCACATCATCCTCTATGCATCCCAAAGGATTCATAACAGTTTTATTAGGTTGTTTAGACACCCAATACATCACATCATGTCAATGTCACCAAGAACGCATAAAGAGAGGGAAATAATAAAAACCCTATATTCACAAATCTATACAAAAAAGGGATATAACTTGTAGTCCACCTACATTGAATATATTATAGAACACACTCTCAACCAAATCCTTATATCCCTATTTAATAAAGCCTTGAATCCTTAACCTAAAACTCACCGAAAAAAATTTGTTTGAGAGATTCAAGAGAGGATAATAAAGAGATACCAAGCCAAATCAAGAAAACAAGCAAGGAGGGGTTTAGCCTTACCCGGATCTTCAATCTGAAACTGACGGCACGCTAAATAGACATAAGATGAGGGAAATTGATCCTTGAATGCTCTTAGAGACTTTGGTTCATTACTATGGTCTAAAGGAGGAAAAGAGTAGGAAATCCCATGTTGTGTATAAAAATCATGTAAAGGAATTTTTGTAATTCTTTTAAAAGTTTCTGGGCCGTACTGTTTACCCGCACGATTTTTCAAGCCCTGTACAAACCATGTGGATGCTACTATACAAAAATAACCCCCCCCCCTCCCCCCCCCCACACACCCCACACAGTTTACCCATACGGTTTTCCAAACCGTGTGCAAACCATGTGGAGGCTACTATCCTAAAATCCATCTTCTGCTCGATTTACCTAGGTTGTTCGTACAGTTAGGACTAACCGTGCATAAACCATGAAACTTTCTCATAAAACTCTTTTCCCCCCTTTTTCATATCTCAAACCCCAAGAACACCCCCGAGCATTCTTAAGGACATGGTGAAATACTTTTTCAACCAAAATGAAGGAATTGAACTGAAATGTGGGAAAAACATACCTTAACATAGATCCGAGATCTTACACCACTTCCCAAGAAAAGAATCAATGTTTTTGAAACACCCACCACAAGGTACAAAAAATGAAATAAATTTTCTAAGTTTAAACTATATTAAAGTGGGGAACTATGTTTGTCTCTAAGGAGGGGTAAAATTTACAAAATTTTGAAATTATTTAAATTTTAAAAATACATTTTTATTGTTTTTTTGAAAAAAAAATTGTAATGAAAATAAGGTTTTTTGATTGAAGTGATGAGGTAGGTGAATGGTTTAGGGGTTGGGTCACCAATTTATATACTATCTCTTTCTTTAATAAATTAATTTTTCCACTGAAATTTCATCAATGAGAGAATTCAAATTTTATTCTTATCTCATCAAGGGGTGGTAATTAATGCGAGTTTCAATTGGTAGTAATCACTAACAAAATATCATCCTTCATATGAGTGTAAAATATAAACAATTGTATCTCTCTACACTACTCATGAAACAATAAATTGATTGAATGAACTCCTTAGTGTTGTAAAAAGATCCACTACCTTCCACACTTGTATCTGTGATAACTCAAAACATTATCATAATAACCTACTCATTCCATTCTATACGAGTAAGATAAATTGAAGGGAGAAATTGTGTTTCCACCCCAAGCAGTACCAGTGTGAAATATCAACTAAACACAATCTAATTTAATTAAATATAACAACACTAGAAACTGAAATAAAATAATAGTAAAAGGAATTTCTATTAATAATCATACTCAATAATAACAAATGGTTATCCTCTCATATTACACAATAACCAAAACGTTTTTATCCATTGATGCCTAAAGGTACAATAGAAATGTAAAATATAGAAGATAAATAAAAATGAAATTTATCATCAGACTCATCCACTACACTTCTCAATATATTGTTTCTATTTAAATTCACATAGGCCCTATTTAAAAAACCCCAATCCTTTCACCATAAGGATTTAGTATTTTATAGAGAATGATCTTCATGTGTGAATGGTTATTTCACATGAGTTCTTCCAAATGGGAATTGCAGTGGTAACTTTTTCATGTGCATGAGATAATAGCCATATATACACACACAGAAGTAATGTTTCGTTCATCTTCAATTTTGAATTGTCATTAATTACTCATGTAATAGTGTTTCTTTATTTTTAAATTCATGTGTTCCAGTGATATGAAATGGATGAAATTATATCTATAGTTCATTTATGAAGAAACTGGTCAACTCATAGTGTGAATTTTTAACACTTGTTTTTCTTCTTCTCTCATGGTGCAACTAAAATTCCCACTATGGGAGAGCTTATTGAAAGGAAATGGAACTTTATTTCTTCCAAATCCTTTAATGGCGTGATCACATTCCTTACAGTGCGAAACTTCTCCTTATAAAATTTTCTTTCTTTTATTTCATCATTACTATAAGTTTCAAAGCACAAAAATTAGTTCCCTATAATTTTTTCAATTTCATGTAGTAGAAAACATCACATGAGCAGCTCCATTAAAATTTCAAAAAGTAAAACACACTATGAAACTCTTTCTAAATAAACACCAAAAGTATTATATTTCCCTTAGTAAATTACATAGTTTTGTGATAAATTTAAAATTAACTTCACACATAATATATTCTTCTACTCCTATATATACGTATCATTTTTTACTTAGCTAGATTAACACATAAACTAAAAATTATGTTACATATCAGCACCCTCGGAAAAATACATTACGTATCAGCTTAACCTTGGAAAATTATATTACATATCATCTTCCCCAAAAAAATTATATTACGTACTCTTCCTTTGGTTTATTTCTCAATATTCCTAAGAACAAAATGTTATGTATACCATTATAAAACTACCCATTTTCCACTTTTCTAATACTCTTCAAAAATATGTTACGTATCAAGTTTAAAAGACTTATTTGTTCCAAGACATAGCCAAAATTATTCACTTCAAGGATATTATGCATCAAGTATAGGGGATATCAACATGTATTTCAATAACCTATGTTTTTAAAATAATACTATGTTTAATAACATATATGACATGAAACACTGAGCTTTAACAACCATGAAATATTATTATTTAAATATGACCGTATAACCTAGTCAATGAATTCAATGTTATGAAGAGAGGTAACTGAATTATAAAAAATATATATGTATATATAAATTTCAAAATTAGTACAAATGTATTTATTAATTCTTAGTAAATGAACCCTTAATTTTTTGAAAAGCCTTGTTTTGCTTCAAAAAAAACATTTTCTTTAAAAATTGTTTTTATTGTTTTCCATAAATCAGTATTATATTTGGTTTCTACCACATTCAGAATTTGTATATAATAAAAATTATTTCATTTTTGAAATAATAATATCCAAATTATCTTTGGATAAAATTTTGATACTTTTATAAAAAAAATAATTTTTCAGTGAATAGTGGAAATGTTGATTTTATAGAGAATTATCATTTATTTTCAAGCATTTAAAATGTATAATTTTATTTTAAATTGATTTTAAAATTTATTTAGTTTATTTGGATGAAAAATAATTTAATTAATTTCATTTCAATTTCCATTGTATTTAATTTTGGAATAAAAACATTTTTATAAATAAAAATGTATTTGTCCTAAAAATTGTTTTTCATAATGTTTTTTGGGTTTATTTTAAATGTAATTTCTTCCAATTATAGGAATTTAATTGGATAAAATATATTATATGTTTATAAACATTATGTATAAATTTTTTATATAGGTCAAATTTATTTTTATCATAATTAAAATTAACCTTGGTAAAAATTTTGTCAATATGGTAAGGGTAAAGCCCATAGAACAAGGATAAAAAAAAGGAATCAAAATCTTTCATAAACATAACTATAATTAATTTTATGAGTTTAAATCTACCAAAATCTTCATATGTTTAAAAAGATGTAATTTTTGTGCCATTTCTCACTGCAAAATACATTTATATTACTTTTTAAAAGTTTGGATCAATGCTTTTTTTATTATAAAAGAAAGGACTGATTTATATTTGCGTAAAGGGAGGATCGTTGAATAGACCATAGTTTCATTACCAGACCCACCAGGATCCTAGCTAAAACTCCCCAAGCTCACCTTCAATAGACTAGGGGCTGACATCTAGTGTCGAGAAGGTGCATCACACGCGTGGGAGGCCTTAGCCTATGGAACCAATACTCACAGACCCACATACATCTCCATGAAATAGTGCAGATATAATATAACTGAAAACAACAATGCATACATACATCTATCCCCCAACCATAGTATAGTATAAGTACAAAATAGAAATATATAATCCAACCAAAAAAATGTAAAAGCATCCAACCTGCTCAGATGGATGAAATCTCTATAAAATAAAACTATTATAAAGCTCATTAGTCAAGAATTGGAAGGCACCTCATTTGGTATAGATCACTAATCTCTATCTACTTTGGGGACTCCTAGTAGTCCATAAAAAGTCCTTTCATATACACAAGACATGACATGTGTTGGAAAATACTATGAATGGGTTAGTATAAAAATACAAAGTAGTCACCCCAAAACCGCAAAATAAAAGGGAGAAACTAAAAGGAAATAGTTCACTAGACCCATGCTAGAGGGAACCCAAGTGAGAGAGAAACTCCATATCAACTACTTCTCGGTTTTCCATGACTAGTCAGCTAATTAAACATTGTATTACAACCAATATATATGAACATTCCATAAGGACTCCTTGAATCACTTAGATATACTCGTCTTTGAATCCAAGTCTCATAAGGTCCCAACCTCATAGCTAGCCATAGGATTAGACTTGAGGCTCAATGGTAATTCTCAAATAGGAGAACATAGCCCTTGAGCCCTCCTATCTCTTGTATAATGTTCGAGAGATACTCTCCATCAGGAAAAACCCCAGGTCCAAATCTATTTCCCATCTCCGTAGGTCCTATAAACATTATCTTGCACCCTGTGAAAACTTAGTGCTCCTCAAGTAGAGAGTCCCACCCCTTTCCACAACACATAAATGAGTAAGAAGTACTCTAGTACACTCACCATGTACATCCTCTACAAAGAGAGAGTAAGTATGGACCATAACCTTACCGCTAACTCGCATCTGAGAGAGTACTAACTCCTAACTGTCTTTTGAAACCTCTAAAGTACCCATAAGGAGAGGCCCACACCCCATTGTGTCATGGAAGTACTAACACCAAACCAGGTTTCATGAATTTCAACTAGAGTGGACCGTTACTCGTAGTTTCTCTCTATATTCAAGGGAACTCAAACTCTAGTGGAAGACATGCTCCCCACTTCTACTCAAAGATGGGAGATTACCAATACAAAGATAGAGGACCCACACTATAACATGGTTGGGGAGTACAACTCCATAGATAGAGGACTGTCACCCTGACATTGAAGGATAGTACAACATTGTATAAGGGTGGCCACACCTAGGAATGATATGGGAGTACCACCATACTAATGTGATTGTGATGGGGGACCCGAACCAAGACTTATTAGGGGAGTACTGACCTCTGAATAGAGGAATCACACCCTGGTATGATAGGGGAGTACCACTCTAAAGATAGAGGACCATCACCCTAACATAATAAGGGAGTATTACTCTATTTACTCAATAAGTATGGAGGGATAGTTCTATTATGTGATTGGGGATCTTTGTAACCATCAACTCAACATTTCTGGAAGTCCTACACCCTATTACTATAGGGGAGATCCATCTCTATATACTTTATAGGGATGGAAAACTCACACTCGGTACAATAGGGGTGTAAAAGTCCCAAAGACTCTCTGATAAACCAAACTGGTCTCTTATTTCATTAAATAAACACTCAAATGAGCATCACACTCATCATGTCTCATGATGGAACACAACCACAGTTACGGGACATGCACCCTATTATGATAAGTTATAATAGTTTTTCCGGACAAAATAATCTAGGTGAACCACATCCTAAGATGATAGGGAAGGGTACTGACTCCGAAGTCACTATAGTGATCCACCTAGATCACTACCCAAGATCAATCATTGTGAATACAACATCATTCTTGAATCATGCGAATTCGTATCTCGAAATCCACCATGAGAGCTATTATTGTGTTCTATGTGGAAAACTACTATGGATAGGCTACCCGCAAACCTAAATCTGAGCCCCAGAGAAGGAGATATGCTAGGTGGAAGATCCCAGGAATGTTATATGGTGTGTATTGGGGTCCACAAGACATGAGAAACCACCTTATAAATTTATTTTTTCCTCTTCTACATGGCATGGCTAGCGATTTTGATCTTACATAATGTGTTCATGGTGTACAAAGTGTGTCACACCATACCCAGGCCTCCGACCATGTTCTTTCACACAAGGATCATCTAGTCATGTCTCTTACGTGTCGTCCACCCCTAGTACATGACATTCCTCAACTATTTGGCCACTTGGTCATGTCCTTTTCCTATTCTCGTGTATATAACCCTGTTTTTATTTCTTTGGTTGTGTACTTCCACGTGGACAAGCCCCTTGACATGGCTTCCCTATACATGTATCTTGCCCAAAAATCTGGAGCTCACTACATAGTGTGTAACCCTGGTACACATCATGTAGTCCCCAAAATTCATCTTCCCGAAATAGGAATTACACATGGTTTGTGACCAAGTACTACATATCATGTGATCGGTAATTCTAAATAGGAATTCCTAATGAGATAATTGAAACACCTTGGTTTCCACCGAAACCCATAGATCGACCACTACGAGGTCCCAAACTCTCATATAAGCAATCTATAAACCTAAAAAATTTATATAAAGGGGTATCAATACTTAAAACTAAAATTATTTTACCTAAAGGTGAAAAGTCAATGATTTGGTTTCAAAATGACGCCTAGGAGCTACTAAAACTCAATCTAGTGATGATCGACATCATAAATGGGAATCAATGGCGCCTCCTCTCAATGATTCAGCCTCGGGTCCATCCATTTTCATAGGAGAGCCTCATCCTATAACTTTATTTCATATGAGAAGGTAGTGTAGGATGATATTATTTTATTTAAAATAAACTAATATCACCAACTCACCCAACAATGCACCCTCATCCCAGCACTCAATGCCGACACACTTTATGTTGTTCCTAGGGTAAAACATGTATTCTAAACTCAATCACAATATTATATTTCCAATATATGACTCTACTTATGAGTTTTACCGTGTTTAAAAGGAAATAATTCATGCATGATGAAATATTTTTAATATCCCCTCACCGAGCCTCTTTGGTTCTCAGAATCGCACATCAACTTAGAGTCTGGTTTTAGAGATATTTCTATAAATATTCCAAAGTCTTACACTAAAAAACCCAAGTCACCACAACCTACACACCTTAAATATTTATTCCCTTAAATGTGAAATCTTAGGGGGAAGGAATAAAATTGATCTCTCAACTGGGACTCTCATTCCAGTGAGCTCACCAAAGGGTCTTGTGCTACCTACAAGCATGCACTCAGGGGAACCACAAAGGCCAAACCACATCCAATGCCCAACTCAAACCAGGTCCACATCATGAAAAAAAGTAACTTGTCACCTCATATAAAATAGGTGGGAAACACCATGCACTCATTTTATCTACAATCATATGATCTAATAGTATACCACCTCTCTAACATGGCAGAGATACAAATTCAACCCAGTAGTTCACATCCACCCCTAGATGAATTGTACCATGACAACCTCAAGAATCTCACATAAAACTCTAACGCCGAGCACATTAGGGTACCCAAAAACAACCTAGGGTTTCCCATGTGTGCACACTAGATCTTACTGGGACCTTGGTCTATAAACATCCAACTGCAACATAGCTCACAATGAAAAAAGCACTACCACACCCACTAACAGAAAACCACCTGAACATAGATGTTAGAAAAACCAATCCACACTGATGAAACTTTTTATGGCCTATCTCTTACACTATGGAATGTTTCTACATAAGGATATACATCCAATAGGGCCACAAGGAATACAGGTTGATCTAAAAGTTTCCACTGGTAATTCTAGGGCCTTCTCTGACACTCTAGTATGAAACGACTCCCTGAACACATAGGTAAAAGGATATCATTCACCACACCTTGACATTATCCACTGTGGTCATCACTGACTCACCATCATGATTTTTTATAGCATAACGAGATTTAATCATGGTGGGGGAAGCATCCCTCTTCCTGATTAGTATGAAGCTACGTCAAGGAAAAATTTCATTTGGTTTTATCAATGCCTTGTGTCACCTAAGTTAAGCCTCGATCTAGAGGGGTAAAGAATAGAGTACCTCACAACAATTTATAATAATTGTACTTTAGAAAGTATAATGGAAATAGAGTGCACCTCTAATCTCTATCAAAGCCTACAGTTAATTTGCCTCTATAGCCTATAATTGTTCTCCTCATCATCCTCCAGCTCTCTAAGCCTAGCATAGACCACCTAGGGGTGGTGGTGGAAACATCTCCAACTAACTTCCACCTCATATTACTTTCCCCACTCTACATCATCCACTATCATGTGGAACTCCATTCTCTAGAAATTGCCTCTTCTTGGGAGATCCATGGACCATCTTCCTATAAACATCACAATGGGTTAGATAATCTCATTCGAGATGTCCTCATCCTTCACAAGAAAAACACTTCATGTCATGTGGCTGAATATATACCTAGAACTACTCCTAAACTACAAACCCATTATTTGAGTCTACACATTAGTATTCCTCCTATTATAAAATCCTATCCACTGTCATATATCATGTACAATAGATAATTTAGCACCATGGTCAAAATTTTCAACCACATCTATCCAAAACCCTTCCAAGAATCTCTATATTAATAGAGCTCACTCCAACACCCCAGCATATGAGGGAAGGCACAAATAGATCACACCTTCCCCAATGTCTATATAGAGGACCTATTCAATGGTTTGTGAACTAAAAAAATGATCACAAACTATATCAATGGAGTAATGAAAAGTGACTTTGAACCTCACTGAATATTTTTTAACAAACATGATACCCTAATGAAGCTACAAAGGATCCTAGATACACATTAATCTCAATGTGGATAGATAATACACTTCCTTAGAGAGCTACTCAAACTCTGTATAGGTGAGAATCACCGTATTATGGGTCTACTCACAAGAATCCACCATCACCAATCCATTCCCTGTAGAAGACTTTCCTCTATGACCATAATATGATCGATAGGTTTACAAACAATGTGTAAAACATGCATGAATTCCTCAATCTAGTCATTATAATCCTAGGGGTTTGGATCACCTTGATACCTCGTAGGTCGCTACCTATGGAACTCATGAAATTCACTCTGCCTAGTCGCATCCTTGGCTTGAACTAACTGCACAACATGCAGTTTGATGGATGGTTCCTCAACTGGAAAATCGCCCAAATTTATAGCCTTAGGACAGGTTCCCTTCACTGAAGCCCCTTCACTGTGTAGATCATCCTCGCAATCCTATTGTGGAACCCTTTCTAGAATCATCCTAGAGACATCCTGAAATCAAATCAAGATGCACCATGGTCAAAGACTATATCTTTGAAGATTACTTAATAAGGACATGGAATCCACAACCCAGTCCAATATAAATCATGTAACAAAATTTCTCTATGACCAATGACCTAATATATCGATTCTATAAGTAGGATATCAGAGTAATGATGAATGGATATGTCAATAGTCACGCCAAAACAGGAGTCCATGGAATGAAAGTTGAACTTAAAATATTTTAACATTGTTTCCATAAATCCCAAACCAAAAAAAAACAACTAGACTACTACACTATGATCCCAAAGTGGAGCCTTATCTAATACCACTCTTTCATGACCTTTCCCACCAGGGCTTAAGTCGTAACTCCCCAATACCACCACCAATAGGCTAGGGGTTGGCATCCAATTCCAAGTAGGCTTAGGAAACACATGGGAGTCCTTAAACTATGGTACCTATATGAACACACCCACATGAATCTTCATGAAATATTATAAAGATAATAAAACTGAAATAAAAAATACATGCATACATCTATCCCACATTCAGAGTATAGAAAAATTACAAACCAAAAAAATAAAAGACCACCATAAAACTGTAAAATCATCCAATGTATTTATATGGATTGGATCAATATCCAATGAAAATGTTATAAATATCCTCATCCATGTAATGTAAAACACTACATTCATTCAATCTCACAAAGCTCCACCATCTATTCGTCCTCCTAAGAATCTTTCAAAAGGACTATCGTCTGCAAAAGAAATGTCATGGGTGGGAAAATCCAATGCCAGGGTGAGTATAACAATACCCTATAGATGCCCCAAAAACCCATAATAAAAGGGAAAATTGAAAGGGAAAAGTCTACTCCACCTCATCCAGAGGGAACCTAAGTGAGAGAGAAACTACATCTCGACCACTTCTCAACTATACATGACTAGTTAGCTCAGTCTGCATGGTGTGTCAAATAATATCTATGACAGTACCACAATGAATCCCAAAATGACACAGATATACTCATCTCTGACTTGAAGCCTTACGAGGTCCCAACCTTATAACTTGTCATATGATTCTACTCAAGGCTCAAAGGTAATACTCAACCATGATAACATGCTCCTTGATCCCTACTACGTCAAAGGGAATGTTTGAGAGATATAATCCATCGGGAATAACCCTAAGACCAAATCATGGTCCTAGAACTAGTGGTTCTATCAATGCTATCTTTTACCCTTTGCATACCCAATGGTACCCAGGTAGAGAGACTCACCCCTAACCACTACACACAAGTAAGGAATCACTACTCTAGTCCATAAACCCCATGCATCCTCTCTAAAGAGAGAGTAAGGAGGGACCCTCACCTCGTCACTACCCAACATCCTAGGGGTTACTAACTTTAAACTATCCAATGAAACCTATGAAGTACCCATAGGGATAGGTTTACACCTCATCACATCAATGTAGCACTAACTCCTAACTATGTATCATGCATAGCATGTGGAGGGACCGTCTCGTCACAATTGTTCTCTATAGAATAGGGAGATCCAACTCCAATGCATGAAATTCTCCCCACTACTACTTGAAGTTAGGAGAGTACCACTCTGAAGAAAGAGGACCCACACCCTATGTAACATTACGAATTTTATGAAACACTATGTTTGATAGCATACATGATACACCACATCAAACATAAATGAACACATAAATATTATTATTTAAATGTTACTGTGGAAACATAGTTGTTTGAAAAGATGGAATGATAAATGTTAACTGAATTATAAAAATATGGTTTACACATGTATATATAATTAATTATTTGGTGACCAATTAATTACAAATGAAAAAGAAATCATATTTTAAGGAAATGTTTTTATGAAAAACTATTTAAATGGAAACAAGTGTGTTTTATTACCAATAAATAATTAAATCACTATTGTTGGGTTATATGAATGTAATATATATATATAATATATCAAATAAAATGTTTAAAATTTGTGCTATTTTTTTCTAGACTAGATATATGAATAAATCTGATTTTAGGCATAAAATAGGTATTTTTCAAAAAAATAGTTTTGCAGCCTTTTGATGGAACACCTATTTTAAATACAATTTTTAACACTTTTATAATTTATATTTGAAAAAATAATATTCTTATCTAAAATCAGAGTATCAAAATTTACATTGGTTGAATTTTTTATATTTTTATGATAACATTCGTTGTTTATGTTTAGTGAAAAATACTGCATTTTATTTGAAAACTAATTATTCATCTAATTTATTTATAAAGTTAAGTTATATTTTAAATTGGTTTTAATGTATAATTAATTAAATTATATATCAAAAAACTTAATTTATATCATACGAATCAATTTAACATTGAAATTATATATAAAAACATTTCATGTTTTTGAATGTTTCACCTTAAAGCAATAAATTTTCATTTTATCTATGGGATTAATTTTAAATCTATTTGTTCCAATATTCTGAATTAAATGAGGTAAAATGGATGAGATATTTGGAATCAGAAGGTCTGAAGTAAATTTTTTTGTAAATTTCTTTTTTGTCATAAAAATTTTTCCATGGTAAAATATTTAGTTATTTTAAAAATAAAACATGTTAAATTTAAAAATGGTAATGGCTAAAAATACCTAAAAACTATTACAATTAATGGTTTTTTATGTGTGTATTGACCCGATAATGCCTACATAATATTACTTTCCATTAAAATCCTTTAATGTTAATTACACATAAAAATGTTTGGATTTATTTATAAAATATTCATTATTTAATCACTTAAACCCACCTCTCCTTAAGTATAAGTACAACCTATCACCACCCCATTTAGACATAAAAATTATTTTACCTCATAAAATATATTACAAAACCACTCTTCATAACTCTTACCATTTAACAGTGCTTCTGGTCTCTCCACATTCCAAATCCAAGGTCCTCAAGGGTCTCTCAAGGAGGTGATATTCAAGAAGTAATATTCCCAAAGTACATCTCTTAATTTCTTTTATTTTTCTACTCTTTCCTAAACTACTTCATCTAAAAATTCAAGATAACTATATAATAATTTATATACTAGATTTATATTTTTATAATGGAATATATAATATCCATTTCATTTCTCATCTCCTCTTATTCAAATAAACAAAATTATTTTCCAAGTTATGCTGGTTAATCACCTCGGTGAATAATTTTTTTTGTTCTTTTTTCATTATCGCCTTCATGGTTGGTCTTAAAACTATTTTTGGGGTCAAATAATATTTTAGTATGAATATTTCAACCTATTTCATATTTTTTAACTAATATAAAATCCTAATTTTAATTAAAATCAATCTTGTTCATGGTGTTCGGAAAAACACACCAAAATAAACTAAACATTCAGCATTAACGTTTTATCTGATGAATTATCCAAATATAAGAAATAAAAAAGATATATAAGAAAATTTAAAATTCTAGAAGTAAATTAATACTATTTCATTCCACTTCTATAGTTTTATTCTCATTTTATAATAACATCCATAATTTTACACAAATGAATCTATCATAAAACTAGAAAACAAACATACCCAAAACCATGAAAATTGCAAAATATTATGAATGAGTATGTCATTATATGTTATAAAATAATTTTATAAGGTGCTATAAATATGAATATATCTCTTTAAAAAGTTAATAAACTTATTTAAACCATTATAAAATAGTTTTTAATGTGTTTTAAGGAAGTACAATGTGAGGTAAGGGAGTTCTTACACCCATCTTTTATTCGCTGGGTTAAACTTATTCTTCTTAATTTTGTCATGGTAATATTACATTAAAAATTATTTTTGAATATATTGTGTTGAATTTAAACTTTTTTATGTGGATTTATAGTATATAAACATATTATATTGATTTGATTAATTTCCACTTCCATGATATGATATTTGTAAGGGATTTAGTCTCAAACTCCTTTCGTTGAGCCATTTATTGATTATATGCACCTTTACTATTTTAAAAGGTGTATGTACAAAAAAATATGAAATTTAATATCCATATTTTATCTATAATAGTGTTATTTAATGTTTTGGTAAATTTTTATTTCATGGATATTATGATTTAAATGTTCGAGGTTATATGAGACACTTTGAATGTCTGAAGATTTAATTATCAAATATATTAAATATTCCAGAAATTATATTACATATTTATTTATATTTTATAAAAACATTATAAAGGAAATTTTAGGTATATTTTTAATTTCATTCAATTGTTTTCAAAAAGGAATATTTTTGCATTTTTTTTATATGTAACTTTTTTGAAAAATGATAAAAAACAATGTCTTATTCTTAAAATATACGATGAAGATGAATTTTCTACCACTATGGCCATTATTTTATTTTCATATTCCTTTAAAATATATCTTGTTTCCTTGAATTAAAATCCATATTTATCTTTTTTGATTTTTTGTATTGAAAATGGGTTCTTGAAAGAAAAGTCTATTTTTATCTAGAAGTGTTTTCATATGGGATTAAAAGAGTTTTTCCAAGGGTTTTATGATGAAAGAGTTTATTTATAACATGGTACTTGAGAATTAAATGAAATGGTTGAGATTAATAAAGTTTATATGTGGGGTTGATCCACATTATAGCTCACATGTGAGCCAGATATAACTTGTACGAAGGGTTAAGCCCCATTATAACTCGCAGGTGAGCCTGTTATAGCTTATACGAAGGGATGAGCCCCATTTTAGCGCTCTGGTGAGCTCGATATAGCCTATATCAAGTGTGATATCCACTATAGATCCTCAATTCATTGGGTAATAATAATATCGGAGGTCGTTTATAGGTTTATTCCAATTGAAAGGATTTTATGTATAGGATTCTCTAAATCACCTAAAGGGGTTTAAAGTTATATTTTTTTAATGATTTTCATTGAGAAAAACATATGTGTGTTATTCATGTGAAAATGTTTTTTATTCACTCAAAAAAACATTAAATAGGTTTTTATGTTTTTTACTAATCTAATGGTTTTCTTTCCCTTATTGATCTTTTTTGTACTCGTCCCAAGTTTTGAAATGTTTTTCACAGGGTTAAATGATGAGTAGGGACAAGGATGAGGACAAGATGAGAATTGTGATTTTATAGAAAGAAACTATGTTTTATTTTTATATGTTTTCTTTGATGAAAATAATGGATACTGAGTAAAAGTTTCTACTTTTAATGAATGGGTTTACTTTGTAATAGTTTTTTTAAACTCTCTAATACTCTAGACTAAGAAGATCCTCAAATGTGAATTCTAGTTAAAAATAAAAAAAAGAATATGTAATGTTTAAGGTCGAGGCATTACTATTGGTATTAGAGGATGGTTTAAAAAAATTTACGGGTTATAATATTCTTAGTAGCATTCCCTTATAACTTTTTATGATATGGTTAAGTTTAAATGATGTAAAATTTTAAGATTAACTTGTTTCGTCATCTAAAATGTCTATTCAGAATAGTTTTACACAAATGAAATAGGAAAGATGTAATGGGAATACATTAAGAGGAAAACAACCTTCCAAATAAACATCATTTGGTGGACGGAATTATAACATAATATTTTTTTCTATGATTGATCGATTGAAATAGGCTATTAATGGTAGTGGCATCCATGAATGACATTATCCAGATCAACAATAGAGGAATATATTAGTAGTGTAGCATTTTATAAGAAAGCATCTCCCATAATTTAATGGATCATCTAACCTAGTGGTAGCTAAAGGATGGATCAATGCCCTGGAGAATATATTTTATGTCATAGTATGTTCATATCACAAATAGGTAACTCTTTCCGTGTATCAATTTTCATGGTGAAGTTGATTGATAGTGGTCATTAATTAATAATACTAGAGACAAAAATGATCTTGATTCCATGGAATGAGAAAACGTTAATGATATTTTCTTTAATAAATATTACCCTATGGTTTTTCAGCTTAGGATGTTGAAACAATTCTAGTAATTAAACCAAAAGTCTAGTGATTCGGTTTCCACATATGAACCAAACTTCGCAAGATTAGACAGGAATGTTTTGAATTTTATTCTTGACATTGATAGTAAAATTAATATAATTTACATAGGATTGAAACCATGTTTAGAAATATATATATCCTCATGAGAATTTAAATGTTATGAAAAAACAGGTTTGTTGTGTGGAGAAAGTTTAAATGGAGTATGTCGACACTTACATGCCATGAGATGATAAGAGTAATAAAACGTCAAGGTGGTTGGAAATAGAGAAGAAACAGACTAAGAATTATAGAGGTAAGCCTAAAACTTGTTCCAACTGTGGTAAAATAAATTTTGGGGAATTAATTTTAGGATATATAAAGTGTTACTAGTGTGGTACGTTTGGTCACAAGGTTCAAGACAACAAGGAAAAAAGTCCTAAACAATCCCAAAATGAGATAAAAGATATCCAGACAACAGTAAGATTCTTTATCTGCAATAAGGTGGGACATTATGCAAATATTTGTTAGAATAATGTTACTCAGGGTTGATATCATCGTCATTAAAAACAAAAAGGCGTGTTAAAATTGGTTGCTACTTTTTTAGTTGATGTTGACACATTTGGTGAAGAAATGGAAGCTCCATAGAGTTTGGGATTTTTTAAAGGATAACCATAAGTTCACAATTTTAGACAAACCTTTTATGGTTTTAAGTGATGTGATTATATATTATTATGGACCTTTTCTATCACTCTCTATCAGAACATAATGGTTATTTTTCTCTTCTGTATCCATGTTTTTCTACATCGAACCGAAGTATGTGTTATCTCAAGTGACCTCCATACTTACCTTTCTTTATTTTAAAGTGGATGTATTATTAATACTTTTTCTGATTTGTGATTTCAATAATGGTATTTTTAAAAGTCAAACCACTAGTTTTCAATCTCAAATTAAAAAACTTTGAGGAAGAAATTTCCAAAAGGGGGGATAATGTAACATCCTGAGTTTTAAGAAACAATGTGTCTGATAGAATACATGATGTGCCAGATCAAACTTAAACAAACAAATAAATGTTACCATTAAAACCTATTTATTAGAATGATAGGAATGAATAGTGTTAACTGAATTATAAAAATACGGTTTACACATGTATATATAATTAATTCTTTGGATAACAGATAATTAGAAATGAAAATAAATCCGAACTTCAGGAAATGATTTTCTGAAAAAACTATTTAAATGTGCACAAGTGTGTTCAATTACAAATAAATAATAAAATAAATTTTGTTCGATTATATGAATTTAATATATATGTATATAATATATTAAATATAATGTTTAAAATTTGACTTATGTGTTTTCAAGACATGATATTGGAATAAATCCCATTTTAGGCATAAAAGATTTTTTGGAAAGTAGTTTTGTCACCTTTTGATGGTGTAACTATTTTAAATCTATTTTTTGACACTAGTATAAGTTATATTTGAAAAAATAAACTTATTATTTGAAATATTATTATCAAAATTTACTTTGGTTTAATTTTATGCATTTTTATAATAAGATTGTTTTTTTAATAGTGAAAAATGCTTCATTTTATTTGAAAAGTGATTATTCATATAATTTATTTATATAGTAAAATTCTATTTTAAATTGATTTTAATTTATAATTAGTAAAATTATACATCAATAAAAAAAATTAGGTCATTTTTATCAATTTCACATTTAAATTCTATGTAAAAACATTTCAAACTTTTAATTATTTCAGTTTAAAACCCTGCTTTTTCATTTTGTCTTTGGGGATAATTTAAAATCTAAATTTTTCCATTATGTGAATTAAATTAGATAAAATTGATTAAATATTTGGAATCATAAGGAACAAACTAGTTTATTTGGTAAATTTTATTTTTAGGTATAAAAAATTTACCATGGTAAAAAAATTATTTACCATGTATAGTTAAAAAAAGAAACATGTTAAAGTTAAAAAGGGTAAAATCGTAAAATACGATACAAACTAAAACTTTTAAAGGTTATTTGAGATTTGGATCAACTCTATACAGACTCCATAATATTATTTTACATAAAAAATCATTTAATTTAATTCCACCTCAAATTGGTTGGCCTTAAATATAAAATATTCATTACTTGATAACTTAAACCCATCTCTCCATAAGTATAAATACCAACCCTCACAACCCCATTTCAACCCAAAAATCATTTTAGATCCTCAAATTTCTAATAAAAACTCTCATTCTCACTATCGCCACTTATAATTGCTTATTTTATCACCAAAATACCAAATCCAAGGTTCTTAAGGGTCTCTCAAGGAGGTGATATTCAATAGATAATTTTTCCAAAGTACCTCTCTTAATTTATTTTTTTTTCTACTTTATCCTCACATACTTCATCCATAAATGAATGATAACTGAATAATAATTTATATACTGGAGTTTAATGTTTCTAATTTAATATCTCATATCAATTTCATTTCTCATCTCCTATAATTCAAAGAAACAAAATTATTGTCCAAGTTATGTCGGTTAATCACCTTCTTAAATAATGTTTTCGTTCTTTTTTCATTATAACCATCATGGATGGACTTAAAAATATTTTTATATTTAAATAAGATTTTAATATGTATATTATAACATATTTAATATTTTTTAATTAAAATATATTGATAATAGTAAATAAGATAAAAATAGTTTATAGTGTTCGAATAAACCTACCAAAATAAACTAAATGTTTATCATTAATGATTTGTCTATTGAATCATACTCATGTAAGAAATTAAAATCATATATGGAAATATTTATACTTCTATAATAACATTAATACTATTTTATTACACTTATATATTTTTAATCTCATTTTATAATAACATCCTTATTTTTAAACAAATGAATCTATCATGAAACTATAAAACAAATGCACCCAAAACTATGAAAATAACGAAATATTATTAATGAATGGGTCCTAATACATTATAAAATCATAATATAAAGTATTATAAAAATGAATATATTTATTTGATGAGTTAATAACCTTCTTTAAATCATTATACAGTATTTGGGAACATGTTTGATGGAAGTTGAACATAAGGTAAGGGAATTTCTTAACAAAATTTCCATTATTTGGGTTAAACATATACTTATGGATTATTTCATGCTAATATTATGCATGAAATGAGTTTTTTATATCTTATGTTGTATTTAAACTTTTTTTATATGGATTTACAGAAGATACACATATTTGATTCAATTGTTTAATTTCTTGATGTGATATTTGTAAGGGATTCCATCTCAATCTTCTTTCATTGAGGCATTTCATGATTCTATGAAACTTTATTATTTTATAATTTGTATATAACAATATTATGAAATTTTATTTCCATATTTTATCTATACTAATGTTGTTTAAGGTTTTGTTAAATTTATTATTTTATGGAGATTATGTTTTAAATGTTCAAAGTGGTATGGGGCACTTGGAATCTTTAAAGATTTAATTATCAAATATTTTTCTCCATGTCAATATTCTAGATACTATTTTACATATTTATTTATGTGGATATAAAATTATTATAAATGATTTTTTATGTATATTTTTAATTTCATTCCATGGTTTTAAAAAATTAATCTTTTTATGTTTTTTTATATGAAACGGTTTTTACAACAACAAAAATAATGTTCTATTATTAACATATATGACGACAATGACTTTTCCACTATCGTGGACATTATTTAATTTTAGTATTCATTTTAAAGATTTAATGTTTCCTTAAATTAAAACCCTTATTTATCTTTTTTTGTTGTTTTAGTATTGAAAATGGGTTCTTGAAAAAAATGATATTTTTATCTGGAACTGTTTTTAGATGGGATTAAAAAAAATTCAAATGGATTTTTGATGAAATTTTTTTATTAATGATATGGTCCTTGAGAATAATATTAAATGGATGATCATAATGAATATTATATGAATGGTTGAGAAACTTTATTTCCCATGGGTTATCCCAATACTGTGTATACGAATGTGTGATCCCAATTATAACTCATAGGTGAGCTCATTATAACTTATACAAATGGATGAGCCCCATTATAGCTCATGTGTGAGCCAAATATAGCTTATATGAAGGGTGATATCCACTATATATCTCTAATTAATTGGGTCATAATGATATTGTGATTTGGATGTTTGGTTATTCTAATTAAAATGGTTTTAAAAGAGTTTTAGGTATATTATTATCTAAGTAACCTAAAGGAGTATTAATTTCTTTCTTTCGGTTTTAATGATTTTCTTTGAGAAACACAAGTTTGTGTTTTTCATATAAAAATTATTTTTTCATTCTATCAAGAAAACCTTAAATATTATTTCAACATTCTCACAAGAATAATTGTTTTCTTTCCCTTACTGATATTTTTGTGCTCATCCCTTGTTTTAATATGTTTTAATAGGGTTAAAGGATGAGTAGGGACAAGTATGAGGACAATATGAGAATTTTTATGTTATATAATGAAGCCATGTTTTATTTTAGGATGTTTTATTTGGTGAAAATAATGGATACTACGTATAGGTGTCTACTTGTAATGTATTGGTTTACTTTGTAAGAGTTTGTCCTAATTATCTAAAACTCTACACTAAAAAATCTGTAAATGTGAATTCTAGTTAAAAAAATAGAAATCTATAATATTCAATGTTTAAGGTCTGGGACCTACACCCTGACATTGTAGGGGAGTACATATCCATTGATATAAGACCCTCACCCTCACATGGTAAGGGAGTATAACTCCATAAATGAGAACCTACACCCTGGTATGATAGGGGAGTACCTCCCTACCTATCTGATCGTAATGGGGGACCTAACCCTAGACTTGGCTGGGGAGTACTAAACCCAAAATAAAGGAACTCCACCCTTGTACAATATGGGACTACCAATCTAATTATATAGGACCCACACCCTGGAATGATAGTGGAGTACCACTCTATTTACTCAATGAGTATGGAGGGATCATGCGCTAATGCGACCAGGGATATCCATCTCTATTAACTCAAAATTTCTAGAGGGAACGTTCCCATATATGATAGTGGGGCTTCATATCTACCAACAAGAGAGTTAAGGGAAACTTAGGCCCTAGTATAACAAGGAAGTAATAGTCCTGAAATCTCTCCAATAATCCAAAATTATCTCATGCTTTGGTCAATAATTGATCAGAGGTATGTCGCACTCATCATGTCTCATGTTGTAACATAGCCACAGGTGGGAGACAGGTTCCCTATTATGATAGGGGATCACCACTCAATCAGCCTAAAAATCTAGGGGTACCATATCCTAAGATTATAGGGAAGGGTAATTACCCTGACATTACTCAAGGTATCCACCCTGATCACTAACCATGATCAAGCATCAGGAATAATACATTGTGATCAAATCACACCACGTAATATCTCCAAATCCATAATGAGGTATACATCATGTTCTATGCAGAAAAAATCCTTGGATAGTTTACTCATAGGCCTAAATTTGATCCCTGAAGAATGAGATACGTTAGGTAGAAGATCCCAAGAATAGTATATGTCTTGTACTGGGGTCTACATATTGGGTGACCCCACCTGAACATCTGAATGTGTCCTCTTCCACATGTCTTGGTTGGCCATATGTGTAAGGACCCGACCCTAGTTTCATGAATTCAGTGCCCTATTTTATTACATTTTAATATAAAAAAGGAATATGTATCCCAAAGGATTGATTACTTTATCATATTTGGAAACATAATACATACATAATTTCAACATTACAACTTGAAAATAAATACAACATAGAAACTCCATTGAAAATATCCATAACTCGTAGTTTATTTATTCACATCATTCATAATATACCTCTTCATGTACTGGGAAAATGAAACATAAGAAAGGGGTGATCTCAAATTCTTAGTAAGGGTAAGAAATAAAATAGAAGATATCATAAATATAAACATTAGGCATGGTGAATAACTTAAAAACACATGCCTTTAAAAAATAAACATTAACATAATGTGGCAGAAATAATAGAAAAATAAATAATGCCATAATAAAACATAATCATGGGTATTCTACTAGTCAAATAACCACATGAACTATAAATTACTAGTTTAAAAATGAGTAAATTCAGAATGTGGTACATCATAACCATAATATCAAGGCCTTTTACCAAGACCATAAATATCTATTTTGTCAAGGCCTAGTGCCAAGACCATTGTTTGACTTATGAGACCTACTGATGCACTGAAGGGCTATAGTGGGCCACACCCAACACTTACTAAGTCCAATGAATTCCTCATATGAATGGGGATAAATACAAAAACATATTCATTCATATTAAAAATAATATATGAAATATAAATAACTTTCCCTAACATTATGAATAAACACTAACCATGAAGAGTAAATTGGTGAATGGTTTTAAGATAGCACATCCACGGTAAAAATAATCATAAAATATTTAATTAAATATGGTTGGTGATATCATAAAATATTAATCCTAGTAATAAATAATAATCAACTAGAGTGTTGAAATATATTAAGATACACTTATAAAAACGTCGAGTAATTCTTGAGATAAATACTCTTTTACTTTGAAAAGAAGAGTTCTTTTGGAAAAAAATATTTGTATAAAACCAGATGTGAAGTAAGATAGTATTTTTATAATAAAATTAGTGATTTTATAAAGTTAATGGATTCCAAAAACAGGTTACATAGTTCCCTTGAGAATATGTAAGAATTTGATAAATTCCCTTGAATTGGACTTGTATTTCGGGAAGGATTTTTTAAACATCCTTTAAAAAAAGTAACTCCCTATAAAATAAAGACGGAATATGGTTGGTACACACATATATAATATTAAAAAATAATTTATCACGAGTACTTGAAAATAAATAAGTATTTAATTGGGTTCAATATATACAAATAGTAACCAGAAAGAAAATGGAGGTTTGGGAAGAAAACCCTTACCTTAAGTCGAAAGGTGATCCTCACTTGATCTTAATGACCTGAATAATAAAATTTATGTTCATAAATTAATGATTAAAGAACCTCCTATACATATAATTTATTTATTATAACATTATTATGTTCATTCATGGCTTTTTGATGGGTTAAGATGTTCAATTTCATTGTTTGGGAGTGCTTTCTTCCTTGGTATTGATGATCAGTTTACTTATATTCATGTATGGATAAACATGTAAAATAAGAATGATTGTCCAGAATAGAAGTTATATATTATTAGTTAAAACCCATAATATTAAATGTTACTAAAATTCATTTGTTTATTGAGGGTGATGATTAATCAATATGTAAAACTTTAATGACAATTGTTTGTGTTAATTGACAGTTCTTGTTCACAATGAACTCATTTTGATTTATAAATTAATATCATGGGTAAAAAGGATTATAGAACCTCAAATAAGTTATGATAAATATATTATATTATTTTTCAACCATAAAAATTATTTCATGACTATAATTGAATATGGTAATAGAAATTGAAAACCTGTCGTCCTTGAATATGATAATTTAACACATCTCGAAGGATGTTTTCATTTCATGTATAAAATAAGAGGATGTGAGAGATGATAAATAATTATTCCTATATCATAAAAATATTCCAATACATTTAAGGTACTGGATTCATCAAAACATTTGTATGAAAGGAGGTGAGGAATGAAAAAAAATAAAGGAACATGAAATAAAAGAAATGAAAAGAGGAATTTACCTCTTGAAGTAATCTTCCTTGAGATCCTCTTTAGGGGAGAGGTTTTGTTATTTTTGTGAGACCAAAAGAATATGAACATGTTGGAGGATATTGGGAGGATATTTGAGTAGAATTTAGAAAATGAACAATGATTGAGATGAGTATATATAAGTGGGAGTGAGGGTGGTTATAGTGGAAGAGATATGTGATTTGTGAATATTTTATTCATTGTTTTATTATTTCCTTCAAGACAACCAACAATGTAGATTCATGTGACACATAATAGTAATAAGTTCATGTGAGTTCAAAAATAGTGGGGTTACATCATCCTTATATTACTTATGACTCAATAAATCATGTATTTATCATTTATCATAAATTATCGTATTTTACTATTCACCAAAAATTTAGGTATTTTAGAAATATTCCAAAAATTTACCCAAGCCATTTTTTGACAAGTAGAACTAAAAAATGAAATAAATATTTCCAAAACAAAATCTATATATTTTTTATATAATTGTTAAATAAAATCATAATTTATTCCAAAAAAACAACTTCAAAACTTTAACTCATTTTATAAAACCTTGAGATATTAGTCAAGGTCCCATAAAATTATCTTATAACCATAAGAGAATAAAGTATCAATTTATTACTAAATTTTATAAAAATACATTTTCATTTTAAATAAAGAAATTAATCATATAATTGTAATTAAAATATTTATGACATACAAAAAATACCAATAATTATACAATGATCATATTTCACATATAAGATGTCTAAATTGTATTTATACATTCATGGGTGAAGTTTCTATTTCTTTGGTTGATTTTCTATTCATAAGGGTATGTTACTATTCATCAAACATTAATATTGTCTTATCAGACTCTAAATATCTTACTGAACACAACTGTTTATGTCAGCTTTTCAAAATTCTAATCACCGAGATGGAAAAATTATGTTTACAAGATATGTTCTAACAAAGTGGTGTTTTGTGGAGACTCAATTTTTCATTCATTCAATATTGAATTTATTTAAAAAATATTGGGGTGTTACATTATACCCTCCTTAAAAAAATTTCATCCTAAAAATTACTAGAATGTTACCTCATAAAAATATTTGGGTAGTTCTTCACCATAAGCTCCTCAGGCTCCCATGTTGTCTCTTTGATTTTATGATTTTTCCAATGTATATTTACCAGTCAGGTTGTCTGATTCCTCAACACTTGTTCTTTAGTGTCCAGAATCCGGATAGGCTCTTCACAGAAAGATAGTTCAGGTTCCTATAATTTACATTTAGAAGTGACAACATGTGTTGGGTCTAACATGTACTTTCTCAACAATGAGACATGGAACACATTGTGTACTTTAGACAGCCTAAGCAGCATATCCAAATTATATGAAATAACTCCAATTATTTCCATAATTTCAGAAGGGCCTATGTACCTAGGGTTCAATTTCCCTTTCATACTGTAATGACCCGAAATTTTGAATAAATCTTGTTTCCTAATTTTATGTGTTATTTTATTTTTATACTCAACAAAAACGTTTCATTTGATAACATGAGTATAATTAAAATGATAGTGTTGGGTTTTGACTGTTATTTGACCATTGGTCAATATGACCGCTGGAAACTAAAAGTTTTGACTATTGTCTCTAAATACAAGCAATCTTGGTTAATTAATATAGAAAGAAGATTCGATGGCCTCACCCCGTAGTCTTGGACCGATCGAAGCCCATCTAACAGAACTTGGGAAGGAGGTAGCACCACTGGGCTTTCCTCTGGACCAAACCCAAGCCGAACTTCATCGTGTGAAGCTAGAACGAAATCTCCTTTGCGAGAATTTCAAACTAACAGAAATTACTACTCATGCGATGTTGGCCGAGCCTCCCTCGGATTCTCTCACCTTAGCACAGCTTACACTTAGGTCCTATACTGGTGTGATAAGGTGCTATGTAAGGAGACTATAACTGCCTTGTGTAATCCTTTGTTATCACTAAAAATTGAGTTTTCTTCTTATGATGAAGTTTATGAATTTTCAAATGTACGGATAAATATAGTATGCATATTTTTGATGAATTTTAGAAAAAGGATATTTTAAAAATGTTTATGTAAACCTTAAAAAAATAAAAATGTGTAATGATTTTCAAAAAATGGTCTTCTACAATTATGTTCAGTATGAAATTTAGAGTCTAATAAGGCCAACTTTATTTTTGATGAATAGTAAATTATGAATAGTGATTTTACGCTTAGGATTAGAAATGTGACCAAATGGATTAGTAATTTCACTCAAAGAAAGTTTTAATATAATTTAGACACCTAGATTAAGTAATGAGATTCAATAAAATGGGTAAATAACAGTTTCATAAATTATTATTCAAGTATTAGTTTTTTGGGGTGAATAGTGTTTTTTAATTAAATATTTAATTAAAAATATTTAGAAAAATATTTTTATAAAATGGATTTCATTTTTGAACTCAGAGCGTCGATATTATGTTATGGTAATTTTTGGGGATTTTTTTGAAAAAAATGAATTTTCGGTGAATAGTGTATTTATTTAAAAATTAAATTAAAAATAATTAGAAAATTATTTTTATAAAATGGTTTTCATTTTTGAAATCAGAGGATTTATATTTGGTTAAGGTGAAATTTTGGGATCTTTCTGAGAATGTTGAATTTTCAGTGAATAGTAAAAATACAGTTTTAGGGTTTCGGTATGTTTAATGACATCATAACTGTGTCATGATGATTTCATGACATATTTTAAGGGTTGGCCGGCCAAGGGTGATGAATTATTGTTTTGGGGGCCCCATGTGGCCTAACTCCATGGTAAATGCCAAGGGAGAGCACATGGTTTTGAGAAAAGCACTTGTGAGGTGTCCCTTGGCCATTAATGCCGTGTCCCCTCACTTTCCCTATATATACCCAACCTGTCCTCCTTTATTTTTCACTCCCAACTCTCCCCCAATGATTTTCTGGTCTTCTAACCTCCCAATTAGTCCTCCCAAGGTGCCCCCAAGCCCTCAAGGTCCAAACCTTTGAGTTTTAAGAGTTATGTTTTAAGGTAAGGGATCTGATCTCTCTCTTTCTTTTCAAGAAATCTCTTTTATGTAATTTCTTTTATGCTCCATGTTCTTATGTTAAAGGGTGTTCTTTTATACTCCTCTTACTTCCATTTTCATGTTCAAAAAATGAGATATCCCCTCTTAATCTCATTATTTCTTTTTATGAAGTTTTAAGTGGCACCGTTAGGCTGCCGAAATTTTTGTAACGGATTCTTTCTCCCTTCTCATTTTTCAAGATCTATTTTCATGTAAAGTATTTCAAGTTACTTTTTATTATGTTGGGGTATGATATCTAAATTTATCATACTTATCTTTTATGATAATATTATGAGAGTCCCCATTTTATCTCTTCAATTCAGTATTTTGATGTTTTAAGTGGCGTCGTTAAGCTGCCGAATTTTTAAGTGGTTCTTCACCCTTCTCGTTTTGAAGTTCTACTTTCATGTCAATTCTTTCAAGTTCCTTTTTGTTATGTTGGGGTATGATCTATATATCTATCATACTGATATTTTATGACCATATTATGAGAGACCCCATTTTATTTCTTTAATTCAGTATTTTGAAGTTTTAAGTGGCGTCGTTAGGCTGCCGGATTTTTAAGTGGTTCTTCACCCTTCTCGTTTTGAAGTTCTACTTTCATGTCAATTATTTCAAGTTCCTTTTTGTTATTTTGGGGTATGATCTCTATATCTATCATACTGATCTTTTATGACCATATTATTAGAGACCCCATTTGATCTCTTCAATTCAGTGTTTTGAAGTTTAAGTGGCGTCGTTAGGCTGCTGAATTTTTAAGTGGTCCTAGCACCTTTCTGCCTTTTCAAAGTTCTAATTCCATGTCAAGTCTTGCAAGTTACTTTTTATTATGTTGGGGTATTATCTCTATATCTATAATACTGATATTTTATGTTCATATGATGAGAGACCCTATTTGATCTCATCAATTCATTTTTGGTTGAAGTTTATGTAACGTTGTTAGGCTGCCGAATTTTCATAAGAGAAATCTTATTTTTGTCTTCCTTTCATGTTCTTCATTTCATATGGTATATTTTCAAATTTCATTACCATGTTATTAAATCCCTTATTTTCTTTCCCTCTACTGTTTTATGGGTCATTTATGAATTTTTGACCCATGTACCCTCTCTTTTCAATGTTTTCTAAAAACCTTGTAACATAGCCGTTATGCTGCAGAATTTTCGTCTCAAAATGTCTCTCACTTTATTCTAAAGATATTTTATTTTATTAAGTGAATACTCAAAGCTCTAACTTCTATATGGGTATTCACATATATACCAAGATGTTCTATTTTAAATTCTGGGATTTACATACAAGAAACCCGCTTTCCCTTTTCGTGGGTTTAAAGTGACGTAAAGATCATGTCTTGAAAGCGGTTTTTAAAACGTTATGATTATGAAATGAAACCCATTTATTTTATGATATATGGGTTATTTATGAAATTTTTGATGATGATATATGTGGCTCACATAATAATAAAGGAAAATTTAAGGGTGCGCCCTGATAGCGCTCCAATGCATTGGGTAATGATGTAACCACTAGAGATTACAATTTTCACGATATCTTGGTGAATAACCTTGGTAATTTTTAAATGACACCTTGGGGATGGACCTTGGTGATATGTTCATGATTGTCTATATTAAATGTTTCAGCCACATCTTCAAGTTATGAAAAATTTTATTTTTATTATGATATGCATCATGATTTCTTTCTCATGCCTTAATGTTCTTTTCATGACCTTATTGAAGTATCTCAAGTTCACATGTAAAATGTTTCTCTTGTTTCCCTTACCGGGCCTTCTGCTCGCCCTTTCTTTTGATGTATGTCCCCAGGTTTGAGATGCAGTAATGAACCTAGGATGGAAATTAGGATAAGCCTTTCAAGTGTTTAACAATAATGTTTTATGTTTTCATGTTTTATGTTCCTGGTTTCCAAGACACTAAACCTTAAAGATCATCGGTTTTGTGTAATGAAATTAAAGTTTATGTTATAAAAATGTGGGATGCTATAGTTGGTATCAAAGGATGGTTTAGTTATTTGTGGAAATTAGGATATGAAAACTTTAGGAAGAACCCTATAGAAAAGTTTAAATATAGGAAATCTTCCAGATATTTTGGTGAGTATTGAGTAAGGGGTTGCCAAAAAAATACATCCCTGTCTGGATACGAGCAGGTAGAGGTGGCTCTGGCACATATGTACATAGGGGTAAAACCCGAAAACACCACTTTGAGCTAGACTCGAACGGGAACTAGTACAGGACAACGGGTCTTGCTGCACTCTTGGTTATGACACTCCCGGGGGATATGCTTTGGTAAATTCATAAGCTTAGTATGAACCATTATTAAAGGAACAAAGATAAAATAAAATACAGATTCGCATAAGAATATATGATAATGGATAACCTAGTTTGAAACCTAGGGGATCAAATGTTAGGGTATACTTTTCTTCTACAAGTTATCCTAATATGCTTTAAGTTCCTTTTCATGATTATTGATTAATTATTTAATCCCCTAGTTATAATTTCTCTTCTTAGTTAATGGTGGGAAATGGAATAACATGTCCCAACAACCAATGTGATAGAAAATGTGACGATTGTCGTATTAATATGACAGAGATGATTAGGGTATTAAAAGATGATTATTATTTTGGAAGATGTTCACTATTTTGGGAACCCTATATGATCGAGGTAAATAGATTACTATGGTATTTTCATTGAGGAGTAAGGTTGACTTATATTTTGAAGAATCGATGAATTTAAGGTGGACTTATAGTAATTTAGGTTACTTATGGAAATGATTAACCTATCTTGGGGTAAATATGTTTAGGTTAGTTACTTTTGTTATAATATGTTAGGAGTGGTTGATGTTGTTTGGAGATGAATGATAAAGTTTACCTTGGAAGACTATGTTATCAAATCCTTCTTTTATTTTGTTTTCAATCTTAGTTTGGTTTCTTTTGAGGATTTTTAAGGACAGTTATTTACGGAATGGTCTATGATGAACTCTGGGTAGTACCATGGAACTTTGAAGATTTAAAAGTAGTTTCCATTCCTATGGGATTATTTATTTTTGAAGAGTTGTTTTACCTTAACCTTTCTGTTTTTGGGATAATGTTTAAAGATAGATGAAATATATGGTTAATCTTTTGTGGATTATGTGATTCTCTAGAAGATGATTCTTGTGTTTTGATGAGACCAAGTGTTTTTGAATTCTCATCGTTTGGAGAAAAGATTATTTTTGGCTAGAAACTTATTAAAGGATGAAACTCTACATGAAGGTAGGTTTATTTTCTTATGTTTCTGTTTTATGTAGTAAATGAATTCCTCAAAATTATGAAATGGAACGTAAAACAAAAACGTTGTTAGTTTACGTTTCCTACTAGGTAATCAAATACCGTTTACACACATCATAAGTTTGGGATTTTCTTATGGTTAACTTTCTCCTAATCATGTTTTCTATCACTCTCCCCCAGAACTTGACCCTTTGTTTTTTCTTCCATGTCCATGTTTTCTTACATGGGATCCTAGTATGGGTTAACTCGGGTGACCTTTTTACTTCCCTTTCTTTCTTTTAAAGTAATAATTTTACTGACTCCTTTTCCAATGTGGGACTTTCAATGAAATTTCAAAACCCAATTTTAAAAATTGCGAGGATACAATTTATTAAGGGGGGAATATTGTAACGACCCGAAATTTTGAATAAATCTTGTTTCCTAATTTTATGTGTTATTTTATTTTTATACTCAACAAAAATGTTTCATTAGATAATATGAGTATAATTAAAATGATACTGTTGGGTTTTGACTATTATTTGACCATTGGTCAATATGACCGCTGGAAACTAAATGTTTTGACTATTGTCTCTAAATAAAAGAAATCTTGGTTAATTAATATAGAAAGAAGATTCGATGGCCTCACCCAGTAGTCTTGGACAGATCGAAGCCCATCTAACAGAACTTCGGAAGGAGGTATCACCACTGGGCTTTTCTCTGGACCAAACCCAAGCCGAACTTCATCGTGTAAAGCTAGAATGGAATCGCATTTGCGAGAAGTTCAAACTAATAGAAATTACTACTCGTGCGATGTTGGTCAAGCCTCCCTCAGATTCTCTCACCTTAGCACACCTTACACTTAGGTCCTATACTGGTGTGATAAGCGGCTATGTAAGGAGACCGTAACTGCCTTGTGTAATCCTTTGTTTTCAATAAAAATTGGGATTTATTCTTATGATGAAGTTTATGAATTTTCAAATGTCCGGATAAATATAGTATGCATATTTTTGATGAATTTTAGAAAAAGGATATTTTAAAAATGTTTATGTAAACCTTAAATAAATAAAAATGTGTAATGATTTTCAAAAAATGGTCTTCTACAATTATGTTCAGTATGAAATTTAGAGTCTAATAAGGCCAACTTTATTTTTGATGAATTGTAAATTATGAATAGTGATTTTACACTTAGGATTAGTAATGTGACCAAATGGATTAGTAATTTAACTCAAATAAAGTTTTAATATAATTTAGACACCTAGATTAAGTAATGAGATTCAATAAAATGGGTAAATAACAGTTTCATAAATTATTATTCAAGTATTAGTTTTTTCGGGTAAATAGTGTTTTTTAATTAAAGATTTACTTAAAAATATTTAGAAAAATATTTTTATAAAATGGATTTCATTTTTGAACTCAGAGCGTCGATATTATGTTATGGTAATTTTTGGGTATTTTTCTGAAAAAAATGAATTTTCGGTGAATAGTGTATTTATTTAAAAATTAAATTAAAACTAATTATAAAATTATTTTTATAAAATGGAGTTCATTTTTGAAATCAGAGAATTGATATTTGGTTAAGGTGAAATTTTGGGATCTTTCTGAGAAAGTTGAATTTTCAGTGAATAGTAAAAATACAGTTTTAGGGTTTCAGTATGTTTAATGACATCATAACTGTGTCATGATGATGTCATGAGATATTTTAAGGGTTGGTATGGAAAGGGTGATGAATTAGTGTTTTGGGGGACCCATTTGGCCTAACTCCATGGTAAATTCCAAGGGAGAGCACATGGTTTTGAGAAAAGCACTTGTGGGGTGTCCCTTGGTCATTAATGCCTTGTCCCCTCACTTTCCCTATAAATACCCACTCTTTTCTCCTTTACTTTTCACTCCCAACTCTCCCCCAACTAAGTTCTGGTCTTCTTACCTCCAAAGGAGTCCTCCCAAGGTGCTACCAAGCCCTCAAGGTCCAAACCTTTGAGTTTTAAGAGTTACGTTTTAAGGTAAGGGATATGATCTCTCTTTCTTTTCAAGAAATCTCTTTTATGTAATTTATTTTATGCTCCATGTTCTTATGTTAAAGGGTGTTCTTTTATACTCCTATTAATGTCCTTTTCATGTTCACATAATGAGAGATCCCCTCTTACTCTCATTATTTCGTTTTATGAAGTTTTAAGTGGCGTCGTTAGGTTGTCGAAATTTTTGTAACAGATTCTTTCTCCCTTCTCATTTTTCAAGATCTATTTTCATGTAAAGTATTTCAAGTTCCTTTTTATTATGTTGGGTTATGATCTATAAATTTATCATACTGATATTTTATGATCATATTATGAGAGAACCCATTTGATCTCTTCATTTCAGTATTTTGAAGTTTTAAGTGGCGTCGTTAGGCTGCCGAATTTTTAAGTGGTTCTTCACCCTTCTCGTTTTGAAGTTCTAATTTCATGTCAATTCTTTCAAGTTACTTTTTGTTATGTTGGGGTATGATCTCTATATCTATCATACTTATATTTTATGACCATATGATGAGAGACCCCATTTGATCTCTTCATTTCAGTATTTTGATGTTTTAAGTGGCGTCGTTAGGCTACCGAATTTTAAAGTGGTTCTTCACCCCTCTCATTTTGAAGTTAAACTTTCATGTCAATTCATTCAAGTTCCTTTTTGTTATGTTGGGTTACTATATCTATATATATCATACTGATCTTTTATGACCATATGATTAGAGACCCCATTTTATCTCTTCAATTCAGTATTTTGAAGTTTAAGTGGCGTCGTTAGGCTGCTGAATTTTTAAGTGGTCCTAGCACCTTTCTGCCTTTTCAAAGTTCTAATTCCATGTCAAGTCTTGAAATTTACTTTTTATTATGTTGGGTTATGATCTCTATATCTATCATACTGATATTTTATGTTCATATGATGAGATACCCTCTTTGATCTCATCAATTCATTTTTGGTTGAAGTTTATGTAACTCTGTTAGGCTGCCGAATTTTCATAAGAGAAATCTTATTTTTGTCTTCCTTTCATGTTCTTCATTTCATATGGTATATTTTCAAATTTCCTTACCATGTTCTTAAATCCCTTATTTTCTGTCCCTCTACTGTTTTATGGTTCATTTATGAATGTTTGACCCATTTCCCCTCTCTTTTCAATGTTTTCTAAAAACCTTGTAACATAGCTGTTATGCTGCAGAATTTTCGTCTCAAAATGTCTCTCTCTTTTTTCTAAAGATATTTTATTTTATTAAGATAATACTCAAATCTCTACCTTATATATGGGTATTCACATATATACCAAGATTTTCTATTTTAAATTATGGGATTTACATACATGAAACCCGCTTTCCCTTTTCGTGGGTTTAAAGTGACGTAAAGATCACGTCTTTAAAGCGGTTTTTAAGACGTTATGATTATGAAATTAAACCCATTTATTTTATGCTATATGGGTTATTTATGAAATTTTTGATGATGATATATGTGGCTCACATAATAATAAATGCAAATTTCAGGGTGCGCCCTGATAGCGCTCCAATGCATTGGGTAATGATGTAACCACTAGAGATTACAATTTTCACGATATCTTGGTGAATAACCTTGGTAATTTTCAAATGACACCTTGGGGATGGACCTTGGTGATATGTTCATGATTGTCTATATTAAATGTTTCAGCCACATCTTCAATTTATGAAAAATGTTATTTTTATTATGATATTCCTCATTATTTCTTTCTCATGCCTTAATGTTCTTTTCATGACCTTATTGAAGTATCTCAAGTTCACATGTAAAATGTTTCTCTTGTTTCCCTTACTGAGCCTTCTACTCACCCTTTATTTTGATGTATGTCCCCAGGTTTGAGATGCAGTAATGAACCTAGGATGAACATGAGGATAATCCTTTCAAGTGTTTAACAAGAATGTTTTATGTTTTCATGTTTTATGTTCCTGGATTCCAAGACACTAAACCTTAAAGATCCTCGGTTTTGTGTAATGAAATGAAAGTTTATGTTATAAAAAGGCGGGATGCTATACTTACCAAATCTTATAACACACTTCCATAGATATCCTTTTAAGAAAACATTATCTCCTACTTGAAACATCATATCCTTCCTTCGATTATCAGTATATAATTTTTGTCTACTTTGAGCAACATTGATATGGCCTTGAATAGTCTATACCTTCACTATTTCTTCATTCACAAGTTCTGGGCCAACTATCTTCCTTTCACTAACTTCATCCCAACATGTTGGTGTACGACATCTCTTTCCGTACAATGCTTCATACCGTTCTATTTGAATACTTGAATGGAAGCTATTATTGTAGGAAAAAATCCACTAATGGTAAGTATTGATCCCATATACCTTGTAAGTCAAATGAACATGTTCTCAAAGTGTCTCCTAAAGTTTGTATCATCCTTTCTGATTTCCCATCAGATTGGGGATGATAATAAGTACTCAAACGAAGCTCAGTATCCAAATATTTCTAAATACTTTTTTAAAATTTCAATATAAATCAAGTATCGTGATCAGAAACTATTGAAAGTGGTTCTCCATGAATTCTTACAACTTCATTGATATAGAGTCATGCAAGCCTCTCTAGTGGAAAATATCCCCTTATTGTGAGGAAATGTGAAGATTTCATAAGTCGATCCACAATTACCCATATTGCATCATTATTTCTTGGAGTTTTTGGTAATCTGGTGACAATATTCAAAGTTATGTCATCCCATTTTCTTGTAAGAATAGGTAGAGGTTGAATGTCTCTTCTAGGATATTTTCATTCATCCTTCACTTGTTAACAGACTAGACATATGGACACATAATCATCAATTTCCCACCTCATGTTGTCCCACCAGAAATATTCCTTCAAATATCTATACATTTTTGTGATAACAAGGTGTATAGAGAAATTAGAGATTTTGGAATCATCCAAAACTCCTTTTTTGCTCGGGTATAGAGGGAACGCATAGCCTCTTCCCAAATTTCATAATTCCATATTCACAAATTACTTCATCCAACTTACCATCTTTTATAGCATTAATTTTCTTTTGAAGGTTCTCATCATCAGGATGAGAGATTTCAATAATTTCTAATAGAGATGGTTGGGAAACTAATTTAAAAAGGAATTATGTTTCACCTTCTTTGATAATTCCCATGTCCATACTTATTATATCCATGAACACATGATCTCTTTCAATCCTCATTTTTTTTAAAATTCGATGATCCTTCCTGCTCAAAGCATTTGCTACCTTATTTTTTTCCCTGGGCAACTTTATCATTCTACATAAGGACACAACCAAGTCCTTTATTTTTTGCATCAATATAGATCACAAACCCATCATTACCTAATGATAGAGTTTGGATCAGATCATTCACTAATCTCCTCTAAAATTATTTGAAACTATCCTCACATTTTTTGTCATACGAAATTAACCCCATTATGTGTAAGCTTGGTCATTGGATTGGATAAACAGGTGAAGTTCTGCATGAAATGCTGATAATAACCTATTAAACCAATAAAACAACATAACTCAGTTATTTTCATTGGAGCAGGCCATTCTTTCACAGCCTTTGCCTTTATAGGATCTATAGATATTCTATCCGTTGAGACAATGTGGCCAATAAAGGAAGCTAATTGAATCCAAAATTCACACATTCTAAACTTACCATATAATTTATTTCTTCTAAGAGTCTTCAAAATAGTGCGCAAGTGATTTTAATGATCTTAATATATTTTTTAGTATATCAAGATATTATCAATAAATACCTCCGCAAAGTCATTAAGATATTCCTTGAAAACTCTATTCGTTAGATCCATGAAAACTGAGGGTGCATTAGTCAGTCCAAAAGTTATTAATGTAAACTCGAAATGCCCATACCTGGTTCGAAATGATGTCCTTGGAATCTCTTCCTTCCTTACTAGAAACAAATGATATTCAAATCAAAGGTCAATCTTCGAAAAATATTTGGATCCCTGAATTTGATCAAATAAACCATCAATGTGAGGTATGGGATACATTTTATTTATTATTATGGAACTGAACTCCCTATAGTCAATTCAGAACCTCAAAGATCCATCTTCCTTCATGATAAAAAGAACATGGGCTCCCCATGGGGAAACACTAGGGAGAATAAATCCTTTATCACTCAATTCCCCTAGTTGTTTCTTGAGTTATACTAATTCCACAGTTTCCATTCAATAAGGATACTTTGATATAGGCTTTGAATTGAGAAATAAATCAATATAGAACATAACTTCTCGTTCTTGAGGATGTTTAGGTAAATCCTCTAAGAACACATCAACATATTCTAGCACAATAGTTACATCCTCTATTTGAACATCCCTTTCCTCACCCATAGATATTGTGTTACCTCCCTCCCCCAATAATTAAATTTAGTAGAGATATTATGGGTGGATCTAGATTAGAATATGATGGTGACGCTTCTACCCTATTGATAATGGATTATACATCAACCTCGAAAATTGTTACCTCCTTATTATTGAAATAAATTTTCACATCATGGTTCAAAATCTAATCCATACCAAGGATTATATCAAAGTCAATCACATTTAGGATTATAAAATTAGTATATAAAGCACATTTATATGACATAATGGGGACTTATTGACACATATTTTTTCAATTTACTTCCATTAAGAGTTTTGACTGACAACTACCTTATTAAATAAAATTGGAAATATCCAATTTTCTAGGAAAATTGGGAATATATAAAAGAATGAAATGATACAATATGAAATAAAGTATTGGTTAAGTTTGAGGAAATAATTAAAGTACCTATCACCACATCATTAGGAACATCAACCTCCACAGTTGTGACTACATAAGAATGGATTTTCACTATTAGTTTTCTTTGGGAAATGTTTCCCTTCCACTTTGGACAGTCATGTGAATAATGTCCCATATCCCTGAAATTGTAGAATTGAACATTGAAAGCTTCTTTATTCCCCTTGAAATCCTGAGATAGGTGGCCTTTTTATCCTCACTTGTAACAGACTATCATTCCCTTCAAAAAAGTTCCAAGGTGTTTCTTCCAACAATTACAGCAGGATAGAAGGTTGACTCTTCCTTTCTTCCCAATTTTCTTATTTCCTTTTCTAGAGTTTTCAGCAGACCTCTTCTTCTATTTCTTTTCATTAAAGTCATAAGATTTAAAAAATTAATTTTCCATCTAGAAAAAACATGATACTACATCGTCATAAGATGAGAAACTTTTGGAGACTAGAGCCATTCAGATGAATGGTTTTAAACTATTAAATAATCAATCAATATTACTCCTTCAATTATGTTTGTAGTATGCGGTATGTCTTTCCAGCCTTGTAAAGTTGGCTTTAAACTTGGAAACATTTTCATACTCTTTCTACCTTAAATTCAATAATTTTATTTCCATATCTTCTCATTGTTGTTGGTGAAACAAATTTCTATGAATATTTCCTTAAAATCCATCCATTTCCTATCATCTATTCATTCCTCCTCCTTTGTGTTTTGGATTAATGACCACCCTTGATCCACATATCCTTCTAGAAAAAAACTACCATGACAACCTTCTTTCTTTCATTACATCCCAAATTGTGAAATATCTTCTCTAGGGAAATTATCCATTACTCAGATAAAAATGGGTTTGTAGTACCATTGAATGATAGAGGTTATTGTCGCATTATGTGATCCAACATAGCTCCTCCATGTTTTGGATAATGATGCTCCATATGGAAAAGGTTATTGTTCATAACCTGAATCAATTGTCTCAGTATAGTAATAAGTTTCTCAACACCAGTCATAGCTCCATATCCAACATGATTATCTTGCATCAGAGGGAAATCCCTACATGGTACATGCGCGTTCATTCGGTTTCCATTCCTTCTACTAGGAACCATTTCTAAATAATGGAATACACTAGATTAGGTTATGAATCATAATGTATAATCTCATCATGGAAAAATACTTAGCATAAATTGAAATCCTATGAATGGATAATCCCGTAATCACAAACATGGTTTCTATGAGGAAAAATTTACATTTAAATCCTTCCTAATATCTTGTAATGAAAATTTGAATTATCCTAAAAATATCCCCTAATATTTTTAAACCAGGTGCGCAGTAAGGCCCATTGGTGTGTACCAGTATACCCCAGGTCAAGCCCAAAACTTCTTGTTGGAGTTTTCACTCTTATGTACATTTGTTCCAGAACCACATCTACTTGTAGAATCTATATAGGGATGTATTTTATAAAAATTCCCACATAATCTATTCCTTACCAATATTCCAGGATGTTCTTGTGTGTTTATCACCAAAATATATCTTAGTGTTTTGTTCCCTAAGACATGTTTTCTAAATATAGTTTCTAAATTTTCTACTAAACTTCATCTGATACCAACATTAGGGACCCGACCCTAGTTGCCCAGAGCTAGTTCCTTATTTTATTACATTGGAATACAAATATGGAATATGAATCTAGAAGGACCGAGTATTTTATCATCTTTGGAAATAAGATACATATATAAGTTCAACATTACAACTTGAAAATAAATACAACATAGAAACCCCTTTGACAACATCCATAACTCCTATGTTATTTCTTCATTTCATTCATAATATACCTCTGCATGTCCTTGGAAAATGAAACATAATAAAGGGGTGATCTCAAATTCTAAGTAATGGAAACCAATATAGTGGAAGATATCATAAACATTAGGCATCGTGAATAACTTAAAAACATATTCCTTTTAAAAAATAAACATGAACATAATATGGCAGGAATAATGGTTGAATAAATAATTCCATAATAAAACACAGTCATGGGTATTATACTAGTCAAATAACAACATGAACTACCAATTACTAGTTTCATAATGAGTAATTCATAATGCAGAAAATCATAACCATACCATCAAGGCCTCTTTCCAAGACCACAAATATCCATTTTGTCAAGGCCTTGTGCCGAGACCATAGTTTGTCTCATGAGACCTACCGATGCACTGAGGGGATATAGTGGGCCCCACCCAACACTTATTATGTCCAATTAACTCCTCATATTAATGGATATAAATATAAACTATATATACATTCATATTGAAACTAATATATGTAATTTAAATAACTTTCCCCAAAAATTATGCATAAACACTAACCATTCTGAGTAAATTGGTGAATGGTTTTAAGATATCACATCCACAGTCAAAATAATCATAAACCATTCAATTAAATTTGGTAGATTATCTCATAAAATATTAATCCAAAATATAAATAATAATCATCAAGATTGTTTAAATTGATTAATATACTCTTAAAAAACATCGAGTAATTCTTGGGATAAATACTCTTTTACTTTGAAAAGAAGAGTTATTTTGGGAAAATATTTGTATAAAACTAGAACTGAAGTCAGATATTATTTTAAAAAATAATTTAATGATTTTATAAAGATAATTGTTTCCAAAAAATATATTTTAGAGTTCCCTTGATAATATGTTATAATTTGAGAAATTCTCTTGAATCAGACTTGTATTTTAGGAAGAATTTTTAAAATATCCTTTCAAAACATGTAACTCCCCATAAAATAAAGAAGGATTATGCTTGGTAAAAAAATATAGAATATTAACACATAATTTATGATTAGTAAAAAAGAATAAATAATTATTTAATTGGGTTTAAGAGTGAAAAATATTAACCCTAAAGAAAATGGAGGTTCGGGTAGAAAACCCTTACCTTAATTCTGAAGGTGTTCCTCACTTGATCTTAATGACTAGAATAATAAAATTTAAGTTCATGATTTAATGATTACATAAACTCATATACATGTAATTGATTTATTATAACCTTATTAGGTTCATTAATTTCCTTTTATGGGTTAAGAGATTCAATTTCATGGTCCAAGAGTGTTTTCTTCCTTGGTTTTGATGATCGGTTTACTTATATTCATGTATGGATAAACATGTAGAATGATAATGGTTATCAATAATAAAAGTTATATATTATTAGTGAACAAATATAATATTACATGTTTATAAAATACATTTTTTTATTGAGAGTGATGATGAATCATTATATAAAACATTAATGACCATCGTTTGGGTTAATTGGCATTTTTGGATCATAACTAACTCATTTTCATTTATAAATTAATATCATGGGTATAAAAGTATTCCAGAACCTTAAATAAGTTATAATAAATATATTATAGTCTATTTAAACAATAAAAATTGTTTAATGACTAGAATTTAATGTGGTATTAGAAATTTAAAAATCGTCATCCTTGAATGTGATAATTTAACACATCACGGATGGTGTTTTCATTTCTCATATAAAAAAAAGGGAAAGGAGAGATCATGAAGAATTATTACTTTATCATAAAAAAATTCCAATACATGTTACCTACTAGATTCATCAAATAATTTGGATGAAAGGAGGTGAGGAAATAAAAATAAAATAAAGGAACTTGAAATAAAAGAAATGAAAATAGGAATTTACCTCTTCAAGTAATCATTCTTGAGAACCACTTAAGGGGAGAGGTTTGGTATTTTAGTGAGATAAAGGGCTACAGGATTTGGGGATAATATTGGGAGGATATTTTAACACAATTTTGACAAGGCACATGGCTTGAGAGGAGTTAATAGAAGAGGGAGTGAGGGGGGTTTTATAGTGAAGGAGATGGGTGATTTGTGGATATTTTATTCATTATATTTTTATTTCCATAAATACAAACAATGGTGTTGATTCATGTGACCCATAAAAGTAATAAGTGAATTTTAGTTCGAAAATACTTGGATTATATCATCCTTACATCATTTATCACCCTATAAATCATGTATTTAGCATTTATCGTAAATTATTGTATATTACTATTCACCCAAAATTAAAGTATTTTATAAAAATCCTAAAAATTTACCCCAACAATTTTTTGACATCTAGTATTCAAAAATGAAATCAATTTTTTAAAAATAAATTATAAATATTTTAAATTTAATTTTTAAATAAAATCATAATTTACTCCAAAAAAAACATTAAAACTATAACTCTTTTTATCACACCTTGAGAAATTAATCAAGGTCCCATAAAATTATCTTATAACCATAAGAAAATAAAGTAACAATTTATGATTAAATTTTATAAAATTAAATTTCTATTTTAAATTAATAAATTAATCATAAAATTTTAATTAAAAAATTTATGACATACAAAAATATCAACACTTATACTGTGATCATTTTTTCACTTATAAAATGTCTAAATTGTATTTACACATTCATGGGTGAAGTTTATATTTTTGGCTGATTTACTATTAATTAATTTTCATTTGGGTATGTTACTATTCAAAAAAAATATGTTTGTCATATCAGACCCTAAATATCCTACTGAACACAATCGTGTATATCAGTTTTTCAAAATTCAAATCACAGAGGTAGGAAAATTATGTTTACTAATTAGGTTATAACAATGTGGCGTTTTGTACAGACTCTATGTTTTGTGCATTGAATATTAAATTTATTTTCATAATGATGGGGTATTATAATATGAGCTTACATGATGTTTACATGGTGTAAACAACATATATCTCATCACTTGGTCCACCAGTCATGTTCTCCCCCATATAGCTCAGCCAGTCGTGTCTCCTACATGCTCTGTACCCCCAGTACATTGTGTTTTCTAGATATATGGCCTCTTGGTCATGTCCTATGCATGTGCATATGTATGACACCCATCATTGGTGTCTCAAGTCATGTACTTCCACACATCCAAGCCCCTTGACATGGCTTCCCTAACCATTTCCCTTGGCCACACGACGTTGGATCACTTCACACCATGTAACCCTGGTACAGGGTATATACTCCTCAAAAGTCATCTTCCTGAAATAGGAAGAACGCATGGGGTTTGAACCTGAACTATGCATTATGTGATCAAGAATTCTGAACGAGAATTATATATAAGCTACTCTAAATGCCCCAATTTTCACCAAAACCCACAGATCAACCTCAATGGGGACACTAACAGTCATTTGAGGGATATAGAAACCCCAAAAAATCATATAAATGGGTATCAATATTTAAAACTAAAATCACTTTAAATCATGTAAAAATAAAAAATATTTGGGTTCAATATAGGTCTTTTTGATGATCCACATCAAAAAGGAGAATCAATAGATCTTCCTCTAATCTATTCGGCCTTGGTTCTATCTATCGTCATGGGAGATCCTCCTCATCTCCCTTTTCTATGTTTGATAAGGGGGTGGGGATGATATTGGTTTATTTTTAATAAACTAATATCACTAAATTTCCTGTCAATGTTCCCTCTACTGAGCACTAGGATCTAATGCACTTTATGTCATGCATAAGATAAAACTCGTATTATTTACTCAACCTGGGTATCAGATTTTCTAATTTGAGACTCCACTCAGGAGTTTTCCCATGTTTACAAAGAAACTCTATGTGCATGATAAAATAATTTTAATATTTCTAATATCACTACACTGGGGAACTCTGAGCCCTATAATCCTGCGCCAACTCAGTGCCCTGCATCAGAAATATTCCTATAAATATTTTAATGTCGTACATGGAAAACCCCAAGTCACAACACATAGGCCCAAGTCCAAGTGTCACATGAACATTTAATTAAGTCCTTGGGGCATGAAACCCAAAATTCTAGGCCTAAAAGCCCATTATTTTACTGAACAACCCCTTTGATGAATAGTAATGCTATAGTACCAAGAATGCTACAGTACATTCACCGCTACAGTTCATGTGATAGTGATTCCCATTGCTACAATTCTATTGATGATAGAATACTACTATATTGATTTGCGAAATATCCCTTAACCATTCTTTAACCTAGGTCTTTTTGATGTAGTATTACAAGGTTTACCACTCAGGAACAACCCCAACTACACCTTTATATTGTTTTAAGTTAATCTATATTCCAAAATATCTATTTATTTATTTTAATATATATATTATTTTTTATATGGATAAATACAAGTTATGAATGGTTATAAGAGTTAATTTATAATATTAATAAATTTATTTTATGATCGTAATTTGTTTTTAATTTTTTGTGATTATAAAAATACCATAAATTCTTACGCAACATCGACACAATTTATATGGAAGAAATATAAAAATCAAGTATATTATTTTAAAATCATGAAAAATTATATTTTTTTTGGTTTATTTATAGTTCTACATGAATATTATAAAAATATTTGATGTATTAGTGATGTTTAAGAAGTTTATGTTTGAAATAAATTACTTTCTTGATATATTTTTTAAGAAAATCATGTTAATAGTCCAAAAATGACATTAATGGTAATTTATGTTAAATAATATTGTATAAAATGATTTTAAATTCATAAAAAAAATTATAACTATAAAATTTAATGGTAGGTGATCTATAATATAAAAAAAATCCACTAATTCATCTCTTAACCTTTTATCATAACTTCATTAACCCCAAAAGGGTAAAAAATGTTGATATCATGGTAATCATAAAATAGGTTAATATAAGGTTTAAACTTAGTGATCATGGTTCAAAAATCACCTAAACTTTAAAATTTCTTATTTTATGATATTATATAGACTTATATTAACCCTATATTTAAAATATATCAATTTTTCCTACATTAACATGAAAATTAATTTATATAAATTTAATAATTTTAGTAATTCCAATGGTGCCACTCTCATCTCTTATATAAGGACACCACCTATGCTCTCTTAATCACACTTCTTGAGCCACTTATCATAAGAAACCTCTTAAAATAACTATTATTAACTTTCTTAGATACATTATAGAAGTTCTTTTAAAAACCATACTAAGGGTCCTTAAGGATATATCCAAAAGAGGTTCTTTAAAGAGGAGGTAATCTTCTCAAACAAGCATTTTCATTTTAATTTTTATTCTATATCCTTAAATTCCATACTAACCATTCCAATATAATAATTTTAGTATATACCATATACTGATATGTTTTTATTTTCTTTTCATAAATTTTAACCATTTCATTTTCTATCAAATTGGGTATAATACCATTGTTTATGCATATATGCGGACTACCGCCTCCACATAGCGATGAGATTCATTTTCCATAATCGTCTTTCATGGTTGTTTATTTTGATGGATTTAATATTTATGTATGATATTTTTGGAATAATTATTCTTTTATAATTATAATATCTTATTTAAAATCTTACATTCCCATCCTTTAGAAAATGATAACATTGCTCGGGCGTACTTGTGGACTACCATCCCCATGAAGAGATGTGATTTTTTTCATTTATGATTTACATGGATGGTAATAAGGATATATTGAATGAATATATATGAAATTTAAAATATTATTAAAATTATTGAAAGTTAAATCATTATTTAATCTTCATTCATTCCACCTATTGAAAAGTAAAAGGTCACTCGTGTGTATGTATGGATTATCATCTCCATGAAGCGATAAAATTCATTTTCCATCACCACTTTATATAAATAGTTGCAAAACTATATATAATGATTAAATAAAATATTTATTTCATAATTAAGATTCTAAATATAATTATAACATGACTAAGGTGGAAGTATGAGAACCATCAAACTGAATCATACATATAAAATAGACCAATTTTTATACGAATATTCATTTAAATGAAAAATATTAATAAAAGGATAATTTAAAGTTAAAAGTGAATGGAACATATTAATTTATTTATTAATATAGTTTTTTATTATATATATAACAAATATATTCTTTTATATATGATTTTGGAACATAATAACAAAAACATGACTTGAGGTAAGGGTTTTTCATCTCACTTTTGTTTATGTGAGACATATATCATATTCACCACTTATTTAATTCATGTGGTGTTTATAATACCACTTTTATATGTTATATAATTAATATCTTTATATTCATGGTATTTAAAGTTTCATTTTATATTAATTCTTTTGTGAGGGAAATGATTCAAAGGTTACCAAAGGAGTAAGGCATTTTTATTACAATCAAATTTATTTCAGGGAATATCTATGAAAAAATTCCATTAAGGGAAATTATATTATATTAAACTTTTAATTCCATATATTATTATTCCATTAATTTTCAATTATCTTTACCATTTTTCGCTATTTGGTACTTAAAATTATCAAGAAAATGTTTTTAAATAAACAATATCATGATTTCCTCTTTTTTAATGAAATTTTTATTCTATGTCTATACTATTAAAAATTGTATTATTAAAGTTCATACATAATCATGACATGTTGTAAAAATGAAATTTTAACTACCTTTTAATTTATTTAAAAAATTTTAAAAATCAAACTTTCTAAAAAACATCCAAACAATTCATTTTTTTCTTTTTACAAAAGTTTGAAAACAAATTTTTATTTTAACATATAAGATATAAACAGGTTTTCCAACCGTTGTGACTGTTATTTTCATTAAAGATTACTTTAAAAGTTTATATGGTTCTTTTCAAAAAAAATACTTTAATATTTTATAAATTTTCAGATTTTATGTTATTCTGAAATAAAAAGTCTATTTTACTCAATAAATATTACAGCATCTTTTTAATGAATTTTCATCTATGAAAACATCATTTTATGTTACTTATGGTTTTCATGGGATATGATCCAATGATACCATATTTTTTATTTCTTTATATGGTCTATAACTATCATTATGAGCTATCTATGAAACCCGTTTATTTTCCATGGGTTATATTATGATGATATAATGAATCTTCTATGATCTTGAGTCATGCATATTTATGGTTTTTATTATGTTATGGGTGGGATCAGAATTATATATCCCTCTAATGAATTGGTTAATTAATTATATATCATGATATAATTATGGTAAATGAGTTTGTGTGCTTAATATACTATGAAAAACATGTAGGTATGTAAAGTCTACTATATATAGGAAATAGGTGGTGAAACATGGTATGCTATGTTATGATAGTCTCTTTTGTGATGTCCCGAACCTAGATGCCACTGAAATAGATGCCCCAAGACTGGTGGGCCACATGGCCTCAATCTCATCTCCCCAAATTCCTTAGGTTCATGACTATTAGAGAGGGACTAGGGTGTCTCCAGGGGGAGACTATTCCCTCATTACCAAAGTGTAATGTAGCTGATGGATGTAAATATCAGTAAATAGCGAAAACAATATAACTAAATAGAAGACATAATGGAAAATTAGAGACAACAGTAATAATAACGAAAATAACTAGAATAACATCCAAGAATACATCAAATGATGATGATATGTTATGTCACTAGAAAATTGAAAAAACATGGATACAAGAAAACATTCATAATTTGTTCAACATAATATAAAGGAATAAAAAGACTATACCATGCATCCTGAGTTTCTCCTCGGTCATCTACTATCAATCTCCATACTAAACCGAAATTTATAAAGTGTTTGAAGTCATATGATTCTTTTTTTCAACAACTACAACCATGTAATCTACATTGGGTACCAAACAACACTCAGAGAAGGTGTGAGATAAATCTCAATAAGCCACCACCAACGGTGTCTATAAAATATGGCCCAGGTAATAGAAATGTAACAGTGTGCAGGTATGCATATCTAAAGTAAACTAGTACAATGTAACTAAATACCCAAGTACCTGCTTCATCCCTAGGTTTCTGTATGAACTTGTAACCAATTCATTTAGTTATGTAATTTCCAATTTTATATTGATATGTATCATGAGGCATATCCAACACTAAGATCACCTCATGATATTATAAATAGATAAGGTTCTAAGATTTAATAAGGAAACCATGATTAATTATATTTAAAAATGAAGTTCTAAGGTAATAACCAAGGAAAAGTATACCTCAAGGGTCACCAAATAAGTAGTAACTATAGCCTAGATAAGGATAAGAGTGTAATCCAAGGATCTTTTTCCAAGGAGTTCCACAATAAGGTGCATACCTAATCCAAGGTTATCCTCTATGGTAAAACGGGGATAAGCAGAGATAGGGCCCTATGGAATGTAACCATAACACCTACTTGTCAATGATAGATCCAAGGAGTGTATCTAAGGCATCCTGTGATAATATGAAGGGATCCTATGGTGACATACTGGACATACAAGAACAGAAAAATATCGGGATCTTGGTGGGTATCAACCTATGAAAGTTGTATCCTTGAATTGGAATGGGGTTCCTGAGTGCTCATGGAATTCCCCGATAAGAATCCAAGGCGAGATCGAGTCAGTCCATTCCAGTTTATGAATTCATCTAACATTTAATTAGGTTCAATCCTTTCCTTTCATTAGTGTGATAAGTTCATGTAGCATGAAAACTTTTAATCAATTCATAATTAATCAATAAGACCATTTGGTTCAAGCCTTTCCATTCATTAGTGTGACAAATACTAGTACCATGTAACCATTTATTTAATTATTTTTACGGCATATTCCATATTCCAGGTTCATTCCACAACCTTCCATTAATGTGGTAAGGGGTGTTATATATTTTCAACCTACTATTCATTTATAGTTAAGGCCATGTCATTTACTTAGTATACTTTCCAATTCACATTTCATGTTTTGTTTTCAAATTGAAGAACGTACCTTAGGGGAGTCAAGTTTTGGGGATACATTGTATTATTGGTCAGAATGGCCCGAAGGCATTAATTTTTTATTATTTTTGATAATCCACCTTTCAAGGGATGGGGGGAACCCTTACAAGGCCTGAAGGCTCAGAGACAATTACATGAGCCATAGGTTTAGAGGGAATCACCCAGACAGGACAACTTGGAACTACTCCTCCTCTGCATGTGTCATGATATCAGCACTCCACCTTCGCAGGGCTGGTCGGCTAGATATGCTATGCAAAGATGCATAGGCTCAGTACCGATGGTAAATCCATACCCTCTCATTCTTCCAATTCCGGTTAGCTCTACTCTAGTGAATGTGCCTTCCCGGAATCCTCCACTAAAGCCTTGTCCCTTGTAGTCTAACTGGTACATTTGTATTCATGTGTTCCAAAGGGATTGGGGTCACCCAAAGGCCTTAAGGTGGCCTGGAGGCCTTGAGAATCCACTGGCTCAAAGGGATTGGGTGGCCCAAAAGCCATGCAGGACCCGAGGACCAAACTGGTGGCCCAAAGGCCCATATAGGTGAATAGTTTTGGCTGCTACATAATCGAACAGTGCCTGCAATAGTCCTCGCTATAGTACCGAACAGTATCTGCTACAGTGCCTGCTACAGGATTGCTACAGTGCCCTCTATAGTACCGAACTGTGCCTTGCAGGACTCACGTATTTATCATTGTGCATCCAAAGTGATGAACGAAATCTTATTCAGATCTTGGATGGTGTAGATTTATTGATCCCAATTTTATATATTAAAAAAACTCCAAATAGAGAAAAAATGGTTTAATCATATTGGTTCTCTTATTTGGAAGAAGGAGGATTAATAGACTATTAATGGAAATTTTGTAAACTTATCGAGAAAACTACCTTGTACACAGTTTGTCCGCACGTTTTTTCAAACTGTGCGCAAACTGTGAGAGATTTTTTGGGTATAAGGGGAAAATTTCGTGGTTAGGCCACATAGCTATGTGAAAACGATGTAAACTGGTTCTATACAGAAATTTCAATATGCATGGTTAGCCAAATCATGTGCCAATCGTGTGCTAACCGTGCAACCTACCCATTTTTTCCAAAATATGTGTTATGGGCTCCAAAATTTCCTCAAACACCCCTAATACATTTACTAACTCAAAATTAATTTATATTATGTCCAAAGTAAAGATTTAGACTGATATTTAAGGATCCATACCTAATTGAAAAACTGGGTTATTACAATCTTCCCCAATTAAAGAACGTGTCCCTAAGTTCACCTTCCAAAGGTGGAGAAACATTGTCTAAGAACAACTCTAGACATTGGGCAAGTACGTCATCTTTCCTATCCCGATTCTCGTCATGTACTTACTCGTGCTGCCATAGCACCCATACTAGAGGGACAAACCAGCCTCAGGGAGCCTCTGTGCTTCAGTCAATGATGTGTGCTAGATATTCCTCAAAGGTAGCATCAGTATCTAGCACAACTTATTTAGGATCAAAAGTATGTTACAGGTCAGCAAGATATTAGTGAAGATGTGAAACAAGAAACACACCATGTATGGAAAGGTACCTTTGAGGTAGTAGCAACTGATAGGCTACTGGCCCAATTATCTCTAGAATCTCAAACGGCCCCACAAAATGAGGCGAAAAATTTCCTTGATTTAGTAATCGTCTATGCCCTAGAATAGGAATTACCTAAAGAAAAACATAATCCTCAACCTCAAAATCAGTAGGTCATCATCGGTGAGTTGCATATGATTTCTATATAGACTGAGCAGTAGTCGTACCCTTTCGGATCATCTAAACTTTCTCCAAATTCTTCTGAATAAGATGAGGACCTAGTAGGTCCACCTCACCCACCTCTAGACATCATAGGGGTTAATGGAATGGCCTATCATATAAGTCCTCAAAATGATCCATCTAAATTGTTTCCTAAATACTTTTATTATAGTAGAACTCGACGAGAGGGATATGCTTCTCCCATGAACCGCCAAAATCAAGGACACATGCTCGAAACATATCCTCTAGAACTTGTATTTTTTTTCTTCGATCTTCCATCAGTCTAAGGGTGGAAAGATGTTCTTAAAATAACCTATATTCCCATAGACTTCTGCAATCCCTGCCAGAACCATGACATGAAACGAGAATATCTATTTGAAATGATTGTATGAGGGACCTTGTGGGTTCAAATGATCTCATGGACATATAGTCTTACCAGCTCATCAAATGAGAAAGTATCCTAAATAGTATTGAAGTGGGATGATTTTGTTAGTCATTGAATGAATACCTAGATAGAATCACAACCCCTCAGTGACCTAGGTAAGGTGAATACAAAATCAATGTAAATATCTTCCAATTTCCATTTTGGGACAGCCAGTGGTTGTAGCAATCTAGTAGGTCAATGGTGATCTTCCTTCACCTACATACATGTCTAACACATATTTATAAAGCCTTCTATATGAATTTTCATCCCATGACACCATTACAGGCATCGTATATCTCAATACATATTTGAGATTCCTGGATGAACTGCCCATTGAGAAGCATGTGACTCATTCATGAACTCTTCTATCATATCTTTAGGAACCCATATACATCCACGTATATGTAAGACATCACCTCTGTCAACATTAAAATCTAGATGTGGGTTATCTTCGGATATACTCTCATGGATAACCAAGCCTTCAGGATCTAAAAATTGTATACTCTTCACCTTCTCATGGAAGGAAGAAGTAACTATCCAGTATGAGAGGTATGATTTCTCAATACTGTTATGAAACTCTATATGTAGCTTAGAAAATAGGTCTTTTAACTTCTATTCATCACTGAATTCACATACAACCTCAGTTTGAGTTTTTTGAGATAGTGCATCTGCAACCACCTTACCCTTCCCAAGTGTATAGGTAAGCTCAAAATTATAGGATTGTATATATTCAACCCATATCCACTATCTGAGGTTCAAGTCACACTGAGAAAAGATATATTTGAGGATATTGTGGTACTTATACACAAAAAATCAATCACCCAACAGATAATGTCTCCAGCGACGTAAATAATGGAAAACTACTACTATATCCAGTTTGTGCATTGGGTAGTTTCTCTTATGAGGCCTCAACTTCCAAGATTCGTATGCAACAACTTTTTTATCCTACATCATCACGACTCCAAGGTCGATTTCTGATGCATCACAAAAGATGGTATAACCTATGCCTGGATCTGGAAGAGTCAGAATAGGTGCCTAAACAAGCCTCCATTTCAACTCCTGAAAGGTTTTCTCACATGCTTCTGACCAAAGGAACATGATAACCTTCCTTGTAAGACTAGTAAGAGGTGAAGAAAGGTGAATAAATTCTTGTAGAAAAATCATGTAATATCCATCCATCCCCAAGAAAATCTGTATATCAAACACATTCTTCGGATTCTCCCTGGATACTATAGCACTAACCTTTTCTGGGTCAACAGATACTTCTGATTCTGATATTATATGACTCAAGAAGTTGAATGTTTTGAAGATTAATTAGCACTTATTAATCATGCCGTAAATCTAATTCTATCTTAGTGTACTCATAATGATCTCAATATGTTTCTCATGGTTGCTACGCGTGAGAGAATACACTAAGATGTCTTCCACAAAGGCTTTGACAAAAGATCCCAAATAGGGGTGGAGACCCCTATTCATTAGAGCTATGAAAACAGTGGTCATGTTCATAATACCAAATGACAAAACAAGGTACTCATATAGACCATACCTACTATGAAAATTTTTATGATGTATGTTTGATGATCTGACATGCACCTGATGATAACCCCATATCATTTCGATCTTGGAGAAGACATTTTGTCCTCTTATCTGGTCGAAGAGATCATCTATTCGAGGAAGTGGATAGTGGTTCTTGATTGTAAGCTAGTTCAACCTTTTATAATCCACACAAAGGCATAAGGTTCCATCCGCCTGTGGGTAAAAAATCACTATCAAACCTCAAGAGGATGTACTAGGCCATATAAAACCTTTTTCCTTTAAATCCTCTAACTAAATCTCTGTATATTGAAGCTTTGTAGGTGTCATCCTATATGGAGAAATGGACACTATAGTTGCTCCTGAAACAATATCCATTGTAAACTCTAACTCTATCTCAAAAGGTAATCCAAAATAATCATTGATTAATACATAACTGAAATGATCCACTACTATAGGTAAATCATCTTATCATAAACCCTGATACTCCATGGAGAGATTTTTTATCTGGGTGGTCACTCCTCCTAGACCATGATGTTATTGTCAAGATATACTAGTCTATACATTCCACTCACCCTTATGTAGATAACTGATACCCTCTGGTGATGTAAAAGATACCATACACCCATAAAAGTCTACAAAATAATGATAGTGAACTAACCAATCCATCCTAATAATGAAATCAAAGCCTATCATCTCAATAATAAATATGTTCCCTAAGAAAGAGTAACTACCTACCTCAAGAGGACAGTCCGTACACTGGCGTATTGACTCTGTTCATACCCCTAATGTTGTATCTGGGGTCATTACACCATAATAATATTGTCTCTATAGTAAAATAATTTCTATGATAGATACAGTGATAAAATATTTTGAAGCACCTATATCAAATAAAGCAGATAATATAGTAGAGGCTACTAGAATAGTACCTCGTACTGTAGATAGTTCTGTAGCCTCATCCACAGGCATTGGTTGTTGTGCATGCATTGACCTAATCCATGGACTTGTGCAACAGATGGACTACCATGATAAAAAATGCTCTGTTTGTGCTTCTGGTGATTAGGGGTTTGGCTACCATGTCCATGACCTCCTCCTCAGTCAGAACTATTTTTGTTATTCTAAATCCCTTCCTGAAGCGTTGTAAAAGAACTCGCTCCTGAAGGTGGAGCTGATGCAGATCCATTTCAACTCAAATCTGGTGGAAAGGTAATTTAAAAACATTAGAGATTCCCCATTCGGTTGCAAGCACAGAACATCATTGCGTCTCTATCAAATTGAGTATTTTTCTCCCCATGTCATCCACACTGATGAAACTCTATAGAGATGACAAAATGGAAACTCTATTTTTTTACTTCCCTGATGAGAAACCTTGAGGGAATTCTTTTATGCCACTGAATGAACTACTATCCTAACACAAAAATGGTCCTTTATGCCCAGTACTATTTTTATCCCTCAGGTTACACTCAGTGATAAGATCCTGATAGACTATTAAAGAAAAATTAGGTAGGAAAAAGACATTCACCTGCATACGGATGGTGTCCTGGAGCCCATCCTCGAAACGATTAGGATGTGAAATCTCATCACCAGGTAGAAGTTGTGAAAAGTGATGTAACTCTGTAAAATGTGAAGAATATTCCATAACTAACATAGAAAGCTAGTTGAGATGCATGAACACTCTGGCTATGTCAGGTCTCAGTGTCTTAGAAAAGAACTAATCATAGAAGGGAGTTCAAAAATCAACCCACAACATACCCTGATAACGATTGTCCTATGTAATCACGTCCCACCAACACTTGGACAAATCCCAAAGCATGTATGTATAAAGATTAACTCTCCACTCTAGAGGCGTCTCTAGATGCTCAAAGATAGAAAGGGTGGATTGAAGCCTTGACTCATCAGCCAGTGGACCACCATCCCCTAAAAATGTAGGAGGACGTGGCTATTGGAATCGTAAGTTAAAATTTTCATCATAGGTGTAAGCCATTGAGAACCATGCATGGACTACATCAGATTTAGGAAACTATCATGAACTTGGGAATAAGTGCCATAATTAGGTATAGAATCTGGTGCCTCAAGTGGACTCCTAGAGGTAATATTGGAGGCTCAGGACCCACCATGTCTAAAGGATGGTCGTTGCCACCCTCCTGGCATATGATAAGAGGAATTCATGGCGGTGTTGGTCTATTCTTTCTAAGAACATGCCTCAGAACAAGATTTGGTATAAAGGATAGAATCACTAGTAGAATTTGAACATAAGAAAACTCACTACTCAAGGCATACTACCCCAACTACACTCTTAGATGGCTAGGTATCTATAAGTGCTCACGTATAAATTTCATTTCATTTTACATTTAATTTACATGTTCATTACTTTACCTATCATAAACATGAAATGTTGATATAAGTATGTGAAACCATTTCAATTTATATGTCATTGTTAATTTTATAATGGATTGTCATTTTTGTCGAATCAGTGCCCATACACCTATCACTGGAAACGACACTCATTTATTTATAGCATAATGGATCGACTCGATAAATTACTCATCCCAACCCATGAGGGTCCATACACCTCATAAATTAAGATTGGTAATCACTCAATTGAAACTAAGAATAATACATTTATAATAAAACAATAACAACATCAATCAACAATCACAGATATATCAAGCAATGAAAAGTAGTGAAATGCACCTATATGGCATGGAAATATGCATGACATGACAAATATAGGTGCCTATAATGATGCATGTAATAATTCTCCTTGCCCATATATCATTGGTCCAAGGATAAAATAAAATCCTCAAAAAAAGTAATAATCAACAACACCACATAGCATATTCATCACCCAACAATGAAATAATAACAACTGTAATGGGAAAAAGCATAAAAACAATTATAATTTAGGTAACATGGTTTTTACCCTGAACATGGGTTCACAAAGACCAATCATGGATTATGAACAAGTCCCAATAATTTAGAATCTCCAATATATTATCTCTAAATAGTAAGTAAATCAAGGAAACTATCTCTTATACCACTTTGTGATGTCCTGGACCTGGATTCCATTGAAACATGTGCCATAGGCTTGGTGGATCACATGCCCTCAAGAACATTTCCCCAAATTCTAAAGGCTACCAATTAGAAGTGAGGGCCTAGGGTGTGTCCATGGGGAGACTATTCCCTCATTACCAAAGTGTAACGTAGAAAATGGATGTAAATGGAAGTAAATAGTGGAAGCAATATAAGTAAATAGAAGACACAACGGAAAAATAGAGAGAATCATAACAATAACTGAAATAACTAGAATAACATCCAAGCATACAACAACCGGTGAGGATATTTCATGTCACTAGAAAACTGGAAAATATGGATACAATACATTAGTGATAATATGTTCAACAATGTATAAAGAAATAAAAAGAATTTCTCAAGCATCCCATGTTCTGGATCGGTCATCTGCTATCAAGATCCATACTAAACAGCAAGCAATCAAGTGTTTGAATCTGTATTCTTCCCTTTGTCAACACCTCCAACCATGTAATCTACCCTAGGTACCAAACAACACCTTTATAGGGTGTGAGATTAATCTTATTGGGCCATCACCAATGGTGTCTATAATATCTAACCCCTGTAATGGAAATGTAAAAGTGTGTAGAAATTCATATCTAAAGTAAATCAGTACAATGTAACTAAATAACCAAGTAACTACTTTATCCCTCGTCTAGTGTCTGAACATGTACCCAATTCATTTAAGTAAGTAATTAACACTTTTATATAGATAGGTATCATGAGAAATATCCAACACTAACATCACATCATGGTAGTATTAATTGTGAAGGTTCCAATATATAACAAGGAAACCATGATTAATGATATTTAATAATAAAGTTCCTAGGTAATAACCAAGGAAACACATACCTCAAGGGTCACCAACTTAGTAGTAAATGCAACCTGGATAAGGATAAGTGTGTGATCCAAGAATCATGTTCCATGGAATTCCACAATAAGGTGTCTACCGAATCCAAGGTGATCGTCCATGGTAAAATGGGGATAAGCAAGGACATGGTCCTATGGGATGTAAACATGGAACATACTTTTCAATGTTGAATCCAAGGAGTGTATCCAAGGAATCTTGTGATAATATGAAGGGATCCTACAGTGTCATACCAGGCATATAATAACAGAAAAAGATAGTGATCTAGGGGGTATCAACCTATGAAAGTCGTATCCATGAATAGGAACTGGGTTCCTGAGTGCCCATGGCATTCCCCAATATGAATCCAAGGAGAGCTCGAGTTAGGCCATTCATGTTTATAAAGCCATCTAATATTTCATTTGTTTCAATCCTTTCCTTTAATTAGTGTGATAAGTTCAAGTCTCATGTAACCATTGGTTCAAGCCTTTCCTTTCTTTAGTGTGATAAGGTAAAGTAGGATGCAACTTTTTAATCATGTCATAATTAATCAATAAGTCCATTTGGTTCAAGACTTTCATTTCATTAGTGTGATAAGGAAAAGTTGCATGAAACCATTTATTTCATTCCATTGAAGGAACATTCCATATTCGAGGTTCATTATTCTACCTTACATTAATGTGGTAAGGGGTGATATGGATATACAACCTAATATTAATTTGTAGTTAATTCCAAGTCATATACTGAGTATACTAGCCAATTAACATTTCACATTTTATTGTCAAATTGTAGCACTTGACTTAGGTGGGTCAAGTGGTGGGAATACATGGTACTGAAAATTATGCAATTAAATTTATAAACATTCCATTTAATATAGAAATTATTACCCTTTGTAAGGTCATGCTAAGGCACACCCGAACGGTGGCTCCAATGTATCAAAACATTAAAATAAAAATTGTGGGATAAAATACTACATGGGATGAATGGAGATGTTAGTGTAACAACAAAAAATTAATAATATTTTTGGAATGATCATAACTGTACAATTATAATGATTGTAAACATGGCATATAAATTCAATAAACGGCCCCCGATAAAATCAGTGGGCCCCACACGATAAATTCAAAATCAATGAAATTTAGCGATGAGTTATAAACCACCCACCTTAGGCTTATATGAATATTATACTGTGGTATTGAACCTTGATTTGGATTACATTAGAGTATATCTAAGAAAAATATAAATACACTCACACTATGATATCTCATTTGAGAGAAAAAGAGAAAGAGAATGGCTCAAGTGAACCTTAGTACTTATTGTTGCGCATCCAAAATGGAAAATGAAAAATTGATCAAATCCCATATGATGGATATCTCTTGATCCCATGTTTAGATCTTAAAAAACACCAAATAGAGAGAAAATGGGTTAATCCCACCGGTTCTTTTATTAGGAGGAATAAGGAGGATTAATAGATCATTAAGGTTAATTTTGTAAAATTTCCCTAAAAATTCGCCTAAGAACGATTTATCCCCATGGTTTTTCAAACCATGTGAGGTTTTCAAGCTAGAATGGGAACATTGTACAGTTAGGCCACACAACTGTGCACAAACTATTTGAAGTGAATCTATCTATAATTTTCAATATTAATTGTTAGCCAAACCATGTGCCAACTGTGTCCCAACTGTGAAACCTATCCAGTTTTCCCAAAAAGACGGGTTCCAGGATTCGAACTTGACCCAGAAACCCCTAAGACCATTACTAACTCAAAATAATCTGTATTAGTTCCAAATTAATGATTTAGACTGAATTTTAAAGGATCTATACCTGAGTGAAAAATTGGGTTCTTACATCAGTAGTTAACCTTAACATCTTATATGGTTTCTATGCCTATTATAATACCACATTCTTATGAAATATTGATATGCCTATGATTTGAAATTATGGATCATGATTTATTTTTAATTATTCCCCAATATCATGACATACTAATTTTTTATGTCATTACTCATGATTATGATCTATAAAATGTTTAATGTGTTTTTCTATTAATGATTGCATGTTCTCATGCCCATATTCTCATGATATGATTATATATAACCATTTATTAACAAATATCATGTTTACCCTTAATGAGAATTTACTATCACCCCTTATTATGTTGTAATTTTTTCCCCGGTTATGAATAAGGGTACTAATTTTGATGATTCTAGAAGCATACCTTATATGAATAAAGATATTAGAGATGATGAACATTGTACTTAAATAAGTTGTTTATGTATCGAGTGTCCTTTTACACTAACCCTTTATGTTCATTGGGAATGTTTATTAGGTATATATATTTTATATTCATAAAAATGATGTAATATATATGTATGTTATACCTGGGTATCTATAAACGGTATTAGAGAAAGTTTTAGATAAATTTTGGAGACTAGAATGTTTTCATGTGAGGTTAACTTAAGAGTTATATATTCCATCATGGGTTTATCCATCCATCCAAATTTAAATTATTAATAAACCATTTTAAGGGAAAATGGGAAACCATAGTTCACAAACAAGATTCCACTATGTGCTGAAAGAGATCACAAAATGATTAAACACCAGACTAAGATTACTTGACACAACTATAATATAAAGTTCCCAGTGTTGCGTACTAACTTGGGTATCTAGATCCTCTCCGATGAGATCTTCAAAGTGAGTGATCATCCTTTCCACTGTCTAAATAAATTCATTTATATTGATTTTTCTCTAATTGAATCCTTAGTCTATTATATGGTATTGTTTATCTATACACACTTCTTGCTCCTCATTGGAATCAACTTGAAAACATCATTCATAAATTATTTTACTTTCCTCTTCTGATACATTGGGTCGAAGAGCTTTTTCAAGCATTTCATCCATGGAGTGTAAGATAATTTTCAAGCATTCCCCATTTTCTTATTCCTTGTATCTTTTATTCCTGCTAGATTCCTCACTTTCTCCATTTTATACATCTTTTATTTCCTTGTTTCTACCCTTCTTGGCTGACCTATTATCCAATGGTATTGGAAAGTGGGAGTAATCCTTGTGTCCCTTTGGTTTTTTCGCTTGAACCACATTACATTTCCCTAAGTCTCCAATGAATTTTTTCCTTTCTTCTTTCTAGGACTATGAGGACATTTTCATTGAATTCGGTCCACATTATTCACTGAGGGGTGACTATAGCTGTAATCACCTAAATAATCTTCTTCTTGAGGTAGTGGTGGATCTTGGAAATCCATACCATCAAAACGGTTCCCCATCTTTATCACTGATACTTCTTTGAGGTCCCTCTGCTTACATAGAGACTCCTTCTTACTAGTTTCATTCTCCAAGTAAGTTTTCTCCCCCCCTTACCATCCTTCATATGAAATTCATATTTTTCACTGAGGGTGTTTGGGTATAAGGGTCCCAATACATTCACTCGGTCTAGCCTCCCCTATACATGGTGAGAATCTATTGCAGCCAACAAAAAGTACTTTTCGTGCACCATTTAGAAGCATGTGGGTTGCTCATATCCACGTCCCATAAACTGGGGTTTCTTGTTTGTTTCATCCAGACTCAATCTTGAGATCCACCGAGAATTTAGCCATTACTCACTATCAAGCTCACCTCACCTTCATCGTTGGATCCGGTTATACCTGGTAGATCCACCATAGACATAACTAAGGTATCTTCCTTATCTACTCTGTTTAGTCCGAAATCATATTTTAAATGGGAAAATATATCCACTACCTATGGCTCTTCCTCATTAGCCTTCACAGACTTCACTTCCAATAGAGAAACCAAGGGAGGCCACTTCTCGATCTAATCCTCCTAGGTACTGGACTCCACAACTAGAAATTCTTGTTTCCTAATGTGTTCCTACACCTTTGGCACAAACCTGCTCACCTCCTATTGCTCATCCACACCACCAATATCCATCACACTCTTGTTCAATTCAGGATCACCTTGCACCACATACCCCTCATTTGTACTGATCATAGATTATCTATCCCTAAGCCCGCAATGATAGAAAGAGACCACATGGACTGACATGTGACATCCCAGGTAGATCTCAGACCATGATTCAAAAACTACCCATTGTTTCCATCTGAACTCTTCTCCGACCAAAATCCATAGCCACTCTGTAGGAGTCTTTGAAACATCAACCTTGACACATATGTTAGGGGATATTGGGTGACAGACCACCGACATTCAGCTATTAGAGCACAAATATCTTCTGACCATATTTCCAAACATTTTTATAATTGATGGGTTCGGGAAATAGAGTGGAAAATCTAGAAATCTTACCCATGCTGCAGACAAAGGTGCATGGTGGTTCATGTTGAGTTAAAAAGACCAGCTTGGAAAGTAAAATCCACATTTTTTTATAGTACGCGGGGCTTTAGACCATGTGATGGTCAAATAATCCTCCAAGGAGAAACGAATCATCAAGTGGTGCCAATCGAAGAGATCCAACACCGTGTGGTCTTGAAGATCCCAAGATTCAAAGACAAATCTACCAAAAGCATCAACTAAGGAATGGAGACCCCTAAATTGGGCTATAAACATCAACCTATGAAGATATAAGGCTTTTTTGAACTCTTTCGTAGAAATCTTGAGATGGGGTGAGTTGTTTTGAAGGTCAGGGACCATAGGGAAAAGCAGGATCCATGGGAAGGGAGGAAGGAAATCCCATCTTGTGAAAGGGGTAAAGTACTAAGCCAAAAAAGATGAAGGTAGGTCATTCCCCTCTCCCCCCATCAATGATGAGGGGATCGGAGCCTTGGGAATCTCTGCTAGGGCATCACCGCCGAAGGCCGAGCTCCGTAGGGCCACACCCACAAACAAATATACCATCATGGATTATAATTTTAAGGTTTATCATAAGTTCAAATTCAAAAAAAAAACCCATTTGAGGTTTTAATTTATGGTATTTAAAGGTGATTAATGATATTTTGGGAGATGTTTTATTGGGTTGGGGTATAATAAACTCTTAGGTTTAACATGTATAATTATTTTAGAAGAATGTTATTGCATTTTTATGGATGAAAGACGAAAGGAATGAGATAAAATTTGAGGTTAAAAAATTATTTAATGTTGAGGTCAATGATTTTAACTAGGATATAGGGCCATTTATTTATGAAATGATCTAAGTTGAATATTTGGTGTTATTTTTAAAATTTTAGAGTTAAATATAATATTTCTTCATATGAATGTTTATTCTTGTTTAGTATTATCTTACCTTGTTCTTACCATTTTATATTCAGTAAATATAGGAAGGTTATATTTTTATACATTTCTATATCCTATAATATATTAAAAATTTATTCTCTAGACATAAGAAATATTTATCATATATTCCCATTTGATGGAATATGGGATGATATAGAGGTGGAATCATATTAAAAATCAATAAAATAATAAAATTGTGTTTATAGACCCAAAGGAAATTAATTAATTGAATTTGAAAATTTAATTAGTCAAGATAATAAATGAATCCCAAATAAATTAAAAGTTTAACTTTTTTACAATCATTTATTATGAATTTATGATCTTCTTTCTCTCTTATTAATTCATGATTTTTTGGTCATTAACTTTCTTGTGATCACATTCTCTATCACTCCCTATAATTATTTAGACATTAATTTTCTCATCCATGTCTATATTTTCACTACCCACTAATTTTATCTTATTTTGAAACCTATTTATGTCTTATTCTAGATTACCTTTATATTTCACTTCCCCTCTTTTCCAAAGGATGTTTTATTAACCCTTTTTATGATGTGGGTTTTCAACAAAGGGATTTTAAAATATTAAACCCTTGAATACCAAGATAAATAAGAAATTTTGAGGATGTAATTTATTTATGGGGGTATAATTTAATACCCCATGGTTTTTAAATAATACTAATTTTGATAGCATATAGGACATGCAACAAAAAACTTTAAGAACGTTGAAATATTATTATTTAAATATGGTTGTATAACTTAGAAGTTGTATTAGAGGGTATGAAAAAGACTATCCGCATTATGAAATAAATGTGTGTGTGTGTGTGTGTGTGGTTCCTAATAATTACAAATTTATTCATTAATTGTTAGTAAATCATCACTCAATTTTTAGTAAAGTCATCTAATGCGCAAAAAATACGTTTTCTTTAAAAATAGTTTTTATCGATTTTGGAAAGAGAATATCATAATTAATTTTTGAAACATTTAAAAAATATTTGATAAAAATTATATCATTTTTTAAATCAACATCTTATAATTATCTGGGGATGAAATTTTTATATTTTTATAAAAATATTTATTTATTAGTGAATGGTGAAAATATCAATTTTATACAAAACTGTGTTTTATTTTCATGAATTTAAAAATTACCATCTTTTGAATATGTTTTAAAATTCAATTAATTTTTATTTTTAAATTATCCAATTAATTTCATTTTAATTTATATTATGATTAATTTTGGTTTAAATACATTTTTATACTTAAAAATTAATTTTACTTGAAAATCATTTTTATTCGTGTTTTACATGATTATTTTAAAATATATTTATGAGAATTATAGGAATTTAATTTGATAACATAGATTATATATATATAATCATAATTTAAAATTTTGGTAAATATTTTATCTTTATGATTTATTCATAATTAATAGTAACCTTGGTGAAAATGGTTTCACCACGGTAAGGGTAAAACAAGTAGAAAAATGTTAAAACTATTTAATAGGGTTTAAAAATCATTTTTACACTTTAATATATTTTATTTTATGAGTTTAATTAAAAATACCCATTAATATATTTTAAAATATGTCATTTGGGTTCCATTTGTGTTTGATAAATAATTTATATTATTTTATGTTAAGGAATATTCCAAAATTTCTCTTTCTTGCTTTAAATCTCTATAATATTTTATGACGGGGATGAAAATAAGTTATGAATGTTTATAAAATAATATTTTTAATATTAATACATTTATTTCATGTTTTTAGTTTATTTTTAATTTTTTTGTTAAATATTTATCTTAAATGACTACACAAAAATGACATAGTGTTTATGCGAGGAGAAATATCAATTAAATGATTTTAAAAAATTTAAAAGTAATATTTTTTGGGTGAGTTATGGAGTTTGATGAATTTTTTAGATATATATAGTGTATTATTGATGTTTTTAAAGATTATATATTATTTAAACTATAATATTTATGTTTCATAAAGTCAAATTGTGTGAATAATCTTGAAAATGAATTTTATGGAATTTTATGTTAAATAAAATTTAATTAAACAATTTAAAATTTATATAAATCTAATATTTATAAATATTAATGTTATATGTTTTATACTATAAATAATTCCCCACTTATGGGTCACTTTTCATTTTATATTAACTTTCCCAACCCCTAAAGAGGAAAAGACTTTGATATCATGGTAATTATCAAAAGGTTTAACAGGGGTTAAAACTAAGAGATAAGTGTTAAAAATATACTAAACTTGTATAATTTTTATTTTTTTATATGATTTTGACTTAAATTTACCCTATAATAAATATTTTTCAATTTTTACACTTTAACATGAAAATTATTTTTTTATTAATTTAATACTTAAGTAATTCCAAGGGTGCCTCTCTCCTCTCTTATATAAGGACACCACCCCTCCTCTCTTACTCACACTTCTTGAGACACTTATATAGACACAAACCTATCCTAAAATCTTATTAACTTCCTTAGATACATTTTACATGTACTTTTTGTCTTAAAATACCATCCCTATTGTTCATAAAGAGGTATCCAAAGGAGGTTCTTTAATAATGATGAAATTATCTCAACCGAGGATTTTCATTTTATTATTATTACACCTCCTTAAATTATTTAAAAAATTCGAAAATATAATAAAATAAATATCTAGCATTGTAACACCCCGAGAGTTTATGAAAAATATTCTTTTAATTTCATTAATTTCTTGTGTTGTATTCTACACCAAGATTACCTTGCGCTATACGCAACACCCTATTAGCTTGCAGTATACGCAACACTATTCTTGGATCATGTTACACACAATTTTGATAATAGTTATTCTACACAACATTGAGTATATTATATATATATATTTATATTCAATGTATAAATGAAATATTGTTGGATTCTGTTATACGAAACAACGAAGGATTATTTCTCAACACGCAATCCTGACTTGGCTTGCATTACACGCAATCGCGACCTTCCTCGATAGCGTGTGTTGTACGCAATACTGGGTTTTAATAAACAATGATATATTATTATAATATTGTCATGAACTAGCCGTTATGAATAGTGTCAACTAAATTTTTAATTTTATAACATTATTATTCATATTACACATTTCTAGAACATGGTATAAGAACAAAATACATTTTTCGGGTAAAATAAGTATTTTTCAAAAAATGCAGTTTTGCCGCCTTTTGATGGCACACCCACTTTAAATATAGTTTTTGACATTTTTATAAGTTCTATCTGACAAAATAAAATTCTTTTTTTTAATCAAGATATAAAAATTTACATTAGATAAAGTTTTGATATTTTTCCGATAACTTTCATATTTTAATGAATAGTAAAAACACGCTATATTTTAATTAAAAACAACTTTTTTCATTGTAATATCTTATGTGGTTAAATTATAATATTGAATGGTCTTAAAGTATAAATAGAATATATTTTTACCATTTAATATAATGTATGTCATTAGCATTGATTTTACCTTGAATTCGTAGGTTAAATCAATTCAATCTTTTGCAATGTTTTAAAGAAAACCCGTTTTCTTTCGACAACGGGATTAATTTTAATTTAATTTCTGAAACTTTTGTGTATTGAATTTGAAAAAATGGATTCCATATTTGGAATCAGTGGATCCAAATTATGTTAATAAGCTAATTTTTATTTTTGGGAATTATGAATAGTAACTACGGTAAATTTTATTTACCATAGTTAAAGGTAAATCGGGTAATTAAGGGTAAATATAATATTTTAAAATTACCCTAACAAATGTCAAAATCCTATTGGATGACTAAAAGTCGAACCATATCACCTAAGGGTCGGATTAGAATCATTTAATTAAATTTTGTCAATGAAAATAATTTAATTATTATTAAAACCAAAGAATGTGACAACATGTCACTTTCTTAAATCTTATAAGTATAATAATTTTAATCTAGTGATAAACTTCATGAAACTTCGAACATGAATAGTATACAGAAATCTAATACAATTATATACATCATAGGAATTTATTTAAAATTTTTAGGGATTAAATAATTATCATTTATTATGACACAAAGATGATGCAGTAATTGTCTTATTAATGAAATATTGACATAATTGATGTTATAAATGCCCAAATAAATGTAATTTGAGACTTTTTATGACTTAAACTAATTTTATAGGTTAATATGACATGTTATTGTTGATTTAAGTAACTTTTTTTGAACTTATAATTCTATTATGAATTTCATAAAAATCATGTACCAAATAGTGTCAAAATTGACATAAAATAGTTTTTAAAACAAATATTATATTATTAATTGTTATTTTATTCTTAAAAATCTAAGGTTCGGCCAAATGACTTATATAAGATTATATATATTAATAATAAACAACTTGGGGTTCTTTTGGCTTGATATAGTACGTTTATTAACCATATAGTGTAAGAAAACAAAAAGACACGGTAAAAGTTAAATTATTTAACTTAGAGTTAAATATAATTGATAAGGTTAAAATAATAACCTAAACTTGTCTAAATCCTATTGGATGAGATGATTTCGACCCCTCCCCACTTTATCCTAGAAATAAATCAATTTGGAGCTATTTAAAACCGAACTTGACTTTATAATAAAATAATATTTTTAGTTATCCCAAAGGAGCCCCTCTCCTCCCTTATAAAAGGGCACCTCCTCCCTCTCTTCCTCACACAACATTGAGCCTTCAATCTCGTCCAACTACTGCCAAATTCTCTTCTCCACTTCCCTAGAAACATCCTAGAGGTTTTTGTCTTCCTCAAAGACCAATTTTAGTTCCCTAAGAGGAGGTCTCAAAGAGGCGCTTCAAAGAAGTGGTAATTTCCGTTACCAATTCTTTCACCTTTATTTCTTCTTCCACTTCTTCTTATTATGTTGTTTCATAATTAAGTAATAACATAAGTATCACTCATATACGGATATGTTATTATAAGTATGAAACAATCCTATTTCACCATCTATCCATCCTACGGAAAACAAAATCACTGCGCGTGCGTACGTACGGAATACCGTCTCCACGCCGTGGTGAAATATATTTTCCACCACCACCTTACTTGGATGGGTATAATGGTGTAAATAATAACTATATATTATTATTTTAAAGTGATATTGATTCTGAAATAGTATACATACACTCCAATATAGTCCCACGATCATGAGAACGATATCATCACTCGTGCGTACGTACGGACTACCGTCTCCACGACGCGATGAGATTCATTCTCCACTTTAACCATTCATGAATGATTATAAAGTATATATAATAAGTAATCATGAAATATATGACATAATAATGATACTGGATTTATGTGTATATATATGTATGTCATCTACTTAATTCCGTTCAACTCAATAAGGAAACGAAAACAGCGTTCATGCGTACGTACGGTCTACCGTCTCCATGAACGGTGTATTTCTTTCCATTTACTGATTTATTATATATATGTATATTCTGAATATATATATATATATAAATCATGTTTTATATTCTGGAATTAAGTAATCATGATCTATGTAATCATATGAATAATTACAAGTCAAAACACGGACGACAAATGAAACAATTTTACCCAAAACGCTCTTTAACATGGAATTTTCAAAAGAACGGGTAATATAAAGTCATAAGTGAAGCATATATGATATCATAACAATGAATATGACTCTGTAATAAGTCAATGACATTATTTAAATCATTATACAGGAGGTTCGGACACTTATGAAGCAAAACGGACCTAAGGTAAGGGAAATCTCTCAATCTCAATTTTTATCCGAGATTGTTTATACTTCAGAATTTACTGGGGAATATTTTATCATCCACATCCATGTTTTCTAAATATATAATATTTATATCCTTATAAAATATTTTATATCCAATTTTACCCTTCGGTGAGTTTTTAGTAAAATATATGAAAGGAATCTTTAGTCATTTTTCGTACGAGGTACTTTTTGACATTTCCGACAAAAGTATGAAAAGAATGTTTTTTTAACTTATACGACATGAATGGATTTTTAAAACATTATTTCCAAGAAGAATCCTTTACAAGTTTTCAAGTTTATTTTTAATCAAACTTATTTTAGTTTAAATTGTATGACATGTTAAAAAAGGAAAAATGCTTTTGAAGAAGAAAGGATATTTTCCTCAAGAATGGAGTTCAAGTGTTTTATCAAAATTATTTTCCATCTAAGATAATAAAGGGTTCTGTTTTTATCCCTATTATTAAATTGATTTGATTATGTTGTGATGGAATTATTGTTATGAATTCCTTTATCTTATATGAATTGTTTTATGATGTCATGATGTTTAAGATTCCCATTTGTAATACATGGGTTATGCAATGATGTATGATTTATGATTTTGTGGCACACATAAGAATGGTATAATTATGAGATGGGTGGGACCTATATCTCCCTCCAATGGATTGGGTAAAGATTTTATATCTCATGAGATAGACATGGCTGGAACGGTAGGTTATACCGGTTCAGTGAAACAGGACTGAAACGAGGGTGACTCAGTTCAGAAAGGGACTTTGTCCACTAAGATAGTCTTGGCAATGAGTCTTGACTAACAAGAAATGATTCTCTATGATTATGTGTGTATGCCACAAAGTTTAATGTTTTAAGTTATGATTATTGTGATTACATTTCACTGCCATGAGTTATCCCAAGTTATGAAATTATGATCTCTTTTACAGGTTAAGATTTCCAAAAGTTATGTGCTTATGTATATGATGTGATTGATATTTCTTTTGTTTACCCTTACTGAGCATTTGAGCTCACCCTTTTATGTTTAATTTTCCCCAGGATATAAAGAAAGGTTTAGGTGTTAAAAAAAGATCTTTATGGGAGATGTTTAAGATCTTTCACCAGGATTAGAAGATTATATTCCGTGTTTCCAAAGACACTAAACTATTACGATCCTTGTGTGTGTGTTTTTGTTATGTACTAAGTATTCCGAAAATGTAATGTAATGTCAATGTATGTCAAGCTTCGGGTCTCTACAGTTGGTATCAGAGGAAAGGTTTAGTTAACCTTTGGAAACTAGGATGCGAAAATGTTAGTGAGATCCCTAGAGATATTTCTAAGGTATGTCTAGGAATGTCCCTAAGGATAAGTGTACGTATAGGATATAGTCCTAGAACTACGGTAACGATCTTTGAATTTAACATAAGATGTTTGTCACACCCCGACTATGCTTTATTTTAATTTAATTATTTCTGGTCTTTCTTTTGAGTTGCGGTTTGAATTGGTTCTAATTTAAAATGGATTTGGGATCTTATACGGGTGTGCGCCCGTACGCGCGACCATGTGTAGCACCCAACCATAATTGGATGATGTTTTATTATTAAATGTGTGATTATTTGGGTGCACGACCTTGCACACGACCGTGCACGTTGCCAGACCCGACCCGAGTTTTCATGTTTTGATGGTAAATTAGTATTTTGGCTTGGTAGTGTCCAGCATACGGGCAAGGAACGGGTGAAGTTGCATGGCTTCGTCAGATGTTCGTGCGACCTACCCGATGCATGGGTAATCAATTAATTAACGAGTTGAATAATACTTTAAGCGCAAAATCAAATATGAAAAATGATTAATTAATTCAAGAATTTTTTTTCTATGAAAACAATGATAATTATATTGGGATTATTAATAGTATTTTATTATTTAAGTTAATATTTTAATTGGTTAGATAATATTTAATTAATACAATGGTTGTAAAATTATCTGTGTGTCACTTTTTATGTTATTACTATTATTATTAATTTTGTTAAGATTTTAATTAGGTTGTATCTATTATTATATATGTGTATATATATATATATATTTTAAGTTATTGTTATAAGTTTTTTTAAGGTTTTTTATTTCCTTTATTTTTCCCCCCTATTTATCTACCTCTCTTGCGCTACCCTCTCCCCACGCGGATTCCCTTTCCCCCTTCAACCCTAGCCGCCATATCCCTTTCCCCCTTCCCTCGGGCTGGCACCCTCCACTCCTGCTTTGCCGCACCACCCTCTTCCAACAGGTCCGCCGCATCCTCACCGACCACGCTCCACCTCTCCAGCCTCCTCACCCGAATGCAAACCATTCCGCTCCAAGGTCGCATCTCTCCTCCGAACCCTAACCGCAGCCGCAACACCTCTCCCCTTGCTTTCCCCTCCAGCGCGGACCACCCCCTCCCTTTCCGGCGAACCAAAGCAGCACGACCAGCTGGTCCTGCTCCCATCCGGCGACGCCCCGTCTCCCTCTCGCTCCTGCTCGGCACAACCCCTCTGGCCTCCTCAATGCACACCCCCCTCGCACTGCTTTCCTCTCAGCTGGACCACCCAGAAAAACCAGCGCGCATTGCCCGTCCTTGCGCCGTACCTCCTCTCTAATAGTTCCCCTAGCACCCCACCGACCTATTTCGGCACACTGAAACCCCCCTGCGCACTCCCCCAGATTCATCCGATGCTTCAGCAACCTCCTATCTTGGTTTCGCCTCTTTCCAGTGGTCCCCCAGTTGCTTTTCCGGCACCGCGCAAACCCCGATAGCCTCCTTGGAGCTCCGACTGGCCTCCGCAACCCCTTCCGCAGGTATGTCTTTCTTCGAACGGTTCTTTCTTCCCTTGGTAGAATTGTGTATTAGTTCTTCATGTTGTTTGAGATCCTTTTGTGGTGATTTGGGTTCAATGTCTAGTTTTTAGCGTCTAATCTAAGTTGTTGCGATGCGTTTGGCGGGTGGTTGGAGCTTGCGCACCAAGTTGTGATGTTTTTTTCTACATTCCAGGTAGGTGGTTTTGCATGCTTAGGTTGTCTGATTAATTGGTTTGCAGGTTTATTTAAATTAACATTTCCATTATCTAAATTTTGTTTTGAGTGTTGATTTTAGCTGATAGATTTTATTGATTTATCTCACTAGTGGCATGTTTAGGTTATTTTGGTTTCAACTAAGTCGTGTCTTTAGTTTTGAATAAATACAGCGTTTGAAATTTGTATGCATTTGGTTTCAAAGAAAATTTGAGTGGGTTTAGTACTGTTATTACGATGCCTTGTTTTCTTTAAAATCACTAAACCAATTTCTCTAATGTTTTATAAATTTTAGTTTGATTCTTGAGATTGTATAGTTTATTAACTTGTGAAATTCATGCACGTTGTGTTCTGTTTCTGAAAATCTCTGTTGTGCGTTAGACCTTTAAATGATTGTTTGTTTATTCATTTATATTGAATGTGCAAGTTTGGTTGACTTAGTTTGCATTCAAGTATGTTATGACTTGAACCTGATGCGTAGGGTGAACTTTGAATATTGAGCACAAAAGGGGAAGCCTGGGTACTAGGTGGGCAGACTAGAACTAGTGCGCTAGTGAACCGGATGAGTGTCGTCCATGTTTCACTTAGCTGGATTGACGATTGCAACACTAACTAAACATATGATATCTGAGGGTCGTGGCCTTCTAAGCCACGTGTTCTGAGGGTCGTGGCCTTCTAAGCCACGTTATCTGAGGGTCGTGGCCATCTAAGCCACGTTTCACCGAGACACGACGTTCTAGGGACCCACACAACTTTAGTACTTTAGGGCCTCTCCCACTTTTGTTGCTCCTGTGCGATTATATACTCATCAATGGTTGGTTTTGGTAGCTTTTGTGGTTTCAAAAGGTGAGAATGTTTCATTTTCTTTCAGTACCAGAAATCCCCTTTCCCTATTTTTGAACTGTCTTTCTTTATTTAAAACCCGTTTTCTTTAAAGTGTTAGTGCATTTATTTATTTTCTCTAAAACATGAACCTGCGAACTGTTTTGGTCATCTAACCTTTTCATGCGAAATATTTTCTTTGGTGCCAACCTATTGAGCGATTTCTCACACCCTACTTACACCCTTGGGTGTAAGTAGATATGATTTTTTCTGATACAGGGAAAGACAAAGGTTTTGAGGACGGTGATCCGAGTTATTAGCTGCTATTTCTTGGCGTGGCGTTGAGGTGACGGTTTGAGGGTGCGATCTCTCGTTGGGTGACAGTCTCTGGGTTGGTTTTTGGTCTCTACACTTTCCTTTGTGTTGCTTGGTTTTTATTTATACCTATGACTCAAAACTTGGTCATGTATAATGGTTTGTTGTCAGCGACCTTTACTATTGTTTTGGTTTACTTTGTTGGATGTTTATTCGGGTAAATCGTTCCCACTCTTTTATTTTGATACCCGGGCACTTGTGCCAGCCCGTGGGGATCGGAAATGCCCTTCGGGTCTTGCCGCGGACCGGGTCCGGCGCCGGGTCAGATAGCGACCCAGCCTGGTTCGTGACAAAATGGTATCAAAGGTGGTTTTGTTCTTGTTATTTGGGGTATCAGGTAGATCGGAGATAGGATTGTCGGTACTCGAGGGGTAGGTGCGGGAAGAGCGTTGCGAACTCTTGCTCGTTCCGATCCTCGAGTAACCAGGGGCAGTCCGGGATCTAAGTTTTGGTTTCGGTCTTTGTGGATGGGGGATGACAATAGGAGTAAACCAGTACTGCGCGCGGTCTCACATGGAGTAGCGACCCATGTGATGCTCAAGAGTACGGTTCGAGACTCTTAGTGGTTGGTTCTTGCCTAGGTCATGGTCTGCTAAACCATGTAGCCGGGTTAGACACGACCACTAGTCCTCCGCCCAGGTGTTTAATGTTTGTGATATCTTGCTCCAATTTTGGGATTGGCGTGAAATTGTTTTCCTTTAAAAAGGAAAGCGGACTTTGCTGCTGCTCTTATTTTATTTTGGGGTGCGTTTCTCTTGGACCTTGTTTTTGAAATTTGGCGTTGATTTGTCGAAGTTGATTTTCTAAAAGAACGTTTTGAGTTATTAGAAATTGAAGTGAGTTATTCTTGAAATGGGAAGCATTTTTAAAATGAGTCTCAAATTTTTGGAATGGTTTGAAAAAAATGTATTTTTGGAATATTGGTGATGTTTTATTTTTGAAAGCAGAAGAACCTTGCTTTGTCCAGTGGTATTCCTATGGGTGCTCGCATGTGCGTGTGGACTTGATTAATGGCCAGTTGATGAATCGTGTGGATGGGTGCGTGAGTGGCATAAAAATTCATATTTGTGAGGCACCATGGAATATCAGTGGTGGTTGATTGATTTATAAGGTTTCTTATTGTTTCCTAGAAAGTGGGCCTTTTTCTTAAATGGGATTTTGTGCACAAATGGTTTTGAAAATGAAAAAAAAATGACGTTGTGTTTAGAGTAAAGATGAATTTTTAAAATAGCTTTTGGGCTTGTTGCGCAGTGCTTGGTTTTTCAAGTGAGTGTTTTTCTTTGAAAATGAGTTGATGTTTTAAATTGGAATTATTGGATTTATTTCTGGAATGTTGATGTTTATATTGTGATGTGCTTGGATTTGTGGAAGGTTGTTTCATGTTTCTTGTTTGGGATATGCCCCCTAGAAATGTCTCATAGTTTCTAGCAGGTCTCTCGCAGTTCTTGGCCTGACCCAGACTCTTAGTGGAGTGGCAGAGTTGGGTTCTGCTTGGTGGCGTCGACTGTTCGTAGACGTCGATGTCAGTTGGATGCCAATGAGTGATTTGGGAAATTTGAAAGTGTCTCTGGTTTTGGAGGAACTCCAAATGTTGTGCAGATGTAAGATTTCCTCGAGTACGTCTGGTGGAGCGGGACTAAACTAGTGAATGGTGATCGTTTCGTTTTCGTTGCAAATGAGGATGTCATGAGCGATCCTCAAGACTAGCCTCATTCCACGATTGTACCGAAAGAAGCGAAGGCAAGGAAGGTGGTTGATCTCGCTGGTGCTCGACCAGTCCACATGCGGCGAAGGAGGTGTGTTGACCTTCCTGATGAGCTAGTTCCATGTGCCCCAGAAGTAGTGTGGAATCGTCGATCAAAAAAAAAATTAATCGTACAAGCTATTGGTCCTGTTTATATTGTGGTAAGAGTAGGTCCCTCATCTGATAAAGAGTGTGAACCAAAGGGAATTGTTCTTGGAGTGCCCCTCTCGTCAGTTTGTGTTGCACGTTTGACAGACCGCTCAATCTCCTACCTCTAGTGTGGCCAGTCGGACACCCTAAGCCATTCGCTAAAATTCTCAGTTGGTATGTTAATAGAGTGGTCGCGCGAGACACGAGGAGAAGTATGCAGGCTGCTTTTTCATCGGAGGAAGTTCCAGTTAGAAGTGGTCAGCTTGTGACTGCGAGGATGGATATGCTTCAGACATCAGTGCCCCAGCCATAGGTCTCGGGGTGAATCTTGCGCACAGTCAAAACTCGTCGAACTTGGGACGGGCTTGGTCTGACTTAAGTCTGCAATGTCGGGACGGGGACAACGTGAATTTCCCTATTGTGGTACCCTCTCTGAACGTGTAATTCTTGTCGTGAGGGGCATGGAGCCCTTGTCTACATATCATGGTCTTATTCTGTGGGAGTTCTTATTGGGCCTCAAAGAGGTTCGAAAAACCCGTATTCTTGTAAGGCTAGTGGGTGTGCATTGTGAACCTTCTTGTGGTCGGAGATACTCATGTCTTGTGGAATCGTTGTGTGCCTGTCTGGTTCATCTCCTGGTTAGGGGTTTCTGCTATCAAATCTATCTCATGTGGCAGAGTGTTATCCACTGTAGGAATGATCACTACGGGTCGGCCCGTGTGGTGGGTTCGCGATGAAGTGTTCAGTCAGTATTGGTTAAAGTAAACTGGAAATGCCCGCGCGGGTTTCGTGGTGTTAGGAATTTTTTTTAAATGGTGGGGAGACCCAGTACGGGTCTCGCCGGCGTCCCCTCTTATGTTGGCTGATTAAACATAGGGGACTTTGAGGGTCAAGCTAGTGTTAGAGGATGCATGAGTTGTGAGTTGTTTTGGTTTGAAGAACCAATGTTTGACGAGAACCCTAATATGGTGGGGAGACCACCATAGGAAAAGCATGTGGAACACTCTGTTTTCAAAGTGCGCTTGGAGGAGTAACCCCCTTGCTTCTGCTCTGCCTGACCCCGACCATGCTAATTGGAGAGCTTGAGTAGTGGGTCGCTTGACGAGCATTCTTAGAGATCTCGAGCGACCCTGGTGATCCCTACATCAGGGGTCGGGGTGTTCCATGTTGTAGTTCTGTTTCGAGATGAATTCCTAGTTGTTGGTCATTTCGCTCATTCTGGTTTTGAAATCCTTGATGTTTCAGGTCATCGACATTTTAAATGCTCGGTCTTTGAGCGATTGAGGTTTTGTTTTAAGCATCTTCGCGTTCTCGCTTGGAACCCTTGGTTGACCTGGTATTTTGGGACTTTCTGGGGGCAGAAAGTGTCATGGTGGGGAGAATTGTCACACCCCGACTATGCTTTATTTTAATTTAATTATTTCTGGTCTTTCTTTTGAGTTGCGGTTTGAATTGGTTCTAATTTAAAATGGATTTGGGATCTTATACGGGTGTGCGCCCGTACGCGTGACCATGTGTAGCACCCAACCATAATTGGATGATGTTTTATTATTAAATGTGTGATTATTTGGGTGCACGACCTTGCACACGACCGTGCACGTTGCCAGACCCGACCCGAGTTTTCGTGTTTTGATGGTAAATTAGTATTTTGGCTTGGTAGTGTCCAGCATTCGGGCAAGGAACGGGTGAAGTTGCATGGCTTCGTCAGATGTTCGTGCGACCTACCCGATGCATGGGTAATCAATTAATTAACGAGTTGAATAATACTTTAAGCGCAAAATCAAATATGAAAAATGATTAATTAATTCAAGAATTTTTTTTCTATGAAAACAATGATAATTATATTGGGATTATTAATATTATTTTATTATTTAAGTTAATATTTTAATTGGTTAGATAATATTTAATTAATACAATGGTTGTAAAATTATCTGTGTGTCACTTTTTATGTTATTACTATTATTATTAATTTTGTTAAGATTTTAATTAGGTTGTATCTATTATTATATATGTATATATATATATATATATTTTAAGTTATTGTTATAAGTTTTTTTAAGGTTTTTATTTCCTTTATTTTTCCCCCCTATTTCTCTACCTCTCTTGCGCTACCCTCTCCCCATGCGGATTCCCTTTCCCCCTTCAACCCTAGCCGCCACATCCCTTTCCCCCTTCCCTCGGGCTGGCACCCTCCCCTCCTTCTTTGCCGCACCACCCTCTTCCAACAGGTCTGCCGCATCCTCACCGACCACGCTCCACCTCTCCAGCCTCCTCACCCAAATGCAAACCATTCCGCTCCAAGGCCGCATCTCTCCTCCGAACCCTAACCGCAGCCGCAACACCTCTCCCCTTGCTTTCCCATCCAGCGCGGACCACCCACTCCCTTTCCGGCGAACCAAAGCAGCACGACCAGCTGGTCCTGCTCCCATCCGGCGACGCCTCGTCGCCCTCTCGCTCCTGCTCGGCACAACCCCTCTGGCCTCCTCAATGCACACCCCCCTCGCACTGCTTTCCTCTCAGCTGGACCACCCAGAAAAACCAGCGCGCATTGCCCGTCCTTGCGCCGTACCTCCTCTCTAATAGTTCCCCTAGCACCCCACCGACCTATTTCGGCACACTGAAACCCCCCTGCGCACTCCCCCAGATTCATCTGATGCTTCAGCAACCTCCTATCTTGGTTGCGCCTCTTTCCAGTGGTCCCCCAGTTGCTTTTCCGGCACCGCGCAAACCCCGATAGCCTACTTGGAGCTCCGACTGGCCTCCCGCAACCCCTTCCGCATGTACGTCTTTCTTCGAATGGTTCTTTCTTCCCTTGGTAGAATTGTGTATTAGTTCTTCATGTTGTTTGAGATCCTTTTGTGGTGATTTGGGTTCAATGTCTGGTTTTTAGCGTCTAATCTAAGTTGTTGCGATGCGTTTGGCGGGTGGTTGGAGCTTGCGCACCAAGTTGTGATGTTTTTTTCTACATTCTAGGTAGGTGGTTTTGCATGCTTAGGTTGTCTGATTAATTGGTTTGCAGGTTTATTTAAATTAACATTTCCATTATCTAAATTTTGTTTTGAGTGTTGATTTTAGCTGATAGATTTTATTGATTTATCTCACTAGTGGCATGTTTAGGTTATTTTGGTTTCAACTAAGTCGTGTCTTTAGTTTTGAATAAATACAGCGTTTGAAATTTGTATGCATTTGGTTTCAAAGAAAATTTGAGTGGGTTTAGTACTGTTATTACGATGCCTTGTTTTCTTTAAAATCACTAAACCAATTTCTCTAATGTTTTATAAATTTTAGTTTGATTCTTGAGATTGTATAGTTTATTAACTTGTGAAATTCATGCACGTTGTGTTCTGTTTCTGAAAATCTCTGTTGTGCGTTAGACCTTTAAATGATTGTTTGTTTATTCATTTATATTGAATGTGCAAGTGTGGTTGACTTAGTTTGCATTCAAGTATGTTATGACTTGAACCTGATGCGTAGGGTGAACTTTGAATATTGAGCACAAAAGGGGAAGCCTGGGTACTAGGTGGGAAGACTAGAACTAGTGCGCTAGTGAACCGGATGAGTGTCGTCCATGTTTCACTTAGCTGGATTGACGATTGCAACACTAACTAAACATATGATATCTGAGGGTCGTGGCCTTCTAAGCCACGTGTTCTGAGGGTCGTGGCCTTCTAAGCCACGTTATCTGAGGGTCGTGGCCATCTAAGCCACGTTTCACCGAGACACAACGTTCTAGGGACCCACACAACTTTAGTACTTTAGGGCCTCTCCCACTTTTGTTGCTCCTGTGCGATTATATACTCATCAATGGTTGGTTTTGGTAGCTTCTGTGGTTTCAAAAGGTGAGAATGTTTCATTTTCTTTCAGTACCAGAAATCCCCTTTCCCTATTTTAGAACTGTCTTTCTTTATTTAAAACCCGTTTTCTTTAAAGTGTTAGTGCATTTATTTATTTTCTCTAAAACTTGAACCTGCGAACTGTTTTGGTCATCTAACCTTTTCATGCGAAATCTTTTCTTTGGTGCCAACCTATTGAGCGATTGCTCACACCCTACTTACACCCTTGGGTGTAAGTAGATATGATTTTTTCTGATACAGGGAAAGACAAAGGTTTTGAGGACGGTGATCCGAGTTATTAGCTGCTACTTCTTGGCGTGGCGTTGAGGTGACGGTTTGAGGGTGCGATCTCTCGTTGGGTGACAGTCTCTGGGTTGGTTTTTGGTCTCTACACTTTCCTTTGGGTTGCTTGGTTTTTATTTATACCTATGACTCAAAACTTGGTCATGTATAATGGTTTGTTGTCAGCTACCTTTACTATTGTTTTGGTTTACTTTGTTGGATGTTTATTCGGGTAAATCGTTCCCACTCTTTTATTTTGATACCCGGGCACTTGTGCCAGCCCGTGGGGATCGGGAACGCCCTTCGGGTCTTGCCGCGGACCGGGTTGGGCGCTGGGTCAGATAGCGACCCAGCCTGGTTCGTGACAATGTTAGATATTGAGGGTGCTCCCCCTTTACTATATTTTTTTACCTAGCATTATTTTTGCCTCTCACACTATTCTTTTTGGGTTTTAGACGATGGCTGGAACCCGAAGGAACCGTGTTGATCACTGTAATGGACAATGCAATGATTTTCCTCCTGAACAAACAAATGTTACGGGAGATGGAGTGCAAAATCTTATTTATATACTTACACTATCTATGAATCATTCTAGACTTCCAAATGAGCAAATAAGGGAACAATATTCTATTGAGTCCTTCATGAGGCAACATCCACCTTCTTTCAGTGGGTCTTCTGATCCACTTGTTGCTAAATAATGGATCAGTACCACTGAAAAAATATTTTCAGTTCTTCAATGTTCTGAACATGATAAATTCATCTTAGCAGTATATCGTTTGGAAGGTGAAGCTGATCAATGGTGGAATCTTATCAAGAATACGAGGCCAAGAGATGAAATTGAGTCCATGGAATGGGATGAGTTCAAGAACTTGTTTTTCAGTAAGTACTTCCCTCATATTCTTCGAACAATGATGGAAAAGGAGTTTCTTGAGCTGAAGCAGAAGGATGATGAATCTATTGGTATATATGAAGCGAATTTTACAAGACTTGCAAGGTATGCATCTGGCATTATCATCCAACCTGAAAGTAAAGTTGATCGATTTTTCAGTGGCTTAAAACCAAGTCTTCGAAGGGAATTACCTATAAGAGACTTCAGTAGCTATGAAGAAATTGTGTGTTGTTCTATCAAGGTGGAAATGGAAGTTGGTGTTACATGTCCATCTCATGGTTTTGACAAGAAACAAAAGATGGAGTTCAAGGAGAAATCTCATAATAATGGTGAAAAGAAGATGAATTTTTACTTATGCTCAAAGTGTGGAAAGAATCATGGTGGAGATTGTCTTAAAGGGACTAGAAAATGTTTTAGGTGTGGAAAAGAAGGTCATCAAGCAGCTGAGTGTCGAAGTAATGGAAAAAGGGTTTCTAATGATCTGAATAAAGAAAACACTGCAGAGAATGCACCACCAACACTTCAATGCTTAAATTTCAAGGAAATGGGGCATTTGGTAATAAATGACCTAATCCAAGGGTTAGTGATGATCGACATGAGCAACCGCTTAAGGCAAAGGACAATGGGAAGTCACATGCGATCACTATTGGCAATGTTGAATATGACAACAATGTGATGGAATGATTAAGTGTTTATGTAATGGGATTTCAAAATAGTATCATGGAATCTCATTTATGGTATTGTGGAATTTTGGAATATCTATGTATTGGTTTTCAATAATTATATGATACTGGTAACCAGGAAAAAAAATTGATTGAAATATTTTTGGAAAGTAGATGATATGCGCATAATTAAGGAACAAGAAGATAATTAGATGTTTGATTGTATTCATGAGATCATGATTGATATAAGAACTAAGTGATATCATGGTTTGAGTATATAGAATTTTTAGGATTTTGGTATGTGGAAAGTGTTAACTTTTAACTGCATTCATGTTTTCACTAAGGTTCAATGGGTATTCAAGAGAGTACATGATTAAGGCCTTTGAATGTTTGGAATGTGACCAACAAGACATATTTTATGATATATGGGGATCAACGATGGTATTAAATCTCTGGTAATCGTTTTCACTATATTATGAGAGTGGACTGAAGTATTATGGATAAGCCTAAAGATTGGAATGGATTATGTTGGACATAAGTTAGTATTGTTTAGGGATAGAAGTTTTTTCGATATTATTGATGGGATGTTATAGTAATATAGTTTTAGAAAAAAGACAAGCTGCAGGACGGGCGATAGCCCATCGCATCGGACAAGGCTGTGGGAATTGAACCCACAACCGAAGTGTGACTGGCCTTTATCGCCTACCACTGACCTACAGGAAGTATCTGTTTAGTAGAAACTAGTTTTATTATATTACGCAGTATGATATATGAAGTATAAGTCCATTTTAGGAACCCTATATGATGAATCTCACTATAGATGGACTTATGTATTTTTTGATAACTTTTCTAACCTTTTGTTTGAGATAGATGGAATGACCCATCATTCTATCACATGATCTGCTAACACATCACGAATGACAAATTAAACTTCATTTCTTTAAGAGATGAAGTGGAAATTGTCCAAAGAACGACAAACGGTGAGACTATACCAAAATCACGAAAGTATTTCTTCTAATTCCAATTTCACCAACTTTAGGGAAATGATCTTGAAAACCAAAAATGTTGTCTTAGTGCTCTTATATCTGATGAATCAGATGGTACCTTAGATCATCACAAATTTATGGATTTGTGATTGCTGGCTTTTCCCTAGCCATGTTCTCTACCACTCTCCATCATAACATGATGGTTAGATTTCTCTTCCATATCCATATTTTAACCTATGTGGAAACCCAGTGATTAGTTTATTTGGGTAACCGTTATGTTTCATTCTTTTGTTTTTAAGGATTGTTTTTGGTATTCCTTTTTACGATGTGGGTTTCTATTAAAGAAACTTTCGAATAGTAAACCATTTATAACCCCAATGAATTTCGAGGGCGAAATTCATTTTATGGGGGGTAGAATGTAACACCCCGAGAGTTTATGAAAAATATTCTTTTAATTTCATTAATGTCTTGTTTTGTATTCTACACCAAGATTACCATGCGTTATACGCAACACCGTATTATCTTGCAGTATACGCAACACTATTCTTGGATCATGTTACACACAATTTTGATAATAGTTATTCTACGCAACATTTAGTATATATATATATATTAAATGTATAAATGAAATATGGTTGGATTATGTTATACGAAACAACGAAGGATTCTTTCACAACACGCAACCCTGACTTGGCTTGCATTACACGCAATCGCGACCTTCCTCGATAGCGTGTGTTGTACGCAATACTGGGTTTTAATAAACAACAATATATTATTATGAAATTGTCATGAACTAGCCGTTATAAATAGTGTTAACTAAATTTTGAATTTTATAACATTATTATTCATCTTACACATTTCTAGAACATGGTATAATAACAAAATAAAGTTTTCGGGTAAAATAAGTATTTTTCAAAAAATACAGTTTTTCCACCTTTTGATGGCGCACCCACGTTAAATCTATTTTTTGACATGTTTATAAGTTCAATTTGACAAAATAAAGTTCTTTTTTTGAATCAGGATATAAAAATTTACATTAGATAAAGTTTTGATATTTTTCCGATAACTTTCATATTTTAATGAATAGTAAAAACACGCTATATTTTAATTAAAAACAACTTTTTTCATCGTAATATCTTATGTGGTTAAATTATAATATTTAATGGTTTTAAAGTATAAATAGAATATATTTTTACCATTTAATATAATGTATGTCATTAGCATTGATTTTACCTTGAATTCGTAGGTTAAATCAATTCAATCTTTTGCAATGTTTTAAAGAAAACTCGTTTTCTTTCGACAACGGGATTAATTTTAATTTAATTTCTGCAACTTTTGTGTATTGAATTTGGAAAAAAGGATTCCATATTTGGAATCATTAGATCAAAATTATGTTAATAAGCTAGTTTTTATTTTTGGGAATTATGAATAGTAACTACGGTAAATTTTATTTACCATAGTTAAAGGTAAATCGGGTAATTAAGGGTAAATATAATATTTTAAAATTACCCTAACAAATGTCAAAATCCTATTGGATGACTAAAAGTCGACCCATAACACCTAAGGGTTGGATTAGATTCATTTAATTAAAATTTTTCAATGAAAATAATTTAATTATTATTAAAACCAAAGAATGTGACAACATGTCACTTTCTTAAATATTATAAGTATAATAATTTTAATCTAGTAATAAACTTCATGAAACTTCAAACATGAATAGTCTCTAGAAATCTAATAAAATTATCTACATCATAGGAATTTATTTAAAATTTTTAGGGATTAAATAATTATCATTTATTATGACACAAAGATGATGCAGTAATTGTCTTATTAATGAAATATTGACATAATTGATGTTATAAATTCCCAAATAAATGTAATTTGAGACGTTTTATGACTTACACTACTTTTATAGGTTAATATGACATGTTATTGTTGTTTTAAGTAACTTTGTTCGAACTTATCATTCTGTTATGAATTTCATAAAAATGATGTACCAAATAGTGTCAAAATTGACATAAAATAGTTTTTAAAACAAATATTATATTATTAATTTTTATTTTATTCCTAAAAATCTGAGGTTCGGCCAAATGACTTATATAAGATTATATATATTAATACTAAACAACTTGGGGTTCTTTTGGATTGATATAGTATGTTTATTAACCATATAGTGTAAGAAAACAAAAAGACACGGTAAAAGATAAATTATTTAACTTAGAGTTAAATATAATTGATAAGGTTAAAATAATAACCTAAACTTGTCTAAATCCTATTGGATGAGAGGATTTCGACCCCTCACCACCTTATCCTGGAAATAAATCAATTTGGAGCTATTTAAAACCGAACTTGACTTTATAATAAAATAATATTTTTAGTTATTCCAAATGTGCCCCTCTCCTCCCTTATAAAAGGGCACCTCCTCCCTCTCTTCCTCACCCAACTTTGAGCCTTCAATCTCGGCCAAACCCTGCCAAATTCTCTTCTCCAATTCCCTGGAAACATCCTAGAGGTTCTGTTCTTCCTCAAAGACCAATTTTAGTTCCCTAAGAGGAGGTCTCAAAGAGGCGCTTCAAAGAAGATGTAATTTCTGTTACCAATTCTTTCACCTTTATTTATTCTTCCACTTATTCTTCTTATGTTGTTTCATAATGAAGTAATAACATCAGTATCACTCATATACTGATATGTTATTATAAGTATTAAACAATCCTATTTCACCATCTATCCATCCTACGGAAAACGAAATCACCGCGCGTGCGTACGTACGGAATACCGTCTCCACGCCGTGGTGAAATCTATTTTCCACCACCACCTTACTTGTATGGGTATAATGGTTTAAATAATAACTATATATTATTATTTTAAAGTGATATTTATTCTTAAATAGTATACATACACTCCAATACATTCCCATGATCATGAGAATGATATCATCGCTCGTGCGTACGTACGGACTACCGTCTCCACGACGCGATGAGATTCATTCTCCACTTTAACCATTCATGAATGATTATAAAGTATATATAATAAGTAATCATGAAATATATGACATAATAATGATACTGGATTTATGTGTATATATATGTATGTCATCTACCTAATTTCGTTCAACTCAATAAGGAAACGAAAACAGCGTTCATGCGTACGTACGGCCTACCGTCTCCATGAACGGTGTATTTCTTTCCATTTACTGATTTATTATATATATGTATATTCTGAATATATATATATATATATATATATAAAAATCATGTTTTATATTCTGGAATTAAGTAATCATGATCTAAGTAATCATATGAATAATTACAAGTCAAAACACGGACGACAAATGAAACAATTTTATCCAAAACGCTCTTTAACATGGAATTTACAAAAGAACGGGTAATATAAAGTCATAATTGGAGCATATATGATATCATAACAATGAATATGATTCTGTAATAAGTCAATGACATTATTTAAATCATTATACAGGAGGTTCGGACACTTACGAAGCAAAACGGACCTAAGGTAAGGGAAATCTCTCAATCTCAATTTTTATCCGAGATTGTTTATACTTCAGAATTTACTGGGGAATATTTTATCATACACATCCATGTTTCCTCAATATATAATATTTATATCCTTATACAATAGTTTATATCCCATTTTACCCTTCGGTGAGTTTTTTGTAAAAGATATGAAAGGAATCTTTAGTCATTTTTCGTACGAGGTACTTTTTGACTTTTCCGACAAAAGTATGAAAAGAATGTTTTTTTTAACTTATACAACATGAATGGATTTTTAAAACATTATTTCCAAGAAGCATAATTTAAAAGTTTTCAATTTTATTTTTAATCAGACTTCTTTTAGTTTAAAGTTGTATGACATGTTAAGAAAGGAAAAATGTTTTTGAAGAAGAAAGGATATTTTCCTCAAGAATGGAGTTCAAGTGTTTTATCAAAATTATTTTCCATCTAAGATAATAAAGGGTTCTGTTTTTATCCCTATTATTACATTGATTTGATTATGTTGTGATGGAATTATTTTTATGAATTCCTTTATCTTATATGAATTGTTTTATGATGTCATGATGTTTAAGATTCCCATTTGTATTACATGGGTTATGCAATGATGTATGATTTATGATTTTGTGGCACACATAAGAATGGTATCATTATGAGATGGGTGGGACCTATATCTCCCTCCAATGCATTGGGTAAAGATTTTATATCTCATGAGATAGACATGGCTGGAACGGTAGGTTATACCGGTTTATTGAAACAGGACTGAAACGAGGGTGACTCGGTTCAGAAAGGGACTTTGTCCACTAAGATAGTCTTTGCAATGAGTCTTGACTAACAAGAAATGATTCTCTATGATTATTTGTGTATGCCACAAAGTTTAATGTTTTAAGTTATGATTATTGTGATTACATTTCACTGCCATGAGTTATCCCAAGTTATGAAATTATGATCTCTTTTACAGGTTAGGATTTCCAAAAGTTATGTGCTTATGTATATGATGTGATTGATATTTCTTTTGTTTACCCTTACTGAGCATTTGAGCTCACCCTTTTATGTTTAATTTTCCCCAGGATATAAAGAAAGGTTTAGGTATAAAAAAAAGAAGATCTTTATGGGAGATGTTGAAGATCTTTCACCAGGATTAGAAGATTATATTCCGAGTTTCCAAAGACACTAAACTATTACGATCCTTGTGTGTGTGTTTTTGTTATGTACTAAGTATTCCGAAAATGTAATGTAATTTCAATGTACGTCAAGCTTCAGGTCTCTACAAGAATATTTTTAGATTTTATTATTTTTATTTAATATCATTTATCCATCTCATGTTCTATCAACTGGGGAATGAAACCATTGTTCATGCATACGTGCAAACTACCACCTCTATATAGTGATATGATTCATTTTTCATCACCACATTTCATGGTTAGTTGTTATTATAGATATAATTTTTATATATTATATTTTTGACATAATTGTTATTTTATAATTATAATACATTTTCTATTTTCTTACATTCTCGTCCATTGGAAGCGATAACATCGTTAATGCATATGTGTGGACTACCACCCCACGAAGCGATGTGATTCATTTTTCATTTCATTTTTAAATTGATGGAAATAAGAATACATTTAATGAAAATATATTTGATATTTAAAATATAATTATGATTTTTTATTGGTGAATCATTATATACCTTTGATTCATTCAATCAATTGAAAAGTAAACAACATCACTGATGTGTATGTATAGATTACCAAATCCATGAAGTGATGTAATTCATTTTTTATTGACACATTATATGAATAGTTATAATAGTGTATATTATTATAAAATATTATTCTTGTTTGATGATTAATATTATTTAGATTATTAAACCATGACCAAGTTTCAAGGACTCAAACCATCAAAAGGAATCATTAATGGAAGACGAGCCAGTTTTCACTTGAATATTCATTTTAATGAAAAATTGTTAATAAAAGAATAATTGGTAGTTTTAAGGGAATTGTATATATTAATTTATTTATAAATATATTTATACTAAATTTATACTTATTAAATATTATTTTTTAATGTGTATGAAGCAAAATAGGAGTTGAGGTAAGGGTTTCTCGTCTCACTTTTATTTCCATGAGACATATGTTATATTGAACACTTGTTTCATTCATGTTTTGTATATACTGAGCCTTTTATATGTTATATCAGGAATATATTTATTTTAATGTTATATAATGGTTCATTTTATGTTAATTCTTTAATTGGGTAAGGATTCAAAATTAACCAAACCAGTAAAAAATTAATGTTACAATCTCATTTCTTTCCAGGATTGTCTATGATTAAATTTACATTAAGGGAAATTATATGATTTTATAATTTAAATAAGATATATTTTATTATCCCCTATAAATTCTTAAAATTTTCATGTATCATTACAATTTTTCTCTCTTTATTACATAAAGTTATCAAGGAAATTTTTTTATTGAAAACCAACATTATTTCTTCTTTGGTTTATGAACATTTTTTCTAGGTCCATACTCTTAAAGATTGTTTTATGAAAGTCATTACCTATATTGGAAATGATTAAAAAGTCAATTTTCATTAGCTTTTAAATTATTTGAAAATGTTTAAAATGGAATATTTCTAAAAAAATTGATAATAAATCATTTTTTACTTTTTACAAAAGTGTGAAAAAAATATTTTAACGTATATGGTGTAAAAATATTCTGACATCCTAAAATTTATTTGTTTTAAATATTATTTTAAAAAATTCAATGGTTATTTTCAAAAAAAAATACCTAATATTTTATTAATTTTAATTTTTTTAAGTGATTTCAAAAATGAAAAGGTTATTTTCCTCATGAAATATTCTAGTGATATTTTAAAGGAATTTTTCATCTATGATAACATCTTGTGATATTAATTATAATTTACTGGGGATATGATACAATGATACCATATTTATTCTTTCTCTATATGGTTTATTATTATGATAATGATACTTTTATGAAACACAATTATTTTCCTTAGGTTATACCATTATAATATGATGAATTTTTTATAATCTTGTGGAATATATATGTATGGTTTTCATTATGTGATAGGTGGGCCTGGAATTATATATACCTATAATACATTGGTTAAAGACGTATATCTCATGAGATAATTATGTGAAATAAGTTGATGTAATAAATCCACTATGTAAAATGGTTAAGGATTTCTAATCCACTATAATATGAGAAATAAGTGGTGATACCCAATCCGCTACGATAAGACGGTCTTGGTAGTTAACCTTGACATATGATAGGGTTTTATTCTTATTATGGTGGCACACTCCTATGAAATGTTAACATGTTTCTTCTTTGAACTAATGGATCATGATTTATTTTTTATGATTCTCAAATATTGTGACATACTTAATTTTTATCTCATGACACATTATTATGATATATGAAATGTTGGGAATGATATTCTATTGATAATAACATGATATAATACCCTTATTCTCATGATATTCTTATATATGATCACTGATTGATATCTCCCATCATTACCCTTACTGAGAATCTGAGCTCACCCCTTCTTATCTTTTAATTTTTCCCTAGCTTATGAATAAGGGTACAAAGTATGACGAATTTAGAAGGGTACCTTATATAAAGAAATATGTTATAGATTATAATTATTGTACTTAAATAAAATTTTTATGTATATAATCTCCAAGTACACTAAACCTTTACAGTTCATGGACCAATTTATTTATGAGATATATTTAATATTCATTGAAAAAATGTAATATCTTGGTATGTTATGCTTGGGTAGATACACTTAACAAAAAAATCCATTATAGTTCAAAATAAACTATTTCCAAAAACAAATGCATAAATAAAAATATATATTTTCCCAAAATTACCATAAAATATAAAAATCACTAAAATCATGAATTGAACCGTTTTTACAATAAATTAAAAAAGGTTACTAAAACCTAAAAATGATTCAATTTCCATTAAAGTGAAGAAGAAAATTGCGGATTAATTCACTGAAATTAAAAGTAAATTAGATAAAAATACCATCTCTATCTTCTACCACCCATAGAAAATATTGAGATATGAAAAATAAGAGGAATAAATTTGATGACTATTGAGTTGAAAATATAGTGGAAATACCTAATTTTAAAAATGGTATCTCGATCTCTTATAATATAAATACTCTATGAGTAACTCCCATTTAAATAGAAAAATATCATTGGATATAATAATATATTATAGACAAATATTAATTCTCAAAGTCAGTTACTTTTTTAAACATCCAATTAAATTCTTCATTCATTACATCCCAAATTAAATTATTAAATTATATCAAAATGTTGTCATTCAAAATCAAGAATAATAAATTTATTTTATTAATAAAAAAGAACTTAAACCATGGTTGTCAATTTAAAATAAATAAATTTATTCTTATCTAATAAAAAAATAAATTTTCATGTTAAATTAAACATATAGGTGTTGTAGTTTTGGTTGAACCAAATATTTCAGGGGAACATTAAAATTTTCACCATAAAATTTTTATTACATACACATACGTGGGATTCAATCAAACCACTGGTCCTACTTTCTCATTTTATTTTTAACCACAACTCTACTGAAATATAGATGTGCTTCATCCCTATGAACTAAAAAATTAAACATTATTTATATTAAAATCATCAATATGAAGGAATTATATTTTTTATTATATCATTGATTAATTTGAACAATATTTTTTAAAAATATTTCTTCAAACTATGGATAAACAACTTAAGAATGTTTATAAAATGTATGAGTCTTTCAAAAAAACATAAATAAATCAACACATTTTTATATATATGTGTTTATGAGTGTGTTTGTGTTTCATTTTAATTTTAAACTATAAAATTAATCAATTTAAATAACATGTTTTTAGTTTCTCGTTGACATTATCATCAATTATTATATGAAAAATCACAATGAATCTTATCATTATCCATTGTTATTTTAAAATTGTTGTTTAGAGTGTGTGTGATCATGTTCAATATAAATATAAGATGCTCATATTTTTATCCCATGGGATCCATGTTTTTATTAAGATAATTAATCTTATAAAATCATGCCATGATAGTATTTATTATTCATCTAGAGGGTATATATTCACCAAATATTATATTTACTTTTTATTTTAAGAAATAAATAAATTAAAATCATGAACCATCCCGTGTTATCCTTTACTTGGTACTTGTGTCGACCCTTGGAAAACATTTAAGGGTGTTTCCAGTCTCCTCTAGCTGGAAACCAGTGCCTAGGAGTCAAGGAATCACTCTTGTGATGACCATGGCATGCATTACCAATAATTTGGAATGAACTTTCTATGAATTGGTTAGTAGTGGACTCATATAGTTGAAACAAAACTAAAAATAATAATATAAAAATAACATCTACAACTTTCTGTATAAACCCGAACTAAGGGTAAATATACATGACAATTAAAAACTAGATAAAAGGGGAATGGGATGGATATATGATAAGGTGATACAATTAATGAGTCTATAACAAAAACCAAAGACACAATGAACCCAAAAAAAATATTACCCATATCTACATGACATTATGGTTCACTACCCCCATGTCACCTCTATCCAACCTAATCTCATCTGTCAAGAACATTCATCACCACCAAGAATTGCCTTTAATTTCCTTATATCAGTGAAAAATGGTTTACATACATCCATTGTGTGTATGTAGGGTGTGAAAATAATAACCACAATAGGATATCACCAAGTGTTCTATAAGAAAATAATGTTTGATAATCCAAACATGCTAGTTCAAAAATAAAAATACAAATATACAAATTAAATTTAAAAACAAAGAATCAAACATTATATCATTTAAAAGAAGTAAATTAATGTGAAAAAAGAACAAGTATTTCTAACTAAGCATCATAGGATATACCCTATGGTCACTAAGTTAATATCCTGCTAGGATTTTCATATTAATCATATTTAACATCTCAATCTATGTGGAAGCCTCTAGGTAGAGTGACATACTAAACTAGGGATTATAGGATAGGTGTAGGGTAATCATTCACTAGTAAATAATTTTCCTGGATTCCCTACCCAAGCACTCAAGATTCTCATTAGCCAAAATCATTAAAACTATATCATATAATCATTTCCATTCAAATATTTCATTGATCACATAATAGGAAGCACTTTTTTGTATATATATAATATTATTTGGAAATAACATTGATTACTCATACCAATATGAAAGGATGGTAAATAATAATAACATATATATAATTCATAAAATATAGAATAAAACCCTTCGAGCTAATTTAAAACATTTTAAATGATAATTAAATACCTATGGTTCCTCCGACAACGGAATTGCATTGAACTACCTACCTTAATATTTTAAAAACCCCTAACTAAAAGTGAGAATCCACTAAATAAGAAGAGAGAAAGCCATAAAACCAAGAACACATAATAATAAGTTTTTCAAATAGGAACCCTGGTCCACCATGATCATTGGGATGAAAAAATACATAGAGTAGAGGATAATGGAACTAAAAAGAAAGAGTAAAACCACTTACTTGATATTTACTTGGGGTTAGATCTTATTGAATTAAGAGGAAGGGGAGGGGAAGCAAGAGGCTAAATTTCTATAGACTAGAATATGTGAATAAGTTTTATCCATGATAAAGGTTTTTGAAATAGAAAAAAAAATAATTTGTATATTTCATTTAATCAATAAGCTAATATTTTAAATAAATTGGGAATAGAAATTTATGACATTAAATTCCCTCATCGTGGAAAAACACAACTCACTCGAATCTAGGAAAAATCACAACTCCACTAACTGGGGTCATGTCATGGGATGGACCCCTATCTCATAACATGACTGACTCCCCCTCGAAACATAGATTTTACAAAGCCAAAAACCATACATATCATCATATCATATCCACTATGTATAATGGTTTTACTCCTTCAAAACCATATTCAACAACCAAATCCTTTTTCATAGTAATAGTGTAACCTCCCCTTATCATAGTGTGTATAAAGACCCATACATTAAATACATTTATATTACTAAAAAACTGAAGAATATTCATTAAAAAATATAATAATTCCGTAAGAGGACCATATACGTATAGTGTCATTAGAAACATGGAAACATAAACAACTAGTTCATAAAACATCTACATTGTCTCCCACTTATTTATTCATAACTAGACTCATTTTTGACATATTTTACTTAATACCCATATTCATGACCTTGGAAAAAAACATATGAATGGGTGAGCTCAAATTGTGAGTAAGGTTAAATAGGGGATATATCAATCATATCATAATCATAGGATATAAAAACATTATATTTTAGCATCATATCCTACATATAAATGATCGTGATATCATGTCATGGGATAAATAATAAAATTTTAACATAATCGCAAAATTCCTAACCTAAGAAATAATGTTTTTTTGACATACACATAAGTATATAAAATCATTTCATATTAGTCAAGGCTAATTTCCAAGACCATAATAGTAGAAAAATTCTAGTACTGAACCGATTTCAATCCTCGTTCCAGCCCTATATTACTAAACTGAATTTACTAATCAATATATTCATGTCTATACCATGAGATATGAATATTTACCCAGTGCACTGGAGTGAGATATAGGTCCCACCCATCTCCTAACAAAATCATTCTTATGTGTTCCACAAAAATATAAATCATTCATCATATCATAACCCAAGGAACAAAAATGGGTTTCTTAAAAATAATTCCATCATAATCTATATAAAATAAATAGATTTCATAAAAATAATTCCATAATAAACACACTAAATTGTATTAATAATATGTATATAAACATGATCTTATTTAAATAATTTCATCTTAGATGGAAAATAATTTTGATAAAACACTTGAAATTAATTCTTGAGGAAAATATATTTTCTTCTTTAAAAATGTTTTCTTTTCTGAAAATACCACACAATTTTAAATGAAATGAAATTAATTAAAAATACACTTTAAATCATAAAAATTAATCTTTATATAAATAAATGTTTTTAAGAATATGGTCTTTCCATATAAGTTTAAAAAACATTCTTCTCATATTTTTATCTGAAAAGCCAAAAAAGTACCTCGTATCGAATAATGACAAAAGATTCCTTTCATACCATTTAATAAAAATTCACCAATGAGTAAAATTGAATTTAAAAAATTCTATAAGAATAAAAATAATATTACATATTTAGTAAACATGGATGTGGATGATAAATGTATCTCAGTAAATACTTACATATAAACCGTCTCGGATGATAATGAGATTGCAAATTTATCCCTTACCTTAGGTTTAACTTCCTTTGTATATATCCAAACCTCATGTATAATGATTTAAGTTAAGTCATTGAATTATTCTAGAATCATAGTCATTTTTATGATATCATATGTTATCATATTATCATCTGTTTGTTAGTGACATTATTTCTTATCGATCAGGTATTAACTTCTTTATTTTCTAACGCATGTTCTATAGGATAACTTCTTGTTCATATTCTTAGGTTATAGTTATATCATTTATAAAATTATATTATTATAATATATATCATATGTATTCTTTAAATTAATTTATATAATATTTATTTAACAAATATCATGTAGAATGAATTGTATCGCATCGTGGAGATGGTAAGCCGTATGTATGCATGAATGACGATATCATTCTCATAATTATTGAATGGTATTAAAGTGGATGGTGTATAATATTTAATAATAAATATAATTTTATAATAATATATATTTTTTACTTCCATAATTATACCCATCCAAGTATGGTGGTGGTGAAAAAAAGAGAATACACCACGGTGTGGAGATGGTAAGTCATACGTACGCACGCATGGTGATTTAATTTTCCATAGGATGGATATAAGAGGGAATATAGTTGTTTCATAATCATAATAAAATATCAGTATATAATTGATACTAGAGTTACTAGTTCACAATGAAACAACTCATGAAGAGGAACTAGAAGAAGAAATAAGTTTGAAATAATCGATAGAAGAGATTACCTTTTCTTTGATGTTCTTCCTTTAAATCTCCTCTTTGAGCAATAGAGTTGATTTTGGAAGAAGAAAAGAACCTATAGAATTTTAATTGGGAATTTGAGAAGCTAAAAGGGTAGGTTATTTCCAATATTGAAGGCTCAAAGTGAAGTGAATAGGTGAGGGAGGAGGTTCACTTTTATAATTGAGGTGAGAGTCACTTTTGGAAACCTCAAAAGTTTAATTTATACTAAAAACAAACCCCATCCAAAAACCTAAAAAATGTCCCAATTTACTAGATGAAATTATATGGGGTTGTAATCTCATTAACTAATAAATTTTTTAAAAGTTATCTATAAATTTAAATCTTATGTATTTAATTAAAACTTATTTATTCTATTTAATTTTTAACTAGGTTAAGAAATAATTCAATATTAAAAGAGTAAAATATTTACTTATTTAATGTAAAATAGACCATAAATAAATTCATTAAAACATTTTATACTATATAATAATTATTATAAATTTTTTTAAAAATGTTTTATGATTTTTAAATAATTTAATGAAACATTATTTTGATAAATAATCAATAGTGTCAATTTTGACACTATTCAATTCATTAGTTTTTAAAAATATTAAGATAACAAGTTATCTTCAAACCAATTATTTTATTTTATTACTAAGAGGTAAATTTCATATATAAAATTCATTGTACATGTTTATTATCCCAGATTATATTTACGTTAATATTTTTAATAACATTTATTGGTTATTGCTATTAATAAAATAATCACTACATCAATTTTGTGTAATTATTCATATAATTATTTTTTGAATAAAAAATTAAAAATAAAATAATTTGATTAGCCAAATATGTTATATTTTAGAAGAATATTTTTAGTTGAATTTATCTTCTAGAAAATCTAATATTTAAAATTTTATGCTTATTAAATTATGAATGTGAAAACTTTAACATCACTTTAAATGGAATAATATAAGTGTCGTAATCCATTCTATAAGACTCAAAAATGGTCAATAATTCAACCCTTGGATGATTATGTTTGATATATACTTGACAAGTAATATTTTTTCAAGTGTTTGGATATTATAATGGGTATTATTATTTTAAAAAAATTATATTATTGATTTTTCATCAATTAAATAATTTCTACATCATTAATGTATAAGCTATAGGTAATTATTTATTTCCTAAAAATTACTAATAAATTACAATGATAAAGAAAAATGTCTTGTATTTAAAATTATTATTTATAGTATAATTTATCTATTTTGTAACCATAAATTAAAAATTATTTATTTATTAAAATTTTTGTGAGACATATTTAACTTTTCTTTAAATAAAATAATGTAAATGTTCTAATCTCATCCAAGTGGATTCAAGTGGATACCATTTCAACCCAAGGATAATTTAGGCCGAAAAATTCTCATCAAATGATATTAATACATGTTTTAGGGTAATTTTATAAAATTATTCTTACCCTTAATGACCTGATTTACCATTTTACCATAATAATAAAAATTACCAAAGTTACTATTCATAATGCCCAAAATTAAAATAAATATATTTACATAATTTGGACTTACTGATTCAAAATATGGAATCCATTTTTCAAAATTCAAAAAACAAAATTTTTTTAATTATTTTAAAATTATTTCTACTGTCGGAAAGAGAGAACGGGTTTTAAAAGTTAAAACATTGCAAAATATTGAAATTTTTTTACAATTGAATTCTATGTAAAATTAATGATAATAGAATACATTATATTGAATGATAAAATTATATTATATTTATAATTTAAAACCATTAAATATTATAACTTAACCATATAAATTATTTCAATGAAAAAAATGTTTTCAATTAAAATTTAGTGTTTTTACTATTCATCAAAATTTGAATGTTATTAAAAAAATACTAAAATATCATCCAAAATAAATTTTTATATCCCAATTACAAATAACATGTTTAGGTTTTCATATAATAATTATTAATGTGTCAAAATCTTAATTTAAAATGGGTTCGCCGTGAAAAGGTGGGAAATTACCCTTTTGAAAAATATAGGTTTTTATACATCAAATAGGGTTTATTCATACCCAATGATAAAAATATAAATTTTATTTATATAAAAATTATTTTATTATGTATATTTCATTAATTTTGTTTACTAATATTAATTCACATATACAAATATATAATTATATTTTTTATAAATAATTGGTAGTGAAATACTTCGCCATACATTTCCATAAGTTAGTTATATTTATTCCCTCTAACCTAACAGCAAGGTTAAAATGGTCATTTTATACTAAGGTCATCTCATGGTTTTTTTAAAATCATTATTTCATGCAATTAATTCTACTGAATAATTATTTAATGAAAATATTTCATAAAAACATCAGGGTGTTACAGTGTGACCACCCCCCCCCCCCCCCGCCCCACCCACTTAATTTTCAAAAAGGATGGGACCCTTACATAAGTGTGTACCCATATGTAATAGTAAATCATTATGCATGGGAATTATTATGTATGGGACTACCCATATATAATAATTCCCTGAGGAATATTATGTTTGGGACTTAACAGTTTTATGAATTTCATATATCCCTGTCATATTGTGATTCCCCTATGGTAATGCATGATCCTCGATTAGCCTCAACCCAAAAAAAATAACCTCCATAACTTCATAGTGTGTTATCCTTATTGAATAGTGTGACTTATTCTAACCCTGTAATTCAAACCATACATCACATCATGATTCCCCTAGTCCACAACGTGTCCTAAAACCATCCTTGGATTGTAGAACATATAAAAACATAAAAATACCTGGAAAAAATAAATATAAATAAATAATTTGATATTTGAAAATGACACTGTAGATGTTATAATTATCCCCACCATATCACTTTATACCCATAGAAAGTTATATTCAACCTTGATTATAGAAAACATAAGGTCAATGATCCCTTGTAAATGATTAGTGCTTCCATGTATCAAGAGAATCACCTTCATGATTCCATAATATCTAAACCAACAGATTTGATTTCCCATGTAAAACATTACTTTGGGAGTCAATAATCTGGATTTGTTTCTCAGTTATTGAAACATCCATCTCTAGCTCCAATTCTTCCTAGCTCAATACATATGAAGGATCTAAATGACATTTAATTAATTGAGATGCATGGAAGACATTATTAATAAATTTCATCTGAGTAGGAAATTCTAACTTGAATATAACCTTCCTGATCCTTCTAGTAATCTAAAATGGTCCCACATATCTTGATGTGAGCTTTCCCTACTCATCGAGCCATCAAGGACCTAAACAAGGTGATACTTTTGAAAAAAAGTGATCGCCAACTAAGAAGTCCAAAGGAAAATAATGAAAATTAGTATAATATTTATAATAACTCTAAGGTATCACTATTTATTGTTGTATACTCTAAATATTATCACTCGTATCCTAAACAATACTCAATTCTATTAGATAATTGTTATATAACTCGGTCTAACAGAGGGTAGAGATATATTACTGACTATAAAAGACCTTCAAAGGATCCATTTTAATAGATTATTGATAGATATTATTATAATAAAACTCAACCAATTCTTAATGGGTATCCATTGAGCCTCTAAAATACAAGACACACGCACAAAAAAAAGTATTCTAAAATCTAGATCACCCACTCTACCTATTATCCATTTGTGGATGAAAAGTAATTCTTATCATTATATGGGATCTAATTTCATCTTATGTAATTTCTAGAAATGGTAGGTGAAATGGAGATATCTATGAAAAATAATAGTAAAAGGAATTCCATGTAATTTCACAATCTTTATTATATACAACTCTCCAATATCCTTCACTCTAGTGTTATCGTATATCAAAATGAGATGATCTAATTTAGTAAATCAATCAATCACAATCTAGATAAAATCATTTCCCTGAGGGTTATGAGGTCTTACAGTGATGAAATCCATAGTGGTCTCATCCTATTTTCATGAATGGATGGGAAAAGGCAAAATAAAACCACAGGGTTTTAGATTTTTTTACTTACTAATAGGTATAGTATCACAATAAAAAAAATATATTATATCATCCCTCATACCAAGACACAAATATTAGTGACCCATTTCATAATACATCTTGCTGGAGCCTAGATGTACTTCCCATTGAGAGTTATAAAAATAATTCATCACCACTTTCCTCAGAGATTGAGGAACCACATAATGTTTCCTAAAACTAATAATTACCGTGGGAGAGAGAGACCAATTATTGGGATCCTCCCCACCATATAAGGTCTTCCTGGTATGCTAGCACTCCCCATAACTTGGTTTCTTCTAAAAATTAAATTCAATAAGAGAGTGTGTCAACTAAATATTAATAAGAAACATGTTCTCCTTCTCTTCATTTACCTCTAAATGCATATCACCAAGAAAACTCATCATGTTAAATTCATTGCTAGATTATTTTATAGTTTGATATGTAAATTTTCTACTAAGAGCATCAGAGACTACATTAACATTTCACAATGTATAGGAGAAGTCAAAATCAAATGAATGATTTTATTTCACTCATCATCTTTTCACAATAATTAATTTGTTTTGGGAGAAAATATAGACTAAGGTTTTATGATCAGTATACACCATTAGCTTTGAATTTAAGAGATAATACTTCCAACATTTTAGATAATGCATCATTACCACTAACATAAGGTCTTAGGTTGGACAATTCTTCTCATGTAGCTGAAATTGATCAGAACCAAACTCCCCCACATGTTCACTCTACATAATAATGAAACTAAAACCCATAACCAATGCATAATAATAAATAATATATCACTGACTATACTTAGGTTTAACCAAAATAGTAGATGATTCCAAATTCAACTTTAACTCATCAAAATACACTTTTCACTCAAGGATCATAGAAATGTTACCCCTTTTTGATTAAGGGTGATCAAGAGAAATAAATCCTGGAGAAGTATTTAAAAACCCACCAGTACTAACCTAAGTGTCCCAAGAAGCTATCTATCTTGAATATATTTTTTGGTTCTTCCCACGACATAAAAACCTTCAACTTCTCAATATAAAATGAAATGTCTCATTCCAACACCTCATGTCCTAGGAACTTATCTATTTTGATCTAGAAGTTTCACTTTGATATGTTTTTATAAATATGATGATCATGAACAGTTCACAAAGAAATACTAAAGTGATTCTCTTTCTCCTCTATAGTTTTGGAATAGAATAGGATTTCATCCATGAATACCATAATGATGAAATCAAGGTATTAATGAAATATCAAATTAATAAGAATATTTAATACTATAGGATCATTGATTATTCTAAAATGTGTCACAAGGTATTCATAATAACCATACCATTTTTAAAATTAGTGCTCCGAATATCAGACACCATCACCCTAAGATGGTGATATCAAAACTGAAAGTCAATCTCCAAAAACCCTCTTTCAGGGGGGGCCTAAGTAGAGACACCAGGAAGAATAAATCCTTTTACTTCCAAATCATCATAATTAATCTTCATATCAACAATTAAATAGGCACCATACAATACAATTATGATGAAATCATTTTTGTATTTGGAATCATATTAATAGACAACTTGACTTCCTAATTACGTGGTAACCCCAAAAATTCATCCCGGAACACATTAAGAAACTCATTAACCGTATCTGCAAGTTAACTTCTAATGATCCCTTCATCAACCTTAACTAAAATAGATGACATCTGACCGAATAACCTACAATCCTCTGGAAGAGTTGGTCCCCCTCAACTAGACCCCAAGATATATTCCCAATCGAATAAATAAGTTCTCCTGGTGGTGGTAGTGAAGGTATCCCTATAATGATAAAAATCAATATGGACTTTAAATACAATCTTCTAATACATCCATAGAATTATATCAATGAGGTACATTTTGAGAATAAGGAAGTCCCTTAATAACATCACCTTAGATATAGAGACAATATATGAAGGAAATTGGGAACCATTACCCCTTTTATTCCTAAGATGTATAGATATCAGAGGGGGGAGATCTGCATTCTCAACCTGATGGAAGGAAACCGTTCTTTATGTTCTCCAATCCCGAGTATCTCCCTTATTTCACAAAGATCCAACTCTCCTCGAAAGTTCTTGACCTATTCCATGGAGCGCAAAACTCCTTCTATCCCAGGCGGAGCTCAATCGTGCCTCGGATCTTTGCTATCTCACGTTGGTGGCTCGATTTCGATATCAGCATCCTTCAGTTGATGAGTTTGACCGGTTTGTTTTCAACTCTTGGGATATTTAGGAGCGTGTTGTAGTCAATTTAATTGATAGAAGACATATGATGATTCAGTTTGAGATGGAGGATGATCTGATTATTGCCTAGTCCAAATCCCCTCGACGATGTAATGGAGACTCATTTTTCCTGTTTCGATGGAGTCTCGATTTCCACATGCGGTGTGATCCCTCAATGATGGAGTTGTGGATGAGTCTTCCTGGACTTCCTATTTCATTCCAAAATCCAGACATTCTATGTGTGATTGGGAACATGATAGGTAGTTACATGTGTTCTGATCATCTAACGGAGGTAATATGTCATCCCATCTATCCACGGATTTGTGTTGAGATCGATGTTGCACGGACACCTGTGATGTGGGTTTGTATCACTGATGGGAAGGAATTTCGGTGGAAGAAAGAGGTAAGATTTGAATCCTAGATGCTTCATTGTTCTATTTGGGGTCGGTTTGGACATGTGGACATGGTCTGTCGTAGTAATAGATTGGATGGGGTTTCACAAAGGGCGATGAGGAAGGGTAATAGTGTCAGTGTTGCGCCTACTTTGGATGTGCCATTGTTGAAGGTTCCACAGGAAAGTATACCGTCAAGACATGATTTTGTTGAAGGCTCTCGGAAGCATGGGTTTTGTGTCGAAGGGAAGTCCATGGAGCAGATTGTGGTTGAGATGTAACCTGTGTTGAAGTAAGTTGAGGTAGTGGGGCAGCCTGGTCTTTCAGTGATCAATGGTGGTGATGTTCGGAAGGAGAAGCAGAAGAGGCCACAAAATCCAATGGTGAGGTAGGCTTTCAATACTTTACATCGTAACCTTGGTGTTGAGAAGTCTCTCTCAGATGAAGGATCTGGCTGTTATTCGCGGCTAGAACCTATTAATCAACCGGACGTGGACCCTACTGCTTCTAGGGATGGCGCAACTCTGGGAGTTTTAGATGCCTCTGTTGAGGAGTTGAAAGGGTATGAACATGGTGTTGGAGGTGTGGTTTTCAAAATTCCCACTATTAATTTCTTTCAAGAATTGGCGCATTGGGAGGCCCATAATGCTGAGGGAAGTATTTTACTGAATGAAAGTGGGAGTAACGATACATTTTCTGGTGAAACTTAAGTGGAGAAGGGGACTCATGACACTTTGGAATTTGTAGGATAGCCACTTTGTTTGGCTATGATTAATGCTAAAAATCTTTCTCAGCAGGAGCGGGGAGTGAATGAGGGATATCAAGAGGTGTTCATCACTGGAAAATGGGGGGACCTCTTTGATAGTGGCAAGGATAATGTTGGAATCTTGATCCGGCCCTCCAACAATAACATTGTTCAGGGTGGGAAGAAGAATATATCTAGGAGTGAGGGATCCAAGTCTCCCCCAACACAAAGAAGGTCGAGGGAAGATTATTCATATCTTCCCAAGCTAGTGTCTACCAGGTCTACTGTTGGGAAGGAATGTGGGGAAGCCTCCTACGTGAAAAAGAATACACAGTCTGCTAAGGAGTTAATTTCTTTGGAGAAGTTGAATCTTAGAAGGAAATATGCCAAGGCCCTGAGGCATTATGAAAGTTCAAAGTGGGAGTCGGCTACTACAGAAGAATCACTCTATCCTGGATGTGGTGAAGAGTATGAATTTTATGATTTGTAGTTGTCTCTCTATCTTGTTTTGTTTGTTGTTGTAATTTTTCTTTATTTTAATAAATAGTTAGTGGCATAGCCTCTGACTGAGCTTTCTTGGTAAATTATTAGTCATAAATGATGAAACAAGAATGATGCCTTGCATATTTTTGGGATTTATATTCAATTTCACAAGAACCTGATCCATTACATAAAATTTCATTACTTCATGATGGTCCTAAATCCCGATTACATCTTATGGATCATCCCTCAACTATAATCACCCATAAGTTGAACCACTCTTGCATCTACATCCATAAGTTTGAGGGATCTTTTATTTAAAAGAATATGACTTTACTATGGATCCACTTAGAGAAAATTAGTCCAATATAATTCAAGGAGAGTGGTTCAATATATATAATCTTTGGATAAGGATCACATTCCCACAATAATGACAAGTATTAGGGGCCTCTAGGCATGTTGGTGTTATATTCTCAACCCTTCCATAATAATGAAAAAAAGTGGTCTATTTCCCGTTGGGTTAGCGGAAGAAGGCTACATTGGATGCCTAGATCCACTTCTATTACCCCTATAAAACTCATCATTCTTCCTATTATTTTATTGAAATATGTCTTTACTTCCATTACTCTTAAAATCAGCATCAATAATGCCTAACATCTCAACCTGATCTATCTCTTCCATCAAAGATCAACCCATGACTTATGTATGTGTGAAATGCATCAATAGCATGACCTAGAATCTTATTTTAATCCATAATCTCATAAGTAAAATTTCTTTTAATCCATTATTTTAAACCATATTGGGAATGAAATGAATGATCTTAGAAAATAGGTCAGCATATTCCATAATTGTTCAGTTGTAATACTGGAGGCACAAAAACTCTAGAGAATTTTTCTGCACCAAGTTATCTAGGTAGAACTACTAAGTGAACATAACCTTGAAGTATTTCCATTTTATATTCTCATTTAACTTGTCTTTAACAACAAACCTCAACCATTTCTAGGAACCCTCAAGCAAAAAAACCAATTCATGTCACATTTATAGACTCTAGAGTCTCAAAGAATTCAAAAATCCTATAATTTTCTAACCAATCCTTTGTCTCTTATGGATTTACCCATTAAAAAAATAATAAAGGTTGTTATGGGTTTTAAATAATATTCACATGATATTTGAAAAATAAAAAAACCCAAACAATGCTCAGTCTATCTTAAAGAATCAACAAGCAAGGAAATATTAAAAACAATGTTCCCATAAACCATAAGCAGTAACCTCCATCTTATTTCTTTGATACATTATGGTTAAAAAAAATATCACTAAAAAAGAGAATAAATCCTATTATATTTGAGTATTTTACACTAGTGTTTATATCCAATATTATTTTTTGAGGATCCCCATACCCTTGAAGGGGTGTTTTTACCTTCCTCGTGATGTGATAAATAATGTACTAAAGATAATAGAGATTTAAAAAGCTTTAAGTGTAATGGGACCCCATAAAAGAGGGATCCAATCAATTATATATACATTCCTAAATCACTTCATTTAATAAGGATCATTGGTCAATATGATAATATCAAGTGACACTCAAGATTTTCTTCCCATTTGGTGTTCATTCAATAAACCCCTTCAGTAAATGTATGTCAAGCCATAAATAATTCATATCATAGATTATAAATAATAAATACAATATAAAGGAGTTTCCAAATGCATATATTCATTATCATAAGTACATACCCACATCATACTATATAGTGGAATAATATCATAGTCTCTAATATAGGCATCAGTATTCTTATATCAGTTAATATGATCCCAATATATCGTTAAATATGTTATCCCTTGATTTTTCTTATTTCTAACAATCTCCCATATACACAAAATCCCATAAAGGTCTAATGAAAAACTTCATGTATCTTTTTAATACATAAAAAAACTCTTTTTTATACTTTTTTTCAAAATATATTCATTTTGGAATAAAAACTTTGTCAAAAACACAATCCTTATCGAAAGGACTAATTGTGTGACCCTAAAGTTCATAGTATCATTTAAAAAATATATTAAATCACTATTTTATGGATAGAAGAAAAGATAGACCGCTAGAAAATATTCAGTGTTACTCAATCTACCAATGGGTTTGATTAGATATCCATAAAATACACTCATGTATAATATGAACATTTCAACAAAACGATATATCATATACATCATATGTATACCTATATAATACCTTTTTCCCATGGAACTGAGTGACCACTAGACATGAATCATTTTCAATATGGTATAGGTCTTCTCATCTTTTCTTAATTAATAGAAAAGTTTTGACCCAGTGCAATGAAGACAACACATGTCATTTATCTAGTGGATGTGCACAACACATGCCCCTCATCCAAGTCTCCAAATGCATCTCGTGATACTAAACTAATCATTGACATATAGTTATTTAGTTTATTTAAATCAAGGGTCTGAAGTCTTTTCTAATAAAATGAAATGAAAATCCTATATTGTTCATGCTCTAATAAACAATGTAATCATAAACATAACCAACCACCCTCTAATTAACTAATTAATAATTAATTTTTTAAGAATGGTATTAAACTGTGATGGTTCTCATGCTAGGTGTCTCATAAAAATTAGGTAAGAATGATTTATTATAATTATACACCCTAAGTATATTAATGAAAATATAACATTCCAAGGGATATACTTACAGGATCAGTCCAAATAATAAGTATCCACTTAATATCTCATTAATTAACTATTGGTACTAATATTAAAATATCATCATAATGCATACCACTCGGTGATGATCATAAATTTGAGAGAACTCAAAGTCATAATCTAAGGGTATATTATGATTCCACCATTCTTCTAATGTAAATAATTGCACACATAAGTGAATGAAAATGAAGATTTTATTTTATTATAATAACTTGGAAAATTATTAAATCATTGCATTAATATATTAAGTATCATATATTAAGAGACATTACATTATCTTCACTCTTATGATACACCAATGGTTTAATTAAGGGATATACTATATTTCCATCTATAGTCACCCAAAAAATACTAACATCTCCCCTCTAAATAATGTCTTGTTTAATATGGTATTTTAAAGGATATTTTGATCCTTTAGTAAGATCATGGTTCCTTTTACTAATTGATAGCTCAATTATTATCATGGTAAATATCAACCACTCCCTCAATTCTAGGAACCACCTCTAGTTAAAAAATGAGCTTCCTGGTCTAAATAGGTTCCTTCATTCTACGTGATGTAGCATTGTACTCTATCAAGATTATTGATTCTGCTGTGGTGTCTTGTTTGAATCTTTTCAACAGATGGTTCCATTATTCAGGAAAAACATGAAATCATATTGAGATTTCATTTCATCTCTATCAGTTCTAAAATCTTTCATCTATGTAACCCTTTAAATTAATCTCTCTCTCTCCTCAAAATATCAAAAACACAACCTTAGTCTTTCTCTAATACATAATAATTTTCTTCACAGCAATCCAGTGAATCTCTCTAAGATTGGATTAGTATTTACTTGTAATCCTCAGACTATATTTGATATCATGTAGAGTTAAAAACATGGGATACATGATAGAACCTATATTAGAAACACAATAATTATATCCATCATTTTGAACTCCTTAAAAGGATATTAAATCTTCATAAGAATCATTCCATGTAACATTGGTAAATACCCCTTCTTGTATTTCTATATGATAACAATATTTATAAATTTACCAATGTAAGTGTCTTGACTATGTCTAAGAAATGCCACACCCCAATCTTGTTGGTTAGTTATTTTCAATTACTTTAAATATTATTTTGAGTTTTAGATGCTTTTTCACTATTGCACAATCATCCCGCACAGTTAAGAGTAACTGTGTGGTGATCGTGTAAATTCCCAAGTGGGTCTAAGTTGTGGTTTGTGGCTTGCGCGCTATTTATAAAACTATTGGAAAAGTGCACAACTTGACCCTATAAGTGGATAGTGCCAGGTGCCACGGTTTGAGCATAGTTTTCTCAACCACATGTTTGACTATAGGAGAACCGTGTAGCTATTTGGTATTCAGAATAAATAAATTAATTAATTGAAGGGTAAATGAAATAAAATAAATTAAGATAAATTAAATAAAATAGAATTTTAGTAAAAGGTTAGTAATAATAATAGTAATAATATTATGATTTATAATAATAATAATATTATTATTATTGTAATTATTATTATTATTATTGTAATTGTAATTATTATTATTATTAAAAAACCCTAGGGGGGTCATGACCCCCCCTTCTTTTCCCATAAAGCGCAACATCCCCTGGTTACCCCCTATGTGCACACAGCTATCCCTAGAACCCACTCTTCCTACCCGACCTCTCTTCTGGCCCCATCTCCTCCTCACGCCGCCTCCTTGCACAACACCACCATCCTACCCGGTGCTCTTCCTTCTCAGCCGAACTGACCCCAGTGTGGGCCCTACCATGTTTCCCTCACGTCCAACCACACTCTTCCCTTACCGGCATCCTGCTACAGGTGTGAACCCCTACTCACGACCCACTATTCCGGTCGTGACTCCCTCGTCGACGTCCTCCATCTTCAGTAAAATTATCTTTCAATTTCATGTTTTTTATTTAATTTTGGCCAAACCATAATTTTGGGGTTCTTATTTATGTGTTTTTCTCACTGTTTATGGTGTGTGGTTGGTCCATGACATCTCTCTCTTCCTTCTGTTGAAGTTCTATTGCATTCGTACTTGATTTGAGGTAGTCATTTCTAACCCTTGCTTTCTGAAACACTCCATGAGCACTTTTTTGTTTGTATTTAAATATTAAATTTTATTCTCACCTCTGATATGACTATGGTTTGATGTGAATGGTGGTTTTTTGTGGGTAGAATTGATCAAAAATATTTTTCCAAAATGATTTTATGAAATTTCTTGGATTAAGGCACATAGGATGCTTGATTGAAATTGTTTTAGTCTTTTAAATTGGAATTGGGTCTTTTATGAAATGGTTAGTCCTTATGATATTGTTTTAACATTTATTTTCTTGTGATATTGGTGTAGTGTGTGTAATTTGGTGATGTTATTGTTTGATAAGTGTGTTAAAAATGTTTTGAAAAAACATTTTATGGATTTAAGGGGATGGGTTATGTTATTTAATTACATGAATTGTTGGATATGGTTTTAAATAATATGCTAGTTTTGTGGGAATGGTTTTTTTGAGGGGTCATACTAGAATTTTGTTATTCCATTAGATGTGGGCACATTCATGGGTGCACTAGGTGTACACATGGATATTCCCTCAAATAATGATGGTGCTTAAATTTGTTGTTTTCTTGAAACCTTGTTTTCCTAAATGGTACTCGTCTTGAAAATGGGGTTGTTTCTTTATTTTGGTTTCCTAAAGAAATGGTTTTGAATGTATTCCTCAATTTTTGGCCCATTTATCTTTGGAACACATTTAGAGTGTTTAAGTTGGACTTAAGGGAATGTTTGGCATGTTTTATAAAAATTGCATGTTTTTTTTACTAAAGTTTGGAAATACTCATTTTGGGGTAAGTTTCTGAACCCGTTGTCAGTTTCACACCATATATTTTAGGATATTATGGTTTTTAGGAGTCCCGTAGATTTAGTGGAGGGATTTGTGATCAGTTTCAAAGGCGTTAACACATATTCCCAAGTATAGATATATAAAAATATATATATCTTTTATGTGCATATTACCTTATGGTGCGGGGAACACGTGCGCTGGTTTAAGGATATATATTTATATATATGGAAGTGTGTGGGTGTGAGTGGGTTGTTTCTGGAGTTAGAAATTTTTTTATTGGTCACTCTTTGAGGTAGGTCTCCCAATGAATTAGACTTTAAATTAATTAATTATTGATTTCTTATTTTTCATACTTTTATTTAATGTTAGTTAGTAGTTTAGGGATTTTTGAATAATTGTTTGTTGTGAAATAAAGTAAGAACTGATTTTTATTTGAATTGCATGAAAATATTTTATTAAATTTTCTTAATAAGTGTTTGATAAAATTACCCTTTTACCTTATAAATGTGCTTCAGATTTAATGTGGTGATTTGGGTTTCTTAAATGGGATTCCAATGCATTTCTAGTTTTCAAAGTGGTGTATTTGTGATTCTTTATGAAATGGTTTTGAATGAGAAAATATTATGATCCCCAGTTGGTATTTTTTTAAAATTGGTTAACATAAGAACTCTACTTTGACAGTCCTCTTACCTTGGTTATGTTGTATGTTGTGAGTTCCACCGTGTAAGATTCTCTTGTGGTTAAATAGTAGAAAGTAAAGGGACTTGTACAATGGTGTGAATCAGGGGTGACTTTTTGTGTGATTTTCTTATTTTTTATATATATGTATATGCTTATGACTAGATGTTTGGTTAACATTGGTTGGATCACCCCCTTTTTAGTCTGAACATGGGAACTTAGAATAGTGGTAAAAGTTTCATTAAACGATTGTTTCAGTATTTTAGATTACGCACAAGCTAGTGGCCCATAACAGGGGGTTTTTTTATCATTACTAAAGGATTGGGCCCCTTGGTTAGGCCAATTAGGGAGGTGATCAGTAATTAGGGAATTATGATGTCATCTGATAGGGCATGCCTTCAGGATAAGTCATATGTATGGTACGTTATAGAATATTCATTAGCTTCTAGGTTCTCCCATGTTATTTGTTAATTGTTTATTTGCAGTATATGATTGAGATGCATGTTCTGGTTCGATACTCTTGTGTGGTGTTTTTCCATTTCCCATGTTGTATTTTTTTTATCACGTTTCCTTGCAAAGTGTATATTCTTGCTAGAAGTCATCAAAATGGTTTCATGTTTTTATGGAAAAATATTTTGAAAATATTTTACACTTCCTTCCTCCATTTTTAGAGTAAACATAACCTCATTTAAAATGTTAATGTCTGGTTCTTAAAAAGGGAATATGTTTTTTAATTGATAAAGGGAAGTGGACTGTGAGATGTTTTAAGAAGAAAATGTGTGAAAAACTTGTTTTTGTACATTGTATTTCAAAATTTAATTTGATGGATCATTTATTTAAAGTAAATTCATATGGGAATATATTTTTCAGGAATTCCTATTGAGTTTTAATACTAAAGCCTTTATTTTTATCTTTTTTTTAGCTTCAGGTGATGCACCTTTCTTGGATTTAGTTATCGTAGTGAGACATTGGTTTAAAGTCAGTGGTGACCCATGGGGTAATATGGAGGTATGTACAATTTTATTTTATCATTGTTGTTAGTTTTTATTTTCATTGTTCAGTTTTTATTTATTTATTGTTCTTTCATTTATGGACCAAATCATTCCTAATACCTTTATATTGATGCCTGACACTAGTTTCCAGCCCATGGGGATTAGGAATGTCCTTCTGGCCTTTTTGTGGACCTTCTTAGGTGACCGATTCAGGGTTGACCCAGGTTGGTTCATGACAAAATGGTATTAGAGCAGGCCCTTGATATTTGGGGTTTCAGGTATATATAGATTAAAAATATCAGGACTCAGAAGGTATGTGTGGGAAGAGGGTTGTGAACTCTTTCTCACACTGATCCTCGAGTTACTAGGGGTATTCTAGGATTTGAGTCTTTTGTTATTGTTTTGGATTGAGGGATGAAAATGGAAGTGATCCAGTGTCATGTTGTGGCCTCACATAGATTAGTGGTCCATGTAGATTCCAAGTTTCCAATTCAATGTCCTTTTAGTGTTATTTCTTACTTGCGGCATGGCCCACTACTATGTCTTCAGGTTAGGTATAAGAAATAGTTCTTCATCTTCGTAGTTCATTGTTGGTTATGTTTCATGTTGGTTTTGGTTGGAGTGAGTATGTAGAAAATGAAAGTTGATTTTAGAATTGAAAATATATTTAAAAATGGAGGTTTTTTTCATAATTTGATTTTAAATTGGTAAAGTGGTGTTTAAAATTGAAAGTGTTTTGGGTTTGAGAATAAAAATTGGGCGCTCCCCTTGGTGTCCCTTATAAACGTTTTCATGTGTATATGGTATGAATGGAAAGTGTGTTAGGGAACTTGTTCTAGTATGATGTGGATAGAAAATGGATGGACGTACATGTAACAGTTCATAGGATTCCATGGGTGGAGTTTTGTAATGAAAGGTTTGAATTGTTTTTTCAAAAGTGGATTGGGATAAGAAGATGATTTCGGGAATTGGCCTTGGAAAAAAGGCAGGTTTAAAATTTAAAAGGAAGTGGTGGTTTTGAAAAGGGAAATGAAATTTTGGGAATTGAATTTGGTTTAAAAATAGGGTTTCGGTATTTTGGAAGTAACTTGGAAATGTGGAGATTTTAAAAATTAATCTGAATTGGGATTTTTGAAAGGATTTTTTTAGTTGTGCATGAGTTTGTTTGTCTTCCTAGAAAATTGTTTTTGAGATCGGGGTGTTTCTTTTGATTTTGATTTAGCTTGTTGTTGGTTTCAGTTAGTGTTAATCATGTTGTTTAGGATGTGATGCCAAGAAGGTCTCCAAATGTTTGTAATGAGCTATTCCTAATTATGATTCAAATCAAGATTTTCCTATTTATCTAGGTATTTAAGGTTCGTTAGAGGCAGTTGTGTGGTGTGTGGAAGCAGAGCGTGTCTTCGAGTTATTGGTATCTCCTGGGGTTGCTAGAGTTTTTTTTCTCGGGTCTTTTTTTGGGTCTAGTTTTGGACCAGTGGGGTTGTTCCTCCTTTATCAGTATGAGTTGGTGTGACATGGGGAAATGTCTAAGGTTGTCTTCAATCAAAGGTTCATGAATGAGGTGGTGAATTTGAGTAAAAACGAGTTGGGACTAGGGGGATGCAAATGCCTGACTATGAGGAAAGAGATGATTCATCCATCAGAGACCCAACTATAGGTCTCAGGGTGTAGCTTGTGCATAGTTTGGAGTTTCCAAGGGTGTGTGAAACCCAGACCCGGTTTTCATTTTAAGCGTTTGCGATGGAAATATCCAATGATTCCTTGTTCTATTCTTATCTCCATTGTAAGTCTATCCTAGTTTTTGTGGTGTGTTGAGCTTGTTCTAACATAGTCCAAGTGGCTTAATTTACACTATATGTGGCTATTAAATAGTTCATATTCCTTAAAGGGTGTAGGGACCATGAGTGAATGGATTCATTTTTTGGTTGTGGGTTTAGTTTCAAAAATGTTTGTTAGGAAGATGTTTGGATTTGTGAGATTGATGGTCAGTGTTTTTGGACCCTTTATTAGTCTAGATTCCTTTCTGGAAGTTTTCCTCGAATGTGTTTTGGTTATTGTAGGGGATTTCTCTACTCTACTGTCATGTTATGCTGAATTTCCTAGCAGTGGAGTGGTTTTATGGGAATTGGGGAAGTGGGTTTAGTTTGGAGTGGTAAACCACTAGTTCTCAGTTATGGGAAGGTTTTTTCGGATAGTGTGGAAGAAATTGATTTAGTTTTGGGATTATGGTTTTGTTAGGTCCTTTTTTTGTAATCCATTTGCTTTTATCTCAGGGGAGTTGATCGGTCCTTGTGAGGGGAATTTGATAAGTTCGGTTTGGGGAGTTCCTGCATTTCCCCCACCCCTCGGGGGTGGTGTTCTTAGGTTTCAAGGTCTCCGTTTGAGTTGAATTCTTATGGTGGGGAGAACCCTACCGTGTTCTCCCAATGGTTACCCCAAGACTTTCAGTTTTCTTTGGTTTTTCCTGGGAATGTATTCTAATTGAGTTAATTTCCATCATTGTGACTTTCTAGGGGTATAAAGTTCTATGGTGGGGAGATTTTTTACACCCCAACCCTATTGGTTAGTTATTTTAAATTAATTTAATTATTATTTTGAGTTTCAGATGCTTTTTCACTATTGTGTGGTCATACCACATGGTTAGGAGTAACTATGTGGCACCCGTACATATTCCCAAGTGGGTCTGGGTTAGGGTACGTGACTTGCATGCAGTTTATAAAAATGTGTGACAAGCATGCAACTTGACCCTATAAATGGACAATGCTGGGTGGAACAGTTCGAGCATAGTTTCCTCAACCACAAGTTTTCTTGCAGGTGAACCGTGTGGTTTTCCGATATTCAGAATAAATAAATTAATTAATTAAACTGTCAATAAAATAGAATAAATTAAGATAAATAAAATAAAATAGAATTTTATAAAATTGTTAGTAATAATAATAGTGATAATATTCTTATTTTTTATATTATTATTAATATTATTTTAATTATTTTTTGTTGTTGTTGTTGTTGTAATTATTATTAGAAACCCTAGGGGTCACGACCCCCCCCCCCCCCTCCCCTCTTCTTCTCCCATGAAGCACAATCCCCCCCCCCACCACCACCACCACCCCTGGTTACCCCCAGTGCGCATACGACCATTCCCGGATCCCCCTCTTCCTCATCGGCCTCTCTTCCGACCACCTAACCTCCTCACATCACCTCCCTAGACAGTGCCTCCACCCTTCCCAGCACTCTCCCTTCCTGACCAAACTGACCCCATTAGGGGGGACTACCGTGTTTCCCTCCCATTCAGTTGTGCTCCTCACTTACCAGTGGCCTACTACCGGTACGAACCCCTACTCGTGACCCATTTTTCTGGTCATGCCTCCCTCACCAACTCCCTCCACCTCCAATAAAATTCTTTTTCAATTTCAAGGGTTTTACTTCATTTTTTCCAAACCGTAATTGTGGGGTTATTATATTATGTGTTTTTATCATTATTTAGGGTGTGTAGTTGGTCCGCTATGTCTTTATATTCCTTCTGTTGAAGTTCTATTGCGTAATCACTTGATTTGAGGTAGGTGTTTCCAACCTTTCCTTTTCAGAACACTCCATGATCACTTGTTTGTTTTTATTTAAATTTTATGTTTTATTCTCACCTCTGATATAACTATGGATTTATGTGAATGGTAGTTTTGTGTGGTTAGAATTGACCAAAAATAGTTTTCCAAAATTATTTGTGTGAAATTTCTAGGTTTAAGGACCTAGGATTCTTGTTTGAAATCTATTAGGTCTTTTAAATTGGAATTGGGTATTTTATAAAATTTTTAGCCCTTATGATGTTGTGTTAAAGATTATTTTTGTGTAAGCTTTTTGTGTGGTGTGTGTAATTTGGTGATGGTATAGTTTGATAAGGGTGTTAAAAATGTTTTGAATTTTTTTATGGCCTTAAAGGGATAGATTGTGTCCTTTAATGACATGAATGGTTGGATATGGTTTTAAAGAAAATGCTATTTTTGTCAGAATAGTTTTTTTGGGTGTCATATTGGAAGTTTGGTGTGCCATTGGAAGTTGGCACATCAATGGGTGTTCTATTGGAACAGATAGATGTGCCCTCAAATGAAAACTGTTCTTAAATTTGGTATTTTTTTGAAACCTTTTTTTCCTAAATGGTACTCATCTTCAAAATGGTACTGGTTCTTCGGTGTGGTTTCCTAAAGAAATGGTTTTGAATGTATCCCTAAAGTTTTCTCCCATTTGGACTTGGAACATGTTTGGAGTATGTGAGATGGAATTTAGGTAATGTTTGTAATGTTTTATAGAAATTGCATGTTTTTTACTAAAGTTTAGAAATACTCATTTTGGGGTAAGCTTCTAAACCCATTGTAAGTTTTGCACCATCTATTTTAGGATCTTATGGTGTTTATGAGTCATCTGGATTTAGTGGAGGGAGTTTCAATCAGTTTATAAGGTGTTCACGCATATTCCTTTGTATAGATATATATATATATATAAATATATATATCTTCTATATGCATGTTCCCCTATGGGTCGGGGAACTTGTGCATCTTTTTAAGGATATATATATATATATATATATATATATATATATATATGGAAGTGTATGCATGCGAGTGGGTTGCTTCTTGAGCTAGAAATCTTTGTCATGGCCATTCATTGAGGTATGTCTCCCTATGAATTAGCCTTTAAATTAAAGAATTATTGATTTCATTTTTTCACACTTTTATTTAATGCTAGTTAGTAATTTAGGGATTTTTGATTAATTGATTTTTGTGAGATAAATTAAGACTCTCATTTTATTTGAATTGCATGAAACTTTTTTATTAAATGTTCTTACTAAGTGTTTGATGAAATCCCCCTTCGACCCTTATAAATGTGATTTGGATTATAAGTGTTTAATTCTGTTTCATAAATGGGTTTCCAAGTTCATTTTTGGTTTTCAAAGTGGTGCACGTGTGATTCTTTAAGAAATGTTTTGGCATGGGAAAATCATATGAGGACCAATTGGTATTTTTGTAAAACTAGATATCATAAAATCTCTCTTTGTATGGTCCTCTTTCCTTGGTTATGTTGTATGCTGGGAGGTCTGCAGTGTAGGTATCTATTTTGGTCAAATTGTTGAAAGGCAAGGGACTTGTTCCTTGGGGTGACTCAGGGGGTGACTTGTTGTGTGAGTTGGTTATGTGTGATATATAAATATGTGCTTGTGATAGGATGTTTGGTTGGCATTGGTTGGATCACCCCCTTTTTAATCTGAACATGGGAACCTTGCATAGCAAACAAATTTTCAGTGAATGATTTTTGTACAAGTTTAGATTATGCACTGGCTAGTGACCCATAGCAGGGGGTTATTTTGTTATCATTTCAATGGGATTGGGCCCCTCGGTGAGGCTATGTAGGGGGACGATCGGGATTTTGGGCGTTATGATGTCATTGGGTAGGGAATGCCTTTGGGATGAGTCACATGTATATTACATTCTATACTATTCATGAGCTCCTAGGTTCTCCCATGTTGTATGGTACATGGTTATCTGTGGTAAATGATTGAGATGCATGTGTTGGTTGGTTACTCTTGTGTGGTGTTTTTCCATTGCCTATTTTGTATGTCTGTGGATCTTGTTTCCTTGAATTGTGTAGATTCTTACTAGAAGCGATAAAAATGGTTTCAAGTGTTTATAGACAAATTTTTTGAAAATATTTTACACTTCCTACCTCCCTTTTTTTGTGTAAACATAACCTCCTTTAAAATTCTAAAGTCTACTTCTTAAAAAGGGAATCTGGTTTTTAATTGAAAATGGGAAATAGACTGTGATTTGTTTTAAGAATAAAAGGTGTAAAAACTTAGTTTTTGTAAATTTTATTTCGTTCAGTTACGCCCACTGAGTTTTAATACTCACGCATATAGTTTTATCTTTGTTTTTAGCTTTTGGTGTTGCGCCTTGCTTTGATTCAGTCACTATATTGTGACGTTGGTTTGAAGTTAGTAGTGACCCATGGGGTCACATTGAGCTATGTACAATTTTATTTTCTCGACGTTGTCATTTTTTATTTTCATTGTTCGGTTTTTATTTATTTATTTTTCTTTCATTTATGGTCCAAATCATTCCCAATAGATTTATTTTGATGTCTTCCACTAGTTGTCAGCCTGTGGGGATCGAGAACGGCCTTCGGTCCTTGTTGTGGACCAACTTGGGTTACAAGTTTAGGGTTGACCCAATTTGGTTGGTGACAATAATCCTCATATATATATATATATAAATATCTTCATACCATTTGTGTAGGCATCTTCACCCATTTCCTTCATCGAGATGCATTTACAAATAAAAATATTCATAAGATAAAGTCTTAAGATGTTATTTCGAATAAGTAGTCTTCCATCCACATAGAATATCAAAAACATTATTATTATCCCAATAATCATCTTAAATACCTAAGAATCATATATTTTTTTATGAAACCAAACTCTTTTATTGAATCATTAATCTTGATATTCCAACATAGATAATCCTACATTAATCCATAAATAGACCATTGAATCTCGTATACCTTTTCACTATCATTTGGAACTTAAAAACCTTCATGATATATCAAATTTATGTCCTCAACTTAATTATAATTAAGGAGAGTGTTGTTGAAATTATTTTGATATATCACAAAATCAAAATGAGTTATTATGGTAAGAAATATCTGAATGGAATTTATCATCATAATAAATGAAAAGGTTTCTTCATATTCAATACCATGTATTTTATTATACCATTTTTCACTAGGAATTCTTTATTTTTAGAAACTCAACCATCCATGTCATTTTTCTCAGGAAAACCCCACTATAACCCTATGGGTCTTACCCGTTCAGGCCCATCCACCAAGATCCAAACAGTGTTAGTGTATATGGAGTACATTTCGGATTCAATGTCCTTTAACCATTATTATAATTAAAAGTCTCAATGATCTCTTAGTAGGTATTAGGATCATCATTTATGAACATTAATTCATAGTAATTTTCCATGATAAATGTTTGTCTTATGAGCTCTTTTTGAATCTTATAAGACCTTTGAGGTTCTAATTTAACTTAAGTCAATTCATTTTCCACACCTATTTGTGTGGTTGGTTCAACTTCCATCTTAGGAAAACTTCCAATTTTTTGTTCATTGACTTCTCTAAGTTCAATATTCCCCCTAAATGACTCCCCTAATTATGTGTTCCTTCTCAATAAATACAACACATCAAGACACAAACACTTTTTGTTAAGTAGGATTGTATAAATAATATCCAATAGTTTCCTTAGTATAACCAAAAAATAAGCATCTTTTAGATTTAGATTCAATTTTGTAATAATCCAAACACAAAATAAATTCGTTGCATCCCTGAATATTTATAAAAGGAATAATGGTATGTTTCTTGGTCTATATCTCATATATTATACTTATTAATACTTTATATGGAACATGGTTTGGTATAAAGATATAAGATTCTATAGAATAACACTAGAATGAAATGGGATGGTAAGATTGACTCATCATCGAACAAAAAATGCCTAACAAGGTACAATTCCTCCTATCAAACACATCATTTCACTATAGTGTTCTAGGAGGAGTGAGTTGTGAAAAAATTATACAATCCCTTGGATGATCAATGAATTCGTGGCTTAAGTATTCACCACCCTGATCTGATTAGAGGATCATAATAGTCTTTCCCAATTGATTTTGTACTTAATTATGAAACTATTTTAACTTTTTATAAGTTTCATACTTTTGTTTCATTGGAAAAACATATCCATACTAACTAAATTCATGAGTACGGGTAACAAAGTACCTAAAACCACAACTTTATTGAGTACTCATTTGTCCAAATACACAACTATGTATGATATCCAATAGTCCATTATATTTTCCCCATTTCCATTTAAAGGTTCTTTGGTCATATTTCTTTAAAAAAAATTTAAAATTTTCGAATGATTCATAATCTAATAGTTTCAAGATTCTATCTTTATGGAGCCTTTGGATGTGTTTCTTATTTATATATACAAGGTGGAAATTCCAAATAAAGGTCAGATTGAAATCAACCTTGAAATTCTTATTATGACTATTATAAATAGTATTATCAATATCTATAATATATAAACTATTTATTATATTCTCAATGCCATAAAACATCTAATTCATATATATCAATTTACTCTTGTTCTTATCAGTGAATGAGAATACATTCATGTCCAGAAAAGATACAAAAATAAAAAATTTATTTATGGACGGAACAAAATAAGGACTAATCCACTTGGTAAATTCAACTCATAAGTGAAAACTTTTATTGTAAAAAATGTTACTTTATTACCAACACAAAGATATACTTCACCATTTTTCAATTACATTCTATCACGAAGTCTATGTTTATCAACACAAATGCATGATTCACACTCGATATTCAATACCCATGATTTAGAGTTTGTAACCTCTAACATTCACATTCAAATTCTATAAATAATTCACTTTGATAATAGTTTTCAACCTTAGATACGAATATTGTACTATTTTATAGGTCATACTTATAAGTGGTCTCAATATGATTGTCATGAAGTAAATAAAAACCTATAATAGAGGAATATTTGTGGGTGAGTATCATGAATTATATCTTTTCATCAAGGAACTTTAATGAAAGTACTCCCACTAAAAAAATTACCCTATAAATAAATATATATTTAGTGATCCAAGACCCATATTTCATCATGACTTACACTAGTATGAGAAAGTAAATAATATATGACTATATCTGGTAGGTAAAAACATTTTTAATCAAATCATATATCATTATTGGATAGTTGTGTGTATAAAAACATTATCCAAATCTGTTATATAGATTCTCTAAAATTTATTCCTATAGTATACTAATAGTTAGGGTTTCTCAGATAGTATAACCCAAATTAAATGACTAGAATAAGGAACCTAACTATTAAGGCCACCTTATTACTTGATTTCCTTACAAATGAAAATTCATTGACACCTAACTATTACAGTCACATGTACTAAATGATCAATGTCTTGAAAAATTTCTCTTTTAATGGAATCTCACACTTAGTATTTTAAGGGTTTTATTTTAAAATTATCACTAGTTTAATACACATATCATTCATATTAAAACCATTTATTTTCATAAAATATTTATTATCTCATGTATTTATTTCTTTTTGTGTGTATAATTTTAAAAATTTAGTTTTGGAATGCTATTTCATCCACAAAATTAACAAGTGCACGCCACATTAATGTATAACTCTTTAAAAACCCCACAAGTTTTTGTTAATCACCAAAAAAATAGGGCCAAACATATCCATGCCTATATAAATACATCTAATGTATAAGATACATGAACCTTTCATGTAAATTCATAGAGTTATATGATATTGAAAATCTCCACATGAGTAATCCAAGATTGACAGATAGCCAACCCCTCCCATTTCTAGAACAAGGAATAAACCTCCATTTCAGTGGGTAGTTTGACCCCCAAGTCTCTATACATATAGTTACTTTATTCAAGGAAGAAATAATTTATGATATTTCTAACACCTAATATGAAAAAACTATATTCAATAACTATTCTCAAGATTATAACTGAAAAAACAAACTGAGGTCAAGGTATATGAAAACTAAATCTTATAGGGTCACACCTAGCATTTAAATCAAGGATATATATTCTTTAATCAATATATCTCATAAATAAATCGTAAATAATATTCATATTCAATAAAATAAATATAAACATGAATAATAAACAAATAAACTAATAAATAAACACTTCAATTATTTTTATAATCAAGATAAATAAATATGAATTTTTCATATTTTTTAAGCATGAAAAAATACTATTTTATAATGCCTAATAATTATAATTTATATAATAATTATAAACCATAATGAAAAAAATCAAAAAATAAATTTTTTAACATTTTCTATGAATTTAGTGTTTTACAAATGACTATTAATTATAAAAAATGACTAACATGGGAGAGAGTTAATTTATCCTATATATCATATTCATTGATATGTATGAATAGTATGAAACCATTCATACCACATAATATGACTAACTTTATTATATATCCTAAATAATATTTTATGATAAAATGGATATCATAAATAAACCATGGCACATTGTTTCTTTGAAATTTGATGAAAATCCATATTTTATGATATCTTGTAGTATACTATAATCTATAGTTCAAACCTACAGTTTTCATATATATTATTACTTATGATATATGTCAATTGTGCTCTATGGTAAACCAAAATAGAAGTTTTTAAACATATTATATTATTCAATATCACTAAGAACATAATAAGATATAAATTCCATTTAAACCTAGTGAATTTAACATGATAAATCCTTAAATAATGAGGATATAATAACATTTATGGGTTTTAGGGAATCGTCGCATGATATTTGCAAGTGGAGAAAAACCCAAAAAAAAATCCAAAATATCTTTAAAAATAAACATATAAGGAAATTTTGAATAAATAGTGTACCTGTAATTTGTAAGTAGTATTCTCTATATTCTTTCCATGATAGATTATAGTTGAATAAGATCATAGAAGTAGTGAATCTAAGACTCTTTCCACAGAGTTTTTTACACTAGTTGTTTTATCATTGAATATTTCTTGAGGTTCCATGTACACTTAAAGGGGTTATAGAAGCTTTACTGTGAAGTAATAAACAATGTACTAGGGAGAAGAGAGATTTAGAGAGCATCTTATTAAATACCCCACCTTCAACTGAGGGATCTAATCCCTTATATATACATGTATGACACACTTCATTAATTTAAGATCTTCAGCCAGTCTGCGAACATCAACTGGCACTTGATCATTTCTTCTTATTGGGTGTTCATTCATTAAATCCCTTCATTGAATGTATGTGAATCCTTAAATAATTCAAATCATGGATTATAAATAATAAAAACCATTGGAAGGATTGTCCAAATTCACACATACATTATAATAAATAAATTCCCTATCATACTCTCCGATGGGATCATATCATAGACAATGATATAAGCACCAATAGAAATAATTGGAAGGAGTATAAAAATTCATGCATACATTATCATAAATACATTCCCTATTGTACTCTATTATGGTATTATATCATACCCTAATCCTTATCCTAAGTCAAACCCATGCCGACCTCCCTAGCCTAAGATGTGATAAATCACGCTCCATGATCCATGGCTCCAATGGTTCTCACCCATGTATTGATCAAATTCGGATCCAAAGGAGGATTAGTTCATGGAAAATTATCCATAGATCCATCCAGAACATTAAAAATATGTATTCATGTGGAAATAAAAATATAAACAATTTGATAAAGGGTTATAAATAATATTAAAAACATAAAATTATATCAATTGAAACCATAATCATTCATAAAACAACCATAACGATTATAAAAAGGCATAAAAGGGGAAAGAAAGAGAATCACAAATTCAAATTAAAATGAATTTTGATTACTCTTTCCTGGTAAACCATGATGAATTAAGGATCATCATCCTCCAAACACTCACTTACAACTTACCCCTCATGTCTAGAAATTCCTATCTTTATTTTACCTTAACATCTCTAAATAACAATCTATCTCTAAAACCATTTTTTTCAAAACCAACCTAGGATACCCATGTCTTAGTATTTTATTCATCCCATGACAATTCCCAAAGAGATTACTTGATCCCCATAGGTTATAAAATCGTTCGTGGGCATAAAGGAATCACTCTTGGGAATAGTTTTCCCACAAATCATTACACAGGAAAAATGATCCAAACTAAGAGCCTGGAATGACCTAGACATGCATTGTAAATTCTTTTACTCACAAAAGTTAAATTAAACCTACTATAACAATGTCAAAATAATATCTATATCTTTTAATTTAAACATAAACCAAGGGTAAATTTACATGACAATCCAAAACATGGTAAAATGGGGGAAATGTGGGAAGTTGACAAGGTGATATAAAAAATGAGTCTATAATAAAAACCAAAGCCATTATAAACCAAAAATAACTAATACCCATATCTACATTAAATTAAGGTCCAATCCATCTATGTCACCTCCATCCAACCCAGGTTTAGCTATAAATAACATCCACTACCACTAATTTTTTATTTTTATTTTCATGTATCAATGAAAACAAGGTCTACATATAACCATTGGGGGTATGTAGGGTGTGATAATAATAATACTAATTGGATCTTAGAAATTGTTTCATGAGAAAACATTCTTAGATAATCTAATAATTATAATTTTAAAATAAAAATATAAAAATATATTTAAAATTTTTAGTAACAAGTATAAGGTGTTGATCACCTTTAAACAAAAATTAAAATAAACTATAAATGAACATGTATTTCTATCCAAGAATTATGGGATATACCCTAGGTCACTAAAGTTGAGTTGTAGATGTATTGATGTACTAAATCATATCCCATATCTCAATCTACATATATTTTGTTAGCTATAGTGGTATATTAAACTAGAAACATCTCTACTAGCCATATTATCATACTAAAGTAGGTAGGATATGCTAGGTAAAGTGGTATACTTCCATAAAATTTAATTATTCTATAATCATATATCAATCACATTGGGTTTCCATGAATCAAAATCATTTTATCATTATAATAAAATCATTTCCATTAAAAGATTAATTTCATCGAGAAAATAATTTTTAACTTCAATTTTTATTTATATAGCATGCCATAGAAATCACTTGGATTATTCATATCAGCATGAATGGATGAAAAAAAGTTATAAAATATATAAAAGTTTTTTGTTATTTTATAAAACACATTAAAAAAAGTAAAATCATTTTTAATGAGAGTCAACTGCATTAATTTCCTTAAATAAAAAAAATACACAAAAACACTTACCATATTCTAGTGAAAACACTTAGATGATAGTGACAATACACTAAAGAAGAATAGGTAAATCCCTAACATTAATAACCCAAAATAATAAGTTGGTCCAATTGGAACCCTATGCCACCATGGCTATTGGGAATCATATAGAAGAGGATAATAGAACTAAAAGGAAAGAGTAAAACCATTTACATGATATTTCCTAGGTGTTAGATACACTTGAATCAAGAGAAAGGGGATGATAAGTGAGAGGGTTGATGTATAAAACTAGGAATATTTGAATGATGTTTTCCCCAGATAAATATCATCAAAATATAAAAAACACCTTCAATGTTTTATTTAATAAATTAACTAAAATTTTAAATAAACTAGGTGTAGTAGGTCATGATATGAAATCCCCTCATAATGATGTGACACACCTCCCCCAAATCTTGGTAGAATCATGACTCTTCTACCTAAGGTCACATCATGGTGTGTCCCCCTAACTCATTGTTTCCAATTTTCTTATTTAACTCATATTACATAAATTTTAAATGATTCTTATAATCATGATGAGGCCTCTATATTTTAGAACATGAATCCCTCAAAACCTTATTTATTAACCAAATCATTATGAATGGTCATGAAATTTATTTCTCTTATCATAGCATGACCACCCCTTTCACTCAATTTTCATAAATGATGGGTCCCTTATGTAATAGGGCACCAATACATAAGATTAAATTCTTATGCATGATATTACCCATATGTAAGAATACATATAATAATAATATATTTTTGGACATGGAAATTTTTAATCTTTCCCAATTATCTTTCACACTGTGATACCCCTATTCCATAGTGTGATCCTTGATCAGCCTCGGCCTAAAAAATCACTATCAACACTTCATATTATGTTATATCTATGCCATAATGTGACTTATTCCTGACCCAAAATTCTATCAATCTATCACACCATGATAACCCTAGGACACAAAATGACCTATATTCAGCTAAAACTGTAGACCACCCAAAAAAACATAAACACCTTGAAAATTTAATAAATATTGTAATTAAGATCAAAACAACAATTAAGCAATTCCATACCAGAAAATGACATTATGGGTGTAATAATCGATATGTTATACTTTAACTTTTTTTGTTATAAAATTGGGATATAAAATATAATCAAAAGAGAGAGTATTTAGGGTTTTGATCGTAATTATTTCACCCCATGAGTATTTTTTATTAGTTGTTTATAATGATCAAGTTAAACTCCATTTATATATTAGTTGTTTATAATCCTATATTTAGATGATCATTTAATCCTTGGGTCAATGTTCCCATTCAAAAAATGTTTAGGTTATATTTTATGAAATATTTATATGAGGATTATGAAATATATAAATATAATAATTATTCAAAACACTCCCTCTATAATGTCATAAATTTCATGTAAGATTTACTAACTTTTATAAAAAACAATTTACGATAAAAAAACGTTGAGATAAAATGATTGAATTCCATGTCAAATAGAATTCAATTCATTAAAACCCTAATTAGGGAATGTCCTTCAAGGAAATATATTCTCTATTATGGAAAAAGAGTATAAAAATTACAACTCCCCGACATAAAATTATGATAGTCATTTAATAATGGGTATCAGTTAAAAAATTTAATCCATGTTCATAATATAATTTTCCACTAATAACAGATGTATTTCATCAATATTTTTTATTTAATAATTAACAAACATTGGAAATATTATTTGTGATATAATTATTCTCAAAACCATAATGTTTTTTAATTTCAATTAAATTCCATAAATTTCCATATTATATTTTCTCAATAAATACTTGAACATAATGATTCTTTTAAAACATGATTTTTTATATTGAGGAATTTTTATATTTATAACCAAGTGGTCCAACATAATATAAGAATTTGTTTATATATATATATATAATTTAAATCATATATTTAATATCCATGATAAAATGTATCATTTTATCATAAAAAATTGCTTTTCAATTTCGTAATAAGTAAAAATTATACCCTTCAAATCTCGATGAATAGAAGAATAACGTTACCTTGTATCAAAATTATTTTATTAAAAACTCATATTATTTACAAGGAATGTATGTACTTGTACATGTATATCCTTCAGGGATAAATAAAATATGAATTTATATTTAATCCATTAGAAAAAAAATAAGTTCTTTATTATCCCCACTTGTATAAAATATATAATTCTTGAATGTAATTGATTTAATTATTAAATAATGGTATCTTATTAAATATATAAAATATTTAAAGAATTTGATATTTCATATTTTAGATAATTAATTCAAAAATACAAGGGCATTACATATAACTTTATGATCAAAATTTCTACTACTTTTTGAAAATATTCAGGTGTTTTATGGTATATAAAACATCTTGATAAATATTATTATTAATGAAAAATAATTGAATTAATAGACCATGGGATGATAAAATAAATTTTATATTCTTCCTATTTTGAATTGTTATATAATATATGTTTTATTTATTTTAAACCATATATATTTCTCTAATTGGTTTAAATAATGGTAATTTTGAATATGATTCAGTTATTTTTAAAAGTTTAGGGACTTTTATGTAGATATTATAATCAATTTTACCATATAGATAAAAAATGACAATAATAATTAGAAATAATATAAATTTATATATAAATAAATTCATATGGAAGAATGTTTCATATAATAAGATCATATATATTCAATAGTCTTAGTAATTTTGATAACAAATCCAAAGCTTCATAAGTTAAACATGGAATATATTGTGTCTGTCCTTTTTTATTAATAAATTTGATGTATACTTTTCTCAAAATTCATTGTTTTCAATGAGTTTTAAAATCATTAAATAATTTAAATACATCTTCAACAACAACTAATATATTCTCATAATTTATTTGATATTAGTGCCACTTCAAGGGTAATGTCTAAAAATGCATATTATTGCTATTGTGTTCATTTTATGTTTCAAGGTAAAATTTATTTATTTATTTATAATCATAATGAACAATGATTATATATAATTATTTTAACTATGTTTATGGAATGTATAAAACATATCAGACTATTGATTTTTAATATTATGATGTTTAATTATTAATTTAAGTGTTGTGATCATATTTTAAATGTTTGTGATAAAACATTTTATATATAGTGTGTGATGCTCAATATTTACATTAATCAACATGCATTGTAGGAAATGTATACTCAGAAGTAAATAATAATACATGTCATCATTTAACAGATGCATCTTTTGTAAAATATTTTAAATGGTTCACATGATATATGGGTCCACACATATATATTCCATAATTAATACTCTATATAAATATTGTAAATTCACTTACAATATATCTTGTGATGACAGAAATAATTTACCTTAATAATTAACATATAATAATTAACCCATGATAACTCATTATACTTAATCATATGGGTAAAATCCATTGTATCATAAAGAGATGGAAAATCCTATTATAAAAAAATAGACATTTGTCTTACCGTTATTTAAATTCATGATCCATTCCCTTGGGGAAGTATATTATTTAATCGATAAATTTATTTTTATGTATATATTTACCAATAAAAATTGATCCCACATAAATAAAATAATTATATCATAGAATTAATGTGTCTAGATTAGTAAACTTTAGGATAATATATTATATTTGGTTGTATATGTATATTTATTAAAATAATTCAAATCAAAATATAACCTTAAAGTTTTCACTCAATTCAATTATTTATTAAAATTTTATACCACCCCTCAAGCATCTATTTTCTCTTCTAAAGACTTCGATTAATTTTAAACTATTATTTAAGGTACTTTCATGATAATTCACTAAGACTTCAAGATTTTTAATTAATAATTAATTTATATGATTTATTTTAAATAATTTAATTAAAATAATTTTTATAAATCTTATTCTTTAAGAAAAATATAAAAAATTTATTCAGGACATTCCATTTAGAACATTTAACACATTAGTGTAATATAATTAAAAAATAAAATACTTGTATTTATCACTATAATTTTTACTTATAGTGGTTGATCATCAATTAATTGATATACATATATACTCACAACATATTGATCCTAACACCTAGAAGATAGTTTCTATTTTAGAACTTATGGACCAAAAAAGTAAAAAAGGTATATAAAAGGGGGAGGATCTACCGTTTATTTTGAGACTGGTGAATGTGAATATGAGAAGAAATGTGGAATAATATTCTGGAATCATAACAAACACATCATCATAGGCATGATTATAATTCATAAAATATTTTTTATAATAACATTCACTTTAATAAGTAAAGTATAAATATTTTGATCAAATTTTATAAAATCCAAAATATTTTTTATAAAAAATCAAGTATGTGTAACATAGATTATATGAATAACTTTACTCTATTCAAGGAATGAAATAAATAAATTAAAATTACCTTCACATTGAGGAATTCATTTATTTATCAGATTGTAGGATTCTTGAATGATAGTTAAATATATATCAATAATTATCATCCAGTACAAAATACTAATTTTTTTTATCATGAATATCATATTTTAACCATTTCAGTTGATAAAATTATTTTCATAAATTATATTATATTGTAAAGTTAGATAACTATATCGTATAATTTATGAACTATATAAATAATAACATCTATTTTAAAAGATAATATCAAATTAATTACATAATATGATATTGATGATCCATAATCATGTGATAAATATTATATTTTTTTAAATATTTATTATATAGAAGAAAAAACGATAAATTAAAATATTCTTCAACAGAATTTCATAAGATGTAGCTTTCATATAATCATTCACTAGAAAAATTATTTCATAAATATTAATAAAATTCACTTTTCTCTTATAAATTTTATTTTCATCAAACCAATTATTTCATTTGTATTATTATTATTATTTTATTTTCATTATCAAAAAATAATAGACATTGATCATTGAAAATATCATATTCACCCGGACCATAATTTGTTTAAACAAAACATGTATATTTACATTAACTTCATAGAATGAAATAAAATTATTTTAATTAATATTGATATTCACTTTAGGGAATGGAAAAATATTATTTAATAGGGAATTATGATGTATTTAAGACCAATAATTCGAACATCTAATTCAATATTTTCATCCAATTCAAATAATGATCATATTAATATATTGAATTATTATTATTTATATGTTCCTTCCTGGTTATTTTCTTTCTTTCATTTATTTCATATATAATATTCATAAATTTATTATAAAATAAGATATGTAATAGTCATTATGAAATATTTATTCAAGAAATTATTAGTGTTAAATCTTTATAAAAAATTGTGCCTCGATAATTAGAAGAAAAACCTTTTTCTAGTAGAGACAATTTATAATTAATTATCAAAAAATAAATATTAATGATGAATACCTATTTATGGATGAAATATTTCAAGCTAATGATTGTGATATTGGAAACACTTCCATGAATCTTGGTTTAGATAAGATGATCGTCTCATCAAGTATATTAGTAACCAAATTTATTTCATCATCTTCTTACCTAGTAAAATGCGTGTTGATGAAATTTTATATTATTGGGATATAAAATAGAATCAAAAGGAATATATTTTTAGGGTTGCAATCATAAGGATTTCTCCTCATGAATAATTTCTATTATTTATGAATAATGTTCAATTTAAACAAGCTTTATATAGGCTTTAGGTCATACATAACCCTATATTTAGCTGATCATTTAATCAGTGGGTCAACCTTCTGATCAATAAATAATTGGGTTATATTTCAAAAAAATATTTGTAAGGGAATTCTAACATCCTTAAATATAATAATTATTCATAAAAAATTTCCACTTAGTTCTGTGCTTGTTATTTTAGTCACTTTCCAATGGAGTGTATCCATGGAACCAAAAACACCCAATGGCTCCCATTTATATGAAAATAGATGTAATTATGGATCTTATTTCCTAAGGAAGGTGGTAATTGGGGTTTCTTACTAAAGATTATTAGGTATTCATATTGGTCAATATAGTGAGTGTTTGGGATCATTGAAAGTTTTTTAGGGTATTCTTTCATATTCATAGACTCTCTTATATATTTGAGTAATTTTTGTGAATCCTTCCCATATCTCAGTGTGGAATAGGTTTCCCTTGTGCCAGAAGTTCGTCATTTGACATGCATTGATGTAACAATATATAAAAATACGAGGTATTCCATCAATATGAAAATATGTATATATTATTGTTTCTCCATTGATGGAATCATCTATATATATTAGAGGTTCTCCATATTCATTTTTTTTATTAATTAGTGATATTGGTTTAAAGTTGTATAAATGTGTGATTTGGTGTTTTATCACCATATAGAAATATGTAAGGTGATTATGATGCCAAGATTAGGCCCATAAGAAAGGATTCATACATATCCTTGAAAAAATAAATCATAACCCACAAATTTTGGTTCACTTAATGCGATAAAACGTAACTTTTAATATCATGTGATAAGGAATGATCCATGAAATCTAGTTTCATGTAGTAAGGAATGCTAGGTAAAATATTACTTATAATTGTTGGTGTCAGAATTATACATGAGAATCCTTTTTAATTAACCTCATGGAGAATATAATCCAATGAGATTAGGTCAATTTTAAAAGGAATATAACCTTGTGTAGTGATATAATAAGACTCAATGGTAATATGGACCTTCAATTGGGGGCATGATTTTATTAGGAATATGGACCACTAAGGAGAGTTTACTTAGGGATATGGCCAAAGAGAAAGTATTTTCAAGGATCATGGGAATATATCATTGTGAGGTAAGGATGTAGATGATCTCATGAGTAATATGACCTCATTACGATGAATGGTGTTGGGTTTGAACCTCTGAGAGGAATCCTACATGTCATGTTTAATAGGAATCAAATCCCACCTAGTTCAATATTCACTTTTTAAGGTCATGTAATGGGACCATGTCATTAACTATTATTATATGTGGTAAGGAAATTATTGTGTTGTTTTACATTATGTAACTAGGAAATTGGAAATACAGTTTAATGTCATTTTCTGGAGGATGTTGTCAATTTCGTGAATGTTATGACAGTAACAGATAGAGAGAGGCTTACACATTGGATCTACCATTAAAAAATGTTAGGATATTACACCCAAATAGGAGAACCATAGGAGGCATGGATTGGGATTATACATAATGAGGACGCCTATATATGAGGGGATTTAATTTTGTTAATAGAATGGTCAACTTAGATCTCTATTACCACATGATTCGTGCTCAGTTTCAAAAGTATGAGACTATAGAAGATCAAGTTCACTGTATGGGAGAGAACAATTAAATTTATGTGGTTATTATAATTAAGGATAAGGATCATGATGTGTCTCACTAATAAATCATTAGTATGTTATTATTAATGATTGATTAGGTATTACTCCTAGATCAAAGTCAAAAATTGGAGGAACTTTTATTACATCAAAGGCATGATAAAATCAAATCTCTAAACACATGTGAGTAAAGATCGGTGTGAGAAACAAGGAAAAGAGGGTCATGAACATTGCATGATAGTGTCCAATTAGAATGGTTCATATACACTGAGGCTACCTAAAGATACCACACTCATTTTGTGACTTAGGTGAATGCATGGATTGTTAGGGTTTGTAGGTCAAATCCTCATGTATTCTATATATTGGTGGACCGAGGTGGCACAAAGAGGCTAGATGAGTATGGACTCCTACAGGAAATTATAGGGTCTTACTCTATGATATATTCCATTCCACCTATGTTCTTGATTCTTAATAGGTTAAGAGATATATATTATGGGTTTTCCCAGTTAGGGATAGAATGGTAGATGTCGGTTTTATCCCAATTTTGGAGTCCTAGATCATTAAGTAATCCAAAAGGTCTACCAAGCATCCAATATTATTAGGATTAGTCTTGGTATAGTTCAGTCTTGTTGTATGATTTTGGTAAAAACACCTCCAGTGTCTTCTCAATAGGGACCCTCATTATCAAGGGGGAATCCATGATTTAGTTTCCCCTAAGTTTTCTGCCTATTTTGGATGATAACCCTGGGCGTACTTTTATCAAGGGAATACAGAGTCAAATGGGTTTTCACTGATATACATGACCAAATAATATGAATTCGGTGGTTTAGTAATGGTCCTAGATTTAAACTTTTTATAATTTTTAATTTGATAAGATAAATCTAAAGGGATCATTTGGATGCTATGTAAAGGAGCTATGAGAAATCCCAATACTATGCGGGATTAGAAAATTGAGAAGGGATTATAAATACCTTAAGGAAACCACATTTCATATTGGGAATTTTCTATGAAAAATGGTGTGTTCAAAAAGAGTTTCCCTTGTGATATGATCTCCTTCAAAAATCACTTCCTTTGTGAATGGTTTTCTTTCTGGAGCTCATATTCAAGGCCTCATTAGAAAATGGAATCCTTTATGGAGGGCATGCACAAGGCCTCTTTCCCTAAGGGATTTACGATGGGTTTTCTATCATTTATTGTGGGATTATTACCTAGAGTTTCACTATGGTGATATTTTATTCCTAAATTTATAGAATTAGAAAGTCATTAGAAATAATTCACATCATATTCCCCTCATTATCTTTAGGAAGTTTGTAGGTATTTATAAGCGATTTTAAGGAAACCACTTTCCAAAAATTTAGGGCTAAATGGTGGTCCATGAAGTGATATATGGTGTAATTCTTGTCTATAAGGTGTTATGAGATGGGTATATAACTCCCTCCTCTATTCAAAAAATGATGAAAAATTATTTGAAGGGGGTTGAAAATAAACTCTTCATACCAAAAAAACATTAATTTTTTTAGTTATTAGAAATCACTAATTCTTATAAAGGAAACATTCAGTTTTTTAGAAATCAAAGATTACTACCTCCTAAAAAAGAAACATCCTCTTTTTGGGAGGCCCTAATTGGTGTTAGAAATTACTTCATAGAGGAAAACTATTTTTGGAGAAAGAAGTTTCACTCGTAGAATTATGGATTCTTTATGGAATGTCCTTGGTGCTACGTGCAAAAATATGTTTTTTTAATTCTACTCAACATTTCCCCCCATTGATCCTGATCTACCCCCCCCCCCCCAATGCAGTCTAATTAGCATAAAAAATATTCAATTCAAAGGAGAAACATGGATCAGGTATGTTATTTGCATGTTAGGATTTGGATTTTTCTTTGGTCATCCATTATGATTTTTCAACCTAAAAAGTTTCGTGTCTTTTAAATTTCATGACAATTAATTTTATATAAATTATGAATTTTATGTGTCTAGAGAGTGGAAACTTGAGTTTTTCTCAGACCTACCTTTATGTTTTTTCATCGTTATAAGTTTTTTGTCTCTTTACTTATAAATATTTAGGTCATTCAAGTTAGAACAATATGGATAATGTTTTAGGTCAAATTGTTTTGACCACATGTTGATGTGGTTTAAGGTCATAAATATTTGAACACATGTTGTTTTATTTTAAGGTTATATATCTTTGACCATATGTTATTATTGTTTAATTCCATGTAGCATTTCCCAAATATGTGGGATAGTCCACCTATCAAGGGAATGTTGAAACCCAACAAGAATGAAGGGGATCAATTGCTAAATTAGGATACACTAGAAAATGGTGAATTTGGTTTATGATCATGAAGCTCATAAAAATATTTCATATGGTTTAAGTTAATGTGATAATGACTAATTAGAAGTTAAAGGGTTATTTTTCAAACATCCACCATATAAAATGAGTTCAATTCACAAGTGTGTAATGTTGAGGGTATCAAATCTAATTGAATAGCTGGATTAAGAATTTTGAAAAGAAAAACTCAAGGATTTTGAATTATGAGTGATAAAATGAGACTCATATTCAAGGGATTACTATGGATCATGTTCAAAACATGGGTTCCCCTGTAATGGTTTCAGGTCATATAGAAATTATAGGATCCTCCCCTTCAGGATTAATATTACTCTATTTGATAGGATATATTGGGGTCACTTATATATATCTATATTAGGGGAATAGTATTTACAATCAAGAAGAAGTTTCCTATGTATTTGAATCACCCATTTACAATTTCCAATGGATTTTTATAGGATTAAAACACTTATGAAATGAAGTAGGTTTTTAGAAGGAAGGAAAATTCATGAAGGTTTTATCCACCTTAATGGATATTCCATCTTGTATTGAATTCAAAATTATGGTTTAGAGGTATTATATTCTTTTGCTCTAAATTTTTCCAAAACCACTGTGTTCCTTAAACATGGATTTTATTTTTTTAGGTCCATATGGTGGGTCTTATAATATTTTTTCTTTTAAAATTTATGCTCTAACTTTTTCCTAATACCTAAAATTGAGAGGCTTAGTGAGAGATGAGAGAAATTTTTATCAGGTTTCCATTTATGTGTTTTGATACTATCATGTTTGATGTCACTTTTACTATAGTTTAATGTATTGATATTAGGAAAAATGAGGGATAAAATTTAATTAATACAACTTAGGCCAAAAGGTGCGACAACCTGTATTACAAGGGAAAGGTAAAACATGATGTGAATAAAGAGCCTAATTCTAGTACGTATTATCTCATAGGATAGAACACATAGTTTAGGGTCTTAGTTATTGGACCAAATGGTTTGATACATTCCACCTAATAGTAATGGAAAATTTAACCCAATATGAATGGAGAGTCTGATGCCACTTTACATTATCATGAAGGTGAGAACATAGTTATGGTCATGATGTGTGGACTCTACGTATAAAAATAAAAACCTAAATGTGTCTCGAAGGCTATGAATGTCCTAAAACCATTTGAATGTGGAGTGGATTAATTTTAAGTCACCACTTGAGGTTTTTGGATCAGAATAAATAATGTGAAATAGGTACGCATAATTATTACAACTAAAAAAATAAAATGAGTGGTTCTATTGATAATTTTTTAGGGCATATAGAGATTATAGGATTCTATCCTTTGGGGAGAATATGAATCTGGTTGATAGTTCATATCAAGGGTGCTTATGAAGAGAACTATTGAGAGAATAATATGCATATTCATTAGAATTTTCTTTTGGGGTGTAAAATTCTCATTAATGATGGTCACGGAAAGATTTTTGGAAGGCCAAAAAAACTAAAATCATGAAGTGTGATTTGGGAGTAAAAATTTTAAAAGGGTAGCAGTGGAATTTTATCTTTCATATTTTTATAACTAGGTTGATGTAGTTCTCTTTTAAGGGGTTAATTTAATGAGGATATATGGTTGGGTCCTAGATATGAGGTTCAGACACATATCCTAAGATAGTAGTAGTCAAACTATAACTGGTCATTAAATTATAGGGAAGGCTCTAAATATTATGATATAATACTAAGAAAGGGTAATTTATTCCTCGTGTTTTTTTAAAGATACACCCTATGTCGAGTACCATTGCATGGATCTAGATCTCATGTAGGTAAACTAATCCATGTCTATCTGGTTGTTTATAGTATTTTAAGTTCATGCTGGGTGGACCATGTACTGTGTAGTTTAATGTTAATCGATAAGGAATCAAATTCCATTATCTAAAAATGGTGACATTTATCATATAATAGTTATATAGATATGTAAACAAAGCTATATTGGGGGAATTTTTATGATATCTCTTTTATCAAGGTAGGTTGTCAAATAAAGCTTCAGTAAAAGCTCCCAAGTGTTTGAGAATTGGGGAATTTGGTTCATAGAATTTGTAGCTAGTCCCTAGATATAGGATATAGGTGTCACAACATATCTTATCAGGAAAGGAATCAAGACACAAATAGTTCATATGTGGTTCCCTTTATGCAGTTCAAGCTTACACATAGGGGGAAGTAATTTTAAAAAAGTTTCACAAGTGAATAAAATTAAGATGAATACCTCTATTTATATTTGGTACATATATATGAGAAGGTGAATTGCACTAGGGGTCACTGATTAAATAATTTTTTTATTTTGGATGAAGCATTTTATCAAGATATCAACTTTTCTTATGATTTATATTCTGCATAAATTAGACTCATGTGTAGGAGAAAAAAGATGGGATTTTCCTTAATGTTGTTCCATGTGGAAAATTATGTATTACCAAGATGTGTAGGATAGTAAAGTAGAAGAGGGAATTTCCATTATTGGAAATTAAGTTTGGGAATAGGATAATAGATCAGGGTATCGTTATATATCCTTACAGAGTAGTAATCAATCCACATGTATTTCTTGAAGATAATTTCCTTATATAGATCAAGCTCATGTGAAAGGAATGAGAATTCTTTAAATGGGTCAAGTGAACCATTATGTTGGGATCAGCCAGTATAGTCATGACCATCAGATCGTTGGGAAATAAATAGAAAACTCTATGTAAATCAAGATATTATATAGGGTTAAGGAATTTTTTATCCATAGTGGGGCCAAGGATAGAGGATTTAGGCATCACTACATGTCTCAAAATAGCAAGAATTAAACCACATGTTATTTTGGGTTAAATATTTATAATGTTCCATACTTTACATACACATATATTACATCTAAACATATTAATATTCATTACATAACATAAAAAACCACGCTATAACCATATATTTTTAGTGTCTTTGAAAAATTTTAAACATAAAAAACTGATTCATAAAACATCTACATCACCTCCCACTTATTTCCTCATAACTAGAACCATTTTTGACACATCTTACTTAATACCTTTATTCATATCCAAGGAAAAAAGAAATATAAGAAAGGGTGAGCTCTGGTTCTTAGTAAGGGTAATCCAAGAATATAACATAAGAATAATTTCATAAGAATATGAAAAAATACATTTGAAAATTATATCTTATGTATCAAAGATCATGATATTTAGTCATGGAATAAATCATAGAAGTTTATAAGACATCAATTATAAAATAAAAAAATAACATAATTAATGGGAGTATAAAATAAGACATGAATTTTTGGAATATACATAATAATATAAAATCATTTTATATTAATCAAGGCTCATTATCAAGACCATCATGGCAGACAAAGTCCCTTACTAGATCGAGTTTACTTCTGTTCTAGTCCAATATTACTGAATCAAGATCACTTCCTATTCCATCCCTAACTATCTCATGGTATATAAATATTTACCCAATTCATTAGAGGGAGATATAGGTCCCACTAGTCACATAATGAAATCTGTACATATGGTTCCTGTAAAAACATAATTAATTTATCATATTAGAACCAATGAAATTAAATAAGTTTCATAAATATTTCATCTTAGCATAACCCACAGAAAAGAAATGGTTTTCATAATTATCACACCATCATATGAATACCCAATCAAAAAAACAATAAGGATAGTATTATTGAAAAATATAACTTTTAATTAATAATTAACATCAAATAATGTTATATTATATGGAAAATGATCTTGAGAGTCCACTTGAAATAATTTTGGAGGAAAATATACTTTTTACTATACAATTTTAAAAGAAAACAATTCCATTGAAAAAAACCATGTAATATTTGTAAGGTAAGATTCAAGTCATTGAGGTGTAATTAAATCATAAAAATCCATTCATTTCATAGATGTTAAAAACATTCCTTTCATACTTTTTCCAGGAAAATTACAAAGAACCTCATTTGGAAAACAACAAAAATATTTCTTTCAAACCGTTCAGTAAAAATTCAAACATGTGTAAAAAGTAATATAAACTATTATAGAAAAATAGTAAAAATATTTTGGAAAATAAAATTAATATAAATTTACAAGGAAGATAAATATTCCCCAGCAAATACTTATATATAAACAAATCTGAATAATAATGAGATTGTGAAATTAACTCTTACCTTAGGTCTGATTTTCTTCATACGTATCTGAAACTTTTTTATACTGATATAAGTATTGTTTCTAATTTATACCAGAACCATATTAATATTTCTAATATCATATATAATCCTATTATATCATCTTATCACACATTTTTTAATAATATTTCATTATTTCCCTTCTTTCGGGTGTTAACTGCTTCATTTTTCTATGCATGTTTTTTCTATAATTTATAGTTCTTATACATATAATAGAGTTCATTCATCTAAAAAATTATATTAAGTTAATATATATCAAATTTATTTATTATATAAAATTATAAAATCATTATTTAATGGTGAACATGGAAAATGAATCGTATCACGTCATGGAGACAATAGGCCGAACATAAGCACGAGTGATGGTATCATTCTCTTAATGGTGAAATGGTAAGGATTATGATGGTATAATAATTATTTTTTTAGAATAAATATAATTTTATGATTATAGTATGTAGATATTATTTCCATCATTATACCCATCCAAAAAAGTGGTGATGAAAAACATATTACACCACGGTGTAGAGACGATAAGTCATATATTTGCATGTGCAGTGCTTTTTTCATAGGATGGATAAAAGTTGGAATATGGTTTTTCCATAATCATAATGAAATATCAAAATATATTTTAAAATATATTTATTACTTTATAATGTAAACAACATATGAAGGGAAATTAAAAGAATAAATAATCTTGAAAGAGTCAGTAAAGACAATTACCTCTTCTTTACCAGACTTCCTTTAGTTCTCCTCGTAGTGACACTAGGGTTTGTCTTTTGATAATACCAAAACCTATAGAATGTTTATAGAAATTTTTAGAAGAGAAATTTTTATGTTTTGGTTGATATTAAAGGCTTAATGTGATGTTAATAAGTGAGGTAGGTGGTGTCCTTTTATAATTGAGGTGAGGGGAACTTTGGGAATTTCATAAAATATGAATTTATAATAAATTAAATCTCAATAAAAATAAATCTAAATTGTCATGAATTATAATATAATATTATTTAATTTTGTAATATAATCAACCAATAGATTTTAGACAAGTTTTTGTATGGTTTTAAACCTTATCATTTTATTTAACCCTTAGTTAGCCTATTTTAATTTTAACTATGATAACAATTTTTTCAATATTGAAAGGTTGTAACTTTTAATTATGTGAAGTCAATTGGACCATAAATTAAAAATATATTATATTTTAGGCCATATTATTTTTTATTTTTAAATATGATTTATGATTTTTAAATAATTTTAAAAAATATTATTTTGATAAAATATGATTGGTGTAAATTTTGACACTATTCATTACTTTTACTATTAAAAAAATCAAGATAAAAAGTAAAATTCAAAAAAAAATATCCCTAGGGGATCAAGGTCATCTATAAAAAAAATTATTAAATTAATTATTTTAAATTATATTTATTTTAATATGTTTAATAAAAAAATTATATTTCTATTAATAAAATATTTATCACATTGGTGTTTTTTAATTATTTAATATACTTATTTCTTCACTAAAATTTAAAAATAAAATACAATGATGAAGATAAATATTTTATCAAAATAATATTTTATTAAATTATTTAAAAATCATAAATCATATTTAAAAATACAAAATAATATGGCCTAAAATATAATATATTTTTAATTTATGGTCCAATTCACTAAAAATTAAAAATAAAATACCATAATGAAGATAAATATTCTATATTATATATTTTGAGGAACACTTTATTAAATATTATATATTATTTAAAACATGAATGTGACATCTTTAAATTTTTATTAAATAAAATATTATAAATATCATAATCTCATTTAAGTAGCCTAGAAAGCTAAAAATAATTTTTTTAATTAAAATATGCTTATTAAATTGAATATTTACATTTATATTTTTTAATAACATGTATTTTTTCCCATGTGGACACATAAGATATATTTAAGATAAAGAAAGTGACATATTGTAACTTTATTATATTTAAATATTATATAATTCATTTTCATCGAAAACTACCCATTAAAAAACTTATTTTTTATCTTTATGTGGTAAGGTTATAATTATATTCATACAATAAAATTTGGGAATGTATTAGGGTCATTTTATAGTCTTTATCATTTTATTTGTAACCTAAATTACCCAATTTTCCCTTTATTATGGTAATAAAATTTACTAAGGTTACTATTCATATTCGAAAAAAATATGACCTTTTAAATAAATTTAGAACTTTTAAATACAAATTTGGAATCCATTTTTAAATATTAAAATCATACTATTTTTTGAATTTAATTTAATATAAAACTGGTAAAACTCCATGAAAAATAGTTTTTCATAAAAATTCCCTTTTAAAACAAAAAAAACTTTTTTATTAAATTCATGTTTAAAATATTCTTAAAACCACATAATTTGATTATTTTAAATTAAAAAAAACTAATTAAAATATAAAACTAATCCAAAACATAATTTTACCTTGTAAATTCTTTGAAAGAAAATATAGTTTTTAATAAAAATCAATATTTTCACTATTTCATTGAAAAATAAATGTTTTCAGAAAATAAAAAATTAAAGATAATTTTGAAGTTATGGATTCAAAAATGAAATTTATTTTTTAAATCCATTTTCTAGAACATCTAAAAGATTAATATTCATTCATAAATAGTAGAAAAAAATCATTTTTGTAGAAAACATATTTTTTTGAAGGATAAAGTGACATTACAAAAAATTGTCAAATTATTTTCTAATAACTTACAAATAAATTAATATTGAGTTGGAAATTTATATTTATTTCATAAAATAATTTTTTATATCTATTCCTTCCAACATAAGGACTAGGTTATTATAGACATATAATATTACACATTGTGTTTAAACACACAGTTATATGAAACACAAGCAATTAAAGAATTGAAATTATTAAAAGAGAAATATTTTTTAAAAATATTAAAGTGTTACATACTACACCCATTAAAATGAATTTCCCAATAAAAATTCATCACTCTCATTAAAAACATATGAGGTTACCTCGGCCTCATCACATCCTCATGTTCCCACATAGCCTAAACAAATTGATTATTTCTCAATAAAACTTTAACCAAGAGAGTGGTCTTGTTTCATAGAACGTTTATTCTATGATCTAGAATATATATAATTTTTTTTATTAAGAAATATATTTCACTATTGCTATAACTTATGAGTTTTTTACAAGTGAAAGATTGTGTATTTACTTTCTCAGGAGAGATACATGGAACATATCATAAATTGATAGAGGATTGAGTGAAGTGCTAATCGATAAGCTATTGTCCTGTTACAACCATGAATTTATAAAGGAATGATATAACTAGGGATAATATTTCCCTTATTTCTAAATATCATAACTCTCTTTATGGGAGATATTTATAAAAATCCCCTTACACCCACTTCAAACTCTAGGTCTTTTCATCAATTGTCAGCATAAAGTTTTTTCAACTCTGAGCTACTCTTCTATTATTTTGAATTTATCTAACCTTCAATGCCATTTCCTCAACTAGATCATGTCTGAATAGATTTATTTCCCCAACTTCATTCAATCTTGTTGGATTTCTTCACTACTTAATATAGAGAGATTCATAAATATCCATCTAAATAATATATTGAAAGATATTTTTGTACAAAAATTATACCAAATGTATGTGTTGATCCCAATCTCATTTGATATTCATAGAGAAAGATCTCAACATGTCTTTTATAGTTTGAATTAATCCTTTTAGTATGACCATCTTTTTTAGGATGATAAGCAGTGTTAAAATGTAACTCTCTACCCAAATCCTGCTGAAGACTTCTCCACAAATTTAAGTTAAACCTCAGAACCTAATCAGATATAATGGAAAGTGGTACTCCATGAAATAATTCTACTAATTTAATTTATATTATAGCAAGACGATTAAGAGAGAAAACTTGTCTAATATAAATGAAAGTTTTTTAAATTTTTAAGGATTCCAACTATAACCCATATAACATTATGGTTTTTATATTTTTTGGGAAGTCAAACAAAAAAATCCATGGTGATTTTTTCCATTTATATTATAGTATAGGTAGTGGTTGTAAAATCCCTTTATAATTCTATCTCTAAACCTTAAATTTCTGAAAAAACAATAATTGAGAAACATATTATACAATAACATTATTCATGTCATCACACTAGAAATACACTTTCATGTCCTTATATATATTTATTATTTCTTGATGAATATAGAATTATAAAATACGAGACTCATCCAATAATTCCTTATTTAATTCTTCTGCGGGGGGGCCACAAACAATGTTCTTGAACCTTATTATTCCATCACAATTAAATTTGAACTCCAAAAAATTTCTCACATTTTTTTATTTCTACATATTCCTTCTACACTTCATTAATTTTCACTTGTATAAATGGTTGAACATTCATTTTAGCCACATAATATTTCTCCACATCCTTTAAAATTTTTGTATCCATCCTTTATAATTCTATAAATATTGGATCTTTTGTGATCCTCATAAGAGATAATCTAGCTTGGTTTTTTAGACTCAAATAAAATGCAACCTTGTTCTCTTTCCCAAGGTGGTAATGTATTGAGTAGTAATAATCTTTAATCAACTCTAACTACATTATTTGGTGCATATTCATCTCCTTTTCAGTGAAAATATACTTTAAAATTTTATGATTACTGTATATATAACACATTTCTCTGTAAAGATAATTCCTCTATATGTTTAATAAAAAATTACCACATCTGACTCTAAATCATGATTTTGGTAGTTTTTCTCATGGATTTTCAATTTTCTTGAGGCATAAGATATCACCATATAATTTTTCAGGATAACACATCCCAGCACCTTATTTGATGCATCACTATAGATCCAAAACCATTATCCACTACAGGGTAGTGTGAGAATAGGTTCACTTACTAAAATTCTTTTTAGTTCCTTGAAATTATCTTCAAATTCCTCCATCCATATGAACTTTACTCCTTTCTAAGTGAACTTGGTGAGTAGATTAGGTAATCTTGATAATTGTTTTAAAAAACATAAATAGTATCCAGACAAACTAAGTAAACTATGGTTCTCAGTTGTGGTTGTTATAGAAAAATGTTTCGTAAATTACATCTTTGATGGATCCATATATCCTCTTGAGATTATGTGACCCAAAAATGAAACTTACAGAAGTAAAAGTTCACACTTGATAAATTTTTCATAATGATTCTCCTTTAGCAGGGTCTTTAGTAAAATCCTGAAATGATCATCATGTTCTTACTTTATCTTTTAATATACTCGAATATCATCTATAAAGACTACCAATAACTAATCAATATAATCTCTAAAAACTATATTCATTAAATCCATGAAGATAGTGGGGGAATTATTAAGACCAAAAGGCATCACTATAAATTCATAGTGTCCATACCTTGTATGGAATTCTATTTTGGGTGTATCCTGCTTCATTAATCCGAATTTATGATATCCATAATAAAGATAAACCTTATAAAAGTATTTATCTCCATATAGTTGATCAAATAAGTCATCAATATATAAGAGAGGATATTTATTCTTCATAGTGATTTGATAAGTTTTCAATAATTAATGTAGAGTCTCAATTATCCATCTTTCTTCTTAAAAATAGAATAGGTGCACCCCAAGGTGACGGAATAGGGAATATTAATCCCTTGCAAATATTCTCTTGGATTTTATTCATCAATTCCTATAACTAAATTAGGTCCATTCTATAAGGAGTATTTGAAATAGGCATATCTTTTGTTATGTGTTCTATTGAAAACTCAACTTCATGATTTGGTGGAAGACCTATAACTTACTCAAGGAAGACATCAATAAACTCCCATTAAATAGGTGTATCCTTAATGGTGAGTTTCTTCTCAACCATCTGGGATAGATCATTTATAGGGATTAAGACCCGCAATATGAAAGTAATTTACATTTGAAGTTAATATTAATCCTTCCATTGATAGAAGATCGTTGATTCATTCAGAATATGAAATGTGAATCCCCTTCCTCGTCAATTTATATGATCTATATATACTAAAATTAAATCCATGCCAAAAATCATATCGAATTCAACTAAAGGAAGGATCAAAATATTTTCAATAAGTACTTTCCCACAGACTTCAACCAGAGAAGAATTATAAACTTGTGATGTGACGATTATGCCATTGGGAGTTTTCACAACTAACTGAACATCTAATTTTTGAGGTAATACAAAGATACCATTACAAAATTATATAGAAATAAAATAGTGGGTGGATCCAGAATCAAATAAAACATTAGCTTCTTTAGAGTGGATGGTAAGTGTACCTTTCACCACTTAATTTTTGTACTCGACATCGCCAATGGTACTTTCAAGTTATTTTCATTTTTCTTTAAACATAAGTGGTTTTTGAAATATATCGTCATTGATAATCCTTATATTTGTATATTTGTCAGTATAATTCACATTTTACATGAACTTGAAGTATTGAAGTGTGGGAGGTGCATTATGTGCAGCCTTTACACTATTTACATCATTAGTTATATTTTTTTCATCACTTTGGAAGTCATTTTCCTGATGACCATATTTCCCACACATAAAACATTTACTAGTCACCTTAAGATATTGTTTTCCATATTTATTTTTAAACATTGATTATAAAGTAAATCTCATCTTCTTTTCACTATAGTTCTTAGATTTTCCCTGGAGTTCCATTTTTATCTTCCTATCAACCCCATAATATTTATGGGTAACTCCAATATCCATCTCAACCTTGAAAGTGAATAGATTTATTTCCTCATATCTATTGAAGATTATTATGTCTAATTCCCTTCGAAGACTTGGTTTTAAGAAACTAAATAATAGATCAACTTTGATCTCAATTTGGATGATAATTCCAGAAGCATACATTGCAAGTATTGTAAAATTTTCCTTTTATATTCCAAAGGATTGATCATCCTTTTTATTAAGATCAAGAAACTATTTATCCATATTATTTTGAATAATATGAGGAAAGTACTTATTAAAAAATAAGTTCTTAAACTCATCTGGATTCATAGAATCAATTTCATCTCATTACCTCGAATTTTTTATGATATTCCAACATTGATCTGATTCACCATCTAAATGATAGAATTCCAAAATTACATTCTCATGTTATGAAAATTGGAGAACAAAAAATATCTTCTTAATGGTACTGATCCATTGTTCACCAACTAGTGGATTAGAAGTCCCACTAAAAAAGGTGGATGTTTCCTTATGAAGGACTTAATAGAATGTTTTTCCCTAAATTTCTCATTTGTATGTTCATCATGATTCATAGCTTGAGAAAGTTTTGTGAGAATATAAAAAAGATTTTTCATTCCATCTCTCATAAAATTTGGTTTCTCAGAAGTGAAATCATTTCATTTCCCATCACATTTTTCATTAACAGAGTTCTTTTGGGTACCAACCATTGACTAAAACCCAAAAAAATAGTGTGAATAAAACTAATCATAGTAGTAAAACCACATATTCAAAGGAAATTTCTTATAAAATTTATATTCATGAAACCTTAGGTTTTCTCCTTGGATATTTATGATCATCACCAAAACTCTATCATTGTATCATATATATAGACTTATCCTTGGTTTCTTACTAATTTTTCTCATCCTAGTTTCCAAAGGTTAAATAAACATTTCTATGATACCAATTATAATGGCCCATAAGTTTCATACATAGATATTACATCTAAATAGAATAATATTAATTACATAAAATAAAAAAACTATAAAAAAACTATATAGGTTTAGTGTCTTTGGAAACTTGAAAACATAAAAAACTGATTCATAAAACATCTACATCGTCTCATGGTTATTCCTTCATAACTATAACCTTTTTGACACATCTAACTTAATACCTTTATTCATATTCTGGGACAAAACATAATAAAGGGACAGATCATGTGATAAAAAGGGGTATTCAAGGAAGATAACATGAGTATAAGGACATGAGAACATGAAAATAACTTTTGAAATTTATATCCTATATATCAAGGATCATAATATTGAGTCATGGAATAAATCATAGAAGTTCATAAGATATGAATTATAAAATATTAAAACAACATAATCCATGGGAGTATAACATAAGACATGAAATTGTGGCAAACACATAATCATAGAAAATTATATTCATATTAGTCAAGGCTCACTTCCAAGACCATCATATTATTCAAGGCTTACTGAACTAAGTTTACACTCATTCCAATTCTATATTACTAAACCAGGTTCACTTCCCATTCCATTCTTATATATCTCATGATATATAAATCTTTACCCAATGCATTGGAGGGAGATATAGGTCCCACCCATCACATAATGAAAACTATACATATTTCTGCCGTAAAAACATAATTCATTTATCATATATAAACCCATTAAAAGAAATGGGTTTCATAATCATTTCATTTTATCATAACCCTTGGAAAAGAAATGGGTTTCATAATTATCATTACATCATATGAATAAACCAATCACAGAAAGAATAATGATAGTATTCTTGAAAAATATCTCCATTAAATCATAAGTAACATCAAATAATGTCATTTTAGATGGAAAATAATATTAATAGATCACTTGAAATAATTCTTGAAGAAAATATCCTTTCTACCATAAATTTTTAAAAGAAATCATTTTCATTGAAAATAACCCTAAAATCTTGTAAATAAATCTTAAAGGTAGTAAGGAGTTATGAAACCTGAAAAAAAATCATTCTGTATAAGTTAAAAAAACATTACTTTCATACTTTTTCCAAAAAGGTCACAAAGAACCTCATTTGGAATATGATAAAAATATTCCTTTCAAACTATTTAGTAAAAATTCACACATCTATAAAAATAAATTTAAACATTTGTAGAATAATGGTAAAAATATTTTTGAAATCATTTTCAAGAAGCATAAACATGGAAGATAAATATTCCCAAGAATATACTTACATATAAACAGTTCTGAATAATAATGATAACGTGAGAAATTAACACTTACCTTAGGATTGATTTCCTTCATACGTAGAATAAAATTATGTATAACAGTTTAATGAATGTTATTAATTTATAAAAGTACTGTATTAATATTTATAATATCATATATGAACTTATTATATCATCTTATAATCCCTTTGTTAATAATATTTCATTATTAACCTTGTTTTGTGTGTTAACTTCTTTATTTTCCTATGCATATTTTGTTATATAAGTCTCAGTTCTTGTGTATACGATATAGTTCGTTCATCTCCAAAATGGTATTAAGGTAATATATAACATATTTTCTCATTATAAAAATTTATATAACAATTATTTAATTGTGAAAATGGAAAATGAATCACATTGCATTGTAGAGGCGGTATAGGTCATACGTATGCATGAGAGATGGTATCATTCCCTTAATGGTGAAATTGTAAGGAAGAGGTTGGCATATTAATTTTTTTTTCAGAATCAATATAATTTTATAATTATCATATATATATATATATATATATTATTTCCATCATTATACTCATCTAAATAAAGTTCAAATGAAAATTAGATCACACCATTACGTGGAGATGATAAGTCATACGCACGCGCGTGCGGTGCTTTTATTTTTTGAAGGATGGATAAAAGGTAGAATATGGTTGTTCCATGATAATAATAACATCTCAAAATATATTTTATACTTGATTTATTACTTTATAATGTAAAAAACACATTAATAGAAATTATTAGAAGAAATAATCCTGAAAGACTCGATAAAGATGATAAGCTCTTCTTCAGAGAACTTCTTTTAATACTTCTCTTAAGGATACCAGGGATGGTCTTTTGAGAAAAAAATAACCTATATAATGTGTATAAGGAATTTTATACTATAAAATTTCAGGTTATGGTCGATCTTTAAGGAAAAAAGTTATGTGAATAATTGAGGGAGGAGATTCCCTTTTTTAATTGAGGTGAGGGACACTTTCGAAATTTCACAAAACATTAATTTATAATAAATTAAATATCAATAAATTTACCTCTGAAATTACATGGATTAAAATATAATATGATATAATGTTGTAATATAATAAAAAAAAATATTTTAGAAATTTTTTGGTATAATTGTAATCCTTATCATTTTAAAAAACCCTTAGTTTACATATTTTTATTTTAACAATGATAACAACGTTTTGAATATTGAAAGGTTTTAATTTTTACTTATGTGAAGTGAAATGGACCATAATTGAACAATTTATAACATTATAGACCATATTATAATTATTATTATTTTAAATATGTTTTATGATTTTTAAATAATGTAACGGAATATTATTTTGATAAAATATCATTAGTGTTAATTTTGACTCTATTCATTACTTGGAATTTTAAAAATATCAAGATAACACGTTAACTTGAAACCAAATATATTATTATATCTCTAAGAGATCATGTTCATCTATAAACTTTTTTTATTACATTAAATATTTAATATTATATTTATTTTAATATTTTTAACAACATCTATTTTGATACATTCATTAATAAAATATTTACCGCATCAGTGTTGTGTAATTATTCCATATACTTATTTCTTCGCTAAAAATTAAAAATGAAATACCATAATTAATATAAATATAATATATTTCAAATGAATATTTATCACAGAATATATCTTTTGGGTAACCGTATATTAAAAATGATATATTATTTAAAATATTAATGTAACATATTTAAATTTTTATTAAATAAAATATTATAACTATCATAATCACATCCAAGTGGCCCAAAAATCCAAAAAAAATATCCTGAAAATGTGTTAATTATGTTGAAATTTTAAATTTCTATTTTTTCATAACGTAACGTTTTTCTCATGTGGACACAAAATGGATATTTAAGATAAAGAAATTGACATTTTGTGACTTTATTTTATTTAAATATTATATAAGTCATTTTCATGGAATGGTGTCCATTAAACAACTTAATTTAGATATTTATGTGTTAAGGGTCGAATTTTACTCATCCAATAATTTTTTTCATGTGTTGGGGGTCTTTATCATTTTATTTTTAACCTAAATTCCCCAAATTACCCTTTACTATGGTAATAAAATTTACTAAATTTACCATTAATATGGCCAAAAAATTAAAAGGGGAACTATTCACTGAATTTAGACCATATTAATCCAAAATTTTCTTCTATTTTTTTAAAATTCAAAAAACATAAGTTAAATAATTAAATTTAAAATAAAACTGTTAAAACACCGTGAAAAACAATTTTTCAAAAAAAAAATTAAAAAAATATAAATAAATTCATGTATAAAGTCATTTTAAAATATATATAATTAGATTATTTTAAATTAAAATTAACTAATTAAAATTTAAAACTAATACAAAATATAATTTTACCTTGTAAAGACTTTAAAAGAAAATATAGCTTTCAAAAAAAATTAGTATTTTCACTATTTCATAAAAAATATATGTTTTTAGAAAATTATAATTTTAAGATAATTTTTAAATTATGAATTAAAAAATGAAGTTAATTTTTTCAAATCTATTTTCTAGAAATTCCAAAAAATTAATATTCATTCATAAAATGAATAAAAACTCATTTCTGAAGAAATTGTATTTTTTGAAGAATAAATCGAAATTACTAAAAATTGTATAATTATTTTCTAGGAACTTACCAATACATTTATATTGAGTTGAAAATTTAAATTTTTTTCATAAATTATCAATTCATATTTATTCCCACTAATTTAACATTGATGTTATAACTGATATATAATATTACGCATTTCGTTTAAGCTCATAGTTACATGAAAAGAAATCTATTTAAGAATTAAATTATTTAAAGAGAAATCCTTATTAAAAATATCTGGTTGTTATGGTATTCTTCACATATATAAATCTCATATGAATGAAAGGGATAATTTTTCTTTTTTTGACTTGTGATTGGGCTTGGGATAAAGAATCCCGGTGTCAATACATATCCTCTTGGAATATGAATCAAGCTACATACAGTACTTATAAATAATTACTTTAGAATAAATTCATATACCTGTAATGTAACATCCAAATTAATTAATGAATAATGGATATTTTTATCTATGTCTATTAATGAATTAGATAGTGTTTTAGAGGCTTAAAATGAAAATAAATCCAATCTGAAGCATGGAATACACTAATATTTTTAAAAGGATTGTTTTACTACCTTTTGATGGAAAACCATTTTTAAATCTATCTTTTGACAATTTTATAAGCAATGTATGTCAAAATAAACTTATTCTTTATTATTGGGACATCATAATTTACTTTGTGTGAAGTTTTGGTATTTTTCTGACAACATTCATTTTTTTAATGAATAGTGAAAAATACAGTATTTTACATCAAAACTAATTTTTAATCTAATTTATTTATATGATTAGATTATCTTTTGAATTGGTTTTAAAGTTAAATTAGAATATATTTTTACCATTTAATCCAATGGTGGTCATTAGGATTAATTTCACTTTGGAATTGGTCATAAACTAATGCCAATCTTTTCATAGATATTGTTTCAAAAAAACCCGCTATTTGTTTTGACAACGGGAATTATTTTTAAATCAATTATTTCAATTTCTTTGTTTGTAATTTGGTAAAATGGATTACATATTTGGAATCAGAAGGTTAAAATTATGTAATCAAGACTCTTTTTTTTTTGGACATTATAAATAGTAACGACGGTAATTATCTTTAATTATCTTGATTAATGAGTAATCAGGTAGTTAAGGATAATAAAATGATATCATAATAATACAAAAAGACCACAAAATGTGTCCTAAGGCTACTGGTTGTCTCATTTCCGACCATGGTATTTCTTTTTCCAAACTTGGGGGGCCCATGGAATCACTTTTGTGAGAAAGTGACTTTTTATCTTTTTATTTTTAAAGAATGTTAAATGTGACAAAGAATGTATCACCTAAGTAAAATATTTTTAATTTTGTCTAAATAATTGATCTTTTGGACTATAAATATTCATTAGAAAGATAAATGTATTTCCTACATCATGATATTTTTTTTATAATTTTTAGACATTAAATTTATTAAATTATTTATGACATCATTATGGTGCAGCGATTACCTCATTAATAAAGCATTTAAATAAAATGAAATGATAATGTGAAATCTATGACCTAAACATTTTGAAAACCTATTGGATGGATTTATTTCGAACCCTTATCACCTTACCCTATAATTACATCAATTTGGGGCCTTTTGAATCCGAAAATCATTTTCAAATAAAGTAACATTTCTTCACTTTCCAAGAGTGCCCCTCCTCTCCTCTTATAAAAGGCCCCCACCTCTACCTCCTTACCCACACTCCCAAAGCCTTTGTCTCGGCCAAACCCTGCCCATTTTTTCTCTCCACATCCCTCTATTACTCCTTGAAGCCTCACTTTGGGCATAAGTCTACCCAAGGAAGACTTTGAGCTCAAACCAAAGGGAGTTACACGATTTTAAGGTAATGTCTTCACTTGAGTCCTTTTGTTTTATTTTGCTTCTCCAACCCCCTAAACTCTTTTTATTCATTTCTTTTGTAACAACTCCAGTATCTTAAATATACTAGGATGTTGTTATAATAAGTATTCTAGCTACACTTACACACACCTACATCTAATGGTTAAAGTACATACTGTTTCCGTGGATGGTGAATTTATGCCTCCCAAAACGATGATTGTTCAACATTCTTTTAACACCTTCAAAGGTGGCCATTAAGATGTCACTATATTTATATATGATATATAATATGTTTATGTTTTCCTTAAGCTTCTGTATTTTTCATTTTGGGCATACCTTTATGGTTTCCATTATGGGTAAACGCGATATCTTCATTTAAGGAAGTGTGGACTACCGCCCCTCAAAGTGATTTGATTCGTTAAATACCATATGTGGGACGTATAAAGCATGGAAATATGATATTATATATGATATTATACTGGAATTATAATATACCTTTATATCATTATGATTTCATTCTATAAAATACGAAATACAAATGAAAGTAGCGTTCATGCGTACGTACGGCTTACCGTCTCCATGAACGGTGCATTTCATTTCTTACCTCTAAATGATTGTGTAATATTATAAATGCATGTATATACTAGATATATATGATATATACATCATTATTATAATTCTGGATATAATGGATACATGAACAACTTGTAATTATAAAGGGTTTATTTTTGACTCAAGTACCATTGATCGTTAAAACGACCGTTATTAACTTAAATAATTACATAGTGTTCATGACATGGAAATAAGTGATATAAAAGTAATAATGAACTTGAAAAAGGTTCTTAAGCAAGTATAAATCAACTCAAGTTTATTATTCAGGACATTGAAGAACGATCGAGTCAAGTCGGACCCGAGGTATGGGACTTCGTCTCAATCTCCTTTCATTGAGGCATATTTTGTTTTATACGCAACCTTCTTTTATATGGTGTATAAACCCCTTTGAATTTTACGTTTATCCAAAAGGAATATTTTTTATACTTAGCATTTTACTAAACGACAAAAGGGAATGTTTTTGTCGTACGTATGCGGCGACAACGACTTCTCCGCCGCTGTGACCGTTATTTGAGTTTCGGCTTCCTCTACAATCCATAACTTTTTTTAAAGAAAAATAAATACCATGTTTTACATTGGTATTGAAAATGGTTTTCATAATGTTTTTATATCAATGTGTTGTATTGATATTTTGTGATTGAAAGGTGGAAATGTTATGTTTCCTTTATGCATGTTTTATGTGATACGATTATGTTGTGGTTCTTGGGCATTATTACGAAGACGGGTGGTTCCGTGATAAACTAAGGGCAGGTGAGCCCGATATAGATCTCCAATGCATTGGGTAACGCGAAGGAGTGAAACGTTAAGGTTTCTCCGAAGAGATTTAGGGAATATACTGTGATGGGTATTCCAAATGTAACCAAGACGGTTACTCCCTATGTAATAATGTTATGAATGCATCAACTTACCTTTATGTCTTATGATTTCTATGATTTATTCATGATTTGATGAGTTATGTTAAAGTGTTTATGTTTTATGGGTAAAGTATGATTTCATTCTTATGTATATGTGTACCCATGTTTCCTTTCCATATTTTTATATCCCTTACTGAGCTTTTTATGCTCATCCCAAGTTTTTTTTGAAATGTTTTTCACAGGTCAAAGGAAAGGTACATGATATGATGATAGTGTCAAGGAAGTGTCAAGAAAGAATCCATGTTTTATTTTAAATATGTTTCCATTGATGGGAAAGAAGAATACTATCTTTATGTAACCACTTTGTTTATATGTGGAATGTAATACATATTTTATGATCTAATTCTCTAAAACTCTAAACCCGAAAATATCCTCAATGTGTAATCTTGTAATAACTCAAGATTAATTAAGGTTTAAGGCTGGGGCCCTATAGGTTGTATCAGAGGTCGGTTTAGAAAACTTTTGGAGTTAGAATTCTATTAAATGATTCTCCAAAAATATTTTTTTTATGGTCAAATTGAAATTATATAGCATTTAAAGATTACCATGTTGCTTCACCTAAGGTATTTCTGTGATAAGAATGGTTTTCCATAGAGGAAACATAGAAGCTTTTCTGGGAAGGCATACAGAGGGAAATGACCTCTCAAATCAGTATCCTGAGATGGTCAGAATCAGAACTAAACAGTTTGTTGTAGTGATGTCTCAGTTGACTCAGGTGAAAAATGTTGGTTGTTTTTATTAATGATATTGTGGTATCTTCTAAAAGTAAAGAGGATCATGAAAGTCATTTAAGGGTTATCTTGCAAACCTTGAAAGAAAAGAAACTGTATGGAAAATTCATCAAGTGTGATTTTTGGTTAAAACAAATTTCTTTATTGGGTCACATTGTTTCAAAAGATGGCATAACTGTTGATCCTTCTAAAACAATGGTTGTTTAAGAATGGCCAAGACCCACAAATTTAACATAGATTCGTAGTTTTCAGGGTTTGGCAGGCTATTACCGAAGGTTTGTTAGAAATTTTTCACGGTTATCTAGTCCAATGACTAAGATAACTCGGAAGGGTGTTAAGTTTATCTGGACAAAAGAATGTGATGATTGTTTTCAGGAATTGAAAAGAAGATTGGTGAATGCTCCAATTTTGGCACTACCTTCCAGGAATGGTGAGTTTTTTATCTACAGTGATTCTTCATTGAAAGGACATGGTTGCGTCCTAATGCAGAATGATCTGGTAATTGCTTATGCTTCACGACAGTTAAAAACTCATGAGGTAAATTACCCTACACATGATTTGGAATTTGCTGCTGTTGTTTTCACTTTAAAAATTTGGAGGCATCATTTGTATGGAGTGAAGTGTGAAAAATATACTGATCACACAAGTTTAAAATATATATTCACTTAGAAAGAGTTAAACATGAGACAGAGGAGATGGTTGGAATTAATCAAGGATTATGACTGTACAATTCATTACCATCTAGGAAAAGAAAATAAAGTGGCTGATGCTTTCAGTCGAAAATGTAATGCTTCATTAGCAATGTTGTGTTTGGAACGTGATCCTTTGGTTAAGGATTTGATGAACTTTGTCATAGAAGTTGTTGGTGCAGGAAGTTCTTCTGTTTTGTTTCAGGTATCAGTGAGATCATCTCTATCAGACAGAATCGAGCAAGCACAGAAGCAAGACAGTGAGTTGCAGAAAAAGGTAGGGTTGGTTTAGAAGGGTAAGTTTCCTGAATTCAACATTGATAATGATTGTGTTTTGAGATTTGGGAAGAGATTGTGTGTGCCTTGTGATTCAACGTTGAAGAGAGAGTTGTTATGTGAAGCTCATAGTTCTCTGTTTTCAGTTCATCCCGGCAGTACTAAGATGTACAGAGATCTGCGGGAGTATTACTGGTGGGATGGAATGAAAAGAGATATTGATGATTTTACTGTGAAGTTTTTGACATGTCAACAGGTTAAAGTAGAGCGATAGTTACCGAAAGGGATACTTCAGCCTTTACCAGTGCCAGAGTGGAAATGGGAGAATATATCCATGGACTTTGTTGTGGGATTACCGAAGACATCTCGAGGTAATAATGCAATCTGGGTTATTGTTGATCGCTTGACTAAATCTGCTCATTTCCTTTTTATACGAGATAATTTTTCCCTAGATCAACTTTCCCATTTGTATCTTAAATAGATAGTCAGGTTACATGGATTTCCCCTCTCCATTGTATTTGATCGTGATCCCAGGTTCACTTCTAACTTTTGGAAAGGCCTTCATAAGTCATTGGGTACTGAATTAAATTTTGGTACAGCATTTTATCCTCAATCAGATGGGCAGTCAGAACGAACAATTCAGACCTTGGAGGATATGCTACGAGCTTGTTCGATGGATTATCAGGGAAGTTGGGACCAACATCTGTCTTTGGTTGAATTTTCATATAATAACAGTTTTCATTCCAGTATACAGATGGAACCATTTCAGGCATTATATGGGAAGCGGTGTCGAACTCCAGCTTTCTGGGATGAAGTGGGTGAAAGGAAGTTGATGGGACCAGAATTGGAAGAAGAGATGGAAGAAAAAGTTCAGCTAATTCAGAAACACATGAGAACTGCTCAGAGTAGGCAGAAGAGTTATGCAGACAACAGGAGGAAGGATCTAACTTTTGAGGTAGGTGATCATGTTTTTCTCAAAGTCTTACCATGGAAAAGTGTGATGAGATTTGGTAAGAAAGGAAAGCTGAGTCCAAGGATCATTAGACCATATGAAATTCTGGAGAGATTTGGATCAGTTGCATACCGGGTGGCTTTACCTCCGAGTTTATCTCAGGTACACAATGTTTTTCACGTTTTGATTTTGAGAAAGTATATGCCAGATCCATCTCATGTTTTGAGTCCAGAGGTAGTTCAGCTGGAAGAGAACCTATCTTATGAGGAACAACTGGTCCAGATTCTTGACCACAGAGAGCAAGTGTTACGAAATAAGGTGATTAATCAGGTAATGGTTTTATGGAAAAACCACATGATGGAAGAGGCAACATGGGAATCTGAAAATGCAATGAGGGATAAGTACCCCCATTTATTCGATAAGTAAATAAATTGTGGGGACGCAATTTTCTAAAGGGGGGAAGGATGTAACATCCCAAGTAAGTAATGAATAATAGATATTTTTATCGATGTCTATTAATTAATTAGATAGTGTTTTAGAGGCTTAAAATGAAAATAAATCTAATCTGAAGCATGGAATACACTAATATTTTTTAAAGGATTGTTTTACTGCCTTTTGATGGCAAACCATTTTTAAATATATAATTTGAAAATTTTATAAGCTATGTATGTCAAAATAAACTTATTCTTTATGATTGGGACATCAAAATTTACTTTGTGTGAATTTTTGGTATTTTTCTGACAACATTTTTTTTTTAATGAATAGTGAAAAATACCGTATTTTACATCAAAACTGCTTTTTAATCTACTTTATTTATATGATTAGATTATCTTTTGAATTGTTTTTAAAGTTAAATTAGAATATATTTTTACCATTTAATCCAATGGTGGTCATTATGATTAATTTCACTTTGGAATTGGGCATAAACTAATTACAAACTTTTCATAGATATTGTTTCAAAAAAAACCCGCTATTTGTTTTGACAACGGGAATTATTTTTAAATCAATTATTGAAATTTCTGTGTTTGGAATTTGGTAAAATGGATTACATATTTGGAATCATAAGGTCCAAATTATTTAATCAAGACTCTTTTGTTTTTGGACATTATGAATAGTAATGACGGAGACTCTTTTGTTTTTGGACATTATGAATAGTAATGACGGTAATTATCTTTAATTATCTTGATTAATGAGTAATCAGGTAGTTAAGGATAATAAAATGATATCATAATAATACAAAGATACCACAACATGTGTCCTAAGGATACGGGTTGTCTCATGGCCGACCATGGGATGCATTGTGCCAAACTTTGGGGCCCCATGGAATCACTTTTGTGAGAAAGTGACTTTTTATCTTTTTATTTTTAAAGAATGTTAAATGTGACAAAGAATGTATCACCTAATTAAAATATTTTTAATTTTTTCTACATAAATGATCTTTTGTACTATAAATATTCATTAGAAATCTAAAAAGATTTCGTACATCATGATATTTTTTTTATAATTTTTAGACATTAAATTTATTAAATTATTTATGACATCATGATGATGCAGCGATTACCTCATTAATAAAGGATTTAAATAAAATGAAATGATAATGTGAAATCTATGACCTACACATGTCCACAAACTATTGGATGGGTGGATTTCGAACCCTTATCACCTTACCCTTGAATTATATCAATGTGGGACCTTTTGAATATGAAAATCATTTTCAAATAAAGTAACATTTCTTTACTTTCCAAGAGTGCCCCTCCTCTCCTCTTATAAAAGGCCCCCACCTCTACCTCCTTACCCACACTCCCAAAGCCTTTGTCTCGGCCAAACCCTGCCCATTTTTTCTCTCCACATCCCTCTATTACTCCTTGAAGCCTCACATTGGGCATAAGTCTACCCAAGGAAGACTTTGAGCTCAAACCAAAGGGAGTTACACGATTTTAAGGTAATGTCTTCACTTGAGTCCTTTTGTTTTATTTTGCTTCTCCAACCCCCTAAACTCTTTTTATTAATTTCTTTTGTAACAACTCCAGTATCTTAAATATACTAGGATGTTGTTATAATAAGTATTCTAGCTACACTTACACACACCTACATCTAATGGTTAAAGTACATACTGTTTCCGTGGATGGTGAATTTATGCCTCCCAAAACGATGATTGTTCAACATTCTTTTAACACCTTCAAAGGTGGCCATTAAGATGTCACTATATTTATATATGATATATAATATGTTTATGTTTTCATTAAGATTCTTTATTTTTCATTTTGGGCATACCTTTATGGTTTCCATTATGGGTAAACGCGATATCTTCATTTAAGGAAGTGTGGACTACCGCCCCTCAAAGTGATTTGATTCGTTAAATACAATATGTGGGATGTATAAAGCATGGAACTATGATATTATATATGATATTATACTGGAATTATAATATACCTTTATATCCTTATGATTTCATTATATAAAATACGAAATACAAATGAAAGTAGCGTTCATGCGTACGTACGGCTTACCGTCTCCATGAACGGTGCATTTCATTTCTTACCTCTAAATGATTGTGTAATATTATAAATTCATGTATATACTAGATATATATGATATATACATAATGATTATAATTCTGGATATAATGGATACATGAACAACTTGTAATTATAAAGGGTTTATTTTTGACTCAAGTACCATTGATCGTTAAAACGACCGTTATTAACTTAAATAATTACATAGTGTTCATGACATGGAAATAAGTGATATAAAAAGTAATAATGAACTTGAAAAAGGTTCTTAAGCAAGTATAAATTAACTCAAGTTTATTATTCAGGACATTGAAGAACGATCGAGTCAAGTCGGACCCGAGGTATGGGACTTCGTCTCAATCTCCTTTCATTGAGGCATATTTTGTTTTATACACAACCTTCTTTTATATGGTGTATAAACCCCTTTGACTTTTACGTTTATCCAAAAGGAATATTTTTTATACTTAGCATTTTACTAAACGACAAAAGGGAATGTTTTTGTCGTACGTATGCGGCGACAACGACTTCTCCGCCGCTGTGACCGTTATTTGAGTTTCGGCTTCCTCTACAATCCATAACTTTTTTTAAAGAAAAATAAATACCATGTTTTACATTGGTATTGAAAATGGTTTTCATAATGTTTTTATATCAATGTGTTGTATTGATATTTTGTGATTGAAAGGTGGAAATGTTATGTTTCCTTTATGCATGTTTTATGTGATACGATTATGTTGTGGTTCTTGGGCATTATTACGAAGACGGGTGGTTCCGTGATAAACTAAGGGCAGGTGAGCCCGATATAGCTCTCCAATGCATTGGGTAACGTGAAAGAGTGAAACGTTAAGGTTTCTCGAAAGAGATTTAGGGAATATACTGTGATGGGTATTCCAAACGTAACCAAGAGGGTTACTCCCTACGTAAGAATGTTATGAATGCCTCAAGTTACCTTTATGTCTTATGATTTCTATGATTTATTCATGATTTGATGAGGTATGTTAAAGTGCTTATGTTTTATGGGTAAAGTATGATTTCATTCTTATGTATATATGTACCCATGTTTCCTTTCCATATTTTTATATCCCTTACTGAGTTTTTATGCTCATCCCAAGTTTTTTTTTGAAATGTTCTTCCCAGGTCAAGGGAAAGGTACATGATATGATGATAGTTTCAAGGAAGTGTCAAGAAATAATCCATGTTTTATTTTAAATATGATTCCATTTATGGGAAAGAAGAATACTATCTTTATGTAACCACTTTGTTTATATGTGGAATGTAATGCAAGTTTTATGATTTAATTCTCTAAAACTCTAAACCTGAAAAGATCCTCAATGTGTAATATTGTAATAACTCAAGATTAAGTAAGGTTTAAGGCTGGGGCCTTATATGGAAAGGGGAATTTATATCCTTTGGACCAAAATAGATTGTGAACAAAGGATTCCTACATGGATCTGGATCTTATATAGAGAAATATGGTTGTACAGAATGGGCCACTCTATGAATATTAATGTCATACAAGATGGGCTATTTCACTTCCCTTATTTGGTGATGATTCTTCTATTTATAACAAATGGATTGATTGACCAATACCACTTTGCTCATATGAGTCATACTTAGTGTGATAAAAAAGTGTAAATTAGAAAATAACTCACAATATACTAGGTAACATGATGGGGGAATTTTCAACACATATCATGAGATTTGGAATTTATGATATGGAAGTTTACATGTAGTTTAATGTCATGTGAAGATGATATTTACAATATATTTTAATGGCTTGCATTAAATATATAAAAAATATAGTTTAACATCATGTGATGAGTACATTTTCATGTTGTTTTACATCATGTGACTAGGACAAATACCAGGTACATTAATGTCATATAGTTAGAAGGATATGCCGTGTAGTCTAAAGTCCTATAGCTAGGACTTATGTCATGAAGTTTAACATGATATAGTGGGGATAACAAAATTAACCAACATAAAAATTATGAAAATTAATTTTTGAGAAACCTTGAATTTGCGGGTGGTGTGATGCACTCTCTATCCACATTGACCAAGGAGTGGGAACCATTAGAGTGGACCTTTTGTATGAAATAAAGTCCCTCTCACATTGGTTCATTTTTATGAGGCTTCATCCTTGGGATCATCAGAGTTCTAAGAACCAATACTAGCTCTCCCTAGAGGAACAAATAGAGATGAAATTTATTATTAAAATATGGTGAAACCTGGTTCTAATTAACTAAAAAGTTTTGTAGAGTGTGAAACCTCTTATCATAAATCCATTTGAAATCATCCAATATCTTCGAATTTTAATCATAAGATAGCATGTTTTAAAAATTAATGTGGAGTGTGGCTAGCTAGACCTCAAAGGTAAATACATCCTCTATACCATATATAAAAAAATACGAGGTTTCTTTTGTGGTAGTATGGTTTTTGGTTCGATATAACCATAAAACATACTGAAGTTTATTATTCCTAGATTCCTTTTCCATATTTTCCATCTTCTAGAAAATATTGGATATAGTATTTTTTAAATCATTAATTTTTTCATTTTCCACCGTATTGTAGTGGGTTTAGTGGTTAAATTGAATTCTATATTTTTCATATAGAATTTTTATCTTCGAAGATCAGAAATTGGTGGCATTATCCATAAATATTACATAAGGTATTCCAAATATGGTAATGGTATTTTCCTTTATGAATATGATGATAGAAGTTTTCTTAACTTAATTGAGGGATAATTCTTTATCTCACATAAATAAAAATTCAATGGCAGTAAGTATATTCTTGAACTGCCTGATTATTTCTAGGGGAAATGACACCATGACAGGTATTCCCCAGATATAAAATAGATAAGATTATTTAGTGGAGTTTAGAAACTCTTGGGGTTGATGGATGAAATTATCATGATTCTGAAAAATGTGGAATTTCCTAGTGAATTCCATACAATCTTGTGTCATCAATGGTTAAAAATACCCAAGCCTCTTGATCTGGTGGGAGATCTTAGTTTAAATTGATGATCACCACAAGATACAATATGGGATTCCTGTATTATAGAAAGGGTATCTCTTTCTTCAATACATCTATGGAGTACTCCATCAAATACTCATTTTAGAGTTCTATTTGAGCATTTGTTCTATAATAAAGGACAAAGTTTAGGGACCACTATTAGGTCCACTAGTTTGAATACCCTGAGAGGGGGGTGAATCAGGGTATGATAGATTAAAATTTCTACCCCTTTGGATCTTGTTTTGTATTTTAAAAAAACTCTATTCTCTCTCATTCCCATTGCAAAGTATGAATAAAATTTAAATCTTCCAAGAGACATAGAAATTTTTACTTGGTTCACCATCACTGGGATATGTCCAAGGAGTATACAATAGAGGTGTACCGATATACCAAATTCAATAAGGCTCATTTCCAAAATGAGTATAAGGTTCAGGCTAGATCTTTTATGACCGAACTCACTGCCTTTACAAGGTTTAGGGTCTGCTCACTGCATTCCCAAGGGTCACTCCCTATGCCTCTTTCTCTGGATCACTACCTGTGGAAAGGGTCATTGTATTACTCTTACTTCGCTCACTTCTCTTGAAAATAAATCCACTCACATTTTATAGACTTATAGGTCAAACACATTTTATGGACACGTAGGTCCCTTCATTTCCATGAATTCATAAATCGTCAACTATAGGTACAATCACTATTGAAGTCCCTTTTTCACCCACAGATTAAATCCACCTTTCCTAATACTGTTTCGTAAAAGAAATGAATTTTGCAAACTGATTTTAAGCTTTTTAAATATTTCTTGAACAAACCATGAACCACCTTGGTTCATCCATGTAAAGTGTAATGGGTATGGTATATGGACCGCCTGCTTCGCAAACTACCTCCAATTCAATGTATTTCTTCTCTTTTGTGGACTTCCTCTACATTTGATGTCGTATACTGCCTCCACCTACTGGCTCTATGAGCCTCCCCTACAAACCACTTCCATGAACCACCTGATTCTACGAACCACCTGTGGAGTTCCTCATTCCACAAACTAATTCTTCTCTATGGATATCTTCATTTTTGGTCTATAGTTCCTCGTAAAAACCTTTGGAAAAATTCCTTTTGGGCGAACCAATTACCTTTGTGGAATCGTCCTCGTGAACAAATTCTCCTTTGCAAACTCCCCTTCATGACATACCTACTTCCTCCGTGTACTAAATCCTTCTTCTTATGTGTACCGCATCCTTTACATGATACAGATTCCCATAAAAACCTTCTATGGAATTTCTTCCACGCGAACCACTTTTGATATTAGCAAAATTCATGGAGCAAAGAGATGTTCTCTAATGATATTCTCTCTCACTTCTAATAAGTGGGATTAATTCTACTTATATAGTAAAAGATACCCACAAAATCTACTAATTTGAGATTTACTAAATCTCGATTTAGTACACCCTTCTCTACATACCACATCTCTCACCGTGAACGACACCCATTACATGAATCATTTTTCCGCGGCGGTCCGTATATTGCCTTTGTTCCTATGCAGCGCCATTCTCTTCTGTCATCCAGCAAACTATCATGCATTCCGCATAATGCATGCCCTTTACAACAAACCATCACCGCAAACCATTTTTTGTTCTGCAAACCTCTCTCGCGTATCGTTCCCACTACCTAGTATGCGACCGCGAACCATTCTCGGAAATGGTATGCGGTCCATGTTCTGAGGTATGTGGTTCCCTTGTTTTTCTGATTTTCTTTGAAGTTCTTTATTCCATTCACTCCTATGATGAAATCCTTCCTTTTCTAACAACAAAATCTTGGTTTTGAGACCCCAAAATTTGGAATACACTAGGAAACTGCGCCACCTTAAACCCCCAATTTCGGAAAAACACCAACCAAGCTCATTTGTGGTCATCTGGCTTTGTCCACAAACACAATCACACCCAAAACATATCAAGAATATTCCTTGACTTATTTTTCTCAATAATCTCCCCCTTTGGGTTTTTTTACAGCTATTCTCATAACAATTCATCACATTTTGATACATCATTAAGGCTCTGACCTTCTTCAATCAGTATTCACTTCATGCGATTAAGATAGTGATCACAGATTTACTCAAAAAAAATCGTAAGCCCACATGAGAAATGCATGGAATGAGAAAAAATATTATTATGCAAAGTTCATTAGTGAATCACTTCATTCTAGGCACCAAATGTTGAAACCAGTCAACTTCTTTCATCAATAAACTCAGCTATCATGATATATAATCTTTGATCAAACACTACTAGCATCGTTATATTTAATACTCCCCCTATATCACAGATTTAGCGCAGCTTAAACTTCAACTCCCCTATCTCACTGCTCCACTTAACATCTTCTCCCCATGTCTTTTCTTCCCCTGGAATAATCACACTTTCTCCCCTTTTTCAACAAACCTGAAGGCCACTTCATGGTTGTCTCCAATAGGGTAAAGAACAAATATTAGTAAATTAGGGAAAAAACACCATACCTTAGGGAGAGGGGATACCACATCCACACTTTTCAAGTGCAAGGAGTTAGTTGGACTCCCAAATCTAGTTGATACCTATCAAACACTTCTTTAAGTAGGACCTTCATAAAAATATATGAAACTTGTTTTTCTGTAGGAATATACATCATATTTTCAAGACATTTCTCCACCTTTTCCTTGATAAAATGGTACTTGATTTCAATGTGCTTTTTACTTTATTTATGCACTAGATTTTGGCTAAGATTTATAGCACTTGAATTATCACAATGGATTCCAATCGGGGAATTCACTTTAACTCTCATATCTTCAAGTTATTACTTCATCCGTAGTAACTGTGTGCATTCTTGAGTAGCCACAATATACTCAGCTTATGAAGTTATTAATGAAATGAAATCTTGTTTCTTTATCATCTAAAAAATACACAATTCACCAAGATAAGAATCACTTTCGGACATTGATTTCCTATCATCTGCTAATCTGGCCCAATCTGCATTTGTGTATCCCAATAACTCTGGATGATATTTTTCATCATACATTAAACCAAAATCCATTCTGCCCTTGATATACCCAAGTATTTTTTTTCACTGCAATCATGTGGCTCTCCTTCGTATTTCTTTAATATCTCACTACTTGGCATGTGGAAAATAAAATATCAGTCCTTTGCACTGTGAGGTACAACATACTTCCAAAGATATGACTCTATTTTATGATACTAACTACCTTACCTTCATAATCTCATGATTGTTTCAATTAGGTAGAAATAAGAGTCTTCATCTCTTTAGAATTATCCATTCCAAACTTTCTCAAAACATTATTGGCATATTTATATCGATAAATGAATGTTTCGTTCTTTCCTTTTGTTACCAATAAATCAATGAAATTGTTAGTTCACCAATCTTTGACATTTAAAACCCACTTTTCCTGAATTTGGAAAATTTACTACATTGTGCTTCATTTGATCCACCAAATATCATGTCATCAATATAAACCAACAAAATCATCCTCTGATTACTTCCATTATTGAAATATAGATTCGAATCAACTCCACCACCCTAGAAGATAAGCTTCTTCAAAAACTGATCAAGCCTTGAATACCATGCTCTTGGTGTTTTCTTCAAACTATATAGATATTTCTTCAACCAATAAACTAGGTTCTCATCTTTATGAATGAGAAAACCATTTGGATTCTCAATTTAAACTTCGTTTTCAAGTACTCCATTAAAAAATGTTGACTTCATGACCATCTATAAAACCTTCAACTTTCATTACACTTTAATGTCCAAAAATAATTTTATTGTCTCTAACCTCACAACAGGTGAAAATGTTTCATCAGCGTCTATACCCTATATTTTGGAGTACCCTTTGCACACAAGTAGTGATTTATTTCTAATTAAAACACCATATTAATTCATTTTGTTGTGAAAGACCTATTTTGTCCCTATTATATTCTTTTTTTCTATTCTCAAGACAATCTACCATGTTTTATCCTTTTCAATTTGGTCAAGATCTTCATTTATATCTTGAACCCTATTCTCATCTCCATCTAATTCATCAAAACATTTAGGTTATACCTGGGATAAGTATGATTCTTGTTGTAGATTATTCATTCTCCTTGTCTGCACTGGTGCTTTCTGATCACTAATTTTGTTCTGCCTATCAATTTGAGTTCTTCTTGTTGGTCTCTGGGAAAACACTGATTTATTCTCACCGTCCGAGACTTCTTCTGAATCAGCCTCAAGATCCAGAGCGTCTACTGATCATCTCATCTCTTCATCATTATCCTCTTGAGTCTGATCATTTATTTGCTGAATATTTTGTTCATTATCCACTATAGTCACATCCGGACTTTACAATATCTTTCCCAAACTCTATATGAAGAATTTATATGCTTTTATTTTCTTTGAGTAGCCAAAACATATCCCTGCATCCCCACAGGATACAAACTTCTTATGTTTCTCCTTACTTATAATGAAACATTTACTTTCAAAGACTCAAAATTACTTCAATGATGGCTTCTTTCCATACCATAACTAATATGGATTCTTCTCCTATTTCAGAAAAAGTAAATCTCTATTTGAAGTATAGACTGCTTTCATTATTGATTCTTTCCAACATTTCTCTGAAAAGTATTTCTCAATGAGCATTGTTTAGGCCATGTTGTTGAAAATCTGATTTCTTTTCTCAACTACTCCATTATACTATGGATTTCTTACCATTGAATCTTTATGTCAAATCCCATGTTTCTTAAGATAATCCTCCACTTTTATATTTGTGAACTTTGTTCGATTATCTATTCAAATCGTCTCAACTTTATGACCAATAATCTTTTCACATTCCCATTGATATCTTGTAATCAAAATGAACACTTTAGATTTTTTGTTGATTATTGAAACCCATGCCTTTATATTATAATCATTTATTAATAGAATATAATATCTCCTCCTATCAATATCCATCAGCGAAATTGGCCCACACACATCAATATGCACTAACTCAAACAATCTTGTTTAATTTTGATATGTTAGATTATATGTATTTCTATTGATATTCCCTTATTAGTAGTCATCGCACGTATGAGTATGATCACATAATAATCTTGGGAGATTTTGTGCAACATCATATTTCACTAGAAATAACATATATATTCTTCTTCACTCATGAGGAAAATATTCTTTTTTGTATGATTTCATTATAACACAATAGCACTATCCTTTTCGATGATGATAAATAATTTCTTGGAAAAACTTATGGTATTCCCTAAGTTACACAATTTAATGATATGAAGCAAGTTGTGACTAAGCCCTTCAACAACCAAGACATCTGCTAGTCTCATGTCTTTTCTTCCAAACTTGGATTTTCCTGAACCAATAATTTACAGGCCCTCATTATTACCAAATCATACTATACCTTCTTTATCAGACATGATTTTGGTCACTATATCCTTATTTCACATTATATGGTAAGTGAATCCACTTTCAATGATCCATATCCCGATACAATATGATGCCTTGAACGCAATTTCTACCACCACTACTTGCTCATCCCTTTTCTTTTTGACCCAAGTCATTGATGTCATACCCAACATAGAATGATAATCTTTATCTTCCTCGGTATATGATGGACCAAATTGAACTTGCAGCACTGCAAATCGATTTTAAATTTTCATCTCTCTTAATTATACATTCGGATACTTCTTAAGAAAAAATCCAGTCTTCCTCAGCACATTCCTCTTCATTATTGATGTGAAATATCTTTCCATATGTCTGATTCCTTTACACCTCAAACAAAGACCATCAAATAACGACCTGGAATATTGATATATGAACAACCACCTTTGGTGGTCATGTTCCATTTGATACCTATTTTCTATAGAACATACATTTTGAGAGTGTCTCGTATTACCATAACAATAGAAACTTAGGCAAGGTACATTCTTGTGTGGAAATGAATCACTGCTAGTTGTACCTTAGGTTCTCCGAATATTTTGATTCTTCATTATACCCAAATCAATCTTCAACCTTGGAGTGGGTTATTATGGTATGACTTGAACCGTAACTGCTTTATATTTTATTTCAAGCCCCATACGAGCCTTATCATTCAGATTTGATAGTTTCTTCTGTTCTTATAGAGAACATTGCTCAAGTTTCATTTCTTTGTTGCCTGTCTGATCTTCTTTCTTGATGTCGGACCAAGATTTAACAGTTTCTCCTTATCATTAACTGTTCTTCACAGACCAACGTCTTCCTCTTCTAGTTATTCGATATGTTTGATTTGATCTTTTCTAGTTTCAATCAAACTATTGATTTCCATTTTATGTTCTTCAAATTTGATTTTGTACTCAACCAACCTTTCTAATATTTCTTGCAATGAAGACCTCATATTTTCAATTTCTACATTCATCTTATAATTTTCTTCTTCCTGCTGTTTCATATAGAGTTTTGCATCATGAACAACTTTGTTAGATTTCTTTTTTTTGGCTCTCAAAATATCAATATTTTTAAAGGTGTCTTCTATTTCAGCCTAAAGATCAACTTTTCCTTCAATTTATCCTTCTTCATTATCACTTTCATCTCATGTTAAAGAGTTTCCAACAACTGCCACCAAATCATCGACTTTATGATCCTTGTTGTCCTCCAACTCTTCTAGATCAGATTCTTCTAAACTTTAATCTTCTTTTGAAAGAATATTCTTCGTTTTGAAAAAAATTATCTTAGTACTTCTCCTAACTTTAATATTTGATGAATTATTCTTTTGGGTAATTTCATCATTTTATTCATTTTCATCATAAATATTCTTAGAACACTTTACTGAAAAATTCCCAATATTTATGCCTCGAAAGCATGCAAATGGAAGTTTACCTTTGAACTTCCCTTTTTCCCATTACAGATTTGAGAAAAGAAATGACATGAAATCATCCAAATTATTCTCCTCATGATTATATTCAATAGATATATTCTTTATGGCCTTGAATTCCTCTTATTTGGACTTCCCCTTTTCCACAGCATCACTATCATTGTTTGTTATTTCATGTGCTACAATGGTACTATGTAGATTATCTAGTGTTAGCTCTTTTGATTCTTTGTCTTCCAATACTAAAACATTCATATTGAACCATGGTGGAAGGTTCCTCAAGATATATTTGACAATATTTATATCATCAATGACTTCTCCAAGACCATGCATGTCATCTACAACAACATTTACCCTATTGAAGAATACATCAACAGTCTCATTGGGGTTCATTATGAGATCCTTGTACTTGTTCCATATAACTTGTATCTTTACTTCTTAGAATTTTGTGTCTCCCTAAAAATGTTCAACATTTTTTCGCACATAGCATGTGATCTTTTTTAGGATATCACCTTTGTATAAATTTCATTCTATAGGGCTCCACCTAATGCATTAATCTATTTAGCATCAAAATTTAATTCCCTTATTTCATCTTTTGATAAAGCACCGCTATTGATGTCAGCTGATATTCCATGCATAGCTACTATGAATACATCCATTATTAATGATCTGAAGTAGTGTTTCATTCGATTCTTCCATAGTTGAAATTTTTTTCCATCAAAGATAAGAATTATATTATTATTGACCACCACAATTTCTTCTTCCTAGAGAGAACCAATAACTTTCCAAATTTCCCACTCATAACAATTGTTAGATCACTAGGTCAAATACACTGAGGGGGTGAATCAGGGTATGATATATTAAATTTTCTTCCCCTTCAGATCTTGTTTCATTGTTAAAAAAACTCTCTTATCACTTGTTCCCATTGAAAAGTATGAACATAATTTAAATTATGCATGAGACACGACAACTTTTACATGGTTCACCCTCACTGGGCTTTGTTCAATGAGTTTACAATGGCAGTTTGCTAATGTACCAAATTCACTAAGGCTCACTTCCAATAATGAGTACAATGTTTATCCTAGATCTTCTATGCCTAGGCTCACTGCCTTTACAAGGTTTAGGGTCTTCTCACTACATTCCCAAGGTTCACTCCCTATGAAATTTTCTCTGGATCACTACTGGTGAAAATGGTCACCGTCTTCCTCTTCCTTTCCTCACCGCTCTTGAAAGGAATCCACTCACAATTTATATACTTGAAGGTAAAACATAGTTTATGGACATTTAGGTCCCTTCATTTTCATGAATTTCTACATCCTCAACTATAGGTAGATGCACTATTGAAGTCCCTTTTTCACCCACAGATGAAATCCATCTTTCCGCATACTGTTAGGTTATGGAAATGAATTTGGAAAACTGATTTGAATATTTTGAAATCATTCTTGAGAAAACTGTGAACCACCTTGCTTCGTTCGCATACAGTGTACCCAGTATGGTACATGGACCGCCTGCTCCACAAACTGCCTCTAATTATATATACCTTTATCCTCCATAGATTGCCTCTTCCTTCTTTTCTGCATACTTCCTCCACATACAAACTCTGAAAACCTCCTATGAAAACTACTTCTACGGACCACCTTCTTCCTCAAACCACACACATATTTCCTCCTTATTCATACCGCTTCTTCTCTATTGATCTCTTCTTCCTTTGTGGGATACAGTTCCCTTCAAAAACCTTTGGTGGAATTCCTTCCATGAAAACCGCTTCCCTTCGTGGAATCATTCTCATGAAATACTTATCCTTCACAGACTCCCCTGTGTGCCACTCCAACTTTCTTTGTGTACTGCGGCATTCTTCCTGCACGTACCACATCCTTTGTGGGATACATTTTCCCACAAAAACCATCATTGTATTTTCTTCCACACGAACCAATTTAGGGATTAGCCTAATTCTCAAAGCAAAGATAGGTTCTCCAATAATATTTTATATCACTTCTAATCAGTGGTATTAGTGTTCCTTATATAGGTAATGATACCCGCAAAATATACTGATTTGAAATTTACTAAATCTTGATTTGATACACCCTTCTCTGCATACCACTTCTCTCACCACAAACCACACCCATTCTGTGAGCAATTTTTTCACGAGGGCATGTGTACTACCTTTTCTCCTACGTGGTACCATTCTCTTCCACTATCCTGCAAACCATAATGCCTTCCACATACCGCAATAAATTCGCTTAAAACCATCATTGCGAACCATTTTTGGTTCTGCGAACCACTCCTTCGTACCATTCCCATTTCTTGGTATACGGCCGCGAACCATTCCTATACATGGTACGCAGTCCATGTTAAAAGGTATGTGGTTCCCTCATTTTTCTAATTTTCTTCACAGTTATTTATACCATTCACTCCTATGATGAAATACTTCCTTTTCCAATATCAAACTCTTGATTTTCAAATCCAAAAAATTGGCAAACAGTAGGAAACTACGCCACCTAAAAACCTACTTTTGGAAAACACCAACCATACACATCCATAGTCATCTGGATTTTCCAACAAACAAAATCACACCCAAAACCTACTGAGAGGATTCCTTGATGGATTTGTTCCCAATAACCACCAATGAATCTATTACTTCTTAGATTGAACTGATGGAAGAATTTTTCTTTGGTGGTATCCCAATATAGGTTACCTCCATCTATTGGAAGTATCATTTGGTGGGTATATTGGATCACTTTTTTCAGGGTTCATATTAATCTCATCAATATCTTCCTTACCATTGTTCATGAATGAAGAAACCAACCTATAGTGTGCAATGTTCATGAGTTTATTATCCTCATATGGATATACCAGTGTTATGGATGCATTAGGAAGAGCATATTCTCATGCATTTTGAGAACATGAAATGTGAAACATTATTAGTTCATAGGGTAATTTCTCTATCAATCTTCATATGTAATCAAAAAAAAGGAATTAGTTATTATTTCTTAATGTAATATTCACCATTGATTTTCTTGATTTCCAAATCAAAATCACCATTGAAATTTAATCAAGAAACTAGTGTCTATAGATCTAATTCCAATAATGTAATTATAGATTGATATTTTGATTCATTGTTGGTACGACCTTCAAAAAACAGTAAGGAATGTGGAAATAATAGATTTACTAGAGAAATTATAATAAATTACAAATCAAATCTGTTGAGTTTTGGGTTCTCCAAAATTATTTCTTTTGGGATTCTAGAAGAACCATTAAAGTATATCTCCCATGTTTAGGGATTTTCTTGAATAGATAATACCACTTCATCACGTAGTTCTATATTCATCAAGGTACTTTTTGAAGCGGTATATTCCATGATAAAGTTTTTTATTTATTTCCCTTTGACCACCTTCTACCGTATGAATTGGATATCAAACTTTTATAGGATGACCACCCACCATACCAAAAGTCTATTCAGTATTATAAGATTAAGGATGTATTTGAATGGGTCAATATAAGAGACCAAGTAGACCTCGTGATACAACAATTAATGTCTCAAATTCTTGAGAGTGAATAATAATGTGATTTAATTATTCTCAATGTCATAATATGAGTATCAGTATCTATCATATGTATGTTATGATAGTAGAGACTTTTATCTTTTCCCGTATCATTTTTATATGTGAAAAATTCACCAATTGATCACTCCAAAGTATTCATTTACAAAATAAATATATTTCCTTCGATTTGTAATATTAATACTCATGGTATTGAGACATATTTCTTGATATTGTCGAAATCTTCATGACAATATGTGTCTTGTCAATAATAAAATCCCTTCTTCATTATCTTATTAATGGGTGGGAACTTTTCATTGAGGTTTTCAATGAAGTTCCTGATGTAGGATTGTATTTATTATATCCCTCTTAAATATTTAAGATTTTTAGGAGGTGTAATGATAAGTATCACCTTCTTTTTCTTAGGTTCAACTTTGATATTGTGTTGTAATACTAAAAAGCTAATAATTTTTCTTGATGTCACCCTAAAGTCACACTTTAAGGGATTCATCTTCAAGTTTTTCTACTATAGTTTGTTGAAAATTGATTCAATAATAGTAATATGATAATAATGTTGTTCAAATTTGACCACCAAATCATCAATATAACATTATATAGTTTTCTCTAGAAAGGTTTTAAAAATATGGTCCATGACACACTAATATGTGGAACCTTCATTCTATCAATTGAAATGTATCTCCTGATATAAATACACTCTTTGGGAATCCCTAAAAGATGTGGACTCTATATCTTTGGGGCCCATCCATATCTAGTTAGATCAAAAGTATAAATCCTTTAATTAAAGTTCCAAGAACACAACATTATCATTTATTAAACAATTCATGATTGGAACTATAAATTAATAATTTGGGAAATTATAATCGAGATCCATAAATTCAATATAAATTTTGATATTACCATTCTTATTCTTGACATGAAATATGTTAGAATGTTATTTTGGATACTGAACCTCCCAAATGAAGTTGGATTTGATAATATTATCAACATTATCTTTGAACATGGAAGAATGAGTGAGATGAATTCTCCTGGAAACCTACTTTTATCCATGTTGTTCTTTTGGTATACCCAAATGATGGGTTTCCATATCAAGATCAAGCCCAGAAATCTCTGTATAATTTAACGTAAATACATTGTGATGTTTCTTTAATAAAGATATGTATGTCTCTTTCTCTTGGAAGGGCATGGTCGAACTGATTAATGTAGGTTGTGGTTCTTCCTCCATACCCATATTCACATGTATGAGTTCATTGATGATGGTAGAGACACCTTCCTAAAATACTGTAGAGGCGTCTATAAGATATTCTTCCACCTCCAACTTTGTGTAGCGTCCCGACCCAGGTGCCTCATATTGGTGCCATAAGATGGATCATTACATAACCTCAAGCACACATCCCCATATTTTAGAGGCTTCCAACTAGAAGCAAGGGTATAATATGTCATGTAGGGAGACTATGGCCTCTTTAACAAAGTAATACATAATAGATAAAATAATTAATATTGGAAGTGATATAAACAATAATCATAAAAAGACCAATATCACATGATAATCTCAAAATATGGGAAATAATGAAAACTGAAGTTTTAAATATGTCATTCCATATAAGTTTCAAGTGTCTAATTAAAACCCAAAATAAAGACATGTTGAAAACTCCCAATAGGGTCCCAATATTATTTTTGGTTCCCTAATCCATGCTATATCAAAAATACCAACTAATATTTCTAAAATAGGGCCTTTTCCCTACTCTTGACTTGAAAACATGAAGTCTACCCAGGTACCAACCGGCGTCCTAAGTGGGGTGTGAGTAAAACTCAGTAGGCCACCACAAACTGCTTCTAAAGAAATATCCATTCAATAATAGTGTATTAAGTTATATAAATAATATAGTAAAAATGATAAAAGAAAACATGTTTCAAATTTATTATTATTTATTCAACCACATTGGCCCTCAGGTTCACGGTGACACCCAAGCCAACCATACCTAGTTCAACCTGTGTCGGAGTCTAAACCACACACCATAGGGGTTTTTAAAATTTATTATTTCATGGTATATCATTATTCAAATTAATTATATTTTAATTTTGATACCTTGGATAATCATTCCAGGTACCATTATTATAGATACTTGGAGCATCAATCCAGTATAATTATCTTAGGTACTTGGAGAATCATTCCAACACCAATATCATGGGTCCTTAGAGCATTAGTCTAGAACCAAAATCCGAGGTACTCAAAGTATCAGTCTAATACCAATTCACATAAAGGAATCATGGGACTAGATCATCAGTCTGGCCACCCATGGATGAGGTGCCTCAGTCCAACACCCACACCTCATCATTCTAATATACATATCGAGGTTCAATATTAATAACCCATTTATCAAACATTATCAATATTTTACAGAATTTAATTTATAAATCATTATCTTTAACATCATTTCAACCCTTTAATAATTTAAATAAATTAGCATGAATCATCTCATAAATCTTTAACCTTTCGAGGTTAATCCAAACAATATTTAAATAAGTTAACATGTCAATATATTCACAATTAGTTTAATTTCACAGGCCCAATCATTCCAATTTTTCATTCCATAATTATCATTTCTAGGTAATTGGAACACCCCATGAGGTTCCATCATGTCAGGTCTCATAATCTCTAATGGATTCAATAGGATCTGAGAAGGGTCTAGAAAAGTAATGGGGATTCAATTAACGTTTATAATTTTTAAGAAATTGGATAGCATTGAAACATAATAATACAACTAAAAACACAATATCAATTTCATGATTACTGGAATTATAATTTATACCACCTAACTTAGGATCATTGATGAATTCTCTCCCAACCTTATCCTTTAATTTGATATAGAATGTCTAAAATCACAACAGTTGGTGAAAATGAAGAACTGAACTATGATCCTCAACATCTGAGCTTGGATCTACTTTCATTAAATAGATAAAAACATAAAACGTCATTGTTCACCTAAAGTAACATGGATATATCCACAACAGATTATATCTAAGGTCATAGTAAAGAGAATAAGAAGAATATATATAGGATGAACAGCCACTAATACAAACTTACTGGTGAATCTGGATCTCAAATGGACTTTCAATAGCCTAAAACTTAGCCTTGGATCAAATGGAATTTCCTCTCAATGCCTATGACAAAAATGAGTTTAGAAATTTTTGGGATTAGGTGGGAAATTATCTAAGAATTTATTTCAAATTAGATTCAATAATTTCTGAATACTAATTGTATGCCACATGGTTAGGCTGCATGGTTTGGAAAATCATGTGACAACTGTACAGTGCTTACTATCTCAATAAAACCCTCGTGCGATTGGCTCACATAGTTATAAAATCCTTTCCCCAACCATGATTTTACCCTTGATTCATCATTTTTTGGTTTGGGGGTGTCTACACGGTTTGGTCAAAACATAAACCCCCTTCCAATGGATTGAAATGGGGTGCATGGTTTTCTGGGGAAAACCACACAGTTTTCCCTAACCGTGTGCCAACTATACACAGCCTCATGAGCTTTCAAAATTCTCCAAATTAACCTTAAATGATCCCAAATAAATACCCAACCAAACTATGATAAAAAAGTAAAATATTACCTAAAATGAGTATGGTACATATCAAGAAATGTATGGATCTTACAATCTCCCCACCTTATAATAGATATTCCTCGAGATACACTCCCAAGTATCAATGAGATTATGAGGTAAAAAGGTGAGGCAACTAGGCCCTAATATCTTCTTCCCTCTCCCATGTTTCCTCTAGAACATGGCTATGATACCATATCACTCGAACCAACGGTACGGTATTTCACCACCAAACTTTCTCACTGTAATTCACAACACAAATCAGATTCTCCTCAAAAGATTCATCAGCCTCAAGCTCAACATCATAAACATAAATCACATGGGAAATTTTGTGATAATAATTTCAATATGTGATGCATGGAAGACGTCATTTATAGAACTACACCTCTATATATAAGCCAAATGATATGCCACTAGTCTGATCCTCTCCACAATCTCAAGCAGTTCAATAAACCTGGGTTTCAACTTTCACTACTTCTGAATCCGGAGATGACCCAATCTTGAAGAAACACAAAGGAAAATAATATCATACACTACAAACTAAAGAGGTCGGTGATGTTGATTTTCATAAGAATTATTTCTACTCTACATTATATCCATACATTTATAAATCAACTGAACCAGTTCCAATGTCTCTTTCACAAGACTCAGTCCCAACAAATCTAACTCATATTCCTCCATCCAACATAAAGGTGATCGGCATGACCTTCCATGAAGTGCCTCATATGGTTCCATCTGAATAGTCTCCTGGTAACTATTTTTATATGAAAACTCAACTAGCATCATGTTCTTATCCCAAGATCCACCAAAGTCTAGGACACATGCCTGTAGCATGTACCCCAAAAACCTGAATAGCACACTCTGATTTCCCTTATATATGTGGGTTAAAAGATTTAATCAGAAACACTTAAGTACCTAGTGAATTTTTCAATCCTTTCCATAATTGTGAAGTAAAACATGGATCATAATCTGAAACTATAATTCATAGAACCCCGTTGTAAAGACCCCAACCCCAGAATCCTAAAGTCAGTGCCTTACATTATTACATTGTTATAATTAAAAAGGAAGTCCCATATTGAAGGATATAATAGTTTAGTAGTTTTTTAAAACTAGATACAAATAAAATTTTTATATTACCACTTGAAAGGAAAAACAACATATCAACTCCATTGGAAACACCCATAAACTATTTGATTATTCATGAAAGTCATTCATAATATATATCTTTTCATCCGGGGGGAAAATAAAACATATTAAAGGTGTGAGATCAGATTATTAGTAAGGTTATGTAATATCTAGTAGTAATAAATAATAAATCATGGTGAAAAACTAAAATAACTCATGCCATTAAAACATTATCCAAAGCATAACATGGCCGAAATAAAAGCCGAATGAATAATGCGAGGTAAATGATCCAATGAATAATAACCATGGATATTATAATATTTGATATCATGATTTATCAATTAATAATATCATAATGAGGTAATGAAAAATTCCGGACATCTGAAACATATCGTTATGGCCTCGGCCAAGACATCTGAAAATAAATAGTTAAGGCCTCAACCAAAATCCATTTCTATTTTGTCTCATTAGACCTACCTATGAATATAAGGGATATAGTGGGCCCCAACCATCACTTGATAAGTCAAATTAATTCCTCATATGACTGGATATAAACATGAACATAATGTAAATATTAAATATAAATAGCATTCCCCAATCTATAAACATAATCACTAACCATTCTGTGTAGTATGGTGAATGGTATCAAGATAGCACATCCATAGTCAAAATCATCATAAAACATTTCCTAAAATATGATATATTATAATCTTAAGACATCAATCTCAACAAATAATAAAATTAAATAGATTTTTAAAATAGATTAAAATAAATCGAGTAATTCTTGAGATAAATACCACTTTTATTTTGCAAAGAAGAGTTATTTTGGAAAAAAACATTTATATTTGCCCTAATTGTTTTTATAAAACCATAAATGAAAAAATATATTTTTTCATGAAAAAATTAGTGATTTTATAAAATTAATAGTTTCTTAAAATATATTATGTATGGTAATTGAAAATGGGTAAGAAATTGATATGTTCCTTTTAATTGGGCTTGGGTATCGGGAAAATTTGAGAAGGGAACCTTGAAAAACATGTATTTCCTATAAAATAAAGATAAAATGATCTACAAACGTGATTTTGAAATGTATAAAAATAATTTATAATAATTATATAAAAAAATAATTAATAATTACATTGGATTAGAGAGGGATTAATCATAATCTGAATGAAAATGGGGGTTTGGGAAAAACCCTTACCCTATGTCTGAAAGTGTTATGCACTAGACCTTAATATCCTGGATAATCAAATTAAATCCATTAATTAATAAATTAGTAACTTTTTATACATTTATTTGATTTAATATAATTTAATTACATTTATTTATGGTTTTTTTATGAGTTATAATATACAATTTTATCATTTGGGAGCATTTGTTTCCTTGGTTTTCATGATCTATTTACTTGTACATGAGTATGAAAGTTTATGTGAAATGTGTATAATTATACAGAATTAGAATTAAATTTTATTAATTAACATGTATAATACTTAATGTTATTATATATTTTTATTTTTTAGATATGAGAATGATTTTTTTGATAGAACTTTAATGATAAATTTTTAGATCATTTTGGTGGTTTTTCGATCATCACAAAATATTTTTTGTCTTATTAATTAATACCATGTATATATACTAGTTTCAAAATAATAAATAACTTATAATATGTATTATAAAATATTTTTTAACTATAGTTATGTTTATTTGACCATCCTTTAATATGGTGAAGTAAAATGAAAAGTTGTTTTCATTAAAGTCTATAAAAAACACCTCAGGGATGATGTTTCCATTTTTAGAGTAAAAGGGACAGAGAAAGGAGTTTGATGATGGATATTCCATTAACATGATATAATTATATTATATAAATTATACTGGATTTATCATGTCTGTTTGTATAAAAATGGTGTGTTGAGGATAATAAAATAAAATAAATTGAAAATAAAATAAAATAAAGAGGATTATTACCCCTTGAATTTTCCTCCTTGAGAACCTCCTTAAGGGGATTGGTTTTGGTATTTTGTTGAGAAAAAAGGATACTATATGTGGGGGAGTTTATTGGGAATAGGATTATGTACAATTTTTACAAGGCTCAAAGATTTTAAGGTGTGAGGAGAAGAGGTTATGAGGGGTGGTATTTATAGTGGAGGAGAGGGGTGTTTTTTGAATATTTTATTAATTTATTTATTATTTTGGATCAAAACTATGAATAGTTTAACAATTATCACTATATATATCAAAATAATTAAGGATAGTTTGATATTATGGGCTTACATCAACCATAAAACAGCTATGACTCAATAATTCATGTATTTAACATTAATTGTAAATTATTGTATTTTAATATTCATAAAAATTTAAAATATTTTAGAACAATCCAAAAAATTCACCCTAACCATTTTTCATTTTTTATAATTCAAAAATGAACTCCATTTTATGAAAATAATTTTCTAAATATGATAAATTTAATTTTTAATTAAAATAATTTTTTACTCAAAAAAATACATATTTTAAATATATAAATTATTTTATAACACCCTAAAAAATTAAACACGGTCTCATAAAATTATCCAAAAATCATAATAAAACAAAATATAAATAAATTTTATGAAAATAAATTTTCTTTTAAATCATTTTATTATTCTTATAATTAAATATTTATGAAATACAAAAACACTAATTGTTAACTAATAATTTATAAAATATTCATTAACTTATTATATTATAATTTAATTTATAAGATGATTGAAATTTATTTATACTTTCATTGAAGAGGTTACAATTCATTTGGCTAGTTTACTATTCCTAAGGGTCATATTACGATTCCTAAGGACAAGTAACTATTACATTTTTATAGATTTCTTAACTTCTATAAATATCGCTTATTTCATTCATTATTCGTTTATAATGTTTTTATTGTGCTCTATAAGTGATTTAAGTCGAATTATACTAAATAAAATAATTATAAGAATGGAAATTTCATTGATATAATTCTAAGTCATTAAATTCTCCCCTCCTATAAAAAAATCTTCCTCTAAATTTCTATAATGTCACCTCATAAAAAGATATTGGTAATTCTTCATCATAACATCCTTTGGTATCCACGTTGCCTCTTCAATTTTATGATTTTTACAAATTACCTTTACCAGCTAAGTCATTTGATTCATTAACACATATTCTTTAGTGTCCATAATCCTGATAAGATCTTCATAGTAAGATAAATTAGTTTCCAAATATATTCTTTTAAAATTGGGGACAAGTGTTAGGTCTAGAATGTATTTCCTTAACAGATAGATGTTGAACACATTGTGTACATTATAAAGGATACTCAGTATCTCCAAAAAATAATCCACAGCCCCAATTATATCTAAAATTTTAAAAGGACCAATGTACCTAGGGATTATTTTCCATTTCTTCTCAAATATTATAACACCCTTCTATGAAGATACTTTCAAGAAAACGTGATCTCCCACATAAAATTCTAAATTCATCCTTCAATTATAAGCATATATATTTTTCCTACTTTGAGCATCTTTGATATGTGTTTGAATATTATTTACCTTTTTTTTGTTTCCTCTACAATCTATGGCCCTAAAAGTTTCCTTTCAAAAACTTTATATCAACATGTTTGTGTAAGAAATATATTTCCATACAATGCTGCATATGGTTCCACTTGAATACTTTAATTGAAATTATTGTTGTAAGAAAAATCTAGAAAAGGGAAATACTAATCCAAAATACCTTGAAAGTTGATTGATGATGATATTGATATGTATTCTAATGTTTGAATGTTCCTTTTGGACTACCCATCGGTTTTTAGGTGATATGCAGTGCTCAAATGATGCATAGTATCCAAATCTTTCTGAATAATTTTCCATAATTTCAATGTAAATCATGGGTAATGATCAGAAATAACTAAAATAGGTACTCCATTAAGTCTTAAAACTTCATTAATATAGTGTTCTTCAAGTCACTCAAATAGAAAATCCTCTCTTATAGTGAGTAAATGTGCAGATTTGGTAAGCTAGTCAATAATTACCCATATTTCATCATCCTTTCTTGGTGTTTTTGGAAATATAGTGACAAATCCATAGTAATATCATCCCATTTCCATGTAGAAATAGGTATAGGTTGCATGAATCCTCTCTAATTTTTTCTTTCAACCTTCACCAACTGACAGACTAAACACCTTGATACATAATCATCAATTTCACAATTCATATTATCACACTAGAAATGTTCCTTCAAATCTCTATACATATTAGTGCTACCGTGGTGTATAGAGGAAATTGAGTTATGTCTATTATCCAGTAACTCCCTATATAGCTCGGGTATAGATGAAACACATAACCTCCTCCCAAATTTTAGAATTTTATATTCATACATGAATTCCTCCAACTTCCCATCATTCACAGCATTAATTTTATTTTGAAGATTATCATCCTTAGACTGGTAATTTTTAATCCTTTCTAATAAATTTGGTTAGGAAACCAATTGAAAAATTAATTATGTTTCACTTTCCTTGATAATTACCATATCCATCATTTATAGATCCATGTACGCATGATCCTTTTAAGTCCTCATTTTTTTCAGAACTCCATGATCCTTCTTGCTCAATGCATATTCTACCTTATTCACCTTCACTAGGTGGTAGTGTATTGAACAATCATAATCCTTAAGCAGCCCAATCCATAACCTTTTCCTCATGTTGATTTATTTATGTGATATGTTATAATTTAAGATATTGTGATATTTATATATCTCACATATTTCTCCAAATATATAGCACCTCCATATTTTTAGAGAAAATATTATAGCTGCTAACTCAAGATCATGAGTTTGATAGTTCTGTTCATCAGTTTTTAACTTCCTTGTTGGATATGAAACAACACTATCATTCTGTATAAGTATATAGCCAATTCCTTTCTTTTATGCATCACTATAAATCACAAACCCATCATTCCTCGATGGTAGAGTCAATATCAGATCATTCACTATTATCTTCTTCAATTATTTTAATAATTATTCACATTCTATTGTCCAAATAAACATAAACCCTTAACAAGTAATCTTGGTTAACTGGGTAGATAATTAGGTAAATTTCTGAATGAAACACAAATAATAACCTACTAAACTAATAAAGCTATATAACTTAGTTATGTTCATAGGATTAGTCCATTACTGACCCTCCTTTTTTTAGAGGATCAATTGAGATTCCATCCTTAGAGACAATATGTCCAATAAAAGAAAATGTTTTAAGACAAAATTCACACTTTCTAAACTTCCTATAAAACTCTTTTATTCTAAGAGTATCTAGAAAAAACTTTAATTGGTTCTCATGGTCCTCATATCTTTTGGCATATATCAAGGTATCATTAATAAATACCATAACAAAATCATCTAGATATTCTTTTAATGCTCTGTTCATTAGATCTATAAAAACAGATGGTGCATTAGTATTTCCAAATGGAATTAATGTAAACTCATAATTTTCATACCTAGTTTGAAATGTTGTCTTTTTAATAACTTCCTTTCTCATGCACAATTAAAGATATCCTGATAAATGGTTAATCATTGAAAAATATTGATCTCTGTGAAGTTGATCAAATAAATCATCAATGCAAGGTAGAGGATACTTGTTCTTTATTGTAATAGCATTTATTTCCCTATAATCAATGCATATCCTTGTGGATATATCTTTGTTATTGGAAAAAATAAAGGTGGATACCCATGGATAAACACTAGGGATAATAAATACCTTATTACTCTATTTGTTTCTTTAGCTCCACTAGTTCCATGGTGGCCATTCTATAAAGATTTTTTGAAATATCTCTTTCACTAGGAATTAAATCAATAAAGAACTCAACATCCCATTCTGGTGGATTTCCATGTAAATACTTTGGAAATACATCAATGTATTCTTTCACAATAGGTGCATCCTCTATTTTAAGATCCATAGATTATTTTATCTATTCCTCCCCAAGAATTTCATTTAGAAGAGCTACTAGAGGTGGATCTAAATGAGAACCATATGATGAAGTTTATGCACTAAAGATAGGGGACTCTACATATTCTTCACATATTGAAACTTCCTTCATCTTGTAATAGATTTTCATATCATATTTTTAAAGTCAGTCTATATCATGGATTATATCAAATTAAATCATAGGCATCATGAAAATTTCAGTAACTAAAGAATATTTATGTGTCATAATGGGGATTGGCTGACACATTGTTATTTCATTGATACTTCCCTTAGGTGCTTTGACTATAAAATACTTTATTAAATCAAAAGTTAAATGTTTACTTTTTCTTGGAAAAATGGAAAGATATAAAATAATGTTATGATCCAAAATCAAAAAAAAAATCATTAGCTAAGTTTGATGAAATTATTAACGTACATTCCACCATGTCATTAGTAACTTTCACCATAACAATCATGATCACATAAGCTTGGCCCTTCTACCTTGGTATTTTTTGGGGAAATTTTCCTTCATGCTTGGGAAAATAATTTACATAATGTCCCATCTATTTAGAATTTTCGAATTGAACTTTGGTATCTTCTTTCATTCCCTTACAATCAAGAGATTAGTGGCCCTTTTCTCCACACTTATAACAAACTCCTTTTCCTTTTTAAGTAGGCACCACGATTTTTATTTACACAAGTATCACACTTTGGAAAACTTCCTTTTTATTATTTCATATATCTATTATTTTCTCTATTACCCTCTTATTATCTTGATTTCCCTTAAATTCATAATACTTATAGAATTATTTCTCTGACTTGATAGCACATGAGATTATATCTTTATATTATGCGAAATTTTGGGAGAAAATTCCCTCTGAAGAAAAAATTTTAAACCATCAAATAATTGATCAATATTTCTCCTTGGATTAAATATGTAGTCTATGGTATGCCATCATAGCCATGTAAAGTTGGATTCATACTTTACAATGTTTTCATCCTCTTTTTGTTTCAGACATAAGAATTTCCTCTCCATATCTTCTCGTTGTTGCGAGGAAACTATTTTTCTAGAAAAATTTCCATAAAATCATTCCATCCCATATTTTAAATTTCTTCCTACTTTTTTTTATAATCAATGACCACTATTGATCATCATATCCTAAGATATGATAAATTGATATGATAACCTTCTCCCTTTCATTACTTCCCAAAGTGAGAAATATCTTCTCTAAGGAACTTATCCACTACTCCACTAAAAATGGGTTTGTAGTATAATTGAATTATGGTGGATGTTTTTGAATAATTTAGTATAACATTTCCCCTCTATGTTTTAGATTAGGATGGTCCATAGAGGTAAGGTTATTGTTCATAACCTGAGTCATTTTTTCTAGTATAATTATAAGTTTCTCAAAACCTGTCGCAGCTCAAGTACCAATATCATTATTTTTCGTAGGAGTAAAATCCCTACATGGGATACGTGAGTTGATATGGTTTACATTCCTTCTACTAGGTGCTATTTATAAATAATTTCATACACTAAATTAGGTTATAAATCATAATTCATAATCTCAAACTAGAAAAACAGTTAATATAAGTTGAAATTTTATGTGCATCTGATATTATAATAATAAACCTGGTTTCTTTGAAGAAATATTTACCTTTAAATATTTCATAATGGTTTTTATTGAAAATTCAAATTATTATAAGCATATCCCTCAGGAGTGTCAAACTAGGTGCATAGTAAGGTCTATTGTCGTGTACAAGGTCACCCTAAGTCAATCTTGGGACACATTTTCGGTGTTCTTACCCCTAGGTACATTTGTGCCAAAAACCACATCCACTTGTATTTTCTAGATGGGAATGTATTTCTTGGAAGACCCACATATTCTCTACCTTACCAAAATTCTTTGATGTTATTCTATGTTTATCCTCAAATTCTATCTTATTGTTATGTTCCTTAATATATTTTTTCTAAATTTAGTTTCGAAGGTTTAAACTAAACTTCCTCTGATACCAACTTTAAAGACACCAACCCCAGAAGCCTATAGCTGGTGGCTTACTTTATTACATGATTATAAAAAACACGGAAGCATCATCTTTAAATAATTAATAGTTTATTACTTTTGGAGAACCAGATACAAACATAATTTTTACATTAAACCTTGAAAGGAAAAAAAACAACATATCAACTCCATTGGAAACACTCATAAACTCCTATATTATTCCTACAAGTCATTCATAATATGCATATTTGCATATTGGGAAAAAATAAAACTTAAGAATTGGTGAGCTCAAATGTTCTTTAAGTGTATGTAATATAGAATATGCATAAATAATAAAGCATGGTGAGTAACTAAAAGAAATCATTCCATTAAAACATAATCTTGAGCATTTTATGGAAGTAATAAAATCTTAATGAGTAATTATATATAAATAATAACATAAAACATAAACATGGATATTCTACTAGTAAAAAAATCTCATGATTTATCAATTACTAATATCATAATTAGGTAATTCATAATGTCAGACATCTGAAATATATCATCAAGGCCTCATCGAAGACATCTAAAAATAAATAGTTAAGGCCTCATCCAAAATTTATTTCTATTTTGTCTCATGAGACCTACCTATGAATCTAGGAGATATAGTAGTCCACACACATCCCTTGATAAGTCAAATTAGTTCCTCATATGAATGGGGTTAAACATAAACATCATGTACATATGAAATGTAAATAACTTTCCCCAATCTGTAAACATAATCACTAACTATTCTAAGTAGTATAGTGAATGGTATTAAGATATCATATCCATAGTAAAACTGATCAGAAACCATTTAATAAAATATGTTATATGATAATCATAAGATATCAATCTCAAAAAAGAATAAAATTAAATATAGGTTTTGAAATAGATGAAAATATAAATGTTGAGTAATTCTTAAGAGAAATTCCATTTTTATTTTACAAAGAAGATTTCTTTTGGAAAAATAATATTTATTTTTTATAATTGTTCATATAAAACCAGAATTGAACAAATTTAGTTTTTCATGAAAAAAAATAATTATTTTATAAAAATAATAGTGTCATAAAATAGATTATGGATGGTACTTGAAAAGGGGCATTAAATTGAGATGTTCTCTTTAATCGGGCTTACGTATCTTGAATAATTGAGAAGGGAACCTTGAAAAACACGTATTTTTTATAAAAGAAATATGAAATGATATAGAAACATGATTTTTAAATGTATACAAAGAATTTATAATAATTATATAAAAGTAATGAAGAATAACATTGGTGTATATAGGGAGAGAGCATAACCTGATTGAAGATGGAGGTTTGAGAAGAAACCCTTACCTTATGTCCAAAAGTGTTCTACACTTGACCATAATGTCATGGATAAGAAAATTAAATTAATTAGTTAATTAATTCATAACATTTTAAAAATTTATTTTATTTAATATAATTTTATTACTTTCATTTAGTGTTTTTTTATGAGTTATAAAATACAATTTTATTATTCGGAAGTATTCATTTCTTCGGATTTCATGATTGGTTAACTTGTATTTGATTATAGAAGTTCATATAAAATTGGTAAAATTATTCACAATTAAAATTACATGTCATTAAAGAACATATATAATATTTAATTTTCTTATCTATTTTTTCTATATAGGAGTATGGTTCATTGGATATAACTTTAATGATAATCGTTTAGATCATTTTGGTGGCTTTTCGATCATCGTGAAGTAGTTTTGTCTGGTTAATTAATATCATGTATATATAATGGTTACACAATAATAAATAAATTATATTATATATAATAAAATATGGTTTAACCATAATTAATATTATACAAAAATCCTTGAATATAGTGAAGGATAATGAAAACATGTTGTCCTTGAAGGCGATAAAACAACACCTCATTGACAATGTATCCATTTTTAGAATAAAAGGGAGAGATAAATGAGTATGATGATGAATATTCAATTAAAATGATATAATTATTGTATATAAATGATACTATAGTTATCATGACTCTTTTTACAGTGGTTGTGAGTGAAGGATAAGAAAATAAAATAAATTGAAATGAAAATAAAAGAAAAGAAAAAGGATTTTTCCCTTCTTGAATTCTCTTCCTGGGGAACCTCCTTAAGGGGATTGGTTTTGTTATTTTATTAAGACAAAAGGATATTGAAAGTGGTATAGTGGATTTATAATAAGATTAGGTAGAAATTTGACAAGTCTCAAATCTTGGAAGTTGTGAGGAGAAGAGGCGGTGAGTGTGGTATTTATAGTGGCTGATAGGGGTGTTTTTGAATATTTTATTCATTTATTTATTATTTTTGTCTCAAGAATATGAATAGTTTGAGAATTATCACTAAATATAATAAAATAATGAAGGATATTTCGAGATTATTGGATTACATCATCCATACATCACCTATGACTCAATAATTCATGTATTTAACTTTTATCACAAATTATCATATTTTACTATTCAACAAAAATTCAAGTATTTTTTAAAAATCTAAAAAAATAACTCTAACAATTTTTAAACATGTAGAATAATAAAATGAACTCCAATTTATGAAAATATTTTTCTAAATATGATAAATTTAATTTTTAATTAAATTCATTATTTACTCAAAAAATACAAATTTTAAATTTACAATTAATTTTATAACACTCTAAAAAATTAACTAAGGTCACATAAAATTGTCCAAAAATCATAAGAAAACAAAATATGAATTCATTTTATGAAAATAAATTTTATTTTAAATCATTTTATTAATTATTATAATTAAATATTTATAACTTACAAAAATACCAACAATTAATTAATAATTTCAAAAATATTCATTAACTTATTATATCATAATTTCATTTATAAGTTGCCTAAATTTTATTTATACTTTCATGGGTGAGTTTACTATTTATAAGGTTTATATTACTGTTCCTACAGTCAAGTTACTATTTCATCGGTATCAGTTTCTTAACTTCTAAAAGCACCTCATATTTCATTAATTCTTCATTTATAATTTTTGTATTGTGCTCTCTAAGTGATTTTATGTGATTTATAATATATCAAATAATTATAATATGGTAAATTTTATTGATAGAATTATGGGTTTTTACACCCATTCAAATACATTATCTCTCAAACATACATATCACCCAACTTATCAACCATGAAATTCCCCCTAATTGGAAAGAAATTGGCTAATTTCATCAGCCTATCCACAATTACCCATTTCATGTCATTATTCTAATGGATCCTAGTACGGCCTACCATAAAATACATGGTGAATTTATTCAACTTCTATTTTGGGATGGATACTGATTATAACAATCCACCGGGTCTCTATTTCTCAACCTTCACTTTCTGACAGGTGTAGCATTGTGTTAAAAAAACCTATGATCACTTTATTCATTTCTAGACACTAATATTTCCTATGAAGTTGATGGTACATTTTGTTCAAACCAAGATCCACTTCTAACTTTGAGTTATGAAACTCATACATCATATCATCTCACATAAAAGTAGGCACAAAAACATGAACACTAAGATATATGATCTCATCATCGTTGATAAAATATCTGAAGTTAACTCCCCACCTTATAGGATTTTCCTCATGACCAAATACTCTAGATCCTCATATTGTCTCTCCTTGATCTAGTTCAAAAGTGTGGACACAACTAATAAGTATATGAGGTTCATCTACCCCTGGCCCTCTTGAACCTCTATATGTATCTCAGTGAACAAATCCATCATCTTCCACTCAGAGTTTGACTCAAGTACTTCCCATGTTTGTGTCTTCCATTTCAAAGCATCAGAAACATTTTTTCCCATTATGGGTTTATAGTCTTGATCAAAATCAAATGACAATATATAATAAACTCATATCTACTGCTAGATATTCAAATCTCATTGTGAAAATATGTAACTGAATATTTTGTGGCCAGTATATGTAATAAAAGAATTTACTAATAGGCAATGCTATCGAAAATTTAATCCATAAAACATTATGTCCAAATCAGGATCTTGTGTGGGATAATTCTGTTCATGCAACCTTAACTATCATGATACATACTTCACAACCTGATCTCCCTACATCAAAACCACTCCAAGTATGATTCTAGACACATCATAAAACAAGGTATACTCCTAAACTATATCAGGTAGGATTAAAATCATTTTAGTGGTCAAATAATTATTTAACTCTTGGAACACACGCTCCAAACCATTCAAACTTGATACCCTTATAAGCTAAGACTGAAAGTGGAACTGTCAAGCGACAAAACTCTCCAATGAATCTACAATAATAGCCTGCTAAACCAAAAAATATTCAGATATAAAAACTATTATTGGGATAATCTCAATAGAAAACATCATGTACTTACTCTAGGTACACTAAAAATCTTCTTAATAGATGATGTGACCCAAAAAATGACTTTTCGATCCAAAATTAACACTTAAATAACTTGGTGTATAGTCTATTCTCTCTCAGTGCACTCAAGATGAGGTCAAGATGTATTTAATGATCGTAATTAGATTAGAAGTACACAAATATTTCATTGAAGAAAAAAATCACAAACTAATACATATATTGGTGGAAGAATTGTTTTATTAAATCCTCGAACATTTCGGGCATGTTTGTCAACCCAAAAAGCATCATGATGAACTTCTATTGGCCATACCTACTTCTAGAAGAGGTTTATGATATATCGAAAGGTATCACCCTCAGTTTATGATACCATGACCTCAATTATATCTTGAATAAAACCTAAAATCCCTTCATCTGGTAAAAAATATCATTGATACATGGAAGAGGATACTGGTTATTAATTATAATCTTATTCAACTTCTTGTAATAAATGAACAAGTTTAACGTTCCATTAGCCTTCTTGGAAAACTAAACTATGAAACCCAGGGGTGACATAATCGTATAGATAAATACCTTATCCATAAATTCTTCTAGTTTATTCTTAAGATCTGGAATCTCTATTGGTGTCATTCAATAAGGATGAATGTAAACTGGTTCAAATCTAATAGTTATCTCAATCGTAAACTCGAAATCCCTCTCAGGAGGATGCCTTGACAATTCATCAGCAAACACATCCTAAAACCGATCCACTGTAACTAGAAAGAAACTATTATTTACACCCACCCACCCCCCCCCCCCCCATAAAACAAAAGTCTAAAAACTTGGGTGGTGATATCCCCTAGTTGCTGATGAACTATCCATGTATTCCCTTCCAAGATATCACATTTTCCACAATGAATATATCAATCACCCTCGGGAGAAGTAAAAGTTTCTCTTCTATGGTAAAAATTTATGTGGGATCAGTATGATATCATCCATTCCATACCCAAAATATATTCAAAACCTAACATCTAAAGTATTTAAAGATCCCAAAGGAAATGATACTCACCCGCCTTTATGGAACACCCTTTACATGGATGGATTTCCTTTGACCGTACACCCACTGGTCTGTTAATCATTATAAACTCACATAAAAACTACACCATTAGAATAAAATAATTCACAAGTTTTATATATATATATAATAATGTAAGACTCCTATATCAAATAAATCACTATAAAGAGTAGAAGCTATAAGAATTGTACTTCTGATAATCGATGTCCCAGCCTCGCTATCAACTATTGCAGGTTGAACTGCATGAAACTGACATGTCCCTATACCACATGCTTTAGTATGAGTCCCCTTTGTTTTACTTCTCCGTTGATATGGGTGATCTTACCTTGAAGTACACTTTCACTACCCTTAATGGTACAACTCCCAGACTGGTATAGTGTAGATGACCCCCTTCCAGTACTTTGAATCAGCCTAGGTCATCCATAATTTTCCACCTAACGAGGGTTCCTATATAACCTCTATAGATTCCCCATATTTCACATATCTCATCACTCCACTAATAGTCTAGAACACTTTCTAATAATGTGACCCAACCTACCACACTGATGGAAAAACACTCAATTACTACCCTGAGTAGCTGATCCTTCCCACTAGCTACTCAATTTTTCACTTATCTAGTGAATGTTCTCATAATGATTTTTTCTACCCTGGGAAGTCCTACCTCCTAGCCATCCACTAGAATCTATATTTCCTCTAATGGAATCCACCTCCATGTTACCTTCAGAAATGAGAGCCTGATTGTAACGACACAAAACTTTTATCATTGAAATTCCCTTCTTATAATTATGTCATATAGTATAATCACATAAAATAAAATTAATAACACAATAAAAACATTATAAATGATTAATAAATTAAATAAAATTTATTTATATAAGTTAAGTAACCAATACTGATGAAATAGTAACTTGACCTTAGGAATAGTAATATAACCCTTATAAATAGTAAACCGGCCAAATGAATAGTAACCTCACCCATGAAAGTATAAATAAAAATTTTGAATCGTATAAATGAAATAATTGTATAATTATATCATATTCTATGTAAATATATGTTTTAAAATTTTATTAATTAACTATTGTAATTTTTGTAAGTTATAAATATTTAATTTTAATTTTATGATTAATTTAATAATCTAAAAAATTATTTAATTTCAATTTTATGATTAATTTAATAATTTAAAAAAATTATTTTCATAAAATAGTCTACTAAGTGTTTTTTATAACCATTTTTATTCTCTTTAACTAACTTATATACATAATTAAAAATTATTAAATATAACGAGTTCATTGTGATCGAAAAACCGCAAAAATTAACCTAAATTGATCATCATTAACTTTTGTCTAATGATTGATCCTCATTATATATGACCAAAATTATTCATAAGATCATTTATTTTCTGTACTGTCATTAATAACATATAATAACAATTCTCTATATTTATCCACATTTTACACAAACTTCCATTCTTGTATACAAGAAAACCAATCATGAAAACCATGAAAACAAATGCTCCCGAACGATGAAATTAAACTCTAAAACTCATCTAAAAGACCATAAATGAACTTAATAAAACTATAATGAATAAAATTCATGTATAAATGGTTCTTTATTTTTTAATTAATGAATATAATGTGATTATATATGATATTAAAGTGAATAAATCATTCAGACACAAGGTAAGGGGAATTCTTGAACCCAACTCTCTTTCTTTGGGTTTTCCCTATTTCACCATATTTTCATTACAAATATTCCTTAAATATCATTTATTCATCATTATATTACTTTTTATGGGATATAAATGTTTTCTAGTAGAGTTTATGACAAACACAATTTTTTCTAAAAGAACTCTTCTTTCAGAAAACAAACCTTTTACTTCTTGAGATTGTTTCTTCTTCACTCAAGGTTGATGATTCTTATGTTGTTATATCTTTCCTTTGGTAAACTAAAGTTTATAAATTAATGATTTATTAAATTAAAACCATTCCTTTACATGGTTTATTTTATGTCTGATATTGATATACATTCTATGTGGCATGCATGATAATGTAAATGTTATGATCTGATGGGTACGCTTGGAATTATATAGTGCAATGTAAATGTTATGATGTGATGGGTGTGTAGGTAATTATATAACACTCCAATTCATTGGGTAATGTGGTTTATTTCATGATAAAATTTACATATGTGTGAAAATTATGTTATCTTTGTTCACAACTATGTGTGTTAGTTGACCACTAAGACATGATGTTTCATTTTTATGCATTACCATATTCCATGCCATTATTTAATGCTTCCTCTCAGGATTATAATCCTACACATATGTTATGATGATAAATATTATTCTCAACCATGTTATATTGTTTTATGTTATTATCTATCCTCTTACTGGGATTTTATCTCACCCCTTTATTTGATGTATATCATTAGGTGATTAAATTTACTAAGAAGAATCCAAGGGCCAATAAGAAGATATAGAGGAAGGAATTAAATAAATATTTGTGTTTTATTTTGTAAATGTTATGTATGGTCCTACTTTTCCCAAGACACTAAACCTTTCGATCATCATTGTGTAATTATTATATGTTAAAATTATGTAATAGTAATGTAAGAAAATTTGGGTCACTATTGTTGATATAAGAGGAACGGTTTAGTTAATTTTGAGAATTAGTATTAGAGAACCTTAATGAAACCCTTTAGTATGAGGCTAAGTATAATTAAGCATGCAAAAATATTTTCTAAACCTAGGGATCCCACAAGATATGCCTTTATAATTAATTTCACAATGGAAGAAAATATTTATCCATGACTTTTGGACTAATGTTTTGTTATAACCTTTTCTATTTTAGAAAATGGTGGGAACCAAGAGAAATCAGGTCAACAACCCATGTGAGTGAAAATGCAACGATTACTAGAACAACTTCCCCAATTCTTTGGGAGTTGGAGTTCAAAATTTCATGGCGATTCTTACCCATATGTCTCATGTTATGAACAATAACCTAAATAATATGGAAATTCAACCTTTACCTAAGAGGTATCAACTAGATATCAAGTGTTTTATATAGAAACGTACACCGATATTTAGTGGATCTTTTGATCCACTAGTTGTGGAATAGTGGGTCAAATCAATGTATAATATATTTTCTATACTTCACTATTCTAAGATGGATAAGTTGACTCTTGTCTTTTATCATCTAGATGGAGAGGCCAGTCAATGGTGGTCTTTGATTATGAACACCAATACAAAGGACTAAATTGAATAGATGGAGTGGGAAGAGTTTAAGATAATGTTTCTTAACATGTATTTCCCATGAACTCTTTGAAAAAATATTGAGAGAGAAATCATAGACATGAAGAAGAAGGAAGGTGAATCTATCACAACCAATGAAGAAAATTGCACTAGGCTTTTAAGGTACACTTTATGTTTTGTTATCAAAAATGATAGAAAAATGTGTATATTATTTAGTGGATTAAAACCACACCTTCTAAAGGCTCTCTCAATTTGAGACTTTAGGAGTTATGAAGAAGTTGTTCGATGTGCTATCAAAATATATATAGAGTTTGGAGAATGGTCCCATGTAAATGGTGATAAGAAATAAAAAATGGAGTTCCAAACTGGCAAGTCTATTGAGAAAATTGGAAAGAAAACTCAACAACCCACATGTTAAAAATGTGGGAACAAGAATAATGGCAAATACCTAAAAGGGACAATAAAATGCTTCAAGTGTGTGTGAGAATTCCACCAAGCTCATGAATGTTGAAAATACATGATGAAGCGGGAAAATGTGGTGGAGGAAAGGAGAGAACCACCCATGGTCTAATGCTACAGCTATATGGAGCAAGGGAACTATCTAATCTATTTCACTAAACCATGAGTCCTTGAGGGTAATCAGTTTCATCACCCACTAAATCCAAAAGATCAAGGTAAGGCATATTTCATCACTACTATAGAAGTGGAGGAATAAAATGAAGTTGTACAAGGTACACTTTCTATTCACTTAAGAATGTAAAAGGTCTTATTTAATTCTGGTTCTATGGATTCATTCAAATATTGAAATTTTTCAAGAGTTATTGAATCTAATCCTTGAAAAATTAATGTAGATGTATATATATATATAAACCAAGTGGTTGAATCATTGTAACCCAAGTGTTGTAATAGTATAATTCTGACCTATGTAAGAATATTCTCCTAAGAATCTCATAATAATTACCTTGGTGGAATTCAACGTCATACTAGGGATGGGTTGGCTCTATTTATATAGAGAACATATCAAATGTAGAGAAAATAAAATATCTTTTAATATACCAAACCATCCCATGATCCTCTACTAATGAAAAGAATATCATGAATCTTCTTTGGAAAATAATTCAATGGTGTGGGTGTTGATTCCCTATGAAGAAGCATACCTCACTCAAATGGTTGAGTAAAAGGAATTTATCAACCTAGAGTAAATGCCCATTGTGAGGGAATATAGTGATATATTTCCCAAAGAGTTACCCAGACTTCCCCCAAATCATAAGGTAGAGTTCTAGATATAACTAATACCCAAAATTACTCTTATATCAAAGTGTCCATATAGAATGGATCCTATCGAATTGGAGGGGTTAAAGATATAGATGCAAGTGCAATTGGAAAAAGGTTCCATACTCCCTAGTGCATCACCTTGGGGTGCCCCAGTGATCTTTGTAAAAAAGAAGGATGGATCAATTTCGTTGTGTATTGATTATCAATAACTCAACAAGATCAACATAAAGAATAGATATCATGTTCCAAGGATTGATGACTTGTTCGATCAGTTGGGAGGAGATCAATACTTCTCAAAGTTGGATCTTCATTCTAGATATCATCAGCTAAAGGTGAAGAAGGAAGATATTCAGAATACTACCTTCTGTACAAGGTATGGGTATTAAAAGTTTTTGGTGATGCCCTTAGAACTTAATAATGCCCCTACAATATTCGTGGATTTGATGAATAGTGTCTTTAGAAATTTCTTTAATAAATTTTTTTTAGTTTTTATCAATGATATTCGCATCTACTCTTAGAGAAATGATGAACATGAAGAACATATAAGGCATGTGTTTTCAGTAATAAGGAAGGATAAATTGTATAACAAGTTTAGAAAGTGTGACTTTTAGATACAGCAAGTCCCATTCTTGGGACATGTGATCAAAAGTGAGGGAATTTCTATGGACCCTTCAAAAAAAGTTAATTGAAAAATAGCCTAGACCCTCTAGTTTCATAAAAATATGTATCTCTCGTGGCTTAGTAGGGTACTATCGAAGTTTTTTTAGAAATTTCCAATGATTGTAAAGCTCGCTAACTAAGTTAACAAGAAAAGTGGTAAAGTATGTCAGGATAGAAGAATGTGAGGAAAGATTCAAGGAGAGAAATAAGAGGTTGATCACTACACCTATAATCAAATTACCAAAAAGTGGAGAAAGTTTTGTGATATTTAGTGATGCTTTACATAAATTCTTGGGTTGTGTAATCATGAAAAATGATAATGTGATATCCTATGCCTCACGACAGTTGAAGATCCATGAGCATAACTACTTGACGCATGATCTATAGTTATAATCTGTAATTGTTTCCTTGAAAATATGTTCTTACTACCTCTATGGTAAAAATAGTGACATATATACTAATCAGAATAGCTTAAATTATATATTTACACAAAAGAGTATCAACATGCATCAAAGGAGATGGTTAGAGAAAATCAAGGACTATGATTGCTCTATTAACTATCGTCCTATAAAGGTAAATAAGGTAGTTGATTCTCTTAGAAGAAAATAACCTGCTACTCTATCCATATTGGGGATTGAGAAATACCATATCTTCATGGATATGAAAAGGATTGATTTTTAAATCATAATTGTAGGGAATAAATTCTATGTTTCCCAAATGATTTTTCAACTATCTATCCAAGAAAAGATTAAGGAAGCATAAAGGGATGATCCATAGTTACAAAATAAGGTGAATGTGGTAAAGAAAGGGAAGCTGCAAGAGTTCCATATTGATGATGATGGTGTGATTCATTTTGGAACAAGGATTTTTGTGCCTTCATCACCTAGGATAAATAAGGATATATTTGAAAATTCACATAGCTCAACTTTCTCTATCCATCCCTTGAGTACCAAGATGTACCGTAATCTCCGAGAACAATTCTGGTGGGAAAACATGAAGAAGTAGATTTTGGATTATATCTCAGGGTTCTTGATATGTCATCATGTTTAATCTGAGTGACATAAGTCAAAATTGATGATGAAACCATTTCCTATACCCATGTGGAAATGGAAGAATGTCACCATGGAAGTTTTCACTGGTCTCCTGAAGAAATCCAAAGAAAATAATGTGATATGGTTTGTGGTGGACTGACGCACCAAGACTACCTTCTTTACTTGTATTCAAGAATATATCTTTCTTGAAAAATATGAAAAGATATATGTGAAGGAAGTGGTGAGACTGTATGGAGTTACACTCTCAATTGTCTCTAATCATGATCTCATGTTTATATCTAAATTTTTTAGGATTCTCTAACATGATTTGAGTACTGAATTAAATTTCCACATGGCCTATCACCCCCAAACTAATAGCCAATCTTAAAGGACTATTCAGACGCTCAAAGATATGCTAAAATCCATCTATTTATAATTAAAAGGTGGATGGGATCAGAATCTCCCATTGGTTTAGTTCTCATACAACTATAGCTTCCACTTGAGTATTCAGATGGCTCCATATGAAGCTCTGTATGGAAATCGATGTAGAAATCCAACTTGTTGGGATAAAGTTTGTAAAAGAAATCTACTTGGACCTAATCTTGTGCAAGAGGTGACAAAGAAGGTTCAATCCACCTAGAAACATATTAAAGGTGCTCATGGTTGGAAAAATAACTATGCTGACGACCGTTGAAGGGACTTGGAGTTTAATGTTGGAGATAAAGTCTTCCTTATAATACCACCATGGAAAAGAGTCATGCAGTTTGGAAAGAAAGGGAAACTAAGCCCAAGGTATATTGGCCCCTTTCCAATCCTTGATCGCATAAGAACTATGTCCTATCAGTTTTCACTTCCATCAAATATGGCTCCAGTTAATGATGTGTTCCACGTATCAATCCTGAGTAAGTACATACCAAATCCATCACATGTACTATACTCATAGGTGGTACAACTAGAGGATGATCTCTCATACGAAGAGCATCCAGTAAAGATTCTAGACTAGCGAGATAAGGTTCTACGCAACAAGACAACCCACCTTGTCAAATTGTTATGGAGGAACCATAATTATGAAAAGGAAAATTGTGAATCAGAGGTGGCAATAAAGGGTAAGTACCCTCACCTATTTATATAAAACGAACTTTTGAGGGTGGAATTTCAAAAATGGGGAAGAATGTGAATACCCAAAACTTTTATCAATGAAATTACCTTCTTATAATTATGTCATATATCATAATAACATAAAATCACATTAATAACTTAATACAAACATTATAAATTATGAATAAATAAAATAAAAAGTATTTCTATAAGTTAAGGAACCAATACTGATGAAATAGTAACTTGAACTTTGGAATAGTAATATGAACCTTATGAATAGTAAACTAGCCAAATGAATTGTAACCTCACCCATGAAAGTATAAATAAAATTTAGGAATCCTATAAATGAAATAATGGTATAATTATATCATAGTCTATGTAAATAAATGTTTAAAAAAATATTAATTAAGTGTTGGAATTTTTTAAGTTATGAATATTTAATTACAAATTTATGATTAATTTAATTATTTAAAAGAATTTTTTTTTCATAAAATGTGTTCATAATTTAATATTTTGATTTCTTATTATTTTAAGATAATTTTATGAATCCTTAATTAATTTTTCAAACTCTTATAAAATCAGTTATAATTTTAAAATATGTACTTTCCAAGTAAATAATGATTTTAATTAAAACTTAAATTACTCATATTTAGAAAATTATTTTCATAAAATAGAGTTCAATTTTGAAATCTACTTACTAAAAAAATTATGGTGATTTTTTTGGTATTTTTATGAAGTACATGAGTTTTTTAGTGAATAGTGAAATATAGAAATTTACGGTATATATGCATTACATGTTAAATACACTATTCATTGAGTTATCACTGATTTAAGAACCATAATCTCAAATTAACTTTCATTAATTTAAAATCTTTTGTGATAATTCTCAAACTATTCAAAGTCTTAAGCAAGAATAATAATCTAATTATTAAAACAATGAGAAAATACCCCTCTCCTCTACTATAAATACAACCCATCACCCCATATTCTCATCACACCTCTCAAGCTTTGAGCCTTGAAAAAATTCTTCCCAATTCTCTTCCATAGACCCTCCACGTCTATTATATCTTGGTCTCATAAAAATACCAAAACCTTTTCCCTAAGTAGGTTCTCAAGGAAGAGATATTTAAAAGGTAAAATCATCTTCCTTTTTCTTTTAATTTCTTTTCAATTTCTTTTCTTTTCTTTTATTCTAGTAAAATAACCTCATAAAAATGGAATGATAACTCCATTTCTTTAAATATACTATAATTATATCATTTTAATGGAATGTCCATAATTAATCTCCTCTGTCTCTGTCTTCTATTTTTAAAATGAAATCGTTTCCCGTGATGTGTCAATTTACCGACATCGTGGGCGATACACTTTAATTTTTCCTTTAACACCTTCAAAGATGTTAAAACCCATTAAGTGGTTGAAAAAAAAATTAAATTTTATTTCATAAACCTTTTTACATTTTGGATCTAACATATATACAAAATACTAAATTATTAAACAAAATGAGTTCGTTGTGATCAAAAAACCGCCAAAATTAACCTAAACTGATCGTTATTAACTTTTATCTAATGACTCATCCTAATTCCATAGAACTGAATTATTTATAAGATAATTAAACTTATATAATATAATTAATAACATATAATAAAAATTATTTATATTTATCCACATTTTACACAAACTTCCTTTCTTATATACATACAAACCAATCATGAAAACCAGGAAAACGAATGCTCCTAAATGATTAAATTAAACTCTAAAACTAATATAAAATCCCATAAATGAACTTAATAAAACCATAATGAATAAAATTAATGTATAAAAGGTTTTTCATTTGTTAATTAATTAATCTAATGTGATTATATATGATAATAAAGTGAAGAAATCATTTGGACACAAGGTCAGGATAATTCTCGAACTCAACTCTCTTTCTTTCTGTTTTTCCTCTTTCACCCCATTTTCATTTTGGATATTCCTTAAATATCATTTATTCATCATTATATTACATTTTTTTGGATATAAATGTAATATACTTGAGTTTATGAAAAACAAACTGTTTTCCAAAAGAACTCTTCTTTTAGAAAACACTCTTTTTACTTATAGAGATTCTTTTTTCTTCACTCTTGGTTGATGATTCTTATGTTATTCTCTTTTTAATTTTGGAACCCAATGTTTATAAATGTATGATTTATGAATTTAAACCCACTCCTTTCCATGGTTTAATTTATTTAAAATATTGATATACGTTCTTTGTGGCATGCATGATATTGTAAATGCTATGATGTGACGGGTGCGTCTAGAATTATATAGTTTAATATAAATGTTATGATGTGATGGGTTTGCCTGGAATTATATATCACTCATTGAATTGGGTAATGTGATGTATCTCATGATGAAATTTAATTATGTGTGACCATGATTCTAGCTTTGTTCACAACTTTGTTTGGTAGTTGACCACTAAGACATGATGTTTCATTTTTATGCATTACCACATTCCATGGCATTATCTAATGCCTCCTCTCATGATTACGATCCTATGACTATGTTATGATGATAATTATTATACTCACCCATGTTATATCATTTCATGTCCTTATCTATCCTCTTACTGATCTTTTATCTCACTAATTTCTTTGATGTACATCCTCAGGTGGTTACATGTACTAAGGAGAATTCAAGGACCAATAAGAATCAAGAGAAGAAGGAATTAAATAAATGTTTATGTTTTATTTTTTAAATATTATGTATAGTCTTAATTTTCCTAAGACAGTTAACCTTTTTATCCTCTTTGAGTAATGATTTTTTGTTAAAATGATGTAATTGTAATGTAAGAAAATTTGGGTCACTACACTGATTCACTAACATAATAAACTTATCCTATCGAAATATATTAAACTGGGACGTAATATAATATTTAATTTTGTATAGTTACCTCATCGTATACCAGAATTAGGAAAAATTGCTTCAATTAGGTGAAGCAACAATCATAGTCTGTCCCTAATATGATTCTCTGGGTCAACTATATAAACTCTACCACCCTCTCCTATCTAAATATCCATGGGTAAAAGTGCTTTAGAAACTTATCCTAGAATTCGTTCCAAACCATGCACTCCAACTGATCATCACAAGCTTGAAAATCCCACCATCACTTCACTGGTCCTCGTAACATATATGTAACTAATTTGACTCTTTTATCTAGAGGAGTATCTAAATGATCTTGGATTGTCTGGAGAGACTCAATCTGAATCTCGGCTACCTCAATTCCACCCTCTCCAATGAAAATCGAAGGGTTTTGTAACTAGAACTCTGGATTTGGATCAGTCTTTTTTTTCATATCCCTCCTGGGTATCTTTCCATGAAATGCATAAAGAGGGTGAATTTCTCACAAAACTATTCTTCCTCTCCTTCACCCAAAACTATCAGGCCCTCTTGTCCTACTATTTCATGTGCATTCCCAATAATGTCCTACCATCGTCCTAATAAAAACCATCATCATGGATACATGTATCTACAATTAGAAACACACGTATTAGGACCCATTACACTCATTTACACATTTAGACAAGAGATATTCACATAATCCTATAACAAGTTATCCCATATAGACTATCCTATGGCCAAAACCCCAATACTATCACTACTCTCAACCATCCCTAACCTAGGTCGTGGGTAATATAGGGTAAAAACATTCATAATTATAGTTTTTCAATTAAAAACCCCTTTAAACCATTCAAAATTACAACATTTAGCATATTTTAACAATTATAGATTCATTATTAGGCACAATTTCTTTTAAATTACTCAAATAAGGAAAATCATTTTCATTTCCCATAACCCGCTCATAAATTACTTTTTCATACATTTTTAATATCTTACATGTCACATAAATTCATAAGTGCCTAGAATAATGTACATATACTCAAATATTTTTCCACACTAAACCATGAGGAAAATATCAGAAAAATAATAACATCACATAACAAGTGCATCAACAAAGGTGAAATGATATTCAAATATATTAGAAAACATCAAGAACAACAATCCCACCATGGTAACTTCGGTTATCCTATCACATGGGATAGCTACTCCTATACATGAACTCATGAACAAGGCCAAACTCTTCCTAATATCATATTTTCGTTTCCAAAATAGTAAAATGACCAAAAAAAGAAAACCTCCACCGATACCACTTCGTAGTTTTCCAGTCTGGGTTCCACATACCAATTTCCCAAGCTGGTTCATTACATAACCTCAGGCGTGCCTCGCCATATTCTAGGGGATACTAAATTGAAATAAGTATCTAATATGTCTTTTCAGGAGACTATAACCTCTTTATCAAAGTAATACATGGTAGATAAAATAATAAATATTGGAAATAATATAAACAATAATAATAAAAATACTAATATCACATGATAATCACAAAACAGGTAAAATGACCAAAACTAAATCCATAAATATGTCATGCTATATAAGTGTCATGTTTCTAATGAAACCCCAAAATAAAAACACACTAGAAAATCCCAAGAAGGTCCTGAAATAATTTATGGTTCCCTTATCCATGCTCTCTCCTGAATCCAAACTCAACCATCTAACATAGAGAATTTACCATTTTCCATATCTACAAACATAAAGTCTACTCATGTACCAATTGGTGGCCTGAGTATGGTGTGAGAATAATTCAGTAGGCCACCACTAATTGAATCTAAATAAATATATATTCTATAAAAATATGTGAATTTTTATATAGAATAATGGATAAAACAGTAAAAGTAAATAGGTTTCACATTTATTATTCTTTAGTCAACCACATTAGACCTTGGGTTCACGGTGACACCTGATCCAACCATACCTTCTTTGGTCCATGTCATATTCTGAAATATACACAATAACATTTTTTAAATTTATTATTTTATATTATTTCATTATTCAAATTAATTTCAATTTCATTTTGGTAACTTGGAACATCAGTACAAGTACCAATATCATGTATACATGGAGCTTTAGTACAACATAATTATCTTGGGAGCTTGGAATGTGATTCCATCCCCAATATTATAGGTACTTAGAGAATCTTACAAGAACTAAAATCTTGGGTACATGGAGCATCAATCTAGCAATAATTCACATGCATGCTTCAGGGACCTAGAGTATCAATCTGTCCACCCACGGATGAGGAGTATCAGTCCAACGCCAACACTTCATTGTTCTCACAAACATATCAAGGTTCAATATTAATATCTCATTTATCAACCATTATCAATGCAGTGTACCATTTAATTTATCAATTATTATCTTTAACATCACTCCAAATCTTTAACCATTTAACCCAATTACTATGAATCATCTCATAACTCTTTAACCTTTCGAGGTTAATCCAAAAAATCTAAATAAAACTTAACATGCCAACACATTCATAATTTTTTTTAATTTCATAATCCCTCTCATTACCATTTTTCATTTCATAATTATCATTTCAAGGTAATTGGAAAACCACATGTGTTTCCATCATGCCTGGTCCCATAATCTCTAATTGATCTGATGGGATCCGTGAAGGGCCTCATAGATTCATGGGGATTCAATTTACTTTTCTAATTTTAAAGAATTCCCACAAAAATAGATGGGAAAAGATAAATCTAAAAACATAACATCATTATCAAGATTGTGGGAACTATCATTTATACCACCTACCTTAAGATCATTGATGAGTTATCACCCAAACTTGTCCCTTAATTTGATGTAAGATGGTCTAAATCACAATGGATGGTGAAAAAAAAGTAGAACTATGATCCTAAAATATGGTCTTAGATATCTTTTAATTCAATATATCCAACCATAAAACATTAAAATTCTCCTCAATTAACATGGATCTATCCATATCATATTATATCTAAGGTTCTAGGAAAGAAAATAATGAGTGCTTTGATAAGAACGACCAAGAATAGAGACTTACTGGTGAATCTGTATCTCCAATGAACTTTTAATATCTTAAAACTCACCCCTTAATCAAAGGTAATATCCTTTAAGACCCTTGAAGAAAAATTAGTTTCAAAATATATGAGATTAGGGGGGGAATATTTAGGACTTTAATTTGTATTACATCCAAGAATTATGGGCTTCCAACTATACACCGCATGGTTTGGAAAACCATATACCAACCATGTAGTGATTTAACTCTCAATTCATCCCTCTCATGGTTGTCTGGAATGGTTAGAAAATTTGTGGGCCAATAATACCATTCCCTTCTATTTATCATTTCATAGTTGTGGGGTGGCCTCACAATTTTATCAAATCATGCACCCCTTCAAGTGGCTCAAAATGGTGTGCACGGTTTTCCATAACCATGGACCAACAATGTACTTACCCCATTTGCTTCCACAATTCTCCAAATTCACTTTAAATGACCCCAAAACAATACCCAAACCAAGTATGATCAAAACAAGGGTAAAAGATTACCAGAAAATAAGTATATGACATCTAAAAAAAGGTTGGTATCTTACACTATAATTCAATTTTAGTTTAATTGGTTGAGGAAGGAGCACTTTCAAGATTGGGAGAAAATTAAAGGATATTTTTTCTTCTATAAATAATGGTAGGGAATCTCTAGGTCCAAATAATACTACTATAGGAACATCATTGTTTGGTAAAAAAAATTATGCCACCTGACCACCATCTTCTTCTTATGCCTAAATTTCAATAAAAGTGGGAAATAAATTGATATTTTGGTGAATAGAAGATGATCTGAGTTAATTTATATCTTTCATTAATGGTAAAGAGGTTTTTTCAGAACCCAAAAGCGCCAATTTGTGGCCATTATCATCTAGAATGTTGTATACATACTCTCATTCTTCTTCGTTTCCACCAAGGGAAAAAGAAGTGTTGATCTCTTAGTATTTAAGAGATATATTGGGGTAATTTTCAATTCCTAATAATGATATGGAGATTTATTCTAAACAATATTGTAATATAAGGATCTCCTCATATTTTGGAAACATAGCTGAAGCATCCTAATCTAGTACATCATCATTGTGACCTGAAGTATAACCTTGGTCTATACAATTGGACTTAGCTAATTATAATGATATCATGAATATGGGGGGGGAATGTTCCAAGAACTTATGCTCACCTTCTTCTCCAAGGGTTTAGGTTGGTCTAATTGAAGAACCTCTACTATGTAGTTTGAATTTTGTTCATAACGACCCTTATAGAGAGAAATTCAAGATCAATATTGATTCACGTAGTGGTGGTTTCTCTATGAGGGTATTTTCATAACCATTATATGATAATAAGATGATCGAATTCTCTATCATTTTAGATGGAATCTACCTGAATGGATGATTTCCTACATCTAGAGTGATTTTCCTGATCTGATTGATGAGTAGTACATATTCTTCACCAAGTTCATGGAATGGGTTAACAAGATCCATCTCCAAACCATTTATTGTAGTGTTCCAAATGGACTCCCAAAAAATAGGATGTTTTCCCTCTCTTTAGTAAAATACCACATCTATGTACTGAAATTCATGAGACAAAAAAGGTGTAGAATCACCATGTATCACTCTAGCTTGTCCATTAATAGAGTACTTAGGGAACTAGTGATATTATGAGGGAAATACTTCATGAAAATGTTTCCATGGTCTTCCAAATAGTACATTTAAATTTGTATCTTGATGAAAAAAATGAACTCATAGTCATAGAGAAGGTCTCCAAAATAGAATCTAAGTTTGATTCAAACAAGGGGATTTTGTTCACTCTTATCATACCCTTGGATTATCATGGAGGAGGGAGACAAATCAGATTCTCTATAGCCCAATCATCAGATTTTATGAACTAAAATGAGATTAATTATAGATCCATTGTCAATGAGATCTTGATGAACATCAACATCATCCATCTTGATAGAAATATAAAAGGTCCTTATGTTTACCTATATAACTATATCTTTGTTCTACACTATGAACAAGATAACTACATGGAATTCGAAGGGGTCAGTTTCTATAAGATATAATTTAATGGAAGAGACCTTGTTTTCAAATTCATGAGGGAATTTGAGATCCTAAACAAGTGCTTCCTGATTCTCCTTTGAAAATTGAAGGGTGTATAAGATTAAGAGATTCACTGGAATGACAACAAGATTATTCAAGATTTCATACTTTTAGGGAAGAGTTTTTCACTTCCCTGCATGAGGTTTCTCATTTTTCTGTGGCTTGGAAGCTAAAATTTCCAGTGTTAGTGACTGCCTTCCTTGGCCAGAATTTGAGGGAATCTTGGTCGTATATGGGTTAGGATGAGCTCACTTTCCCAAAGTTTGAAACTAACCTAAGGGATGTTGATTTAAAAATAAATCATATAATATTATGGGACCTAAATAGGTATTAAATGATTAAAGAGTATATTAGTGTTTGTACTAAGGCTGCTGGAGTCCCTATTTATAGGTATTTATAGCATAAATGGTTACAACATGGATGTGACATAAATTTCAAGGTCCATTTCAACATCATATTCCTTGACCCCATTATCCATAGTGGCCACTATCTCCCAACCTATTATTGTGATAATGGAACTTATGGTCATATATATATTATTCATTAAATAAGGGACCCATCAAGTGGATTTCATTAACAGATCTAAATATAGATTCTTTATTTGATGATGACTATGTTTGATGGGTTGATGATCATTGAACCATTTGTAAGGGTAGTCTGCATCCTATCAATGTTGGTTACATAATATCTGAGAGGGTTTTAACTATTTTATGACTTTCTATAGGTTTATCCTCTTCTTATGTCACCTTCTTATTATGTAGATGGTGATGGCTATTGGAAGAACGACTCTTGGAGGGTTTTTGTTCCAAATAATTTGGATCAATCATCACAGATAAAGTTGGGGTCAAACCTGACTGCTTTAGATATTCTTCCAGAATAAATATGTGTATTTTATCATATTTCTATTAATTTAATCATTTAAATTTTGATTACACTTTTTTAAAAACTCTTTACATTTCGCTTATTCATCTGGTAAAGTGGCGGAAACACAATCCACTTATGCTGGTGGCTTACTCGACTTAACCATTCAAAAATCAACCATATATGTAAGGATTTATTTTAATAAAAAGAAATCCTATATGTTGTGTCCTAAAATTTGGTGGGTGGGATAGTAACTTGGATTGTATTCAAGGAAAACATGATTGTGATTCTAGGATCCAGAAGCATCAGCAAACTATTTTCCATGGTTATGATGAAATACCCAGGAACCTGTTTATCTTGGAAATAATAACATTTATTATTTTGGTATTCATATGGTTTACACCTACGAATTTTTTTATTATATTTTTCATTTAGGGGGAGGTACTGTGTGATATTTCATGAGTTTAGTTGTTGGAGAAGGCACCATATTATGTTTAAGTCTAACAATTTATGCCTTTGATTTGTCAGTAATTTTCACCTAAACTTTCCGTAATAATTGAGTACCAGGATTGGTTTATCAAATGAAATATTCCAAACTTTGTGAAACTATGGATGTATCATGGAACCTATATAGATATTTTACTATGATTATTGGTATTTGAAACACATCATGATGGTTCTCAATACAGATTCCTAGCTACTCTTTATGGGGTAATTACATGTTCAAGTAGTAGGTTAGACCCTTTCAATTAGTAACAAAGTTTGAGACTCTATAACTCTCATGATGTTTTCCATTTTAATGTTTAGAGACCATTTTATTTCTCTCTGGTGAACTAAAATGATGGAGATATTTTCAAAATAGGTCTTCCCATTATATGATTGATCTGGTTGGAATACTGTTATACCAGATAAATGATATCCATTATTGGTCCTACATGAATCATCTAGTCTTATTGGACTCTTTTTGTTAGAGGGTTATCATAATGTAACTACACTAAAATACAAAGTGCATCAAATACTGCTTTTGATGCTTAGTTCTATTAATGGTCACAAAAGTTAGATTTAAAAAGTTGGGTGGATGAGGATTCACATCCACCAATTTGGGGTATGGTTTTATTTCTATTTTTATTGGTGCACTTAATATTTTCATGGATTTCATTTGATATTATAGATATTAAATGGAATCAATATGTCCTTATAGGATGGATGGTTGGATAAAGACTTGAGAAAAGGAAGTGGGTATAGCTTTATATGATCGGCTTGTTTATGTCTATTTCTGGAAACCAGTATTGTCCGGATTTTGGTTTCTCACTGGATATGGTTCTGGTTCCCACTAAAATGGAGGTAAATCTTGATATTCTCTAGCCATAAAGTCTAGTTATGCTAGTTTCCAAGATCCAAATTCGTTGGATGGTCGGATTATACTCATGTTGGTGGATAAGGTTATCTATATTGATAGAGAGTTGTTAAAGGAAAAATGGGGGTCTCTGATTAGGTAATATACTCAATGAGAATATTAACCATGATTAACTCAGTGTAGAGTCTCTTTAACTCCTTTATCTTCACTCAATATTTAGAAACTCTCTCTTCTTTATTAGAAGGATAAATTTCTTTGGGTAACTAGTGGGATTTTTCCACACCCTTTCCCCTTTATTTGGTTAAATACTATCATAGAGGTGGTAGATATGCATTAGAGGGAATTAATATATTTTTAGTCTACCTATATTGATGAGTATTCATACATTCTTCAAAATTTTTGATTTAGACTATATTATAGACCAAAACTTATACCTCCTACTCTACTATATCGGGATCATGCTCTAGGTCATTAGTGAGGTCGACACTAATAAAGTTCATTGATGTGCGGCATGATTTTAGACCCATGTCCTCATCAAAATTATAATTTGACTATAATCCTTCTGAATAACCATTAAATTGTAATTCATAAATCCCCCTAGACTTTTCTTTCTTGGTATACTATTTTTTCTTACATTCTTTGTGATCCTTGCCTTCTCCTTCCAATACTCCCAGGGGACTAGTTTTCATAGGTTAATACTGAGAGAGCCTCCAAAAACTCTTATCAAGAATATCCCCAAAGATAAATACGGGTTACACTAGGAGAAAATATGTAGAGGTTTCTATTATGATGTGTCTCCTATCCTAGAGAATATCAACTTCTATTGATGAGGATGAGGTTGAGGTAAAAACTCTCACTACCGTAAATTATAGAAGTCTTCAGAGGTTTGATGATTCTTAGGGTGTTAATAGAGGTAAAAATACACCCAAACCTATGGTCAATGGTTTATTCTGTATTATTTTCATGATATCCACTGGTACCACCTTCCTAATTTCTTTGGGACTCTATTCATACTTGATTTGGATACAATGCATGCTCTAAAAGTGAGCCATTTTCTATTGAGTTTTGTGATTTAGCTAAAAAAATTTCTTTTATCAAATGAGAAGAATATTTAACCTCTATATAATCTTGATGAAAAACTACATCAATGGAACTATCCTTTCAAGTTATATATTTCTAAGACTTGTAAATGATGAGATTTTATTGAATAAGCCAAATAGAATTTGTAAATTCGAGGCCTGAGACTTGGACTAAAATAAATATATTGCATGACATATATAGTGATTAAATTTATTGATTAGGGACAATATTGAAATAAATCACTCCATGATCACCACATCCTATGATGTTCATTTCATATAGAGTATCAAAATCCCTTAAAGCATTAAGGAAGGTGAACTAGATATCTCCATACTGCTTCCATAAATTTGGGTGTCATGCAACTGAAATGGAGGGTTGGTCGATATAACAAATAATTTCTTCTATTTCCATGACATGGTTGTAATATTCCCCATAAAGAAGTGGTTTTTTCTTCAGATGGTGAAGATTCGTCCATAAATCTAGTCAAAGATGGTGCATGCATTCCTCTATCAAGGTCTTCATAATTTTATAATGAAATGTGGTGATAGGACAATAAATGACTCGTATATTGTATTTTTCTAGTTATTTCCTCATCATGACATCATTCTATTCATCTTTAGTGAGATATTCCTCTGCTTAATCTGACCAGATTGTTCACTTCCTAGCTACCTTACTGAGAGGATTAAAATCATTTGGAATCTTATCTATAATATTCAAAGTTAAATGATCCAATGGTGGTATAGAAAATGACCATTGTTTTGGGTTGTATTCTGATTTAGAAAGAAAATCGCTCATAAAATATAGGGTGCTTAGTGTAGCTAGCCCCATTCTCTCAAGTTCCTCACAATATGAGTGCTTCCTCAAAGTTTCCTCGATAAGGGGAAGACCTTATTATTGAAATATGATATCACTCTAGGAAGGATCATTATAGTTAATGTAATCATGGGTAGGAATAACATCATGAATTAATGTCTAGTTTCATGGAGGATTTATATAGTACATTCTATGGGGAGTTCATTTAGGGTGGATAGTGGAAGGAGGAGGACATTCATGTCATTTGATATTCTATCCATGAGGATTATTTTTGTGGCACAAATCATGATAGAAATTATCATGAATGATCTTTATACCTCCATTTGGAGGACATTTGTGGAGGATTTTCTAGGGAGGACCAATAGATCTAATGGTAGTGATATTGTGGGTAGGACCTTTATAACAACCTCTTCTTCATATATATTTTAAATAGTTAGTAGATTATTAGGTTTTTATTGAATGATTTTTTTGGACCTTAAGAACTCTAACACTAAGTAGGGAAAGGGTATGGGACTACTCTTATTCATTGGGCTACCCCCAGGTAGACTTCTTCTCAGATGTTATCTATTGGGTAGTTAAGGTTGATAGTTTTATATGATGACATTCATATTTGATATTATTATTTGGAAACTCCAATGTTATTATCTAAATATGCCACTGGGATTCTTTGAAATGAGAAGGAATTTTTTCTCAGGTTTTGGTTTCTAGTAGGATATATTGATGACATTCTACACATTGAAGAGGATGAAGAATATATATATATAATTCTGAGATACTTCCAAAATATTCTAGAAAATCCTTGAATATTTGGAAGAAATATGTTTCTACCCTGATGTGGCCACTAAAATGGGTCATTGTTCCCATTTGAAATGAGAATGTGTTTCCAATACTTCTGTTCATTATTCACTGAGATGTTCTAATGATCCTCTTGAATGAGACATGGAATATTTTCCTACTTATAAGAAACTATTTAGATATATTGAGGATATATTTTAGTGGTATGGGTGGGAATGTGTGCCTACCCCTGAGTGATTTTTGTGATATTCCAATAATTCCATGAGTATTTGATAAAAATATGTACATTCCCTAAATTTTCTATTGAAATGGGTTATTGATATCCAATTGGAATGGGAATGTGTGACTAATCTTATTATTCATTATTCATAAAAATGTTCCAATGACCCTTATAAACAAGATATGGAATGTATTTCTTATCATAAGTATATATTGATATGTGTTTAGGAGATACTCTGGTGTGGGGGTGTGTTCCTATCCCTAAGTTATTGTTGAGATATAATGAAAATTCCTCAAATATTTTTCAATAATACATGTCTACCCTGAAGTGTTCATTGAAATGGGTTATTGGTATCCAGTTAAAACGATAATGTGTACCATATCTTTTTGTTCATTATTAATTGGGATGTGATAATGAACATCATGAAAGTAATTATTAATGTTCACCTACTACTAAGTATCTCTTGATATATAATGAGTATTTATTCTGGTGGTGGGGGTGGGAATGTGTCTTTTTCCCGGTTGGTTGTCGAGATATTTCTATAACCATGTTCTACTATTATTTCCAGGATTTTTTTTCTATTTTTTATAATTTTAGAATGGATATATGTTTTTCTATCCATTCCTTCTTAAATTTGTTGACAGGATTCTACAATAGGGATGGGAATGTGTGTTTATTCCATGGTGGTAGTGGAAATATGGGTCCCCCTCTATCGTCCATTTGATATCATGATATATTTATGGGATTGATGTGATAGGGAAGGAATGTGTGTCTGATCCCTAGTTAATATTGGGATATGTTGGTAGACTTCCTTTCATGCTACCAGAGTATGCCAACAATATTTACGAGTATAAACAGAAATATAGTCTCATTCCCCAGTTTTTTCCAAGGTATGTTAGTAGGCTTCTTTAGGGGAGGAAGTGGTATAGAAATACTCTCTATGACTAGAAACTCACTATTTATAGTGAGGTTTATTGGATTATTAGGTTTGGATGACCATAGAAGTGATCAATTAAGTGGAGTCTTCATCAATATTTTGAGGGATTGATGTTGCACAGTGTTGACAACAACAGTTGATAGGCTCCCTCTTAGGATACACATGAACCAGGGTGAAGTTGTGATCAACCTTAGGATCAAACTCCCAAAGATAAGGTAAGTTTTTATTGTTGTACTTTGAGGAGAGATGCCTGAAGCTGGTTGAGATGGTGAAAAGTGTCATATGATTCTTCACCACCATCCATCATTAGGGATATGGATAGTAGGGATTCATATCAAATAGGTATTCACATGAACGTTCCAGCATCAGGATAATACCATTATAGAAATACTATGGCACCAACTTATTTGTTTCCTATTTCTAGAGAAACTGTGTTGTTGACAACACCTTCCTGTTTGATGAGGTCCCATCTTTGTCAATAGGTGAGGAAAATTTTAGTCACTGTACTGATGCTATTATTTTGGATTGAAGGTATTTTGTTTGGTCCTAAGGATAATAACAAACACATACAATAACACCTATTAATATAGAATCACAAGTAATAAACATGTTCGACCAATCACTTTAATAGTTAGTGGATTCACATTGGGACATTTTCTTTGCATGATAATTGTTTAACGTTCAGTTGTGAAAGGATAACACAATTATAGAATTCACATCGATTTGTCTGATTGGGATATGAAAAAATAGTCTGGCATGTAATTTTTGGTTGTTCACTTTTTATATGAGAAAAGGTTTGGCATAATTAAAGGATTCATAATTGGATTACCATTTTCATTTCAGTTAGTTTCTAATAGGGTATATTCATAGAACTTAAAATACCCAATGGATCCTATATCCATGATAAGATATATCACTGTGGATATCATGAAGCATATGAACCCTTGAGGATGAATGATTTTTCATTTGAAATTATGGTAGGTATCCTACATATCTTTTTTAATACTAATAAAAGCCCATATAGTTTGAGATACATAGTTTTAGGTCATGTGATAGGGATCTGTCTTGCAGTTTTACATCATGTAGTAAGGACATTGTTGTGTAGTTTTACATCATGTGACTAGGATATTAGTCCCACAGTTTCACTTCATGTTGTGGGGAAGATTTTATGTTGTGAAATGTAGAAAAGTGATGGATATATTGGGGCTTACACATTTGAGATAATCATGTGAAAGGTTAAGTGATTACACCTAATTTGGAGACCTAAATAAGATGTAGTTATGTATTATACCTAAAAAGGATCCAAAAATATGAGGAATTTTAATTGTTATAATGGAAAGATCGACTTATATCTATATGCCCACAGGATTCATGCTCATTGTGAGAAACAACCAACAATATAAGATTGAGTGCATTGTAGGAGATTAAACAATTAAATTTAGATGGGGACTATATTTGAGGATAAGGCCCCTAATTCATCTCACCAATAAATCATTAGTGTGTCATTATTAATGATTGATTGGGGATTACACCTAAATAGGAGGCTAAAATTGGAGCACTTTGATTATTTCAAAGGCATGATCAACTCAAATCCCTAAACCAACATGAGTCATGCTTGTTGTGAGAATCATGGGAAAGAGGGTTGAGTACATTTTATGAGAGTCTCTTACTTTAACGGGGATTATTAATTGAGGCCTCCATGATATGCCAAACACAATTGGTGAATTAGATTAATTCATACAGTGTTTCGGTTTGCAGGCCTGATCCTCTCATCTACCTATCTATTAGTGGACCAGGGAGGAATAGGTAGCTGGGAGGAGTATGGACTCTTGTAAGAAAGGATAGGGGAATACTCTCAGAGGGGTTCCTTCCTTTCATCTTTCTTCCTATTAATATGGGAGGAGAGATGAATGAGTATCATGCCCAATTAGGGATAGAAAGGTAGATTTATGGATTAGGTTATCCTTGGATTCCTAGATCATAGTGTAATTCCAGGCATCTATAAAGTGCCCAAACTGATGAGGCTTGGTACTGGATCAACTAATTCTTTTTGCATGATCCTCGGGAAAAATGTTCTTGTTTCTTCCCAATAGGTACCCTCGTTATCAAGATAATCAATGATCTTGATTCCCTCAAAGGTTCGACCTATATAGGATGAAAAACTTGATCCTCATTTTATAAAGGTAATACATGGTCAAAGGGGTTTACACTGATATATATGACTTGATTGTGTAAATATGTTGGTTTTGGAAGGGTTTGTGATTTATCCTTTTTAGGGTTTTTACTTTTATGATAAAAACCCAAAGGGATAATTTGGATTCTTAATGAACATTTTATGGTGAAGAAAAATTCTATGTAGGGTGATAACATTAATAAGGGAGTAATAAATATTTAAAGGACACCCTATTTAATATAGGTAATTTTCTATGAAAAATAGGGTGTTCACACAGGGTGACCCTCTTAAGAGTTTCTCCTTCAAAAATAAATTCCTTCATGAAGTGTTTCCTATATAGAGATCATGTAAAAGGCCTAATTCATGAAGGAAACCATTTATAGAATGATTTCACATGGCCTCCTTAGCATTGGGATTTATGGGGGGCATTTATCCACTGTGTTGTTATGGTTAATTATAGTTTCTATATGATGAAATTTGAGTTTGAGATTTTAGAATTGGAAATTCTTTGTCTCGCATTATCTTCCTCTATCTCATCCCCTTGTCTTTCTTCTCTTTGGAAAATCATGTGGTATTTATAGGAATTTTTTAGGAAACCATGTGGATGTTCATGTGGTGGTTAAAAAATCATTATTTGGTAAAATTAATGTTCACATACTATTATGAAATTATTACATAACTCTTGCCTATATTCCTTGAAAAATGAAAAATACTTTTTGGGGGAACCAGAAATCATAACCTCTAATAAATGACTATTTTGGTTTTTGAGTGGTGGAAAATTATTGCCATCCTCAAATGAAACTTTTGGTTTGTGGGAAGCCAAAATTCACCACCCCTTAAAAATGAATCAATAACTTTATGGGAGGCCTTTCTTTATAGAAGAAATTGATTCATTGAGGAAAATGATTTACAGATAAAGAAGTGTCTAACATATCTCTATGGTTTCTTTTCAAAATGTCCTTGGTGCTATACATAAAAATAAATTTTTCCAAATTCTTCTTGAATATTCAACTCATTGATCCCTCTCTTGGTTAAAAAAATCATTTTAATTTTTTCTTTAATTTTTTTGTAAATTTTAAGGACTTAACACTTGTCTCATGTTACTTGATTGTGTTGATATTAATTAAGATATTGAAAACCAAGTAAGGGTGGGTGATGGGATTTTATGTTTATTTATTAATTTATTCTTTGATTTATAAAAAAATAAAATAAAGTAGGGATTTTTTATGATTTATTTTTTCTAATTCATTATGTTGGAAATGGAATGTAACTCTAAAGTAATTCTCTATCTTTTAATAGTTAGGGTTTTCTCTCAAGACCACCTGTATCTATTAGTGACTACTTCAAGCCAAATGATAGGCTAACAATGTTAATAACAATAAAATAATAATCAATTAATTCATAGAGAAATAATTTTTCCATTTAAATATTTAGGGAAAACCATGGTTATGTTTAATATCACAATTTTTTTTTGAGTTCACTTATCCCCATATCATTATTGGGTTAACACTCTGTGAGTATGATAAGATAAACGGGTACACCTACTAATTAATTTAAGAAGTTTCTTGAAGTACAAAGTGGGTTGATATACCACTAATTACACTAATTAACCAACTTAACATATAATATTTAGGCATTTAGGTCGTTGTGATTTTGTAATTTCATAACTATAAATAAAAACTATGGTGTTATCTTTGATTAGACATAGTGAAGACTCTAATAAAGCTTTCACGAAGTAAATTAGAAGGATTTTAAAAGTTTTTAAAATATTAAATGAGAAATATATGGATTTATACCTACTGAAAAAATGAAATAAGAATATAGGGAAGGTTAGAGGGACCTAGAGTCTTACCTAACTAGAAGTGAACCTTCATATGAAATTAGAATAACTAGATCTAGGTGAGAATAATGATATTATTAGAAAGTTTGAGAAGAGAGAGAGAATGAGAGGGAGTGAAATAATTTTAAATAGAATATAAATATCAAACCACATTATATTTAGGTATTAATTTTAGTATTAAAATGAAAAAAATGCACTTTTAAAATGAATTTCACCTAGTAATCTATTGGGTACCTGATACTAATCCAAGAGGTACCCAGTGGTTCATGAAAAAACCAAATGCACCCTATGATCCCCACCAAGGATGTGGTATTAATCCATCAAGTACCTAGTTCTTGCTAAACCTGACCCCCTTCCCATTTTTCCTTCAACTACTTTTGAACCCTTCTCACACCCCCTTAAACTAAGAATACACCAAAAATAAACTAAAATGTAAAAAAATCAATTACTCGTTCATATTTTGGGGACTTTATAAACTCTCTACTAATGGGCTTCCCATCACTGAGAAGCTTCAATCATCTTCTTAAGGGAAACAATCTAACCATTACACCTTTATTTTAGTCTTTGGCCCCTAGGTTTCAACCTAAATCCATCCACACAACCAATTTACCCAAACCAAAGGAATGGAATTACCCCATAACACCTTCTGACCCCTTCAACATTGTATATATTATGATCTATATAAGATGCATCAACTTCAAGTTAAAAAATCATCATAATAAATAAAATATAAAAGATCAGGAATGTACTTCCTCAATTGAGAGATATAAAACATTTTATACATGGTGATGAACATAAAAGGTAAAGCAGGACAATAATCCACTAATCCAGATCATACTAATATATTAAATATCCTAACATGCCTATGAATTATATTTACCAGCTTTATCATTATTTGGGGACTCAAACTTTGAGAAATATGGAGAAAGGCATGGTCACCCACTTTTAATTCATGGTCACCTTTACTAGTCACTATAAGATTTCTACCATCTTTAATTCATCATGATCCACGTTCGAATAAAATTTTGTTGTTTAGTCATATCCTATATGACTTCAGTCATGACCATAAAGGATTCACCTCTCTTCATCCAAAATAAGGGAGAATAACATGTTATCCCATATAAAGCTTAAAAGGGTTTAATTTGAAAATAATATCAACAGATATTATTATAGGGAAAGTAAACCAAAGAAATTTGAATATCCCACAATCCACTAAAATCAATAATGTACACTCAAATCATATATTGTATAATAGAAATTGTTGATTTACATTGACCATCGGTCTATGGGTGAAAATTATTACTCATATTTACTTATAAACCCAAAACTGATTATAGTTCTTTCTAAAGGAAATATATGAATCTAGGATCCCTAACAGAGATATTTTTTCTAGGTGGGCCATGATTTATATAATCTCTCAAACATATAAATTCTTAAGATCCCTATATGTGTAGCCTAGTGGTTGTTTCCTTGGGATGGTGTTTGGTAGGTATTAGTTTTGAGCCTTCCCATGGGAATGTAGTATATATTTTCATTATTTATACCCTCCCTTCATCGATGTAATATAATCCTTTAAGATCCTAAACTAAATTTTAATATTTGATTGATAGGAAGTGATTCATCTTGGTTTAGTGATCCATAATGAAATATAACATATCTCAACCACTCAATGTTCTCAGTTTATTGGTCATAAAATCCATCATAATTTCATCTCATTTCCAAACCAATAATATAGGAGTGTTTGTAAATTTCCCACAAGACCTTAGTGCTCTGTATTTACCTATTGGAAGGTGAGGTATCTAGAAATGAATCCTATGATCTCTCTTTTTATTCCATGCCACCAGAAATGGATATGAATGACATAGTACATATTTATTATTCTAGGATGTATATCCCATCAGGAATTATGATATTAATTCATCACAATTTTCTATATATTTTCTCTAAAGACTAATATTCCATGTACATAGATGAAAGATAAAATATCTTGGATCAAGTCATCAAGGATCTCCCCATCATTAAGTCTTGCTTGAATAATGATACAATTTGGATCAAATATCGAGGAGTTATTATCCTACTATATAAGAGAGGATATAATAAATATGACATAGGTGTATTATAATATATTTATAAACCACATCCAGATTAATTTAATCCATAAGAGACTATGATCTCCATTCATGTTTTTCATCGATCACCTTTTGAGGGAGGTCCTTTAGGATAAGATAATCTGTAACAATGTTTCCTTTACTAGGAGTATATTGAATATCAAATTTGAATTACTGGAGGTATTCCACCCAATGTAGTTTTCTAATATTCAAGTCTCATTGAGAAAATATATATTTCAGGATTTTATGGTATGTGAGAACTATAAAATGCTCATCGTATAGGTGGTTCCTCTGGAACTTTAAAACATGAACAATAGTGGAAAATTCTAAATCATGAGTAGGATAGTTACTTTTATGATAATATAGTTTTTTTGAACAATACTCCACTATCCTATGATCCTAAATAAGGAAACAACTAACGATGGATAGTTACACATCGTAATTCACCTCAAAGCTCTCTACTTGTTGGGGTAGAATAAGAAGTGAAGTGATGGTTAACTAATCATTCAACTTTTTAAAGGCCATCACACATTTTCTTAACCACATGAACTTATCACTTTTTTAATTAAGTTCATTATATAATTAAAAAACATTGAATCATTCTAAATAAAGCATAAATAATTCCCCATGAGTAAAAAAACTCTAAACCTTAAAGTTTTTCATTGGAACTTTCCTGGACATCACCAACTCCACTTTCTCAAGATCCACTAAGATATTTTATACAGATAAAACATGCCCGAGTAATTTTACCTCACAAATATATAAAGATAATTTCTATATAGTTTTTTAGAATAGATGATCCTTTAAGGTATCTAGAATGGTATAAAGATATTTACCATGCTCAGTATGAGACCTTGAATAGATAGGGTTATCCTCCGTGAAGAATACCACAAAAGTACCCATAAATGGATGAAAAATTCTATTCATTAGGTCCATAAACATAGCAGAAGTATTCTTCAAGACAAATGGTATTACTCAGTATTTAGAATTCCCAAACAATCCTTGAAAATCCATATTAGGAATATCCTATAGCCTAACTTTAAGATTATGGTAACCTAATTGAAGTTTAATCTTTGAGAACCACCTACCCTCCCCCATCAATTGATCAAATAGATCATAAATTATGGGAAAAGGGTAGTAATTTTTTTATTGTAAATTGGTTCAACTTATAATAATCCATACATAATAACATACTCTCATCATCTTTCTTAGGGAAGAGAACTATATCACCCCAAGTAGACATGCTCAATTAGATAAATGATTTATCTTCAAGCTCCTATAACTAAATCTTTAATTCCATTAATTAAGTTAAATCTATATAGTAAGGAGGGAAATAAATTATCTCTATTACAAGAACCAAATAAATGGTAAATTACACTTCCCTCTTAGAAATCAGTCTTGAGAAGTCTTTATAGAACACAAAAGGATATAATCCTACCATAAAAGGTAATAATTATTGATCATTGGCATCAACTACCCCAAGGAAAAGGAAATATGTCTATATTATGATTCATCCTACCTAACCCTTTTCAAGACCTACTCAACCAGCATAAATATTCAACTCTTTATAGATAATTTATTGAATGCATGCAGGATATATAAATGTTATCCTTCTGGAATAGTAGTCAATACAATCCCTGAGTTGGGTTAACTGTTCCATTCAAATAATAATGTTAACAATTTTCATATTAAGAACCACGAGACACCAAATATTCTTAAAAAATTCCACTATCAGTGAAAATAATGGACATTTCATTGCCTTCTCTATCCTCTTTCCCAAAAGAGTATAGATTCTCATTTATAAAGGGGAATATTCCACTTTAAGAACAAGAATAAAGGCCAATTTCTAATAAATAAAATAATTTAAAACAATTTTATTTAATAGAACACAATATAAAGTAAAATATATAAGGATAATACCTTTAATAGTATGTAGGGTCCCAAATATTCAGCAAAGGTAAGGTAAATGCTCCCAAAATATTGGTAAAGAAGATGGATTCATGTTTCATTGAAAATTTGAGGAGAAAAGTGATGAAATCAAATTTTTCAAAGGGATTTGTCCCGATCACATACCTACTATTGGGAAAGGTTCATAGAAGTCATAAGACGCGAACCACCAGTATGCAGAAGTTCTATGATGCACTGGACCATGAGGCATTGGCCAGTGAACGAAGATGTTCACGGTGAATTTCTACCCATGAACTAAAGCCACCACGAACTGTTTTCACTAGAAAGAATCTTATAGATGTATGCATTGTGCACCATCCCCACAAACAATGTGGTTCGCAGATGAGGAGAAGCCGATGGCGTACCGCACCTCTAGAAAACTTGGCCGATCGAGTCTTTTTCATATCGAGATATCTCTTCATGGGCTTCCGCAAATTGTGTCACAATCCTGTAGATATGATTTCCCCCAATGATATATAAAAGGATAACAGAAGAGTAAGGAAGATGGCGGGGAGAAATAGCTCTCGGATAGGCAAAAATTAGATGAAGAATGTAGAGGTTGTGGGAGAAATTTTTCTCTCACCCGAAGCAGTTTGCGGGACTCCATCCCACATCTAAAACACTTCGTAGAATCTATCCCGGGAAAAATATGAAAAAAATAGTTCACAGAAGTCCTCCCTGCAAACTGTATTTGGAAGACCCTCTACATCCAACCAGCAAACAAATAAAAAAATATAATAAAAATTGTTCATGTGCGCACATAATCAGAATATTGTACATAGAATCCCTTATACAGAACCCAGTACATGAACAGTCCTTAGAGGCCAACTCTTCCGCATACCATCCTTAGAGGTCAGCTCTTCCGCATACCATCCTTTGTGGCCAATTCTTCTGCATACCATCATGAATAGACAGCTCCTACACGAACATACATATTCAGAAAATAGTTCACACCCACAGGTTCACACTATGGGGGCTTCTCCCCTACACCCACGCTTGGGATCAATGCTGGGCTGCGGTCCCAGCCCCTCGGGTTGGGTCGATGACATTTTCCATTGTTCCCTTATGCCACCCAAAAATTCATCCCATAAATACCATAAGAAGAGACATTCTTCATGCACCTCCTGAAAGCCCTATCACCTACCCCCTATGATAGGTTAACCCATAACTCCATGGAAAATCATAGCCTGAATGTTTCTTTAATGTATGAACACACCATTTACATCCATAAAACTCTATGTCTCTAGTGATTCTGAATTCTCATAAACTCCATGTCCATCATAAGTGGAAGGTCAGTGTCCTTTGGACACATTTTTTTGACTATGCACATCATTCCCTAGTGGCTCTGCATATGTTACCTACAAGATGGCTGTCAACCAAAGAAAAATTCGCCCTCAGGAGAGTCCTTTTATACCTTTGTATGCGTCAATGGATTCCATTCCCCATATCATTTCTCCCGATCTGAGAATCCCTAGAGTCACTATTTACACTTTCCTTCCCTCTCATGTTCGAGGAATGTCAGAAAATCACAGCCTTATTATCCTCCAGCAAATCATATTTCCTTACTTGTATGGTCCAAACTCTATAACCTTAAACAATGAGTTATCATCCTAACCACATGACGTTAAATTGTACGGTATTTTTCCATGAAAAATGATGTTAAACTGTAATGACATTTTCCAAGATATATGCCTTTATACTGTAGTGTACCAGGTGATTTCAGATCTTTATAAACATCCCCAGCCATCAGAGATGGAAAGTTAGTGTCCTGAGGACACCTCTGCTTGACTATGCACATCATGTCCCGGTGGATATGTACATGTTTCCCACAAAAAAATGGAATGTCAATAGGAGTAAAATTCATTATCAGGAGAGTCCTTTCCTACCTCTGTATTCCTCAATGGCTTTCATGCCTCATATCATTTCTCTGGATCTAGGATCCTCCATAATCATTGTTTAAACATTATGTCCCTCTCATGTTCAAGGCATGTTAGAATATCCAAACATGATTTTCCTCCAGTTAATCATGGTTTCTATAAAAATTGGTCCTCATTAAATGACCCTAAACTACAAGACCCCAAATATTCTTATCAACATGATGTTAAAATGTGATGCCATCATCCAAGATATATGACTTTAAACTATAGTATACCTTATGTGATGTTCTGGGGCCCTACCACTGAGGTAAGTCCCCAATCTTCTAAGTCCAGGCTGCATGACCTTTAATGTCATTTCACATTGAATGGTTCTTTTCTCTATACCCTTGCCCACCATCACCCCAGCCTCTTTCGTCGTAGGCTCTCCCAATCCCACCAATAGGATAGGAAGCATGTGGTTGGTTGGATCTCTCGCATCCTCTTGTTTCTCACACTGATAATGACTCATGTGGGCATAGAAGTTTGTGACGATTACAACATCCACATGATTGTGAACTACGAGAACTCTAATTCCTGATCAAACCATGATATATAGGATTCCTACCTAAAGGCCCAAGCTCAACAAGGTTCCCATCAAATAGGGTCCACCTAACCATGCCCCCTCAAATGGGTAGCTTCCATGCCTAATCCCCATCCATTATGAACTACAAGAACTCTGATTCTTGATCAAACTGGGATACGTATGATGCCTATCAGAAGGCTTTAGCTCAATAGGGTTCTCATCCAAAAGGGCCCCCTGACCATTCCCCCTCAAATGGGAAGCTTCCATGCATAACCCCCAACCATTATGAACTATGAGAACTCTGAATCCTAATCAAACCATGATACGTAGTATTCCTACCATAAGGCCCGAGCTCAATAGGGTGATCATCCAAAAGTTTTCTCCCGACTATGTCTCCTCAAATGGATAACTTCCATACGTAATCTCGAGTCAATCCGAACTACATGGGTTCTAATTCCTCTCCCAAGGATACGTAGGAAATCGATCTTGTGGTTCCAATCTCAACATCAAATCACCTTCTATCCCCCCTAGATGAAGTTAAACTCTAGAGTCCCTTATTATATGGCTCAAGTTAGTAGTACCTGTGTAGCATCAAAAATATGCATTCCTACGATGATCTTGAAAATCAAGTGTATCTCGTGGAAACACTCTTTGGGAATGAAACAAGGATTCACGAACATATGAACATGACTTAAATCTATAACAGAGTCTCTGGATATATGATAATCCTCCCCCAAAAGGGTGCGGTGATCCTAACTTCCCATCCTCTCGACCAATGGAGTCCTCAAGTGTTGTTGGTTGAATCATCAATCAACGAGCACCTACCTTTGGAAAACAAGTCCATGAATCATGGATACCAGGGTCGTTGGGTGTTCTTGGATCCACGAATAAACCCATTGGAGACCATTTAAGGAATTTATATTTGAGGAGGACCGATTACACAAGTACTTGACCCCATGCAATCGCTCGTTGGGACCGACTGACTGTGGCATCTCCTTCGCAATGTGAAAGGGATGAATTGTACCGTCCCTATGAGGTTAATACAACCTTATTTAAAGGATAATGATGATGAAGGGGTAAAAGAAAAAGAAATGGTCAATATAACAGGAATCCATCTCCAGAAATAGATATGGATGATGATACTTGTCATACCATTTCACCGTCACTCGATACGTGCCCCCTCAGAGGCAGAACAAAAATGGAAAACCCGATGTGAATCCTTAACCAAGGAGGTTGTTATACCCCAATGATAAAAGACAAAATTACATCACACATCGACCTATTTTGTTCACCTTGGTACACATGAAATGAACCACCTAAAAGTCAGAACAAAAATGGTGAACCTGACGTGAATCACTAACCAAGATAGCGGTTCTACCCCAAAGATAATAAACAAAATGACATTGCATGTCGGCCCATTTTTTCCACCATGGTACGCGCTAAATGCGCCACCTCAAAGGTGGAACAAAAATGGTGAACCTGATGTGAATCCTTAACCAAGGTGTAATTCTTACCCCATTCAAGCCCCTTCACCCAACAATAATAAAACAAAAGGGGGAGGGGGCCAAGATGAATCGTCAAATATGCATATGTTTGAAAGAATTCTACTTTGATGAGGTTTTATGATCTGTATGTCATATATGTATGTCGTAGGGTTCCCGTATAGAAACCATAGATCCAAATGAAATCCCAATGACCAATTCAGACACATGAATCAGTGATCCCATAGGCGGTTGGGGCCCCAATGAAGAGGAGGACCCCCTCACATATCCAACATCTTTAATGCTAGGTATCCAACATGATGATTCGGGAGTACCAACAAAATGGTACTCTCCCCACACTGGAGGATATGGGACAAGCACTCCAGTATTCAAAGACCTGTGAGCCACCTCCTTAGCCATGACCGGCACCCCAGCACAAGGCACCCCTGGTTGTCGTCTCAAATCATTTCAGGAGCCTCTCCCCAAAACATGACAACAAGTACCTCCCTTACCTTATGGATGTAACAACCCGAATCTGGAGCCCCTCCACTGGCGCCCTGTACCCAGTTTTCCACATGACCTCAAGTGCATTTCCCCAAACACCAGAGGCTGCCCACTAGCAGCGAGGGCCTTGGTGAGTCGGTGGGGAAACTATGCCCTCATTCGGTAAAGTATACAGTGGAAGAACAACCAGACACAATAGCGGAAACAATAAACAGCATACAACAACTGAACTGAACAGTGAAAGCAAAGCATAAAATAATAATTATGCAACATGGTACAACTGAAAAACAAAGTGAAAAAGAAAACAAAGGAAACTCCTCATCATCTCATGCCACGGCTCGGTCCCATGCTCTCAAACTCTAGTGCAATCAAGAACCTGAAGTAGAAGAGCGTTTGCCCTTATCTATACCTGTAACAACATAGTCTGCTTGGTCCCAAAAGCATGGCCTAAAAATGGTTTGATATACAATCCCAGTAGAAAATCACCCAAATATTTGTTCCTAATAGTCAATGAATACAAGGAAAGTAGGAGTGCAGGAAGCTGTAAACAGAAAAGCACATAATGGCTATAATCCACAGTTCTAACATATAAAGTACACAAGTAAACAACCAGCAACAAGAAGAAAAAGGTAACCCTCTGGGTATCTCTCACAGCCTAACCCTTATGGTTCAACCTACAAGTACTAGCAACCCTCTAGGAGGCACACACAGTCTCACCACTCTGATTCAGCTAAGAATATACTCTCTAAGGAAGCACTCACATTCAATTACCCCTATAGTCTCGTATCATACTAAAGGCTCTCTGGGGAAGCTCTCAACGTCTCATTCCCCCTGTGGCCCGCGTCGAGGAACTACAGACTCTCTGAGGAAGCACTCATCGTCAATTCCCCTTGTGGTCTCGCATCGTATTAAAAGACACTCTAGAGAATCCCTTACGTCCATTCTCCCTATGGTCTACAATACCAGGTTATCACAGTATTGTTTGTAAATAAACATTCATAGTGCGCATGTGTCATCCAAGTAAACCTCAAGAACTACTTGGCTATCAATCTAAGGTTCAACAGCATAACATTGCAATAGTTCCACGATCCTACAACTAGGCATGGAAACTGAAAAAATTCCAAATAGGAAGAACCAGCATATCAAACATCCAGAGTATAGTAAAAACTACCATAATCACAGGAAAAACATCTACTCTAGCAATCAAGAAAATCAGGTAATACAACAAGGGAAAAAAGGAACACGCAATACCCCATTCAAGGGTATTGGTAGAATTTTCACAAAATACTCATCAACTTTCTACAAAAAGGAACAAACCACCTACCTGGATTCTAGGAGATCAATATACTTGAGCCACGTAGATTGATTCCCCTTATAACGACGAATATCTACGAAAATGCACAAAATGTTCAACCGATGATAACTTGAGAAAGAAGAGGAATTGGAAAACAAGACTCAAGTAGAAGTAAGAACTCACCACTTCACTTCCAACGCAATTGACAGAGCTCTAATCGGAGAACAAACGAAGAGGCGGGGGCTCGTCGAATATTCATGGATCCTCAGCGCTCTCGGATGAACAGGACCTAGAAGAAGATTCTTTTGTGTTTCAGGCACGACCCTAGTGCGTTTAGTGAAAAAAATAAAATTACATGGAATATACTTTTAAAGTACACGGCGTGTACTAGGTCTTTCTGTACTCTTCCAAAATCGGCCTCCACGTCACCCCTACACATCGTGTGTGTGGCCTGGACACAGCCAGCACACGGCTTCGAGCGGGAAAAGAGTACACGACGTGTACTTCAAGATATTTCCAGAAAGTTTATTTTTCTCAAAAACTCCAGAAAAGGGAAAGGAGTACCCGAAACGAAGATCGGGGTTCTTACAATGGAGGTAGATGAATTCAATGTTGACAGATTCATCTCAACTGTGAAGGGGTCTTACTCACGGGCCCCTTCCAGAGAGCGTCGTCACCGACACCGAATGACCAAAACTACTCCCACCGAAGAGGACCTTATACTGAGGGCACTCGCTAAAGTCTAGGAGACATGATCCCCTCGGGCTTCCCACCAAGGGTGGCGAATATATAATCAAGAACATGTTATCACCCTAGTTCCTGAGGAGAAACTCCTCCATACTAAAGCAGTTTCATTCAATGGGCAGACATATGACTCTTCCCTTTCCACTAAATCCCACCACAAAAATAGGGTGGCACAATACAAGCACATGCATGTTCGTTCTAGTTCTTGTCGATCCCACTTTACAGATAGAGTGGAAAACTATAGGCATATGCAGACATCTGCTGATGTAAAACAAGCTCGTTAACCAAATATGGAGGAACCCAACTATACACAGGCACAAATACCTTCTCACACATTTCAAGACTACCATAAAAATAGGGAAGCAGCTCGCTATACATAGGAAAAAATACCTACTAATGTATATCAAGCCCTCCATCTAAATAGGGAAGAAATAAAATATGAGCAGAGTCAAATTTTTGTGCATGAATACAAATACCATGAGATAAATACAGTAGGAAGTGAGCAGTTGAAAATCACCTCTCATGAATATAAAGACCACCAGTCAAATATAGTGGAAACTGGAGAAGACAACTAGTAGAAGACTTGTTCCTCTGTCCCGTCAAGGGATAACTATCAGTATCTACTAGAAACTCATGGAGGACCAGAGTAGGAACAAACTCCAACTCTGACATCATAATGGTCCTTTATCCCCGTTCCATCCAAAGATGTATCACGGCACATCCTAGAAATGATGGAAGATCAGATGTCAATTCTAGAATATATCCTCCAAACATTCCAAGATATCATTACATCAGAGGAAAAGGTGATAAATTAGGCCCATGACCTGGTTTCCTCAAACAGAATGACTCACTCGCAAAATGAGTTAGTCACTCTAGAGTAGTTATTCATCCCTTCTCTAGTCTAGGAGGGTCGACAGAAATATATCGCAATACACGAACAACCAGATCGGGAACAAATACTCATTCCAACTGGGGGATGCTAGTCCAACATGGTGGATGCTCCAGGGAATGCATATATTCCTATCAAAACACAACATGATTTTTGTCGTATCCTGAAGAAATCACGGGACCCAATAATACCAAGACCCATATATGAAGGTTGTTACCAACAACAGATGTCCCCAGTTACCTGCAATAGAGTGCTCAAAAATGAAAAGTGCCAAAGGAAACTATAAAATTAAGAGCACATACATGATCATGCTTTGCTGGAATTTGGGGTTATTGACACCCTGAAACATATATCAATAAAGTCTCAAGACTCTTTCATTACATTACAATATTATGGAAGTGGAAGTAGCAGTTGAGAAGGCCCTCCCCGAAATGTTTCTACCAACATCACTGAAGGTCCTCTATAGAGTACCCACAAGGGCTCACTCCATGGGATAGGAATGATAGATCATGACATCCTATCATCTGATGTGTGTCAGGGTATCCCTCCCCTAGACCTAAAGATCAGATGGAATGAAGTCCCTCTCCTTGCTATTGTCTTCCCTAATGGTTCTCCCAAGGGTATACACTACAAATATGCTTCTCCCTATAGTCAGACTTTGAGTCATGATGGTGGTCCTCCCCATGATGAAAGTCATTTCAAAGGTCCTCCCCGTAATGCAGTTGCTATGAACGTCCTCCCCATAGTAACGTCATGCAACAAGAAGGTTCTCCCCTCATTTTAGTACTTCCTGAAGGCCCTCTCTAAGATTTACACTGCAAAAATTTCTCCCTAAAGCTAGGTATAGAGTCATGATGGTAGTCCTCACAATAATGACAGTCATTGCGAAGGCACTCCCTATAATGGAAGTTTCTATGAAGGTCCTCCCTATACTAACACCAAGTAACGAGAAGGGCCTCCCCTCATTAAAGTAAACCCTGAGGGCCCTCCCCAGGATGTGAACTGCAGAAATTCTCCCTGTAGCTAGGTATCAAGCCAGGATTGTAGTCCTCGCTATCACAATAGTCATCGAGAAGGTCCTCCCCTTAGTGATACAAAGTATCAATAAGGTCATCCCCTCATTGTATCCTACCCTGAAGGTCCTCCCCAGGGTATATTCCATAAAAACATTCCCTGAGGTCGAGCATCAAGTTGTAATGGTAGCCCCTACCATTGCAGCACCAATTGAAAAGGTCCTCCCTGTAACCAAAATTCATACTAGCAGGAAGGTCCTCCCCTTTCCAGAAAAAATATTACAAATCCCTCCTATGATGAGGTGCTCGGAAAGCAGTCAGACACATCAGGCACTCCGTCTATAATGAGTGATAGTCTATCTAAACCATAGGATGGATTGAGGTCATGCTCATCTTCTGATCCACCCCCGTGGCATTCAAAAAATCAATAAGTCTCCCACCAGCCCAGTTTCATGGAACAAAATTATTAAGAAGCATTTGGGATGGGCATATCAAGTAGAGAAGCCCCTAAAAGAGAAAAAGTAGGATATGTTTCTTGTGAGAATACAACTAGCTAAGGAAAATATACCAGTTATGTATTGGCCTACAGCCAATTATCAAATTTACATACTAGGAGAGTTTTCTGGGGAATGCACACATGACATTTTCCTCAATATATGGACAACTCTTCCTCAGCTGGAATAAAAATTCTTACCCTATGAAGGGTATGCAGACCATGTCAACACGTTCGGGGAGCTTTACCGTATAATCAACCTGGATGCTCTCCCATCTACACAGAATCCACGATTAGAAAGGAGAAATAAAAACCTTGAACTAGATTTCCTTCATGAACTGCATAAGTTTCGTAGCCTCATTGGAGACACTCCAATTGTAGTTCACATTCAGATATGGAGAGAACAATGATCTCTACACTTCACCCCACATCCCGTCCAGAAAACTCCATTGGAAGTCACATCTTACAACGTCATCACCCAAAGGCAACAATAAAATAAAACCCCTCCTCGTGATAGATGGGATACTCAACAAAACCTGGCTCGGAGTATGTCTCAAAAGCATAAGGGCTGAAGATATCAAGCCATTGAAAATCTTCTGAGTCGGGAAACCAAGAACATCTACCAGGATTCCTACCTAAGGGAATCCAACTAGAAAGTAGTTATCATGTCCTAAAATGTACATCGACTCCATGTTGGCCCAATTCCATACTCGTCTTATACCTGTGCAAGAGTACATGAAATTGAAAAGGTGGGAATAGCGATGGCTTCCACCACAATGCATGAACAACCCTGGCCCATAGGTCTGGGGAAATTTTTAAATCAAAATTCCTCTATAAGACCAACAAATCCAGGCCACAGTGCATCAACAGAAGAATACGAACAACCCCAGCCCACATGGTGGGGGAATTTTTACCTCAAATCCCCACACAGCGGGCATCTTTATTCTATGATCTAGAAATAATATTGGACATTGGAGTCACCCGTTCCACCCCTTATTGTGGTTCGCACCCTCTGAGACAAAGGCGTGTTATGAGGTCAGGCCAGGGCTCCCTTCAGGTCGATATTTTCCAAGAAACCCAAATAATAACACCAAATGGAATGAGAATGTCCAACAAAGGACATATAAATCCTTCATACCATTCAAAACTGGGTACACCACCCCCAATGCGGTATGCCTTAGTGAATGTAGTGAATGTAAAATCCATGGATCTTACAAGAAATGACACAAAGGGAGAGGAAATGAAGGAATATGGTTCCATCCCAAAGGTATCCCACACTGAGCTTGATGGTGAGCATACCCAAAACTAGATAGAGGTAATAAATCTAGGAACCCCCTCAGTCAATCCGACATTACCTCCTGCACGAAACCCCAACAAGGAGAAGAATAAATCCAAGGTATTATATGACCCACCTTCTCCTCCCCTTGGAAATTTGTCCCTCACTCTTGAGGAAAGGTTCTCTAAGTAGGAGGAAGAAATTAAAGAGCTCATGTTAATTAATGTTGAGTGACGTTGAGGGAGATACCTCTCCGAATGTGTTCCCCCTATGGAACGTCAGCAGGTACTCCCAGAAGAGGTGCCCTTTCCATAGGTACTCATCCTAGAAAATGAAGCCAAGATCGAAGGCTCGTTCAATCCAGAATTGGGGCTATCAACTTACTTAAACCTGGCCCCAAAAGGACATCAAGACTTTCCCCCACTAGGAAGGAAGCTAGAATATATTCAGTTAAACCCACAAATGATACCCACAGCTAGGTATCCACCCCAAATTCCAGCAGCGCCAGCATGCTCAGTCTTGGCCACTTTCGTACTATCCCAAGATCAAGTCTGTAAAGATATGCATCAAGGGATCTTGAACACCATCGAGCAATTAACAACTCAAATAGAATCCATGGAGGGGTGGCATGCTCTGATACAGCCAGATCACAAACCCTACCTCGAGTGGGTAAGCAATGTTCTGCCACCGCCAAACTTCGGAAACCCCATATTCTTAGTATTCAATAGCTCAGGGGACCTGGAACAACATTTAATGAACTACACATCTTATTTTGACCCCATGATAGGAAGTCCAGAGTATAAAGAGGTATAAAAACTCAGGTGCTTCGTACGAACCCTGTAGGGCTTGAGTTTCATATGGTATACTAGCCTTCCATCCAATTCAATCACAAGTTGGGAGGACCTCCAGCAATAGTTTCTCTTCCAGTTCAGTTTGACGCTACCTATGATGATGGTCAGTGACCTCATGAACTACAGACAACGAGAGAACAAAAGAGTCTTAGACTTCATTGCTAGATGGAAAGGCCTGACTTATTCCCTAAACCAGCCACTCCCCTAGGATGAAATGCTCTCCATGAGCATCGACAACCTACGTGATGAATTGCGAACACTGCTCATCCATGTGAAGTACACTGGTGGGTTTAGATATTTCTTTTCCATTTCCCAAATAATATAAGACTCTTTATAAAGGACCAATCTTAAGTCTTGAGTGGACCGATCAGCCCCCGGGAAAAGAATGGGAAAAGTTGAAGTGACTTTTGTCACACTTAAGCCACCCCTAGCACCAGCTCCAATTGTGAGGCCCCCACCGAACCTTACAGGACCCCCTAGACACCAATAGTCGCCCCTACCTCGGTAATATGAGCAAATGGATACTAAAAGAAATTATTTTTAAGAACAAATAAACAATTTTTACTCATTCTGAGACGACCAGGTCCGCAACTATTTCATAGCTACTATGAATTGCAATTTGGTTTGGATACCATAGCCAAAAGATCCAATGAAGTGGGTCTCAATGACCATCCAAATTACTGTACTTATTATCGGATGCTAGGACACACCATACAATAATTCCTGGTTTTCAAGGATCTCTTACAAAAGATGGTGGATTCCAGGCAAGTCAGGTTGGGTCTGCCACTGCTTGCACAAGTGGCATATATTTCCACCTTAGACTCAAGAGAGGAAAAGGAATGAAAAATAGTATCCAGTAAGAAGGAGAAAATTTTCTACAATTGAATGGCCTGAGATACCATCAACAAATTCCATGCCATCCGCCAAGAATAGTTGAAACAGCCAACTATTCCCCCAAAATCTCTTAATACAGCACAATTATCTTCCTCAGCACCACGGTCCTCTAAAGGCCAGAAGGGAAGAAAGAAAGAGCAATAAGATGAGATGACACCAAAGCCGAAGTCAGTATTGATGCTTTCAGAATTTATGCCAACAATAATGGTATAAAGGGAACTGCCCCTCCAAATGGTACAATGGGCACCACCCCTCCAAATGGCACTATCAGAAGGATACAGTCAGATAGAAACATTGTCAGATCATGAATTGATCTTCAAATCCATTAATGTTATTCACTTGATAGAACCCTTATAGAATAGAGACTATGGACACGAAACTAAATTTACCAAGCCCAACCAGAGATCCGAAGGAAGAGGCCTTAGATTCTAAAGGTTTCCTGGAAGGCATGATCATGGTAGGAGTCAAATTCATAGCCAAGTCATAAGTCAAACTGTTAATATCGTGGAAACTCATTGAAGGACCCTCTGACAGACACAACAAGAACTTGAATGCTCCTCTACCCCAATCATAAGAAATCCAATCCCAGTTATTTGGAATATCCATTAAGGGAAGAACAAATACCAAATCGCCTATGGCATGCAGGCACTACTAGGAATCCATTTTTTTCCAATGGTTTTAAACAGTTGGGAATGACCCTCAAACTGTTGGGAAATCTTATCCAAATGGTTTTAGAAACTGTTGGTGTGTGAAGAATCGGGAAAGCCTTATACTAATGGTTCATGTTAAACTGTTGGGAAAAGGTTGTTTAGATTTCAACTGCCCATGTTTCATAATGAACTGTTGGAATAAAATTGGATCTTGTTATAGAAACAGTTCAACTGAACCGTTGGGAAAATCAGCGCACAGGGGTATGCCAATGGTTTTAAAACCATTGGCATAAACATATAGGGGGTATAACCCAAAGGTTTTGAACCATTAGTAAATACAGCAGCACACAAGGGTATAACCCAAAGATTTTGAAACTGTTGGCTTAAACCCCCATTAATTTAAAATGAAACAGCCTGCAATCAACTGCAGGCTACAATCTGTGTGAAAAACGTTCCATCTCACAAAAATACACTGCAATCACAAAAAAACAATCATTTTGTGTGTTTAGGAACACTACAACCTGCAAACACCGAAAACACACTACACACATTGAAAACTCACAAAAACTCACTTCAATCACCTGCAATCACACAAAAAACATACAAGAAACACAAAAACATAATCATCTCATTTTTGAAGGCTTACTCACATCCCTTACCCTTGTATGGTTCACATATTGAAGTGGTAGAGAGACCAAGAACAAACAAAATGTTGTCTTGTTGATCAAATACGGAGGGGGATATTAGAAATTCAAGTTTATAACTTATATATAATGAATCCCCTGCCTCAATCCTGGTCTATCATATAAGGGTTATTGGTTTTGATTACTCCAGGATAAATTTGATATTTTTTCGATGAATTAATCATTAAATATACTATCCTAGAAGTATATTTACACTATGACCATTATAACCCTTTTGTTCCTAGAGTATAATGATGGGGGAATCATATAATATGGGGAAATGACTTCTATAATGTCAAGAGATTTAGTTATATTGTTGCATTTATCAAGGTATTGGTTTGTGTTTAAGAGAGGGATATTGGTCAGGCTTCTACGACACATAGATTCTATGGGGATAGATATTTACTTGATTCATGAGAGATATCACATGCCTATTTTTCAAGGGGATCTGCTATGATGACATCCAACATGGTGTTTGTCAGTGGTTATGAAGCATTTACATCATTTGTTGGGCTCACTTTGGAAATTTTCTATCATATTCTAAGAGGATAAGATTTCAAGGTAATATTATATACCCAATATGTAATGAGAACATTCAGATAATCCTCCATGAAAATCCAGTATATTACTACATGAATTGGATTCAAGATCCTCTAGCAGGTTGGGTTGTGAGATGAGAATCAAGTGGGAGGGTTATGAGATCATTAGTTGGAATGGATTGTGAAATATAAGCTAGTTTTTTTCAATGTTCTTTCATATAGATACTGAAAATTATAATCAAGTAGTATATATGAAGAGATATTGTTTTATCCTGACATGTTGGTACCTATTTCTCAAGGTTAGAATAGTTTAGGATTACCTCTTTTTTTAGGATTGGAACTATTGGAACCATTGGGATGGGATGATGTTGTGGGATAGAAGTTATGGTTGGATTTCCTTAAGATATTTATATGCATCAAAGGGACTCTTGAGGATACCATAGTGGCTTTTTATTGATTGAGTGACCAGTGTTTTATATAGCTATTAATTAATAATGCCCATGTGGAGTGGTCAATCTTGTACTATAGAGCCCTTGTAAGGTAAAAATTTTATGATTGTCATAGGGACCATTGATAATTCATTGGTTATTAATTTCTTTTATATACCCCATTGAGTGCATTGTTGATAGATGATTAGTTGGATAGGTTGTTGACCGATGATCAGTTGGAGGCCATTTAGGGGCATTTGGGATATTTCTGCACTGGGTGTCTCTTATGCATTGGATGTACTAGAGGTACCCCTGATAGGGTGTATGTTCTTACTGTGGACTTTTCCCATTTGAGTTTTTTTTAATGGCTTGGGATAAGATTTTGGGTGCACCTAAGGACGCTATTTTTGGAAATCACTTTATATGGTCACACTGAGGACCATGGGAGCCCCGTGTTTTGGTTTGGCACTAAGGTGGGTCAAAGAGAGACAATAGTGGTTGTTTTTAGAGGATAATATCCTAGGGTCCATGAAGAGGGTATGTTATTTGTTTTATGTGAGTTTATATATGCTTCTAAATCAACTATTTCGACAGTGTTTTGAAGGCTAGATCATCCCATGTTTGGTTGGAATTTGGTCGTGAGGTTTGAGGATGTTTCTGGTCAGGACTCTAGTCCAAGGAGGAGACACATATGATATCATAGATTAGGCATTGGAACTATGTTTTGATCTAGTTATATCAACTTTTTGAATATATTTAGATGTGATTAGTGATCTAATGGGAGATCTGGATGAGTGAAACACCCCTATAGTTGAATGAGCACTTAGGATAGAGTGGCTTTAACATCGTAACATGTTGAGGCACTCACAGAGCAGGTTTCTCTAGTCGTTGATGTATTGGTGATGCCATCAACATGGATGTTCTTTCACCCTCATATCTTATATTTTCTCACCCCCAGCACATCCCCCCCTCCCCCACCTGCACATCCACCTCCAACCCCCTGTCTATCCCCCCTCCTCCTCACCTCACCCCTGCCCATCCCCCCCCCCTCTAGCACATCCCCCCTCCTCCCCACCTCATTTTGGCCTCTTCAATATCAATCAAAATGATTCTATACAGGTAAATTATGACAGAACTGAAACCTGAAATGAAATATTGTTTGTGTTCATAAGGGGATCATAATAGACAGTACATTGCAGTGAAATGGAACCAAAAAATCAAAAATAAATGAAGGCAAACATACTAATTTAATGTGAATGAACAAAAATTACTTGAATCAAAGATAAGATGACCAGTTGGAAAGTATAGTTAGAACCCTCGAGAGCAGGTAGGGAAGCAGGGTTCCAAACACAACCTAAAATCGTAAGGGGATCATAACACATACCCATTTAATGTGGAAGAATAGAGCATTGGAAAACCAGACCTATCACTCTAGGAAGTAGGGTTCGCATCGAGAGTCGGTTGGGAAATAGGATTCATGTCGAGCTATTGGGAAAAATATTCCATATGGTTTTGAGTTTGTAGTGGATTTGACTATTGAACTACACTAGGGTCGGGTATAGATTTCAATTGGTGGGTTTGGGTGGTTGTGTAATGCCTTTGGTAGTGAAGGCATTGAAATGAATTGAGGTGGAAACATGCCAACGAATGGAGATGGGTGCTCAGGGAATGAGTCAAATGAGGACAGACTGACAGAGGTTAGCACATAGTGTGGGTTCTTAAGGTTTCAAGATACATCTATTGTGTGGTTTTGGAAATGATAGGTGCGTTTATAGTTTGATATGTGTCTAACCTTTTGGAGGAGTGATCTCAAAAAGGGAATCATGTATTTAGAAAGAGCTGCTAAAAGGGATAAGCTGTGAATTCAGCAATGTGTTGGGTTGTCAAAATCTGGAATTTGTTTACAGAAAACTGAAAATCTGAAATATTTTTAGAAAATAGGGAATTTGTGAACTGTTTTTGTAACCTGTGAACTGCTCTAAAAGTTTTTAGAGGATGGTTGTAGGAAATCTGAAATCGGTTTAAAAAATCAAGAACTTGTGAACTGTTTTTAGAATCATGTATATGAACCCAATTACCCAATGCAATACAGAATTCATAATTGAATTCTCAATTGAATACATGTAGAATGAATTATGTAATGAATTCTGAATTATTAATCAATAACACATACAAAATGAATTATGTTGCATACAGAATTATGAATTATATATAACACATATATAATATGACATACAAGGGGTTGGGGGTGTCCTGGGGGGTGGGGGTGTCCAGGGTAAGGGGTTGTCCACGGGGGTGGGGGTGTCCAGGGGTGAGGGGTTGTCCATGGGGGTGGGGGTGTCAACACAATCTGAATCTTTTTGGTCAGTTTTCCATATGTCACTTGTTGTTTTCATTTAAAATTTTGTCCATTTCAAATAAAAGTGAGACACTTTGAGTGGTACCGGCCACACTGTGCCTCGGTTTGAGGTGGGGTTGACTCGTACACGTCACTTGGGCATTTTGAGTTTCGTCAAGTGTGGATTGAAGATCTGAGTGAGTCTAATCCTCTTATTGCTTCCTCTTTTTGATTATGGTTTGAACTCTTCTATCATCTACTTCCGAAGCTATAAAACCCTATTTTCTGTTGGGATTTAGGGTGAATCTTGAAGAGAGCTTAGATTGGGGTCCAGGGTCCATGGAGGAGGGTTGGGGGAGCTGTCCGGGGTCCAGGGAGGAGGGTGGGGGGTTGTTCGGGGGGCTGTCCGGGGGGCTGTCTGGGGACCAAGGAGGTGGGTGGGGGGTTTTATGGGGTCTAGGAATGAGGGTGGGTAATTTATCTAAAACTCTATCTAGGTATCATACATCGAATTTCGACAGGACTGCGAACCGCCGTGGGGTGTCGTCCTGGAGCAGGGCCAAATCACAGCATTACCGCGGACTGACCGCGGCGTGACCGCAGTGTGACCGCGACATGATCGCGGCCTGACCGTGACATGACCGCGGCATGACTGCGGTGTGACCACGGTGTGTTGGCCTGGTCCAACAACATCCACAGGGCATCATCTTCCGGCCAGGAGCGAAGGGAGCGGGAGGAGGCGGGGCAACATTCCGACCGTCGCCTCCCTCCCCATTAACTATGGGTGGGTAATGTATCTAAAACTCTATCTTGGTATCATACATCGAATTTTGGCAGGTCTGCGAAACTCTGCGGGGTGTCTTCCTGGATCAAGGCCAAATCACGGCATGACCGCGGCGTGACCACGGTGTGTTGTCCCAGTCCCGCGACATCTGTGGGGTAGCATCTTCTGTCCAGGAGCGAAGGGAGCGGGAGGAGGTGGGGCAACATTCCAGCCTTCTCCTCCCTCCCCATTAACTATGGGTGATTAATGTATCTAAAACTCTATATATGTATCATAGATTGAATTTTGATAGGACTGCGAACCACCGCGGGGTTTCGTCCTGGAGTCGGGCCAAATCACGGCGTGACCGTGGCGTGACTGCGGCGTGTTGGTCGGGTCCAGCGACATCTGCGAGGCACCATCTTCTAGCCAGGAGCGAAGGGAGCAGAAGGAAGTGGGGAAACATTGTGGATGTCACCTCCCTCCCCATTAACTATGGGTGGGTAATGTATCTACGACTTTATCTAGGTATCATACATCGAATTTTGACAAGACTGTGAACCGCCACAGGGTGTCGTCTTGGAGCAGAGCCAAATCACGGTGTGACCACGGCGTGACCGTGGCATGACCGCGGTGTGACCGCGGTGTGACCGCGGCCTAAGTGCGCCGTGAGCGCGGCGTGACCACGGCGTGTTGGCCCAGTCCAGCAACATCTGCGGGGCAGAATCTTCTGGCCAAGATTCCAAATAAATCATATGTAGTTTTCCTTCACATTATAGAAACCGATCTTATGTTATAAAAAACAAACTATTGATTTGGGATTGTGGTATGATAAAGATATATATTTTATATTCGTTGTTTTTAAAAGTGGTTTTATTATAAAAACATGACTTTATTTATCAAATGAAACAATTATATTAAACAAAACTTATTCAAGATATGCAATTAAATATAATTAAGCAGATTTAAGAAAGAAGCTAAATTCAATTTAAATCATTCTTAAATTAAAGAGGCTACGAGAGGGACTCTACCTCAAGGTGGAACCAAGCCATCCACTTCAAATCTTGGAGCTTTCTAACTAAAATTTGTTGCTCCCCCACTGGGTATAAGCACCATTACACACATGCTGGGACACCTAGCCCCTATGCACACACCCGCATGGCCATGAGCATGTGCAAGGGGATCCTTACACATATGCTTATATGCATATACTACTCTCCAATCACCTGCGTATGAATTTTTATATATATACATGGGCACACCTAGCCCCATATGTGTATAATCATTGCCATGGTTGACTATACATGTAACGGGGGAACCCACATACATATACTTACTTACCTATGCACATGCAGGCGAGTCACACTTTACTTGGTGACTCGAAACCAACGAGCAGGGATCAACGCACTACAAAAAGGATATTAAAAACCTTAAAACACATAAAGGACCCTACATAACTAGTGAAAAACCAACCAGAAGCATTAAAACCTTACCTCGATTGGCAGCTGAGAACCAAATCCACCCGAACCAACACAAAATGATCCAACTCCCTACCGAAAACATAATATGGAGCCAAAAACATTGAAATCCCAAAAATATATGAGGTGAGAGACAAGTATTAATCATATAATATTACCTCAGATCAAAGCCGGTGGATTGAAACAATCTGAACCCCTTCTTGCCTCCTTCATAGAATATAACTACTCGCTATCCATAGAAACCAGTAAAAGACCTAATTGGCCAATGTGATAAAGAAAAATAAATAAAAACTAAACTAAAACATACATGTCTCCTATGACTATACATGTCACCGCCAAACATATAAGAACCACAATGCCACATGGGTTAAATCATGTTCCTGCAAGCAAGGGTGAAACAAATCCATGTTTCAAAATGATACTATCAAAAAGTACATTCCTATTAATTAATAGTTAATATTCCTATAAATTGTATATAATTAGTTTGTCTCGAGTTTCAGCTTAGTTTGGTTTTGTTCAATACAAGTTTGTTTGGGAAATTTCCATTAGATTTAGTTTTTCTAGTTTTGGTTTATATTATCTTGGATAATTTCATTCATTTGGGTTCTAGTTGATCATGGAATTAATAATAATCGATCAATCCATATTAATAATTATATCCATTGGTTCCATATCTAGAGTAAAAAATACATAGAAATTAATGATATCATATAAGGAGAATCATAAGAGGGTCATTTGAGACCTTTCTCTCTCCTTTTATCTAAAGGCATTGCAATTTAAATCGCAAAATGCATGAAATGAATAAAATTATTTATCATGTACCCAATATAGGTCTAAATAATATAATTAGTGGAAATATTTTCAAATAAAACACTATATAATGATGAATCAATATTAATTGTACCTCTCACTATTGTTGGACCTACATCATCTATCATTGGATTATCATATACCATGTGATGAAATTTCATTCCTAATTCATGTGGATAGAACTTGAAAATTCATCCCCAAGACGGTGTTAAAGACATTGAGCCAGTGAAATCTAGTGGAATTGACCTTTTTCATCATGAAACCATCATGATATTATTACATGATGTTAAATGATCTGGACGGTAAGTGTGGAGGACTTCGCGAGACCTAACTAATAGGCAATGGGGTTGTTGCATAATTTTGGTGACCTGTATGTGGAAATTGTAAGATCTATATGGAGATCCCATAGGGATTCAAAAGAATTAGTTGGCCTGTCTGAGGGGTGTCATGAGACTTTATAAAAATTTCTGGAGGACATCGCATGATCAAAATGGCATATCCAGGGAGGGTCGCATGATTTGGGTGACATGTCCCAATGCTTTCACATGATCTGGGTGAGTCATGTGATGTTTATGAGGATCATTGTATATGTTCTTCACATAATTATCATGTCTTTTAATCTTTATTCCATATTTTATCACATATATTCCTTATATTTTTCTAGTATTATCTTTTTAAGGATTCAAATGATTCATCATATATTCAGGACCTCCTTCACATGACCTGGATGTCATGCTAGATGTCCTTAGCAATACATCATGTTATCACATGAAGTGTTTACTCATGCCTCATGACCCCTTAGGTTGTTCCCTATATTTTACCTAGTGGGTAATCATTTTGATCACGAGACTGGATGCTATGAGAAATCTGCAACGTATGTGATCAGTTGTGGATTCCTGAATGTGCAAGTGCATAGATTCCTTTTTTTTTGTGCTAAGGGGAAGGGATATAGAGGCCTCAACACCATATTTATACAACTCCTTTTGTGGTGTGTATCTCACAGATTCAAGATTTATTCGATGTAGGTAATTTTTGTTATGCGTTTTGTATGATCCAGCAATGGCTTATTCATGGGGTGTCACATAATGATCATTGAAAACAATAACCTTCCACCTACACCCCAATTATTATACATCTTCCATACAATGGGGTATTGACTAACCATGTGGGTAATTTCCAATGTATCACACTCCATAAGAATCATCCACCATTTCCTCTTTTATTTAATTCTTTATTTAATAAAGGCAAGGGGTCTTGCAACTTTGTAAGATTGTTATCGAAGATAATCTCTCTACTTGTTGGTACTATGTTACATCACCAATGAAGGGTTTTATGGTGATGCATGATCATTGTCATGTAAAACCCTTTAGTCTTTCCATGGAGTCATTCATTGTGACACAGAGTCAAATGGTCATATTTAAAACCTTTTTTATGATGAATGTGACAAGCCAACCGGATGTTGTGTGATAAGGTAGACCTGTCTCCAGGCCTTCCATGGTGTCTTGCAAACCGCATGGGCACATCTCTGATTAATGAGCATGGTTATTCATGGTTAGGTAAAGCTGCTTAGATTTTTCCAACCAGCTACATGTTATCCATCTTTATGAACTAGTATGGGTTTCCAACTATATAATATACCACCAGTCTAATATTCTAATAGAACTGATTATCCATTGGTTCCTCGGAACCAACTCATTCCATTTTTCCCACAATGAAGTTGGAATTAGCCTCTAGCATGTCTATTGAATAGGCAGGATACCCCCCCCCCTTGGAGAAATGTGAGACAAATTTCTTCCTATCATGGATGTATGGGATAACCCCTCATAGACTTAATTTTTTTTGAGGGATATGCTCAATATCATGAAATAAAAGTTAAGAAATGATATTTCTATATGATTGCTCATCTCTTTTAAAGATTGGATCAATATTTTACTTTATCGTAGTAGAGCTTGGTCGACCACTATACACCCTCACTGGTTCCCTTCCCAGAAGGTCCATAATAGTGTTAGTTCATATTTTGAAATCATAGAAGTAGGAGAATACACCACATGGTGTTATTGGGTGAGGCTGTAAATATATATATAATCCTTAGGATTGATGGTTTCATGGAAATATTTTTTAATGAGTGGTTTTTTTTAGTAGGGGATGTGTGTTCATGAATCCAAGTTGGAACTTTGGTAATGGAAGTTTGAGTGGTAGATATTTGGCCTCTTAATATATTCGTATTGACCCTTATAGGCCTCTGGCATCTCTTGAGCCAAATTCAATAGGAAAATATCCCTTATAGACTCAGTGGTCCTTTACAGTTTTTATTTGGATAGATAGAGGATCACCTCCATTGATACAGTTATCACAACACCACCGTAATCCCTGGTGCCTTGTTTCACCTCAGGCAACTATACATCTCTTGATTTGAGTACACACCATTAGGCCCTGATGAGGTTGTTGATCTAGTGAGATGATCTGACCGTTTCTATTTCACTCATTATCTTTCACTAACTGGGCCAATTATTGAAAATGGAGATGACTCTCTTATTGAAAGGACATACAAGTTATCACTTCAATATGGGGTTCTAATCAATTCAGTTTCATTACATTTGGTTCATATCAGTTTGTTTTAGTTCAATTTAGTTCATGTCAGTTGCGGTTATATAGGTTTTAATTCATTATATTTGGTCCAATTTGATACATCATTTGTGGGTTTTTATGGTGCCACTTTATTTAGTTCAACTCATTTTTGGTTTACTCTTCATAATCTTATTTGGTTTGGTTTCCTATGGTTCATCTTAGTTTGTAATGTTTGATGTCATCCTAATTGAGATAGGTCACTGATTATGTATGATTCATTTTGATACAACATGATATGATTTTTTTTAGATATGTTTAGTTTTAATTTATTTTTTCGATATATGATAATTTAATTTATTGTAGATTCATTTAGGAATATTCAATTTTACTCTTTATAGGTTAATAAAATTCAGATTATTTTGATTTTTCCTACTTATATTATGTCTTATTTCATTCAATTTAGTTTGAATGAGTTCATGTTGGTTTCATTTAAATTGGTATGTTTAATCCTAAAGAATGTGTGGCATTGAATCAGTTATTGAGAATCTAGAATGGGTCACCCATACATTATACATCCATGAAACATCAAATAAATAGAACTAAAAAAAGATAAATAACCCAAATGAGATTAATATAATTAACATTAATTCAAAATTAAAAAATTAATCATAAAAATAAGATTCAATGAAAGTAGAATCAAACATACACTAGGCCGTGTTAGACAAATATAATAGCACATACCAAAACAGAATAAAAAAATCAATTATACCCACATATCCATTTTACAATATCATGTTTCTCAGCATATCTCCACTCACCCATCAATAAACAAACATGAGATGATTATACCAAAGAATGAATCTTTAACATATAACATGATATGAGATACAAACACACACAAATAGATATTAAGTATGAAAAGTAGTCTTCTTCATGCAATTAATACCTAATATAGAGTTTTCATAGACACATAAATCACTACTAGCACCAAATTAAATTGTGCCAAACAAAAAGAGAAGAATAAACCAACCTCAAATGGTGGCATATGAACCAAGACTATCCAAACCACTTTGCCTTCAGCATAGGATTCCAAAACATTCCCCAGGCGACCTAAGAGAACCATGATACCCCCTAGAAACAAGGATCAAAGTTAGAATCAGGAAACCTCAAAACCCCTAGTGTTCAATCGAATGAAACCAGGAAACCAGAGAGAGGAAAACTCTAATAAATTGAATAATTAAAGAACATTAATTCTTACCTGGAAGTACCGATCAAGAACACTCAAGAAATTTGGGAGAAATGGTGGAGGAGAGGGAGCTGAGAGAGGGGGGCATCGCGCGGGGTGTTTGGCCATGGGGGGTCTCACGTGCGAATGGAGAGGGGGACAGGGGACGTCATCAGAGGGGGGAATGTCGCTGGAGGAGAGGGAGCTAGGAGCCGAGAGGGCGGGGGGACATCATCGTCGGAGAGGGATCAGAGAGGGGAGGGTTGAACGTTGCCGGAGGATAGGGAGCCGAGAGGGGTTAGGGGTCGGGAGGTGGAGGCGAAGGTCGGGAGGTCAAGGATGTCAAGGTCGGGAAGGGGAGGAGAGGGCCGGGAGGCTGAGGTTGGGGAGGGTTTGCGCGGGGGGTGAAAAATTGAAAGGGATCCCGATAAAAATCAGAAATTGGTAATGTATACAGACGGTTTTAGAAAAACTGTAGGAATAAACAACAATTTCCCAACGGTTCTTATAAACCGTGGGCATGCATGTGTTGGTATAAACCCATTTTCCACTAGTGAGGTGGACTAGTTTGGAAAAACCCGTAAAGGACCACAGAACCACCAGCCTTGACTACAGGGGCCAAACTATCCACGTACAAAGCCCAAACCCCTAAAGTGTCTATGAAAGAGCAACCCCGATCCAAGAATCACCGACCTTTAGAGAATAAGTATGATATTTTAAGGAATCTAGCTTCAGTACCAACAACTCTTTCAATCATGTATGTGTTAAGCCTATCTGCAAGTCTTAGGGAGGCACTTATCTAAGCCTTACTAATACCACCAGAGTTAGAGGCTGAAGTAGCAGCAGTCGAAATCTATCGGATGGAGACCAGTCCCAAAGAATTTCATGTCACCATCTCCTTCACAGAGAGGGATGAATACACCATCATGCAAGGTAACATAAAACACTTATATGTGTCTGGAAAGATAAATGGAATTGATGTCTAGAGGATCTTCATCGACAATAGCTCTGGAGTTAACCTCTTCTCACTGCGAACGCTTCATCAGATGGGCTATGATAAAGACATCTTGACACCGTACACTACAACTCTATTGAGATATGTCAAAAGTGAGTAGAACCCATTGGGATGAATCAAGATTTAAACTCGGCTTGGAGACCTCATGTCAAATTCCAAGCTCCTGGTTATAGCATCACGCCTCTTTATCACATAAACATTCATTACATTTTACAAAACCGAGGATCTTTAAGGTTTAGTGTCTTGGAAACTAGGAACTTTAAACATGAAAACATAAAACATTCTTATAAAACACTTGAAAGGATTCTCCTCATGTTCATCCTAGGATCATTACTGCATCACATAACCTGGAAGCATACATCAAAAGAAAGGGTGAGCAAAAAGCCCAGTAAGGGAAACAAGAGAAACATTTTACATGTGAACTTGATATACTTCAATAAGGTCATGAGAAGAACTTTAAGGCATGAGAAAGAAATAATGAGATACATCATAATAAAAATAAAATTTTTCATAACTTGAAGATGTGTCTACAACATTTAATATAGACAATCATGAACATATCACCAAGGTCCATCCCCAAGGTGTCATTTGAAAATTACCAAGGTTATTCACCAAGATATCGTGAAAATTGTAATCTTTAGTGGTTACATCATTACCCAATGCATTGGAGCGCTATCAGGGTGCACCCTTAAATTTGAATTTATTATCATGTGAGCCAAATATATCATCATCAAACATTTCATAAATAACCCATATATCATAAAATAAATGGGTTTCATTTCATAATCATAACATTTTAAAAACTGATTTAAAGACATGATCTTTACGTCACTTTAAACCCACGGAAGGGAAAGTGGGTCTCATGTATGTAAATCCCAGAATTTAAAATATAACATTTTGATATATATGTGAATACCCTTGTATAAATAAGATCTTTGAGTATTCACTTTATAACATAAAATAATTTTGAGAAAAGAGAGAGGCATTTTGAGACGAAAATTCTGCAGCATAACGGCTATGTTACGAGGTTTTAGAAGACATTAAAAAGAGAGGGAAAATGGGTCAAACATTCATAAATGACCCATAAAATAGTATATGGACAGAATAAGAAGGATACATGATCATGGTAATGAAATTTCAAGGACATACCATTTGAAATGAAAAACATGGAAGGAAGACAAAAATTAGATTTCTCTTATGAAAGTTTGGCAGCCAAACGGCGCCACTTAAAACTTCAAAATACTGAATTGAAGAGATAAAATGGGGTCTCTAATCATATGAAAATAAGAGTCCAGTATGATAGATATAGAGATCATACCCCAACATAACAAAAAGGAACTTGAAAGACTTGACATGAAAGTAGAACTTTGAAAAGAATGAGAAGGGTGAAAGAATCCCCTAAAAAATTCGGCAGCCTAACGACGCCACTTAAAACATCAAAATACTGAATTGAAGAGATCAAATGGGTTCTCTCATCATATGAACATAAGAGTCTAGTATTATAGATATAGATATCATACCCCAACATAACAAAAAGGAACTTGAATGAATTGACATGAAAGTAGAACTTCAAAACGAGAAGGGTGAAGAACCACTTAAAAATTCGGCAGCCTAACGGCGCCACTTAAAACTTAAAAATAATGAATTGAAGAGATCAAATGGGGTCTCTCATCATATTAAAATAAGATTCCAGTATGATAGATATAGAGATCATACCCCAAAATAACAAAAAGGAACTTGAAATAATTGACATGAAAATAGAACTTCAAAACGAGAAGGGTGAAGAACCACTTAAAAATTCGGCAGCCTAACGGCGCCACTTAAAACTTCAAAATACTGAATTGAAGAGATCAAATGGGGTATCTCATCATATGATCATAAAATATAAGTATGATAAATTTATAGATCATACCCCAACATAATAAAAAGGAACTTGAAATACTTTACATGAAAATAGATCTTGAAAAATGAGAAGGGAGAAAGAATCTGTTACAAAAATTTCGGCAGCCTAACAGCGCCACTTAAAACTTCATAAAATGAAATAATGAGAGTAAGAGGGGATCTCTCATTATATGAACATGAAAAGGGCAGTAAGATTAGTATAAAAGAACATCCTCCAACATAAGAATATGGAGCATAAAAGGAATGACATAAAAGAGATTACTTGAAATGAAAAGGAGAGGTCGGATCCCTTACCTTAAAACATAACTCTTAAAACTCAAAGGTTGGGACCTTGAGGGCTTGGGGGAACCATGGGAGGACTCTTTGGGAGGTAATGAGACCAGAAATTCGTTGGGGGAGAGCGGGGAGTCGAATGGATGAGAGGATGGCTTGGTATTTATAGGGAAAGTGAGGGGACAAGGCATTAATGGCAAAGGGACACCTCATTAGTGGTTTTGGAAAAACCATGGGCTTGCCCATGGTATTGGACACTTGGGAAACCTCATACCTTATCTCACTATTCATAATTCTAACATATTGATTACAAACTTAATACATCATTTAATAATGTCATTAAACACCCGTAACTTAAAAACTGTATTTTCACTATTCATCGAAAATTCAACTTTCTCAGAATAATCCCAAAATTTCACCTTAACCAAATATCAACGCTCTGATTACAAATATGAACTCCATTTTATAAAAATAATTTTCTAAATATTTTTAATTTAATTTTTAAATAAAAACACTATTCACCGAAAATTCATTTTTTTCAGAAAAAACCCCAAAAATTACCATAACATAATATCAGTGCTCTGAGTTCAAAAATGAAATCCGTTTTATAAAAATAATTTTCTAAATATTTTTAATTAAATTTTTAAATAAAAAAACACTATTCACCCAAAAAAAACTAATACTTGAATAATAATTTATGAAACCGTTATTTAACCATTTTATTGAATCACATTACTTAAATCAAGGTGCCTAGATTATATTAATACTTTCTTTAAGTGAGATTACTAATCCATTTGGACACATTACTAATCCTAATCATAAAATCACTATTCATAATTTACTATTCATCAAAAATTAAGTTGATCTTATTAGACTCTAAATTTCGTACTGAACATAATTATAGAATACCATTTTTCGAAAATCATTACACATTTTTAATTATTTAAGGTTTACACAACCATTTTTAAAATATCCTTTTTCTAAAATTCATCAAAATATGCATACTATATTTATCCGGTCATTTGAAAATTCATAAACTTCATCATAAGAAGAAATCCCAATTTTTATTTAAAACAAAGGATTACACAAGGTAGTTACGGTCTCCTTACATAGCCCCTTATTACACCAGCATATGACCTAAGTGTAAGGTGTGCTAAGGTGAGAGAATCTGAGGGAGGCTCGGCTAACATCGCACGAGTAGTAATTTCTATTAGTTTGAACTTCTCGCAAAGGCGATTCCGTTCTAGCTTCACACGATGAAATTCAGCTTGGGTTTGGTCTAGAGCAAAGCCCAGTGGTGCTACCTCCTTCCCAAGTTCTGTTAGATGGGCTTCGATCAGTCCAAGAATACTGGGTGAGGTCATCGAATCTTCTTTCAATAAATATTAACCAATATTACTTGTATTTAGAGGCAATAATCAAAACATTTAGTTTCCAGCAGTCATATTGACCAATGTTCATATAACCGTCTAAACCCAACTGTCTCATTTTAATTATACTCATGTTATCAAATAAAAGATTTTTGTTGAGTATAAAAAATAAAATAACACATGAAATTAGGAAACAAGATTTTTTCAAAATTTCGGGTCGTTACACTGGTAGTACGGTAAAGTACGGCCATCAACATCCTTTTAGGGAGGCCTTGGCTACATCAACATGTTGCAATTCCATCATTATATCCTCAGTGCATCAAATATTGCACTAATGGGAAAATGGGACATTGCACGCTGATAAATCCCCATTTGAGTCATGTGAATTGCATTATATAGATGCAACGTACTATGAGTCAGAAGAAAAACATATTTAGGACAATGACATTGATTGGATTACTGTCCCTAATGGATTGGAAATGGATCTTACTGACCCCCTCCAGTGGCTTGGGGAAGAGTATGTATTACCCATCAACCAAGTTGAATGCATAAGTGAAAGTTCGTATACAGACTTAATCATCTGTGTGGTCTCTATTGCGGCCATTAAGTCCAAAGACACGAAAGAGCGGGCTAACTCCCATGATGTCAGGAAAATCCCTATCAAAGATGCTCTTGTTCTATCCATGGTACCTCAAGCTACCCCCACCTCACACCCGAAGTAAAACGACTATTTCTCTCCCAACATTAGATATTTTGTCTCAAAAATCCTCTCTCCATTTGAAGATGAAGAAGAGGAAAAAGATGAAGACGATGAAAAAGAAGAAGAGAAAGAAGACCTGAAAGATTCCCCTCATGCATTCAAAGAAGGTGTCTCCACCACAATCGGTGAACATAGAGAGATAAATCTGGGTAGTAAAGATGACCTGCATCCCACTCTGATCAGTGTGGATATACTTTTCAAGGAGTAGGAGGAATATACCTCCTTCCTAAAGAAGAGTCGAGATGTGTTTTCTTGGAACTACAAAAAAATTCCAAGCCTCAATCCGGATGTTTCCACTCATCATTTGGGCTTACCAGAAGACCATAGGGGATATAAGAAGGTAGCTTGATAGACCCACCTAATGAATGCTACCAAACTAGAGGCTGAATTTGACAAACTAATAAAATCCAACTTCATACGGGAGGTCCAATATCTGATCTGGATAGAAAACATAGTCCCTATAAAAAAGAATAATGGATAGATTATAATTTTTATTGAATTTAGGGACCTTAATCGGTATTTCCCAGAAGACGACTTCCCGGTCCCGATCACATAATTTTTGATCGATGCAGCATCTGAATATGAGGCTCTCCATTTCATGGACAACTATTCTAGATAAAACTAGCTTCAGATGGCCTTATGAGATGAATAATATACCACTTTTAGGGGCCCTTAGGTAGTGTTCTATTATAAAGTTATGCCCTTTGGTCTTAAAAATGTTGGCGCCACATATCATCACGATATGCATCGCATCTTCAAGACCTTCTTGGGAATATTCGCCGAGTGTTATGTTGATGATCTGGTGGCTAAATCACGAAAATTCTTAAACCACCTGGCTAATCTTGAAATTGTCTTCAAAAAGTTACAATAGCACAGTTTAAAGATAAATCCCCTAAAATGCGCCTTTGGTGTTACCCTGGGAAAATTCCTCAGCTTCTTCATACGCCATCGCAGTATCAAAGTCGACCCCAAGAAGGAAAAATTCATCGTTGGAATGTATCCACCTCAAAATCTCACTGAGTTGAGAGGTCTCCAGGGGTAACTCACCAACATTCGGTGCTTCATGGCCAACCTAGCAGGTAAATTTTTACCTTTTACCAAGCTCACGAAGAAAGGAGTTACGAATGAGTGGGATAATGATTGCCAAGAAGCATTAGACAATCTCAAAAGATATCTCCTAATACCAATGGTGTTGATGCTAATAGTTGAGGGGAGACTGCTCATTTTGTACATAACCACCCTGGAACAGTCATTAGGCACCTTCCTCACACAGAAGAATCATGTCAATAGTGAGAACAGCCTCTATTAGCTCAGTCGAACAATGATTTATGCAGAAAATCGGTATTCAAAAATTGAAATGGACTGCCTGGCACTAATATTCAAACTTTAGAAACTCAGGAATTACCTACAACACCATGAGTTCCACCTTGTTTACTACTGAAACCCACTCAAATAAATCATCAACCTCCCCATTCTAAATGGGAACCTATCATGATGGGCAGTCATCCTACAAAATATTGGCATACGGTACATGCCCTAGAATTCCATCAAAGGTCAGGCGTTAACAGACTTCCTAGAAGAGAACCCCTTAGAGGGAAAAACATTGTTGGTTGCCAAAATTCAAAATAAAGAAGTTTTATACATTTAGGAGGATCCCTAAATGTGGGAAATGTACTTATATGGTGCTTCCCGAATCCTGAAAGGGAAAAGGATAGAGGATCCCAAGCTCAACAAAATGGGGCTGGGAATTATACTCATATCCCCCAAAAAGGCCATCTTTCCTTAATCTTTCATGCTTTCAGAAGGGTGTAAAAATAATGAAGTAAAATATCAGGGCCCCATTCTAGTCCTAGAACTAGCACTTCAGATGCAATCCAAACACCTAAAAATAAAGGGTAATTCGGAGTTAGTTATCAAACAAGTCAGTGGTGACTATACCATCAACAAATAATTATTGTTCCCTTTGATGAACCATGTTCGAGAAATAATGGAAGAATTACCATCAGAACCAACATAGACTTATGTCCCCCGGTCAAAAAATTCCCAATCCTATGATTTGGAAAATGAACCCACATACTTGGCTAATCCAGACCGAGATTAAATGGTTATTAGTATTTCCCACCACCGGATGGTCTTGCCATTTATCCAGATAAATATGGTGGAAATTAATGAAATTAGTCATGTTTCTGAGCCTTATAGTCACATCACCAGCTAGATAAAGCCCATTGAGAATTACCTTCAAAAGGGGGAACTCCCACCATATGGGGCTGGAAGGGAGTAGGTCCGAAGATGGGCAGTCAATTTTTCCTTGTACAATGGGGTAAACCAAGAAAAGTTTATCTACAAATGAGGCATTGAAAAATTTCTTCTCATGTGTATTGATGGAGAAGGGATTGTTTTCTTCATGAAAGAAGTGCACACTGGAGCTTGTGGAGGGCACCAATCAGAAATCAAGATCACTCACCAAATCCTAAGGCTTGTGTATTACTAGACCAGTATGATACAGGATTGTGCCATATTCACAAATAAGTTCCATTCCTACCAAGTTCATGCCAATTTCATACACCGAATCCCATATTTACTTCATATAGCTAAGAACTTTTGGCCATTCTCCACCTAGGGGATGGATGTTGTGGGACCATATCTTCTCACCACAGCCAGACAATTCAAGTTAATACTCACAGCGACCGACTTCTTTTCCAAATGGGCCAAATCCATACCCCTTAAAGGAGTCATGGTGAAAATATCATTAGCTTTTTGAAGACCAACATCATTACCATATTTGGTTTCCCTCATACAATACTAATGAACAATGGTACCAACATCTGCTCTGCTGAGTTGGATAAGCTATACCAGGAGTATAGAATCAAAGCCAACCGGTTGTCCCGCTATACCACGATGAACAACAGGAAGATAGAAGATTTCAACAAGACCCTGTCCAACATACTCCAAAAGATGGTTGATGAGGATAGAAACCCATGGATAGAAAATTTCCTCCATACTTTGTGGGCTTACCGGACCTCGACCCGCACCGCCACCCAAGCAACACCGTACTCACTAGTATACAGGGTGGAGGTGGTACTTCCTATAGAAATCTAAGTTCCATATATTAATGTGGCCATTTGTGATAAATTTTCCATGGATGAGAAATCCCTGAGATGGTTTGATGAGTTAGAGCAGCTGGATGAAAAAAGGCTGCACACTTTACACCATTTTGAAATCTACTAAAACCAGATTTCACGAGCCTTCAACAGAAAGGTTTTCCTTCAATATTCCCTAAAATAAGAAATGGTGTTAGTTATTATAACCCTTATGATACTTGGGAAGAATCCCCAAAATCTTAAACCAAAGTTTGAAGGACCATATTCCATACATAGGGTCTATTCCAATGGAGAATACACCCTAATATTGGTGGATGGACAGCTCATCACGGCTCCCACAAATGAGAAGTTCCTGAAGAAGTACTTCATGTGATGGAAATGCCCATGTCATGGTCCAAACACTAAGGCCTTAAACTATGAGTAACAATAATTCCATACCATGGTCTAAACTCTAAGACCTTAAACTATGATTAATAATAACTCCATTCCATGGTCCAAACTCTATGACCCTAAACTATGATTTGTTGTCCAAACCAACATGATGAAAAAATGAATGGTATTATTCCATGGTCCATACTCTATGACCCTAAAATGTGAGTCATTATCCTTTCAACATAATGTTAAACTATAAGAAACTCTTCCCTAAAAAATGACATTAAATTGTTACTCATGTCCCCGTTGTAAGATGTTAAACTACATGGCACAAAATGTCCTAATCGCATGACAATAAACTTCAGGATCTCTCATAGAAATATGTATGGATTGATTTCTTCCCTCATAGGATATATAGAGATGCCTTGATCCTTGATCTTGGACCAGACCCTACAAAAAAAGGCCTCCATCATTCCCTCTATCTACCTGTATTTGTAAGGGAAACCCTTATCACTTCTTATTTCTCACATCGAGTATAACTCACCTGAGATTTGGATTAGTGGTAGGGATTCTCTTGAAAAATCAAAGTATATATTAACATGGTAGACTTGGAAACTATGATAGAGAGAACAAAAATTCCCTCACACATTCTCACCCCCATGACCGAGCCAAATCGGTATAGGGAATTTTCATAACTACGTATGGATTGATTCCTTCCCTTGTAGGATACGTAGTGATGCCCAAATTTGGCATCCTAGACCAACCATCATCAAAAAAAATATACCCTCACATTTCCTTACACATGTACCGATCCAAATCGGAACAAGGAACAATCATAACTACAGATGGATTCATTTCCTACCTATGTGAGATACGTAGTGACACCCGGATTTGGCATCCCGACCCAGCCACCATCAAATAAAAAAAATTCCCCTTTTCATGTGTATAGGTCAAACTTTTACAGGGAGTCCATGAAAGGTCCTAATCGCATGACAATAAACTAAAAAATTCTTCAAGAGTTATGTGTGGCCCAGTTCTCAGTTTCAAGAGATCCCGCACATGCCCCCCCACTCATGAGAAGTAAAAAATAGCATGCTTCCCCTATAAATATGAGTCAAATATATGTGGAAGCTCCAATAGTTCATAGTTAATCATGGTCTGGGTATTATTTACATTCCCAAGAAAATATTTCCCATTTTTCAAACTCCATATTCTGGGAAAAATTAGATCCCCATAATCATTCAAGGCCATCTGAGACAGAAGGCCAGTGTCATGCGGACAATTTTGCTTGACTATGCACATCATGCCCCGGTGGCTCTACATATGTTTCCCAAAAAAATGGCATCAGTCAAAAAAAAATTCATCCATAAGATATTCTTATCCCATATCAGTATGCCCAATGTATTTCAAGCCCCATGTCATTCCTCCGGATTCAAGTTTCCCGGGGGACTATGGTTTACACCTTCTATCATCACTCACTTTTAAGGAACGTTGGAACATACTGATTGTGATTAACTCAAAACTATTAAAGATGTTTATGATAGAATAATCATCCTCATTATATAACTCTAAACTACACAGCATCATGTCCTCACTACATGAAATTAAATTGAAAGGCTCAAATCATACTTGTTGTATGGTGTTAAACTATATAGCAATGGTTTAATCCAAAAGTTCCCTCTCATGTTTTTTTTTCTTAGGAAATGACCTGAAATCCTCAAAATAATGTGTTTCTAACAATGATCATAGATCACATGAGCTTAGGGATCTTAGAGATAGATCCACCATTTCATTAGGGAAAAATAGTCTAGGAATTTGGTCCTAGCAACACGACCCTAAAAGGCATGTCACGATTCCATTCCCTAAGAGGAACCCCGCATCCTGGCCATACAATGTTAAATGACCAGGTACCCCAAAGATGGAACGACTGTCTCACCCTACATACGAGTCAGATCTACATAAAGGACACTAGATTCCATGAGTAAATCGTAGCCCAAATGTCCCCAATATGTCCAGATACACTCATGTCATACCCCAAACTCGGTGCTCTGAGTGATATTGAAGATACATAACCCTTCATGGCTATCTAACATGGAAGGCCAGTGTCTTGTGGAAACCTTTGTTTTACTATACACATCATGCCCCAGTGTCTCTTTATATGTTTCGCACAAAAACAGGCATCAATCAAAGGCAAATTCATCCCTAAGAGAGTCATCTCCTATCTCAGTATGCCCAATGGATTCCAAGACTCATTCCATCCCACCTAATTCAAGGCCCCTCAAAGTCATGATTTACACCCTCCTCCCTACAAATATCCTGGATATATCAAAACTTGTGGGCCTGATTCATCTCTGGTCCCTTTTGAGGTTTCAAAAGATACCCCATCCATATGCATGAAGTTGATCTTCATACAAAATAAGAAATCACCCACTCATTTATAGTAGAAGTTCAGCTAAAATTCCCCTTTTGTGTTTAGATTCACCCCTTATCGAAGGACACATACCGTATTCAGAAAATTCCCAATCTCCATAATCCTTCATATCCATTGGAAACGGAAGTCCAGTGTCCTGCGGACACCTTTATTTGACTATGCACATCATGCCCTAGTGGATCTCCATATGTTTCCCACAAAAAATGGATGTCAATCAAAGGAAAATTCGTCCCTAGGAGTGTACTTTCTAGATTCTATTTTCTCAAATGAAATTCATGTCCTATCACACAACCCGGATTTGGAAAACTTATAGATAATGTCTTACATACCTTCTTCCTTAAAAATGCCTCTAACATAAAAGGGATTTCTAGCTGAACTAACCATCCACCATGTCTTCCTCATACAAGTAATAATCGTGTAGTAACAGTTTCCTTCTCAAAGCTGATATGAATGTCCCTAATATTTTCAGACACCACTACTCAGGCTAGCCACCCACTATGGATCCCAACATCAAAATAAATTCAAAGTGTTGTAATTCCTACCAAGGCCATCAGAAATGGAAGGCCAGTGTCCTGCAGACACCTTTGATTGACTATGCGCATCATTCCCCAGTGTCTCTGCATATGTCACCTATAGAATAGCCATTAATCAAAGGAAATTTTGTCCTCAAGAGAGTCATATCCTACCTTATTATGCCTAAAACGTCTCCTAAGACTTATTCATGTCAAAAACTCACAATTTTAGAGTCATGAAAAATATGTAATCCATGTCTGAAGGATATTAGAACATTCACAACTAACGATCCTGGATTACAGCCCGACCCCATTAAGTTTGGTCAAAGTTGTTTGACCAAAAACATCAGTAATACGTTTGATTGGTTGGACTATGAACTACCTGAAAAGAAAAGGACACCATAATTTCTAGAGGGAAAATCCGAAGAAGGCATCTCGGGGTAAATATCAAGTATTGGTTTGTTAAAAAATGTTAAGCCATAAAATAAGATGTAAAGCTTGTTAGGTTGAAAACATGAAAAGGGAGGCCTAATCAAAATTCATGTTATTCCCTCTTATCCTGTTCCAAGAAGAATTAGGAAAAAAAATTGGGTAATAATAAAAAAGACATAAAATTTCATGAGGTTTTCCATAAAAACTCATCAATAGTCAAACTATGCTTGTTGATTCCCTTCACTCATGAAAACATTAGATCATTATCATACCATTCAAGTCGAGATCGCTTATACATCGGAATAGTATCCTTTTCATTCCAAATAGACCCCATTCTGATGGGGGAATATGTAGGCTCCTAAAAATTTAGCAAAGGGAATGAAAATAGTCCCAAAAGTTTGGTAAAGAAGATGGATGCATGTTTCATTGAAAAATTGTGGAGAAAAGTTCCGAAATCAAATTTTGCAAATGGATTTGGCCTGACCTCATACCGACTACAAGGAATGGTTCGTATAAGGCATAAAACGCGAACCACTGGTTTGCAGAAGGTCAATGACGTACTGGCCCATGAGGAATTTTCCATCGAATAAAGCTTTTCACGGTGAATTTCCACTCACGAAATGAAGCAGCAGTGAACTATTTTCACTGGCTAGAATTTGATAGATGTACACGCTGCACACTATCCCCATGAATGACGTGGTTCTCAGATGAGGAGAAGTTGATGGCATACCACACCTCTAAAACCCTGGTCAATTGAGTCTTTCATGGATCAATAAATCTCTTCATGGGATTCCACAAATGCTGTCTCAATCCTATAGATATGATTTTCCTTAATGCTATATAAAAGGAGAACAAAGAAGGAAGGAAAAAAATAGGGGGAAATAGATCTTGGATGGGAGAAAAGTGGATGAAGAATGTAGAGGGTGTGGGAGAAATTTTTCCTACACCCAAAGAAGTTCATGGGACTCCATCCAGCATTTGAAATAGTTCTAGGAATTCATCTTGCGAACCATGTTCAGAAAGAAGCTCGCAAAATTCTTCCCTGAAAACTATATTTGGAAGACCCTCTACAACCAACCAGAAAACATATAAAAAAATATAATAAAAATGGTTCATGTTTTCCCATAAGAAGAAGATAGTACACTGACTCCCATATGTGGAACCCAGTACGCAGACGGTCCTTGGAGGCTAGCTCTTTCACGTACCATTCTTGGAGGAAAAATCTTCCATGTACCATCCTTGGAAGCCAACTCTTCTATGTATCATCCTATGTGGGCCACTCCAACACGAACAACCTTCTGTAGAAAATAGGTCATGGCCACCGGTCTATACCACGAGGGATTCTCCCCCACACCCCTGCTCAAAATCAATGATGGGTTACAGTTTCAGCCCTCTAAGTCGACAACATTTTCAACTGTGCCCATATGTCGTCTAAACATCCATCCCTTAAATACCTTGAGAATAGACATTCCTCATGAACCTCTTGAAAGCTCTATCACCTACCTCCTATGAAAAGTTATCCCAGAACTCCCTGGATAATCATAGCCTCAATTTTTCTTAAATTATTGAGCACATCTTTTCCATCCATCAAACTTTGTGTCTCTGGTGATTCCGGATCCTCATAAACTTCCATGGCCATCATAAGTGGAAGGCCAGTGTCCTACGGACACCTTTGTCTGACTATGCACATCATTCCACGGTGGCTCTGTATATGTTTCCTACAAAACGACCATCAACCAAAGGAAAATTTGTCCTCAGAAGATTCCTTTCCTACCTCTGTACACCTCAATGGATTCCATTCCCCATATCATTTCTCCTGATGTGTTAATCCCTAAAGTCATAGTTTACACTTTCCTTCCCTCTCATGTTTGAGGCATATAAGAACATCCTAGCCTGATTATCCTCCAGCTAATCATAGTTCATGCCCTGCATGGTCCAAACTCTATGACCTTAAACTATGAGTTATCATCCTAACCACATGAAATTAAACTGTACGGTATTAGTACATCAAACATGACGTTAAACTTTAATGCCATTTTACAAGATATATGACTCTAAACTATAGTATACTGGGCGATTTTGGATCTTCATAAACATCCCCAACCATCAAATATGGAAGACCAGTGTCCTAAGGAAACCTCTTCTTGACTATGCACATCATTCCCCAGTAGATCTGCATATATTTCCCACAAAAATGGCCTGTCAACAAGAGGAAAATTTGTCCTCAGGAGAGTCCTTTCCTACCTTTGTACACCTAAATGGATTCCATGACTCATATCATTTATTCTGATCTGGGATCTTTCATAATCATTGTTTACACATTCTATCGTCTCATGTTTGAGGCACGTCAGAATATCCCATCATAATTTTCCTCCAGTTAATCATGGTTTATATAACAAGTGGTCCTTGGTGCATGACCCTAAAATGAAAGACCCCAAATAGTATTATCCATGTGACGTTAAAATGTGATGCCATTGTCTAAGCTATATGACTTTAAACTGTATTATACCTCATATGATGTTTTGGGGCCCTACCACTGAGGTAAGTCCCCAATCTTCTGAGGCCGGGATGCATGACCTTTAATGTCATTTTACATTGAATGGCTCATAGCTCCACACCCTCTCCCACCATTTCCCCAACCTCTTCCACTGTAGGATCTCCCTCTCCCACTAACAAGAAAGGAATCATGTGGTTGTTTGGATCTCTTGAATCCTCTTGTTTCTCACAATGAGCATGACTCACGTGGGCTTAGAGGTTTCTAATGATTCCAACATCCACATGATTGTAAACTATGAGAACAATGATTCCTGATCAAACCAGTATATGTAGGATGCCTACCTGAAGGTCCAAGCTCCACAAGGTTCCCATCCAAAAGGGTCCACCCAACCATGCCCCCTCAAATGGGTAACTTCCATTCGTAAGCCCCACCCATTCTAAACTACGAGAACTCTGGTTCTTGATCAAACCAAGATATATAGGATTCCTAATAGAAGGCCCGAGCTCAATAGGGTACCCATCCAAAAGGGTCCACCCGACCATACCCCCTCAAATGGGAAGCTTCCATGCATAATCCCCAACCATTCTGAACTATGAGAACTTTGATTCTAGATCAAACCAAGATATGTAGGACGCCTACTAGAAGTCTCGAGCTCAACATTGTGCCCATAAAAATGGGTCAACCCAACCATATCTCCTCAAATGGGCATCTTCCATGAGTAAGCCCCAGTCAATCCGAAGTATGTGGGTTCTGATTCCTCTCCCCAGGATACATAAGAAACCCATCTTATGTGTCCAATCCCAAAATCAAATCACCTTCCACCCCCCATGGATGACAATAAACTCCAAATCTCATTATAATATAGATCAAGTATGCAGTACCTCCATAGCATCAAATATATACATGCCTAAGACGATCTTGAAAATCAAGGGTAGCCCATGGACACACTCTTTGAGAATGAACCAAGGATTCAAAAACATATGAACACGACTTAAATATATAAGAGAGTCCCAAAATAGATGATAATCCTCTCCTGAAAGGGCTTGGTGAGCCTGACTTCCCATCCTCTCGACCGATGGAGTCCTCAAGTGTCATTGGATGAATCATCAATCAACGAGCACCTTCCTTTGGAAATAAGGTCCATGAATCATGGATACCAAGGCCGTCGGGCATTCCTGGCTCCATGAATAAACCCGTTAAGGACCATCCAAGGAATTTATATCCAAGGAGGACTGATTGCACAAGTACTTGACCCCACACAATTAACTGTTGGAACCTACTAACTATGGAATCTCCTTCACAATGTGAATGGGGTGAATTCTCTGGTCCCTATGAGGTTAATCCAACCTTATTTAAAGGATAATGACACAGAATGGGTCAAAACAAAAGAAATAGAGAATTTAATAGGAAACTGTCTCCATAAAAAGTGATGGTTGATGGTCCCCATCGGACCATTTCACCATCACCTGAAGCGCGACACCTCATAGGTGAAACATAGTATAAGGATTATTTCTACTGTCAGCTATAAGTTTCTATATGGCTTATATACTATCCACCTCTACATATTATCCCTGAGATACAAATAAATATTTTATTTAGTATTTTAATATTTTTTTCTAGTTAAAGTGTTTGGAATTTAGAATGATAGTCTTCACAATTTACACTTGGGAACCCAAATGGATCCATTGCGCCATCACCATGAAATGTTTTGGGATGATTCTAGTGGAATTTCCTTCATCAAGAGAAGATGAATGGATATATTTTAATGAATGAATCATGGTTGAATGGGAGTTTATCAAAAGGAACCTTAGAAGTAAAATTCATCAGAAATGTTCTAGGTAGAAGCAGTCTAGAAGATAGAGCACAGTGGAGTCAAAGTACTGGAAGGGGTAGCTTTTGGATGATCTTGGAGGCAATCAATTGTAATCCAATGGAATGTAGTGAATTGGAAGGAAAAATAATATTCTAGATATTAAATGTAATTTTTTGAGGTTTTTTGATTTGTTTTTGTGTGGAATTAATTTTAAATAATAATAAACTGAAGATAATGTTCTATAATCACTCCTTGTATACTTGGGGAATGAAACATTATGAATAATTAGAAGTTAAGAAGGTGACTTGAACTATTCAATGGGTTTTGGAAGTTGAGGTGATGTTTTATATAGGAAGTAAAAAGTATCTCACATAAATGGAAGGTATTACATGACAATCAAATGGAAGTGCTAACTGAATGACTAGTTAGGACCACTATAAGAAGACCATTAGTACACTTTTTTAATATATGATTGATGAGAACTGGTAGGTACTGAAAAAGGATGAGGTGGATCCCCTTTCAAGGAATCTTAACTAGGTGAACCCAAGTGCCTGAGACACCAAATCTATAAGTGGAGGTATAGGATTTGGAAGGAGGATAACCAAAATGGCAGTATTGAAAGATACAACTGGTGTAGTCTTTGGAGTGACTTCTTCTGGTAGTTTGAGTTGGGTGATCTAAAGGTGTAATTTTCCTTATTACCTGAATATTTCCTTGAATTAAAATAAATTGTCATTCTAATTTAGATATAGGATTAAAATCTAAACCATATAATTTTTATTGTGCATTGTGCTTGTTTTAGTACTTGTATGATTTTGTTGTTTTCGTGTTCTTGTTCATTGCTCAGGAGGACTGGAACTAGATCGGAAGGATGGTCACAGTGTGGTGAATTGGCTGCCTAGAATTTCCAATTATAGAATCTGAATTTAAAAGGGGATATTATAGAATATTTTCCAACATTTTATGTTATGATAATTGTTCAACCTCTAATGGATTGATTATAAGTAATCCTTGGTTATCTCCATCAAGTGATATCAAAGATTTAGTTTCAAGGTTCCGTTCAGGTGGTTTATCTACTACTTAAAGGATGTCACCAAAATATGGTGGTGGTACCAGTGGGGTATGGGATATCAAAAATCCAATTATTTGAAATTTTCTTGAGGTGTGTTATATTCATTAGGTGGAATTACAGATCTTGGAGAAATACTTCTAGAAATTATGATGAATCTTGTATGATGTCTAGATTTAGGGGGAGTTTTATTTATATAAGTTGGTGTTGAAATGGGATAGGAAGTGTCATGATGTTCTGATGGTGGTGGTTACAGATCATTAATAATTTTTTTGTTTCTACTCCTTGAGGGTTTTTAGTTTCATTTTATTGTGAGTTTTTCAAAAGTACAAAGAAAAATATAGTCCAAAAAACAAATCCCATGGATTTTTTTGGATGATGGAGTTAGGTTATAAATGAATTAGATTCCCAAAATGGTAAGTTAGATAAAGTCATCTGTTATCAATTCAAGTCTATGGGTTTTGGTTTATGCCCCTATTTTACATGGTTTTGTGGATGGAAAAGTAGATTGCATTAGGAATACCGGTGATCATAAGATCAGTTCTTATAAGGTTCAAATTCTGTAGGTTCTCATAACCTACAGCTAAAATAGTTAACTTAAATGTTGGCATGTGTTCACCTGAAACCATCTCAAAAGATGATATGGAGTGACATGGTTCTGGTGTTTAATAGAAGATGATCAGTGAACTAAGATGATTGTGTTGGTCATGAGATTAATTTTGGTATAATCATGGTTATAAAAATGTGTGGATAGGGTTTTAATATCTAGAAGTATAATTTTGGAAGTATTGGCATGATGGGAATCCGATGGCTAGAAAATGGAATCTGATGAATGGTTTTCATGAGCACACTGGAGTGAGAGAGGAGTACAAAATTTAAATTCTTATTCAAGTAAAGTTTTTTATAGATTCATTGTAAGTGGGTGAAATATTTGGTGGTAGTGTCTAGTGTTTAAGATTCAAAAGGATATTTCAATGGGAACAAGAATCACATCAATTTTCGATGGTGTTTCTATCATATAAATTCATTGTAATCCAAATTGTCTTCAATCATAAAAACCATGATGTAAGTGGATTATAAGTTGACTTGGAAGATGAGAATATATAATCATGGATGAATGGATATAAGACTATTATTTTTCTCATTTACAAATTCTTCAAGGTGTGTCAGCTTTGGTTCATGCTGAATCAAGAGAAGGATTACCCCAATTACAATTGTACATTTCTTTTCATAGACTTATATCTTTTTGTAAATGATATTTTGGAGGATTGGAAGAGTTTTTTGAAGGATCTCTAGAAGGAGATAGACTCTTGAAGGAGTCGGGTCCAATAATTTTAGTTGGATAAAATGACTACATTAACCTTAGTTTCATTGAAGGATGTTCTAGTGGGAGTTCTTCATACCAATGAAATCAGACATTTTAGAATGTGGAGTTTTGAATAGAGGTTAATTTTAATGATGTCACTAAAGTTCTATATACTAGAATTAGTTATTAGATAGTGAATAATCTCTATGATAAGGTGTTTTTGAGTACATGGAAGTTTGATAGAATGAATCCCAATATTGGTCAGAAGAAAGTTTTTTTGGGGTGGGATAAAGAGAAAAATATTAGTTTTCAATTAATTTGATTTTTTATCTTCGATGGTTCATGTGTTGTGGGACTGTGTGGGTTTAAACCTAAAATATTTTTTTATAAAAACATATTTATTTATTTTATAATATAATATAATTTTATTTTTTAATAATAAATCTTAGATAGGAAAATTATATAGTGAGGGCCTAATGAGACCCAAAAACACCCAACCGGCTAACCCGTGTGGGTTACAAGTTTCACAGGACAAATTAAATGTGATCTGAATTTTTTCTAACCTAAATATTTGAAACCATAACCTACCAGAGCTAACATAATAATGGATCGACCTAGGGTATTTTATTTCTTTTGACAGGTATACAGGTCATACTGAATTTCGAGTGAGAATTGTGTTATGAGTTTTTAATTATTTATTTGGAGAAACTATCTATAGGTGTGTTTCCCTTAATGCCCAAAGAGTAGTTTCCAGCCTATGGGAATCAAGAACATCATTAGGGAATTTTCATGGGGTGACTCAGTTTCTAGATCGGGGTAACCCTTGATGGTTCATGGAACTTCCAATATGGTACCTCAAAGAGTATTAGGAAGCATCCTTAGATGACCTTGGAATCCCATACCCACTCAGAGATAAAATTTACTAGAAAAGGTCAACCACAATTTTGATGATCTAGTCATAGGGGTCGATGTAGAATTCAATCCTAACTATCTCTAGTTTCATCTTCTAGGAAGGGATTAATGTTGATGACTAGGGCCATTAATGACCAGTCCATTTTTGTGGGCAATATATATAGATCCACTAGGGAATGATGTGCATAGTCAAGAAGAGGTTTCCTCAGGACACTGGTCTTCTATATCTGATGGTTGGGGATGTTTATGAAGATCCAAAATCACCCATTATAATATAGTTTAGAGTCATATATCTTGTACAATGGAATTGCAGTTTAACGTCATGTTTCATGGACTAATACCATACAGTTTAACGTCATGTGATCAGGATGATAACTCATAGTTTAAGGTCATAGAGTTTGGACCATACAGGGAAGAAAATATGATTAACTAGAAGATAATCAGGCTAGGATGTTCTTATATACCTCAAACATGAGAGGGAAGGAAAGTGTAAACTGTGACTCTAGGGATTAACGCATCAGGAGAAATGATATGGGGAATAGAGTCCATTGAGGCGTACAAAGGTAGGAAAGGAATATTCTGAGGATATATTTGCCTTTGGTTGATGGTCGTTTTGTAGGAAACATATGTAGAGCCACCATGGAAAGTTTCATGGATGGAAAGGATGTGTTCCGGAATTTAAGAAACATTTTGGCTATGATTGTCCAGGGAGTTCTGGGATAACTTTTCATATGAGGTAGGTGATAGGGATTTCGAGAGGTGCATAAGGAATGTCTCTTGTCAAGGTATTTAAGGGATGGATGTTTAGATGACATATGGGCACAGTTGAAAATGTTGTCAGCTTAGAGGGATGAGACTGCAACCCAGCACTGATCTCGATCAGGGGTGTGGGGGATAATTCCTCGTGGTATAGACTGGTGGGCATGAACTATTTTCAACATAAGGGTGTTCGTGTAGGATCGGGCCACATAGGATGATACATAGAAGAGTTGTCTTCCAAGGATGGTACATGGATGATTTTTCCTCCAAGGATGGTATGTGAAAGAGCAAGCCTCCAAGGACCATCTGCGTACTGGGTTCCATATATGTGAGTCAGTGTATTTTCTTCCTCTTATGGGAAAACATGAACCATTTTTATTATATTTTTTTATATGTTTTCTATTTAGTTGTAGAGGGTCTTCCAAATACAGTTTTTTGGGAAGAATTTTGTGAGCTCCTTTCTGCACATGGTTTGCAGGATGAATTCCTAGAACTATTTCTGATGCGGGATGGAGTCCCATGAACTTCTTTGGGTGTAGGAAAACTTTCTCCCACACCCTCTACATTCTTCGTCAACTTTTCTCCCATCCTAGATCTATTTCTCCCTATTTTTTTCCTTCCTTCTTTGTGATCATTTTATATAGCATTAAGGAAAATCATATCTATGGGATTGAGACACCATTTTTGGAATCCCATGAAGAGATTTATTGATCCATGAAAGACTTAACAAGGATAAGTCTAGAGACTTCACTTCTATAACTCGTATTCTTTGTGGACTAGGCCAGACCGCTCACTAAAATCTACAACCTACATAACCACCTAGTGGGCCAACCCATCCCGCCCATTTAACACCTCCAATAAACCATATATAAGTTCTAATTTAATTCAAAATAAAAAAATGTGATAAACCAAGTGATACATAACCAAAAATAAGCATACATATCACATTTATAAAAAAAATAAATAAGATCATAATAAAAACAAAAAAGGCCAAATTGGAAAACATATACATAGTTAAAGAAAAATACATGATTATAAGAAACTAAATAAAATTATTCACATAACCATAATGGTAATATCTAACCTCCCAAAAATATTCATCCCAGGAGTGAACTGAACCAAGATTTCCACACAAAGGATCTTCTTACAAACTTGAATCTAAACCTAAAATATATATACATAAGCATAAATCCAAATAGATAACCTCCCCACACACCATGAATGATATTTAAAAGTAAAACTCGTTCATAAAAATTTGAAAAAGATAACTATAAAGATAATATTTACACTTTATTTAAAAATCAATCACATGGAATCATCATTTTAATTAATTTTTACCAAAACTAATAGTTTTAGCTTTTTAAAAAAATATTTACTTGAAACATTTTAAGAGTCAAAGGAAATAAAAATAAAGAAATTTTTTTTGAATACAATATTAAAATACTCAATTTTTAGAGATAAATGAGGAAAACCTTCTTTATGAAATGAATCATTTTAAAGAAAGTATAAAAATGCCTTCAAACAAAGGGACATTTATAGTTTAACTTAAATCCCTTTATTTTTCAATTCAATATCAGGAAACTTTTCATAAATTAATTTCTAAAATTTTAATATGGATAAAACCTAGGGACATGAAGTGTGCAAGAATAATGGATATTCAGTAATAATAGCATCTCAAATGTGGAGAGTAAAAGATTAAAAGTAAACAATAATAGAAAAAAACTCAATAAAGGGAATACATCCATCAGTAATAATACTTGAAGATAAAAGGAAATAAATAAAAATAAAAAAAATCATGGGAGTGGCCCTAAGGAACTAAGGTTGACAAATCATAAGCCCTCGTACCATCTTAATGATTGATCTAATTAGCACCAACTACACGCAAGCCTCTATGGAGAGTAATATCAATTCCTAGAGAATAAGTGTCACCCAAAGAAGTGTAACCATATACATATTATAGAAATTTTTAGTTATTATAGTAGTTTGGTCAAAGGATAAGTATATAGAAACATGACTAGAAGTAATTTTCCAGGAATTCAATAAATAATTTATCAGGTTCCCATGACCAACTAAATGGAGATGAGTCCATAAGTCATGTGTTAACAAAATAAAACATCAATGAAATGTAAAAACATCCCTCACCTCTTCTCTAAGACTCCCTTTACCAAAAAACCCTCATTGTAAAAATGAATCTCATTCGGTAAATTCTTTAAGCTCAAACATCATAACAAGTGCAGGATAAATCCATATTATTTTCATAAAGTGAAAATTGTTCCTTTGATACCTCTTTGAGAAATTAAAACCATGAGATTATATTATTATTTTCCAAAAAGGACTTAATTATTTAATTTGAGTCTTAAAATATGAAAGTCACCTTTTAGAACCAAATTTAGTTTAATAATTGAAAACAAAACTTTTAATCCATAATTAAAACATAAATCCATGATAAACATAGTTAATAAACTTAATAATAAACCCAAAAAATCATTTAAAATATCACTACACATCATGAGAATCAAAATGAAATAACCACCATAAACTGACTTCTAAGGAACACTGCATCAACAATCCAAGAACCTTTGAAAGTACCCATTCAATTCGAAAACTAACATGAATTATTAATTTAATAATTATAGAAAACATTTCAAAGTCACTGGTTATATTTATCATCATTTTTAAATGTTATATTTATCAATAAATTCATTGATCTATTTTATCAAACACCTTGATAGTTTTAAAAATCATTTTCCAAATATACATGGCCTAACACCATTAAAATTTCATTTGAAAGAATTGAAAGTAACTGAAACTGAGAAATATAATTTCATGTTCTACAACCTTTAATAAATTTAAACCATATCTTAAAATAAATTAGGAATTAAATCAAGGTATTTCAGATTAAAAAAAATTTCATGGTGTAACCTACCCTAAATGGGTGAAAATCACAAGAAAACTTTGAATATAGAAAGAGAAATACCCAAATAACAATATGTTCACATTAAATACAAAGAATCATAATCGTCTATAAAAACCCAGACCCTTGCATGGATATAAGGGATCCTTCTTGGCATCCAAGAGACCCGGGTTCAAAACCGGGTGGAGTTGAATTTAAGGGTACTATAGAAGTATTGTAGCAGTACTGTAGCAGTACTGTAGCAGTTAATGTTCGGTATTGTAGCAGCCAGAAATATTCACCCTATTTGGGCCTTTGGGCCACTGGTTTGGGCCAACGAGTCCCAAGGGCCTTCAGGTCATCAAAGGCTTTCGGGCCACAAGGATTTCAGGCTAAAGAGACCATAGAGTAGCCCGGTTCACACAGAACAGGCCCTAGATGAGGATCAAAGTAGCAAGAGTAGCAGTCACCAGAAGTAGAGCTAATCAGATTAGAAGAATGAGAGGGTATGGTAGCCACCATAAGGACCAGGCACTGTGAAACTTTGTACGGGGAAATGCTATCAAATCAGTAATGCAAGGTGGGGATCTAGGTGATCAATGATGCAAAAGTTGGGGAGAGGTAGTTCTAGTGGGTTAGGCTTACAGGTCTTGTAATGGGCATGGTATGCCTCTGGGCCTTTAGGTCATGTATTGCGGGTCAGTCGGGCCTTGTTCCTTAGGCCTACAGGTCATATACGGGTTCCCCTTCAACCCTTAAAAGGGGGATTATCCATAATAAAATAAAAAATAAGTCCTTTGGTCCATTCAGGAGAAAAGAATAATGGTAAAAATATAAGGGATGAAGAATTGAGGGTCATTCCTTGGGGTCCTCATAAACATGATTTAAATAAATTGTGAGAAATGGGGATCAAAGGGGTTAAAATTATGGGAGGTTAGATTAAGAATTTCAAGTTTTTTAAATCCTATGCATGTTTCATTGTTTGACTTCACGGTTTACCAAACTCTGTGACAACTATGTGATCTTCATCAGACATGCCTGAGAGAGGTATCATGGTTTGTCTGTATAATTTTTCAAATTATATGCCATCTCTGTGAATATTTTTGTTAAAAACTGTAGACCCTTTCACACGGTTTTCACTTATTATGTGTTAATCGTGTGATGAACAAATTTCTTAAACTTTCTAAATATTTTAAAAAGGAAAATATCTAAAAATGAAGAATAAGATTAAAGAACAATAATTGAAATTTTTAATGGGTAAAAGTGAGGTTTCTATGTGACAATACACCCCAACATAACACTTTTTAACCCCATAATGTAACACACCAAGCTTTTATGGTATATATCTTTTTAAATTTAATCCCTTTGATAGCTTATATTGCACGCAACACCGGAATTAAATGAAACATGATATACTATTAAATATTATTATTTTAACCTAGTTGTTCAGTTGGTAGTTATGAATAGTATTAACTAACTTATGAAAATATATGGTTGAATTAATTGGTTATAACTTGATTAGAAAGTAATATAGAAACCAACTGAATATATAGGAAATGTTTCTTTGAAGAACTGTTTTTATGCTCATGAATTTATTTCATTCTAATAAATTAAATTAAATAATAATAGTGAATTTTATCAATTAAATATATATGTTATATTTGATCAAATATTTTTTATATTTATCCAATATATTTTATAGTCATGAGATAAGAACAAACCCAATATTACACATAAATCCTATATTTTTATAAAATAAGTTTCACCACCTTTTAATAGAGAACCTATTTGAAATTGAATTTCTGAACATATTATATAAATTATTTGAAAAAATAAACTTATTATTTTAAATCGTAAAAAATACTTTGGTTCAATTTATGATATTTTTCTTATAAGTTTCATGTTTTTATGAATAGTGAAAAATACTGAATTTTAATTGAAAAAAACTTTTTTCATCAAAATAATTTATAGTGTTAAATTATATTGTTGAATAATTTTAAAGTATAAGTAAAATATTATTTTTATAATTTAACCAAATTTAGGTCATTTTCATCCATTTTACATTGAATTTAGATATAAAAATGTTTTGATATTTTGCATGTTTTAAAATCTAAACTCATTTTCTCATCCCAACAACGAGATTAATTTTAAAATAATTTTTGAAGTTTCTATGTTTTGAATTTTAAAAATGGATTATATATTTGTAATAAGTGTTTATAAATTATGTAAAAAGGTTTATTTTATTTTTTAGTATATGAATTGTAAATTTAGTAATATTTTTATTACCAAGGTTAAGGGTAATTCAGGTAATTAAGGGTAAAAAATAATATTATAAATATTATAAAATTACCCTAACACTTATCCTAATGTAATTGGATGTGTTTTTTTGACTAAAATCATCCTTGGGATAATATTATAAACATTTTAAGCCACTTGGATGAGAGTATGACATTTATTATGTTATATTCAAAGAGAAATAAAAAATATCACACTTTTTTTAACGGGAGAAATATTTTTAATATGGGGTAATATAAGATATATGTTGGGCTATAAATATTATTTAGAAAGATAAAATATTTACCTAAATCATAGTAATTTATTTATAATTTTTAGGAAATAAATAATTGAATTAAATGGTGACACAATAATGATGCAATAATTGATTAATTAATAGAAGAATCATATAAATGATATTAAAAATATTAAAATAAATAAAATTTGATAGATTTAATGTCATCCAAAAAAATTATTGATTAATTTTAAATGTTAGTACTGTTTTATAATTTTTTGGTTCAAATGAATCTTTCATTTTTGAATTTTATATAATACAAAATCATGAATAGTGTAAAAATTGACATTATTGATATTTTAAAATAAATAATATTTTATTAAATGGAATAAAATATCTAAAATTATAAACCTCAGTCAAATAATTTTTATAAGTCTCAAAATGTCATCAATGACTCATTTAGTAGTATTTAGGCTTTTTATAGTAATTATATTAACCTTTAATGTATAAAATAAATGATATCACAGTAAGAGTTAAAGTCATTAAATAAGAGTTAAAACAAAAATATAAGGATTAAAAAAAACAAGTCCAAAAATTATTTTATTAATATTATTTGATCCTTATCACCTAATGATCTAATTAGATTTGTTTAATGGAAACTTTTCCATGAAAATAACTTATATATTATTTAAATCAAAGATAGTTACAAAATTTCACTCTCTTTGTATTTAATATCTTTTATGTGTCCACATAGGGACACAACCAATATATAAACAAAAATAAATGCCTATTTTGATCCTAATTAAAAAATAATAATTATATAAATTTATATAAATTTTTATAAATTATATATTTACCTTAAAGTATTCTTCAATACTAAAATAATATTTCTTTAATTAAAAGATAAATAAAACAATTGATTATAATAATATTAATTTTGATATATTTTGGATGATTTAATGTGTATAACGAATTTTATAGATATATAAGATATATTAGATATGTTTGAATCATTATATTCTAAATCTCACTTTTCTTTGATATATTTAAAGCCAAATTAAAATAATTGTTTCAATTTGACAATAATAATACTTTATTGAGTTAATAAATTATTAAATTATTTAAAAATCACAAAAATGTTAATTAATCACAAAAGAGATAATATATGGTCTAAAATTTCTTAACCTATTCATTTATAGTCCATTTTTAAGTCTCTGGATCTATAATAGTCTTAATATATTTTTATATTGTAAGATTTTCCAAAAGTTCACCCCACCTCAATTATAAAAGGGCACATCTTCCCTAACTTCCTCATAGCACTTTGAGCCTTATAACTCCACAAATTCCAAAAAATTTCTCTCCTAAAAATCCTTATCTAAGTTTGATAATTTCTGGTCTACCAAATATACCAACCCTATATCCCTTAAAAAGATATCTAAAGGAAGTCCACTAAAGAAGAGGTAATAATTTTTATTTACTCATCCAAGTTCATTTCTTCTTCTAATTGCTCTTTATTTTTTGTTCCCATTGTAAATAAATAACTCCAGTATAATATATATATTTATATTTAATTATTATTATATTACAATTTTATTCCATTATTTATCATTCCTATGAAAAAGGAAATCACTACACGTGTGTGCGTACGGTTTATCGTCTCCACGTCGTGGTGTAATTTGTTTTTCAACACCACTTTACTTGGATTAGTATAATGATTGAAATAATGAATGTATTTAGTAATTATGACATAATATTTTTTTCATATAATTAATATACCAATAAATTCCTTACTATTTCAACATTAAGGGAATGATATTGTCGCTCGTGCGTACATACGACCTATCGTCTTCACGATGCGATGAGATTCATTTTCCATGACAACCATTCAGGAATGATTATAAAAATGTATATAATGAGTAAATATAATATCTATGAACCTAATAAAATTATTTATATGATATATATATATATATATATATAATATTCATAATAAACATGACTTACATGACAAAACATGCATATGAAAATGAAGCAAATAATACCCGAAACAAGGGTAATAACATAATATTATTAACAAAGAGATATAGAAAGATCATATATGATATCATAAATATGTTTCTGGTTCTAGTATAAGTTAATAACATGTTTTAAACCATTATACATGAGTATAAATCACATTCAATTAAATTAAATTACAAAGGGTTAATTTCACAATCTCATTATTATTTTGGATTGTTTATACTTAAGTATCTGTTGGGAAATATATATCATCTATGTACAGATTTCGTAAAAAAAATTCCAAAATATTTTTAATATTATATTTAAAAAAATTAAATTATTTTTAACCATTTTTTACTTTTTATAAAATGGGTTTAAATGATTTTTTTTGTTTTCCAAAGGAGTTACTTTATGACCTTTTTTACAAAAATACCGAAGGAATGTTTTTTAAACTTATACGGTATGGGTAGATTGTTATATCTTCATGAAATATTAATATATTTAAGATTAATTTACAATTTTACAAGATTGTTTTCAATGAGAATTTTTTCTTCTAAAATTTTGCACCCCTTAAGTAAATGATTTCAAAGTAAAAAAGGGTTATTTCTCTCATGAAATTTTTAATGATTTTATTATAGTATTTTCATCTATGATAACATAATTTGTTGGATATTATGATTGATTTTGGTTGATATCATATGATTCCATCAACCATATTTTTTTGAAGAGTTTATGATTGGTTTGACTATGGATTATCTATTTTTATACCATTCGTGGTTTATAGTTGAAGTATTAACATTTCATATGCTAGTTTTTCAAAACAAATGTCTATGTTATTTATGTTTTAACCTTTTTATATGAGGAATGAATTGGAATTGGTAAGTGATGGGTGGGTCTTTCTATATCCCTCTGATGAATCGGTAGGTATGATAATACAATATAGCTTGGAGATTGGTTGATGTCTTACCTATTTATGTGTGGTGTCCTGGCCGAAGCCTTGAGTGTATGTTTATGATGTCTGACATTGTGCATTCCCTCATTATGAGATTAGTAATTGATATTCCATGTGATTATTAGATTATTAAAATATCCATGGTTTTGTTTTATATCTCATTTTTTATATATTATTATTTATTATAGAGATATTATGCTCAAGATATGTTCAAATGGAATGTGTTTCAGTTATTCACTATGCCTTATTGTTTAAGATTATATGTTTATGATAGATTATGTTGTACACTTACCCTTACTGAGCATCTGAGATCACACCTTTCTTATGTTTTATTTTTCCTAGGTTGCTAAGATATGTTTTATGACTGATATATGGGATTAATCTAGGATAATAATGATGTTCTCAAAATATTTTCTATGTTGTACTTTATGTTTTATAATGTAATGTAAGTTTTATTTATGTAATTTGGTTTCCAAAACAGCTAAATTGATCAGTCATTTTGGATTTGATTCTTGTATTTATGGAAATTTAATAAAGTGATTCACCGACTTTAGGCTACTAGGGTCGGGCTTGTTACACATAAATTCACCAATTTCTAAGGATAAAGAAAATTCATTCAAAAAGAGATTTAACCATAAAGTAATAAATACCTCTAACATGACCTTTAAATCCTATCAAAACAAAATAGCACCCTCGCACATGGATCTATCTTCCAAATTCAAAATTCACTCTTGATATTTATAAAAAAACTAAAAAATTGTGACTCACAGTAGGTCTCCCCACTATATAAGAGAAACACTAACATAGTGGATCAACATAGTGATACCAACTAAAAAGGGCCACTTTTAAATACAATTCAATCAAAACCAACCAAAATAAAGTAACAAGTTGAAGGAAGGGAAGATGTTATAAAATAAGGAGGAACACCCTAAATAGACTAACTTAACCAACCATCAAGAATAAATCTATGATACCCTAATCTATATAAGTTTTTAGGATGCATCGATTGACGATAATACTTGAAAATTCTTTTAGCATTCCATAAAAAGGGGACTTTAATTTCCTAAACTGATCACATTGGAGAATATAAATAATTTATCCTCATATGATAGGGGACCTTAACCAAGATCAATAGAATCATGGACACCACCCATCTGGACTTGTCCTTTAGAAATCAACCTCACCATTATGGAATTGTTGATTGTATCATCAAAATAATGCACTCCATATGAGAACACCCATGAACCAATGTCTGAATTAAGGCCTATTTCAAGAATCAAAAATTCATCGAGTTCTTAATCAATGAATAGAGAAGGAGGAATCCACTATATTAAAGACAAATATATTCTAAGTGAAAAAATCTTCATTAAGACTCCAATACCAATAAGGGTTACACTCATCCACTCTAATAGGAGTCTGGGTAGAGTTGGTAACTATAATAACTAAACTCAAAACATGAAAGATTCAAACTCAATTAATATCACCATTCTCATCAGAACATTCTCAAATGCACACATTAAATACAATAGACCACCAATCCCAACTATAAGAAAAAACAATACACCCAAATACATGAAATACTTCACCACAAAACCAAAAAACCAAACAATATTTCATTTGAAACTTTTCAAAGAAAGTTTAAAAAACACACATTAGTTTAAAAACCATAAAAATATGTATTAAAACTTATTTGTGATCCACAAATACCTCTTTTATTTAATTTATTAATCTAAAACACGATGTTTATTCAAAAATAGATAATACCCTGACCCGAAATAAAAACTCGAAGGGTAAAATTAAAAAAAACACTCAATTAATAAAAAAAGAAAAAATATGTGAAACAAAGTTTTAAATTCATATTTTCACCACTAAAACAATAAATATGTTTCATAACATCAAACCAATTCCAAATCATATTATAATACTTATTTATAAATTTCCAAACTTCATTTGAAAACTAACTTTCAATTTTACAAACCCTTTTATCAACTCCATTTTACCCTTCAAAAATATTTGACCCATTTAAAATAATTTTATAAAACTCCTTTAATACTTTAAAGAATTAAAATTATCCATTAAAACCATATTTTTAAACTTGATTAATTATAAAATTCAACCAAATACCATTAAAACATCTAAAAGGTCTCTTCAATTCATCCTAAATATAAAACAATTATAACCAAAAGCAACCAAAAAAGGAAAATGGGTCCAATAAAAAACTATAATAGGGGTTAGTGGTTGTGAATAGTTTGGTCACATGGTTTGGAATATTTTTCACCAACTATGTAACTATCACTAGGGGTCAAAACAAAAACATGTCCATGGGAATTGTATGGTTTTCTAGACCATTTAGGATAACTGGGTGCCTCCATTTCTACCTCTATTTTCACCCTAAAGTATGAAAAACCTCAAAATAACTCATATAATCCCAATATAATTACAAACACTATCAATTAAAATCAAAATACACCATAATAAATGAATAAATCGCTCAAAATTAATAATTCATAACCTGACCAACCTTGGTAACTTGAGGCTTATAATGGGAAATAACTATCTAGACACTCTCTATACCTACCACTCAAGTTTTGATGATTCTATGTCTTTTATATCATTTCATAATAAATAATAAATGTCACGTTGATGCTATTTTTTCACACAGTAACCCAGGATACCCTAAATTGGTAGAAAATTCGGGTTGTGGAAAGTCCTGAAGGGAATTCCCAATCCTCACCGGCTAACAAATAGTTCTTAGGCATCATGGTAAACACACATAGAAATGGATAATCCTAATAAATAAATAATATGTAGTAGAATTACCAGTAGAAATATGGAATGACCCATCCATAAATTTTAATTTCATTCCAAATAAAAAAAGAGTTAAAAATAAGTGACAACCTAAATAAGTCATAACCACAAATAAACAAAAATCTTTCATCCCTAAAATAAAAGAAGAAAAAAATGAATAATATCCCAATAAAAAAACAAGGTGAATTGTTAGATACATACATGGTAAATGATAAGGAAAGTATCCCAAAATAATAAATAAAAATCTCCACATTACCTAAATTTCACCATCTAAAATCCTGACAAGATTTGTCCTAAGAGTGAGAAAAAACAAGAAATACACAAAAAGGAGCTTCTCATGAACCTAAATCTGAATATTCAATATATAAGTGTGATCATAAATCCTATTAAGTAAAATCCCCTCACCCTATGCATGCTCTTTAAAAGTAAAATCCTTTCATATTAGTTAGAAAATATAAATATAAATATAATCTTTTTTATTTTTTTTAAAACAATCTCATGGAACCATTATTTTAATTCCTTTAAACAAAACCCAACTATTTTAACTTTTTAAACAAAATCTATCTATGAAATATTTTAAGTGGGAAAGGAAATAAACAGAAATAATCTTTTTAGACCACACATTCCAAATACTTACTTTTCATAGATAAATGATGAGTAATCCAATTTTTAAAGTAACCCCTTTTAAATAAAATATAAAAAATCTTTAAAAACTAAGAGAAATTTATATTTTAACTAAAATATATTTCTTTTAAAATTAAATCTTAGAAATAATTTTAGGGCATAATTTTTAAAATGATAATAAGGATAAATATTAAAGACATGATGTTTAAAAATAAAAAGTATAACTAATAATAAAAGCATCACAATTGATGAAAATAAACAACTATAAGTAAATAAAAATATTTGCAACTCAAAAAATGGATGACGTATAGAAAAAATAATATCCAAAAATAAAATAAAAGAATTTAAAGTAAACAACATCATGTGATTGGCCATATGGAACTAAGGTTAAGGAAACCTAAGACCCTATACCATCTCAATGATTTATCTAATCATAACAAAATATGTGAAAGCCATTGGAGAGAGTAATCTCAACACCAAGTTAATAGGGTTAACCCTATAAAGTGGAACCATATATATATCATACCAATATTTATTTATTGTTATATAATGGTTCAATTATAGGTATAGATAACCATTGCTAGTAGTACATTTCTAAGTTTTCCTTACCTAGGTTCTTAGGTTTTGATAACCAACTAAATGGGGATAAGTGTATAATTCTTGAGTAAACAATATAAAACATCAATGACATTAAAAAACACCCCTAATATCCTCTATAATCCTCCATTTACCTAAAAAACACCTCATTATCAAAATTTATCTCATTTGGTAAATCCTTTAAGATCAAACAAAATAATAATAATAAGATAAATCTATATTATTTTCATAAATTTTCAACCATTTTTAGATATTTTTTTAAAAACTCAAAACATGAAATTACTTTGATTTTTTCCCAATGATTCTAATATCTTTAAACCAAGGCTTAAAACATTGGAATTTATTTTTAGAACCAAATAAGGTTCAATAATTTAAAACCATAATTTTAAAAAACAATGAAACTTAACTCCATTATAAAAATACTAAAAAAAATAATAAGAAACTTAAACCATCATTTATAATGTCATTAAACATTATAAGAATCAAATAAAATAATGAAAATTATAAAATAAAAACCAAGGAACACAAAGTTAATAAACAATAAAATCCCCTTTAAAAGTACCCATTCAATTTGAAAACTATCTTAAATTCATAAGTTATTACCTCTAAAAAATATTTCAAAGTTGTTGTTTATCTTTATCATCCTTTTAAAATATTTTTTTCTTAAATAAGGCATTGACTCATTTTATCGAACACCTTAAGGGTTTTAAAAATCATCTTTCAACTGTATATGTCCTAACACCATTAAAATCTTATTAAAAAGACTTAAAAATCACTAAGACTTGGATAGAAAATTTCATCTTGTGAAACTTTTAATAAATTAAAACCATATATTAACATAAAATTAGATATAAATAAAGGTATTTGAGTTTAAATAATTATTCATGGATAAACCCATCTTAAATGGGTGTGAATCACATGAAACCTTTGAATATGGAAAGATCAATACATGAAGAATAATATTCTCACCATAAACACAAATAATAATAATAATTTATGAAAACCCTCACCCTAGATTTTTATATCACGGATACAATGAAAAGGATAGAGAAAGAAACAAGTTAAATGGGATAGGAGGAATAAAAAAGCAACCTATCCTTGAATATTTGATTGAAAATTAAAGAATACTGGCCAAAATACAAGGGAGAAATTATGGAGGGTTTCAATTAGGGGTCCTTGGAATCCAGGAATCAAATGAGTGGGCAGAAATCAGGCTCAACTTAACACTATGATATTTTAAAATAACACTATTTTTTATATCATATACAATACGCAACACCGAGTTTAAAAAAACCGCGATATACTCTTAAAATATTATTATTTAAACATGACCAATATAACATATCCATTAAATTAAAAGATATGAAAATTATTTAAAGATTTATTAAATTTATATAAATTTCCTTACTAATATAAATTTATTGATAAATTTGTAACAAATAACCACCCAATTTGTAAAAAATGCATTTTTATTCTACAAAAATACCCTTCCTTCAGAAATGATTTTTATTGATTTTTATGAGAAAATATTATAATTTATTTATATAAATTTTAGAAATTTTATTTTATAAAATCAAAATCAATTTTTTAAATCGACATATCAAATCAACTTATGGAAAAAATTTGGGATTTTTCGGAATTGATTTCTTTTTCAGTGAATATTAAAAATTGACTATTTTTTAAATACTATCATTTCTTATCATTAAATTAATTAATTTAAAAGAGACATTATATTTTTAATTTTTTATTAAATTTACATGTGGAACATTTTATTTATAATAATCTAATTAATTTCATTTTAATCAGAAATTTTCATGATTTTGGTATAAGTTTATTTTTCCGCTAAAAACATGGTTTTCTAAAAATTATTTTTAAGTGCATAAAGTTTATCATTTTTAACTAATTAAAATAACCCCTAATAAATAAATATTTAAATTAAATATATATATTATATATCTATTTATATTAATTTAAATTCATAAAATGATGATTACTAGTCGTATAGTTAATATAAGATCATCTATTGCTTGAAAAATGCATTTCTTAAGAACCCATTTCTCAACACGTTTTGCAGGTTTAATTTTATATTTAATTCCACCACTTCTATAATTTGAAAATTTTAAATAGATTACCTGTTTTTAATCTTCATAATTAATATTAGTTAATAATTTTAACTTAATTTTTTTCATTAAAAAATAGTAAAAACAGTAAAAAAAACTAGTTACCATGGTGGAAAACTAAAATGGTAAAAGTGAGTAGCCATAGAGGTAAGTGAAATAACATGTTTAAAATATATTTATTTTTAAAATTTCAGGATTTTAGTGAAAATATTACCCCTACACTGCATTATTTATCTGTTTTTTAGTAACATGGCTAGAGACTTACTTGACATTATTGAATAGTTTTTGGGTATTTACAAGAATGACACTCCCTTTCACTTATAAAAGATAACCTCCTATACTTTCCTTTATACACTTAAAAATGCATTTGTTTTGGCCAATAACTAACCAATTACATTACTTTATTCCATAACCATATCTAATATTCCTTATTTTGATCAAAAATTCAATATAAGAAGGATTTTGTTGTAATCATAAAGAGGTGGTCTGAAGAAGAGGTATCATTCTTAACTAAGAATATTTGTTTTGTTTCTTCTTACACATACATAAAATATTATTAAACCACTTTGATATAAAAAAAAATTTATATCAATTAAACTTATAATTTATTATGTTAATTTCATAATCTAAATCTATCACATCTTCTATCAAATGGGAAATGAAACCATCATTCATGTGTACGACAGAATACCACCTTATGAACTGATATAATTCATTTTATATCATTGAATCTCATGGTTTTTAAAGATTATGGATTTAGTTTTTATATATTATATTAAAAAAATTAATGATTTCGTAAAATTAATATATCATATACTTTTTTACCTTACCATCCATTGAAAAAATATAACGATGTTCATGTGTACGGAAGACTACCACGTCGCAAAGCGACGTGAGTCATTTTTTATTAACATGTCACATGGGTGGTATATGTAATATTATTTAAATAAATAATATTATATTTATGATATAATTATAATTATTTAATTATAAAATAACTCTTAAATCCTTTCCATCATAATCATTGAAAAATAGAAACATTACACATGCGTACATACGCCCTACCGTCTCCATGATTGTAATGTAGTTCATTTTTCATAACCTTAATTCATGGTAATTTTTAAAAGTATAATTTATTTATTAAAATGATAATTATTTCATAAATATTATTCTCAATATTATGGAATAACAACCCCTTTGACCATGATCAACACTTCGATGTCATTTTGAATTGATAAACTGAACATCCTCAAAACACCTCACATGGGAATAACTGATTAAGTAATTAAATATGTCATTAAAATAAATGAAGTAAATGGTTTAGGTATAAGGGATTAAACCAGAACATTTTTCTTAATAAAAAAATAAATTGATATAGGTTTATTATGTAGGAGATAATGGACATGCATGATAAGTCTGGACTCGAGATAATATATTTATAGCCTTACTTTTATTTCTGGGAGACTTATACCATGTTCACCAATTATTATTTTGTGTAGTGAATATACTATCCATTTTACATGTTATATCATAAACCTCATTTTTTATATGATATTTAAATTATCATTGTATGTAACTCTTTCATGGGGCTTACAATTCAAAAGTTACCAAACTTGTAAGGGGATTTATTTTAAAAAATCCTCTTTTAAATATTCAATTAAAACTCTTTTTTCATGTCCATGTTCTAATAAATGTTTCAAAAAATTATTATCTATAATTAAATTGTTTAAAAAGTTAATTTTTTACCATATTTTACTTTCTTTATAGTTTTTTTTAAAATGAATATTTTAAAGGTTTTATTACATATATAACACTTCACATTAAACCCTTATTTAAAATATTGTAAAGATTTATTTTCTAATTCTTTTTATTCCATGTAAATATTTTTAACATTTTTTTATGCATGTATTTATATAGAGATAAATGAATTATAAATGATATTTTTTGTTTCTTTTTACTTTATTACAAATGTTTTTAAAAGGAATCTTGTTATATATTTTATACAGAATTTTTTGACTTTATTTACAAAAAACAAAAGGAATATTCTATTTTAACATATACACCAACAATGAATTTTCCTACCATCATAACCATTATTGGATATTTGAATTTATTTATAATAATCCTTGTTTTACACAAAGAAAAATCCCCTTTCTATTTATTCTAAGTATTTTAAATGGGGGTTTTAAATGGGATGACTATTATGATATCAAGAAATGTTTTTCTAATAGGAGTAAGGGATATCTATAAACCATCCTTTCACTTTGGTTATTAATATAATCTCTATAAATAACTTTGTCTATCTCTTTAATGTTATCAAATTATTCTTCTTTTTTCTTATATATCTGACATGTATACCCATATTATTCTCCCTTCCTTTGATGGGGTAATACATGCCTTATGTTCATTTCTCAAATTCCATCATTATGAAATTTTCTTTACTTATGATATGAGTCAAGATTATGAAACCCATTTTCTTTTCATGGGTAATTCTTATTTTTATGCCTTATGATTGTTTTTTTTATGGATCACATAAATCACAAACATTGTATAATGGGTGTGCCCATATAGTGATCCAATTCATTGGGTAGACCTCTAGTCTCATGAGACCTTACGCATAGGATTAGGGAGTAAACCTAATCAATTATGAGAATTTTTCCACCATGTGATATTTTCAAGACAGATAGCCTTCACTCATGTTTATTTTAGGTTATATTTTTCTACCACATTTCTTATGCTTCCATGGTCTTATGATACCATGTTCTTTATGTTATGCTCCCACTTGATTACTCATGATCCTTCTATTTATGATATCAAGTTATAACTTTGACACACACGTTATGTTTTCTTATCATGTTTATTTCCATGATTGATATTTTAGCTCACCCATTTAGTTTATGTATTCCTTGTGTTATCCTATGTAGTTTTAATATCTCTCTAAGGAGAAAAAAAATAAGATGTTATGTTTTATTTTCTTTTTATATTTCTATACCTAGTCTTTTAAATACAGTAGGACTCATGATCTTTAGGTTATAATTAATGGATACTTATGTTATAAATCATGTAATAAAATGTGTAAAATTATTGGGTCATTATAGTTGGTATCATATAATGGCTAGTTATTTTTGGGGATTAGGAGTAGAATAATTTAGTGAAAACCCTAGAGATAAGTTTAGGGATAAGACTAATTATAGAAAAATATCTGATAATTTTGGGGATTTATAGAGAGAGTGGGTCCCAAGTAACTAAATCCCTATTTAGATACTACAGGTGGACATGGATTTGGAATAGATGTACCTAGGGGAAATAACTCTGAAAAGGGGGCATTGGGCTTAACTCGATCGTCATCTAGTGTCGAACAACGGGTATTTCTACAAACCTAGTTTGACACTACTGAGGGATATGTTTTGGATATTCAAAAACTCGTTATGAACCATTATTAAGGAATTGAAAAAATTGTTAGGTTAGAAAACCTAAAAGGAAATGTTAACATGGATAACCTAGATTAAAACCTAGAGACTCATAAGTTAAGATATAGCTATCATTTATAATTTTTTTCTTATAGGTTTATAAGTATCCCCTTTTATATTTTAATGTATTATCATATTTCTTCTTTTATTATTTTTATTTAATGTTGGGTTATATAATAAAGCATTCCAGCAACCAATGTTATGGTAAATATAATGATTTCCCTAACAAAATGTCTAAACTTATGGGAATTGAAGTTAAACATCTTATGATAATTCTAAATGGTCTATCTCTAATTATCATTAACAACTAGAATATATTGAATTTAAAAACACATCAAAGAAGGTAAGTATGGTGTCTCGTGTACATTCAAGTGCTAAAGGAGATAAAGAAAAGAAGAAAAAAATTTATACATCTCAAAAATGAGGGAAGAGGCACTATAGAAAATGACTTAAAGGAACTTGAATATGATTAATGTAACACTCTGAGATTTTGTGAAATATTTTTTTAAAATAAATTTAATCTTTTTGATATTTTGTTTTACACACAACACTGATTTTAGTTTGTGTTACACACAACACCGATTTTAGCTTTTCATTACACGCAACACTGAGTTTAAACAAAATGTGAGATACTATTAAAATATTTTTATTAAATATGATAGTTGTAACCAAGATATGTAAATGGAGGGTATGAATAGGATTAAAAAAATTATGAAAATATATATATAAAATAAATTATTTGGAGACCAATTAATTATTAATGAAAATAAAATGAGTGTTAAAATAAACGAAACACTTTACTAAAAAAAATTTTTTATAAAAACAAACAAGTTCTACCTCAATAAAGTAAAAAAAAGTTACTTTTTGTAAAGACCCGGACCCGATCAGCCACCCAAACAGTGCTAAACGGGTCGGGTTCTACTACCTTAAATGCACCTCCTCGAACTCCAAAGGCTTCTGACTAGAAGCGAGGGTCTAATAGGTATAGCGGGGAGCCTATACCCTCTGAGAGGATAATAATAATGGTACTAGTCCAAGTATAATAGTAGAGATGCAGAGGAATAAAAGACTCAGCTAACTCGAACCAGACCTGCAGAGCAGAAACACATTAAATACCAATAAACAGAGGAAGAAATAAATACAAACAATAGTAGCAGAAAGTAAACACAACAACATGCTAATCACTGGTAAATACTAAACAAACCAAACATGCATCTATAGCAAGTCACTAAACAAAAGAGGCACCCATGGCTAACCAACAGTAGCTAAAAATAGGTAAGCATGCTGATACAAGTAATGAAAACAAAACAGAGTAACCCTAGTTAAGTAAGACCTCAAGGTCCATACCATCTCCATGAAACAACTAACGCAGCCCAGCTCCTGAATCTGGCCCCTTTCCTGTACGTAAATCCATAAAGTATGTACGCGTCCCGAAGAGCCCATGTAGGGTGTGAGACAAATCTTAGTAGGATACCACCCAATGTTGTGTACCAAATATGAGTGTTTAAGCAGTCATGCATTTATAAGGAAGGTAGTAAACAATATAATGCACAAATAAACACTAACTCCACTAGTGCTCAGCAGCCACAACGGAGTGTCGCCAGCTTCAGCCAACGCCGGAATCTTTGTAATGTAACCCGGCACCATGTGCCCCCTGACACCGCATGTCTCAAGTACCGACGTCACGAATGCATGCCCAAGAAGTAACCCTGAGGAACAACGATACCTTTAATCAATAAGAAACTGGAGGGACAACGATATCTACCCTCAAATAATGTAACCAGAGGGATAGCGATGTCTGCCATCAAATCACGGTGAGCCTTATCCCCCCAACCAGATAGTCTCGATGCTATCCTTCGAAGGCTCCTCACCTTGCATGTGGATTCCTATGGTAATCACCCCCACCCAAAATACCTAAACCGCAACTACGGGGGCCTCTACCCACACGAGTGGTCAAAACCACATCATCACGGAGTATCTCTATGTGCACACTACTCAAAGTCCTAGGTGAGAGGTAATCACCTAAATAGTACCCAATCCACCACATCTCTAACACCTCGTGTCCCTGCGACCATGCCGCTCAAGTCTGATGGCATCACCATCCTAGTAACCCAGGTCATGCCCAACCTGACAGTCATCCTGCCTCAAACTGATATCACTGACACCCAATCCCATGGTCAGAACCACCCAATGTAACCCGGGCCAAGCCCAACCTATGATCAGCATCACTCAAGAATATACTAGTTATTCCCAACACAACCCAAAGGGTCCAGCATGTTCAATTCAGCAATTGCATATATAACAAATTTAAACAATACACATAAACAGTAAAACATCCAAACAGTAGAATTTCCCTAACCCAATGGTTATCAGTCAACAGTACTGAGGTCTTGAATTCCTCTAACAATTTATAGCAGGCTTAATAAAGTAAACTCAATAGTTTAAAACATTTATATTGAAATTTAAACCATTTTGGCATCCCCCAGCCAAAACGCCTCGATGAGCAACGACCCCTCACCCAGCCTCGCTCAAGAAAAACTGGTAACAGGGCATACCCAAAGGCATCCCATAGGTCCAACAATAAATTCAATATGAAATAGAAGATAAAACGGGTCCCGCTCAAAATACTCCGAAACGCGCCAAAGGTCGTGTCACCTAAAAGACCACAAAAACCCAAAAAGAGGTATGCACCACCTACCTGTGACTCGTACAATGTTAATCCTCCGGTAACAGCCTCCAATTCGGTCTAAAATGTGGTAGATCTACAAAATAATCCAAACTTCTCAAACCCCTATAACTTGTTCTAGAATAGAAATCAAACAAAACGGCTCAAGAGGAATCGAGGCCTTACTGAGGGGGTTCAAAGCATCAATCGGTGTTCAAAACCGACATCTAACGAAGAACCGAGAGGATATTGAAGCTCCAGCCAGCTTGGTTCGTGAAACCGGGCGACACATATGAGGTTTTTCCTCAATACGAGGCTACTTCCCATTTTAACGCAAAAAAAAAAAAGAAACTACACAGCGTGTACTTTAGGGCTACACACTGTGTGTATCATTTAACTGTTCATATGATGGATGTAATTCTGCCAACTTACTTTCCAGAACCTGCCTAAATGAGTACATGGCATGTACCTAGGGGTACACGGCATGTACTTGGTATCCCTTCTCTTCCTCATCAGCTTACCCACACGCCATGTATATCCATCATACACGGTCAGACTACAGGGCGTTTCCAAGGGGAACACGGTGTGTACTTAGTTCTACCCAGCCAACAGGCCCACACACGATGTATGGCCTCTGCCCGGTCAAGAGTACACAATGTGCCTAAAACTACATACCGTGTAGTATGAAATTTCTACTTGGTCATCACACGGCATGTACTAGGCGGGTACACGGCTAGTCACTCGCTTAACATATACACGGCGTGTACTTAGAGTACACGATGTGTAGTCTGGAAATTTCCAGAAACTGCCCATTTCCTCCAGTTCCCTTGAAAACCAGTCAAAAATTCAAACAGGTTCAGGATTTTGACCCGTTCTAAAAACCCAGGTTCTTACAATCTCCCCACCTTAACAAAGCTCATCCCCGAGATATCCAACAAAACCTGTAGATGGCACAAAACAAACCACCCCATTCAAAGTAACCCAGACTTCCCCGATCTCAAATGTCCCAGATAAATTACTCAAGGGGATCCCCACCTTAGGAATCTCCTAACCCGGTCACAACCTAACAAAACTCAAAGAAACAAGGCTTACTAACCTATTTTCTGGATGCATCATCACCCCTGCACCTCATTGGTGCTCCTGTGTCGTCCCCGACACCCCACGTATCCCGCACCACATCGGTGTCTACCTCCATGAGGTCCTGAATCCCATGGATGCTCAAAAACAAACCTAGTGCCTAGTACCTCAAGTAGACCGCATCCTCGATGCCCCGATTCCCATGGCACCTCAAGTAACCCGCATACTTGATGCCCTGATGCACACGACACCGCAAGTAACCCGCATCCTCGACGCCCCTAATGCTACGCATCTCATACCTACATACATATATATATCACGCACCCGATATGGTTCCAATCCCACTGACCAGCATCTAGTCAGTCCACATAGATCATGTGCACCACATGCACCCAAAACGGAAACGACTCTATAGGTCATGCCAAAAAGGAAACATGGAATCACGGCCACACCGTGGTGTACCTCTAACCGTTGTCGGCTCACCAGTCTACTCACCCTATGGTAGCTCCACAACGTGAACCTGGCCTGAAGTACGGTTTCCTGATGCTTGACCCACCTATAGTGTTGTTCTAGCCACCGACCACTGACCCCTCAGCCGGATACCGTTGTCTCTGTCACGTCCTCCACGTGAAGCTGAAACCCGGCTACCTTCTCCTAGTACCGAACCTGAACCAACTCTAGATACCACTGTCTGTCATGGTCCCTATCTTCCGACTGTCTGAGAAGGCTGCCTACAAAACCTCTCCAGATGCCAGACATGTCCACATGACTGACACTCCTTTGGAGGCCTATCTCACTAAGTCTGAACATTTCTCGGCTATCCACATTGAAAGAAAATCACTGAAGAACTACCACATGGTGGTCTAGCTGAATCCCTGGCCTGACTTACCTATTGGAACTCATCCCATCCTTACTTCCTGCTATCTGAACTATCACCTGAAGTAGTCGCCCCGCCAACCTGGGGATTATCCTTCTGTTTTCCCACCGCTATGAGTGCCCAATTCACCACCTCAAAAAAAGAACCCAGCCTGAAAATATTCACCTGTACCCAAATGGCATGTCGTAAGCCATCCTCGAAGTGCCTCACCCTAGCCGCGCCATCTCTTACCATACCAGGTGAAAAGGGAGACACAATTAATGTAGCTGAATAGTCCATGACGGACATGTATCCCTGCTGAAGACTCAAGAACTCCCGATCTCTCTCATCCCTCAGTGTCTCTGGGTAAAAGTTCTCAAAGAACCTATCCTCGAAGTCCTTCCATGACAGTCTTTCATGCCTAAGAGCCTGAACCTGCACATGCCACCAATGCTTTTCTGGTCCTCTCAGCATGTACGTCGCCAGCTTGACCCTCCGCCCTGGAGGCGTCTCGAGCTGCTTGAAGATCATCTGCATACTCTCAATCCAATTCTCAGCCACCTGCGCACCACCCTCACCCTGAAAAAAGAGGCGGGTGTTGCGACTGGAACTCCCATGTCAGATATGCCATAGAAGGCTATGTACCCTGCACTCCTATGTCAATCCCCTTCAAGACATGCACCAGGCTAGCTCGGAGCTGCTCGTCGAGCCAAGGTCCAAATGCTACCAAACCCAGCTGTTGTCCTGCCTATACTGAATCCTGGGCCTGATCCTATCCCTGAGCCTGTACCTGCGGATCATACTCTGCCTATACCGAATAGTGAACCTGATCCTGCACCTGCGGCACTGTATCATCTCCCGTCTGATGCTCCATCTGAGTTGCCCAAATAGGAACCCACTGAATACCATAAATGGTCAGGCAGCCCATATATATATATATATAACAATATATGTTCAACACATATAAGAAAGCAGTAAAAGGAAGTGCATACTACTACCCTTACTCTCCCCCACTGTAACCCATGCCCCACGGAATCCCAGCCTCATGGACTCCTTACCCGCCCCTAACGGAGCCAGGTATCAAAAGTACCTCGGGCCATGGGCGTCCTGACAACCAATGTTGCCTCAAACTGATGACCGAGTCACCCAATCCTGGATATCAAAATCACCTCAACTAAAGTACCTGCCTTCTCGTACAAGAACTAGACCCAAATATCTTTCCACATGCACTTCGACAAACATAAATCATGGTATACACATTGCAACAAGAAGCAATTCTATATGGAATTTCACATTTTCACATTTCAAGAATACAAACCATGGTAATTGATTTTTATTCACATGGAATTATCACTTTACAAAGCATACATGCAGTTATGAAACTGAAATACCCTAAAAATGTGCCTATCAAAAGACAAGAAAACAAGCCTTGCCATACCGGGCCAAAGTCCTATTCTCTCTTACCACACTGGGTCAAGGGTCACATATCACAATCAATAAAATCACACAACAAGTGATCCACTGAGGTGGAAATCATATATAAAATGTAACCTGAGAAAAAAGGAAACAGAAATTCCCACTCATGGCAACTTGGTCCATCCCTCGTACCTGGGGCTGCAGGCACCCAAGCACAAGCTAAAAACCCAGTTCCAGTAACAACCTATATCTCCAGTATACCATATCCCAAATAGTAAAACCATCCAAAATAAAAGAGAAGTCTCAATCTCATTAATATCCAGTAAAACGCTGATACTAAATCCCTATCAATAACTCCTCTGATACAACTTTGTAATGACCGCAACCCGAACAGCCACCCGAACAATGCTAAACGGGTCAGGTGCTACTACCTTCGGTGCACCTCCCCGAACGCCAAAGGCTACCGACTATCAGCGAGGTTCTGATAGGTATAGTGGGGAGGATATACCCTCTCGTAGGACAATAATAATGGTACTGGTCCAAGTATAATAGTAGAGATGCAGCGGAATAAAAGACTCAGCAGACTCGAACCAGACCCGCAGAGTAAAAGCACATTAAATATCAATAAACAGTGGAATCAATAAATATAAACAACAGTAGCAGAAAGTAAACACAACAGCATGTTAATCACTAGTAACTACTAAACAAACCAAACATGCATCCATAGAAAGTCACTAAACAAAAGAGGCGCCCATGGCTAACCAACAGTAGCTACAAACAGGTAAGCATGCTGATACAAGTAGAGAAAAAAAACAGAGTAACCCCATCTTGGTAAGACCTCAAGGTCCATACTATCTCCATGAAACAACTAATGCAGCCCAGGTCATAAAGCTACCCTCTTTCCTACACGTAAATCCATAAAGTCTGCATCCATCCCGAAGGGCCCGTGCAGGGTGTGAGACAAATCTCAGTAGGATACCACCCAGCGGTGTGTACCTAATATGAGTGTTTAAGAAGTCATTCATTTATAAGGAAGGAAGAAAACAGTACAATGCAAAAATAAACACTAACTCCACTGGTGATCAGTAGCCACCATGGAGTGTCACCTTCTTCGGCCAATGCTGGAATCTCTGTCATGTAACCCGGTACCATGTGCCCCCTAACACCGCGTGTCTCAAGTACCGACGTCCCGAAGGCACGCCCAAGTAGTAACCTAGAAGAACAGCAATACATGTCCTTAATAAGAAACCAGAGAGACAACAATATCTGCCTTCAAATAATGTAACCGAAGGGACAGCGATGTGTGCCATAAAATCAGGGTGATCCTCATCCCCCCTACCAGATAGCCTTGATGATATCCCCCGAAGGCTTCTCACCTTCTACGTGGCTTCCTACAGCAAGCACCCCCAACCAAAATACCTAAACCGCAACTATGGGGGCCTCTACCCACACGAGTGGTCAAAACCACCTCATCACGGAGTATCTCTATGTGAACACTACTCAAAGTTCCGAGTGTGTGGTAATCACCAAAATAGTACCCAAGCCACCACATATCTGACATGTCATGTCCCATGCAACCATGTCGCTCAAGTCCGATGGCATCACCATCCTAGTAACCCAGGCCATGCCCAACCTGACAGTCATCCTACCTCAAATCGACATCAATGACGCCCAATCTTGTGGTCAGAACCACCCAACCACTACAAGAAAACCACTGTTTAGCGGTAATTTTTTCGCTGTGGTTTTAAAAACCGCCGCGAAACGCGTTTTCGGGCCGCCATTTCGCGGCGGTTTTAAGAACCGCCGCAAAACGAAAAAAAAATATTTTTTTTAATTTATTTTTATTTTTATTTTTATTTTATTCAAGGATTAGCGGTGGGTTTTTAAAAAACCGCCACGAAATAGCGGCGGTTTCGGTAAAACCGCCGCTAAATGAAATGAAAAAAATAAAAAAAACGTGAGAAACCCTGAAATCACTAAAATGACCATAACTTTTGATCCGGGCGTCCGTTGAAGCACCATGACCAGTCAAATCGAAGCTTATGAAGAGATCTAGAGGCACATATAATCAAAACTGTGAGACAATCTAAGGTGTGGAAGATATTAGAGTTACAAAAAAGTTGAAAAAAGTTCTCCAACTTCAAACGACCATAACTTTCACTCCGGGTGTCCGTTTGGGCTCTACCACATATCAAATCGAAGCCAGCGAAGAGAGCTACACACCTTTTCAACACAAGCATGCTTCTGTCATGTTTTTTGACCCCAAAACCCCTCCGAAGGCCTTTAAAACCCTGCTTCCGTCACCGGTCTCCCGTCGAACTTGTCTTCAAACAGACCTAACTTTCGATCCGCGTGTCAGTTTGGCCTCTTCCACCTGCCAGATCATAGCTCGTTCCATGAGATTCAGTTTGACTGGTCACGGCACCCACATGCACTCCTAGATCATATGTTATGGCCTTTTTAGTCAGTATCGGGTTTGTTATGTTTTTCAATGTCTCGTTTCTAGCACCCGTTCTCCGTCAGCTTTTTTTAAATGGTCATAACATCTGATCCGTCTGTCCATTCAGACTCTTTCACCTTTCAGGTTGAAGAGCGTTTCAGGATCTTTGATTTGACAGGTCGCGGATCTAAAACGGACTCTCGGATCATAAGTTATCTTCGTTAATGTGAGTCCAATGTTTTTATCTCTTTATGACCGTTTTGACGGGTTTTAACGGTAGCTCCATTTATTACTGTTTATTTGGGTTTCCATGACTTTTTATCTTTATCAATGGTTTTTTATGGGTTATTATGATGATTATGTTGAATTATTAAGGAGTTTTCCAGAGTTGTCACGAGTTTTCATGCGTTCTCATTTTTTCTAATGTCTCATTCTTCATATGCTTCTTCATCCTTTTTCATGCGTTTTCATGATTTTTCATCTCTTATCACGTCTTTTCATACTTTTTCATATGTTTCCTTTATTATTTATTATTTATTATTTATAATATACATTAATTTATTTATTATCTATTATTTGTAACTGGTTATTTATTATTTATTGTTTATTATTTATTATTTATTATTTATTATTTATTATTTATATTTATTTATTAGTTATTATTTATTAATTATTATTTATTATTTATATTTATTATTTATTTATTTTTCTTTATTATTTATATTTATTTATTATTTATTATTTATTATTTATTTTTATTTTTATTTATTTTTATTTATTATTTATATTTATTTATTATTTATTATTTATTATTTATATTTATTTATTATTTATATTTATTTATTATTTATATTTATTTATATTTATTTATATTTATTTATTATTTATTATTTATATTTATTTATTATTTATTATTTATATTTATTTATTTTTTATTTTTTATTTTTTATTTATTATTTATATTTATTTATTATTTATTATTTATTATTTATATTTATTTATTATTTATATTTATTATTTATTATTTATATTTATTTATTATTTATTATTTATATTTATTTATTATTTATTATTTATTATTTATATTTATTTATTATTTATTATTTTCTATTTATTATTTATTATTTATATGTATTTATTATTTATTATTTATTATTTATTATTTATTATTTATTATTTATTATTTATTATTTATTATTTATATTTATTTATTAGTTATTATTTATTAGTTATTATTTATTATTTATTATTTATTATTTATTATTTATCTTTATTTATTATTTATTATTTATTATTTATTATTTATATTTATTTATTATTTATATTTATATTTATTTATTATTTATTATTTATATTTATTTATTATTTATTTTTATTTATTATTTATATTTATTTATATTTATTTATTATTTATTTATTATTTAAATTTATTTATTATTTATATTTATTTATTATTTATTATTTATATTTATTTATTATTTATATTTATTTATTATTTATTATTTATTATTTATTATTTATATTTATTTATTATTTATTATTTATATTTATTTATTATTAATATTTAATATTTATTATTTATATTTATTTATTATTTATTATTTATTATTTATATTTATTTATTATTTATTATTTTCTATTTATTATTTATTATTTATTTTTATTTTTTATTTATTATTTATTATTTATTATTTATTATTTATTATTTATTATTTATATTTATTTATTAGTTATTATTTATTAGTTATTATTTATTATTTATTATTTATTATTTATTATTTATATTTATTTTTTATTTTTTATTTTTTATTTATATTTATTTATTATTTATTATTTATATTTATTTATTATTTATTATTTATATTTATTTATTATTTATTATTTATATTTATTTATTATTTATATTTATTTATTATTTATTATTTATTATTTATATTTATTTATTATTTATTATTTTCTATTAATTATTTATTAATTATATTTATTTATTATTTATTATTTATTATTTATTATTTATTATTTATTATTTATTATTTATTATTTATATTTATTTATTATTTATTATTTATATTTATATTTATTTATTATTTATATTTATTTATTATTTATTATTTATTATTTATTATTTATTATTTATCATTTATTATTTATTATTTATTATATATTATTTAGTATTTATATTTATTTATTATTTATTATTTATATTTGTTTATTATTTATTGTTTATATTTATTTATTATTTATTATTTATATTTATTATTTCTTATTTATTATTTATTATTTATTATTTATTATTTATTATTTATTATTATTGAGTTTATATTTATTATTTATGTATTATTTGTTTTTTCAATTAATATATATAAGTATATTAAATTCTGTTTATTAAACACATGACGAGCTTACTGGAGTGGTAAAGTCTTTGGAAAATATGCAAGAAGTTAGGGGTTCAAATCTCACCAAACGCAGAATTTATTTATATTGCATGGGTATGCATGGGCATGTGCATGTGCATGTGCATGTGCATGGGATGTGCATGCATGGATAAATAAAGTAAATAAAATAATACGAAATAAATAAATAAATAAAATAAATACGAAATAAAAATAATAATAAATAAAATAAATACGAAATAAAAAAATAATAAATACGGAATTAAATAAATAAATAAATAAAATAAATAAATAAAATAAAATAAATAAATAAAATAAATAAATAAAATAAAATAAATAAATAAAATAAATACGAAATAAAATAAATACGAAATAAAATAAATAAAAGAAATAAAATAAATAAATAAAATAAATACGAGAAATAAATACGAAAAATAAATATATAAATAAATACAAAAAATAAATATATAAATAAATATATAAATAAATATATAAATAAATATATAAATATATAAATATATATAAATAAATATATAAATTAATATAAATAAATATATAAATAAATATATAAATAAATATATAAATAAATAAATATATAAAATAAAAAATTAAAAAAATTAAAAAAAATAACAAAAATATAACAAAAATATAAAAAATATAAAAAAATAAAAAAATAAAAAAACCGCCGCTAAAAACCACCGCGAAACGTTCTACGACGGTTTTGAAAACCGCCGCGAAATAGTTTCCCGACGCACGATTTAGCGGCGGTTTTGAAAAACCACCGCTAAATGCCTTTTTTGACGTAGTGAACGTAACCCGGGCCAAGCCCAACCTGTGATCAGCATCACTCAAGAATATACGGGTCATGCCCAACACAACCCAAAGGGTCCAGCATGTTCAATTCAGCAATTGCATATATAACAAATTTAAATAATACCATAAATAGGAAAACATTCAAATAGTAGAATTTCCCTAACCAAATGGTTATCAGTCCACAGTACCGAGGTCATGAATGCCTCTAACAATTTACAGCAGGCTTAATAAATTAAACTCAACAGTTTAAAACATTTATATTGCAATTTAAACCATTCTGCCATCCCCCAGCCAAAATGCCCCGATGAGCAATAGCCCCTCACCCGGCCCCTCTTAAGAAAAACTGGTAACAGGGCATACCCAAAGGCATCCCATAGGTCTAACAATCAATTCAATATGAAACAATAGATAAAACGGGTCCTACTCAAAATACCCGAAAATGCACCAATGGCCGCATCACCCAAAAAACCCTGAAAACATAAAAAGAGGTATACACCACCTACCTGAGACTCGTATGATGCTACTCCTCTGATAACAGCCTCCAATTCGGTCTAAAACACGGTAGATCTATAAAAGAATCCAAACCGCTCAAACCCCTATAACTCATTCTAGAATAGAAATCAAACAAAACGGATCAAGAGGAATCGAGGCCTTGCTGAGGGGGTTCCAACACATCAATCTGTGTTCAAAACCAACATCGAACGAAGTACAGGGAAGAGATTGAAGCTCCGGCCGGCTTGGTTCATGAAACCGGGCGAAACATATGAGGTTTTGCCTCAATACAAGGATACTGCCCATTTTAATGCAACAAAAGAAACTACACAGCATGTACTTTAGGAATAAATGTCGTTTATATCATTTAACTATTCATATGATGGCTGGAATTCTGCCGACTTACTTTCCAGAACCTGCCGACATGAGTACACAACGTGTACCTAGGGGACACTGTGTGTACTTGGTTCCCCTTCTCTTCCTCACTGACTTACCCACACGCCCTGTATATCCCTCATACACGGCCAGACTACATGACGTGTCCAGAGGGAACATGACCTTTACTTAGCTCTACCTGGACAACAGGCCCACATGCCATGTATGAACTCCGCACGGTCAAGAGCACACGAAGTGCCTAAAACTACACACCGGGTAGTAAGAAATTTCTACACATTCATCACACATCATGTACTCAGCGAGAACATGGGCGGTCGCTCGATTAATATATACATGGCGTGTAATTATAGTACATGGTGTGTTGTCTGGAAATTTCTAGAAACTGCCCATTTCCTCCAGTTTCCTCGAAAACCAGTCAAAAATTCAAACAGGGTCGGGATTTTGACCCATTCTAAAAACTTCAGTTATTACAATTTTGGTGAATCGTTTTAATTAAATTTATATATTTTATATTCAATAAAATTTTTAACAATCATCTTATATTTTTTCTAAACATTAGATAAGAATAAATCCAATTTTTTTCTTAAAACACTATTTTTCTGAAAAGTTATTTTGTCACCTTTGGCACACTTATTTTAAAAATAATTTTTAAAATATTTGGAAAATTAATTTGAAAAAAATAATAATTTTTGAAATAATCATATCAAAATTATATTAGGTTGAATTTTTGAATTTTTTTTTGAAAAGTTTAATTTTTTATTGCATAGTGAAAAATACTGAATTTTAATTGAAAATTCTATTTTCATTTAAATTATTTATAATGATAAGATGTATTTTAAATTGGTTTTAAAGGGAAATTAGTTAAATTATTTATATATATTAATACAATTTAGTTCATTTTGATCAATTTCATTTTGAAATTGGATATAAAAACTTTGTAAACTTTTGAACATTTTCTCTTTGAAAACTCTCCTTCACATTGCATCTACGGGTTTAATTTGAAATTAAATTTTACCAAATATGTGAATTGAATTTGGATAAATGGATTATATATTTTTAATTTGAATAATTTTTATTATATAATAAGGCCAAATTATTTTTTGACCAAAATGAACTGTGAAAAAAGTAAAAATTAATTACTGCAATTAAGATAAAAATGAGTTTACTGGGGGTTAAACTAAATAATAATATATAAATTGACTCATAAACCTGTTTAAAATATACTTTATGGTCTTATTTAGATACTATAATGTATAATAATCAATAATAATCCATTTTTTATCATTTTTTAATGAGAAAAACGTGGTTACACCTTTTTATTTTCAAAAAATTAAAAGTGCTCCACTCACCTCACTTATAAAAGGCCATCCCCCTATCCTCTCTTATTGACACCATAAAACCCTTCTATTTGGGAAAATAATTACCCAAGATACCTTAAAAAATTCTCTACTCTCATCCTAAAATCATTATTTTTGTCATTGATCCAACCTAAGAAGGATTTTGGTGCAAACCTAAGGAGAATACCCAAATAAGAGATAACGTTGTTTAGTGAGCATTTTTATTTTATTTCTTTATCCACCTCATTAAATGATTATTAAACCATGAATATAAATAAACTAGGTATATTACATATAATTATATGTTTTTATGTTAATTCCATTACCTAAAATCATACCCACATTCATCAAATGGGTTATGAAATCAACATCCATGTATACAGTGGACTACTGCCTTATGAACTTATATCATTCATTCTTCCATTACCACCTCTCACAACTGTGTATTATGATGGATATGAAGCATATATATGATGTTTATAACATAATTATACCTATTTATACTTTATATAAGATATAACTTTTTTACTTTCCATTCCTTAAAAGATACAATAATGTCATTTGTGTGTATGGTGGACTACTGCCTCACAAACCGATGTCAATCTTTTTTTCATTACCACCTCTCATGATTGGGTATTATGATGAATATAGAGTATATATATGATATTTATAACATAATTATACCTATATAGACATTAAATTATATAAAAAAATTAATTTTCATTCTTTAGTGGATATGATAACGCCATTCATGTGTATGATGGACTACCGCCTCGTGAAGTGATGTGATTCTTTATCACAAACGCTTTACATAAAAGATAATAAGGATAAATTTAATAAATATATATAATATACATGAAATAATTATGATATTAATAACATATTTATTATTCATAAAAGATAATATATCATTTTCTTTCTTGCCTATTCACTCACTAAAAGATGATAGCATTGTTCATGTATGTGTGGACTATGGCCTTCACAAAGTGATGCGACACTCTATTTTCATCATCGAACCACATGAATGATATGTATAATTATATTTAAAGAAATAATAGGTTATTAATGATACTATTATCATTATTTAAATATAATATATTACTTACCTCATTTCAATAATGATTGTTGAAAAATGGAATGATTACTCATGTGTACATATGGCCTACCATCTCCATGATCGTAACGTACTTCATTTCTCATTACCAACTTTCATGATTTATATTAAAAGAATAATTTATGTATAAATATGATAATTATTTCATGAATATTATTATTTATATTATGGAAACATGATCAAAGTAAGAGGACCAAAAATAAAAAAAACAAAACATATATGAAAAATAAAGCGGTTTTACCCAATCAAAGGTTGTATCAAGGAATTGTTAAAAAACAGGTAATAAATGGTCATAATAAAATAATATATGGTATGTTATATATATGTTACTATTTTTATTTAATATATTTATAATAAACTTATATTTATTATATAGTAGGTTCAAACATGTATGAAGGAAGTTGAGACTTAAGGTAATGGATTTCAAGTCTCTCTTTTATTTTTGGGAAACATATACCAATTCACCAATCATTTATTTTATGTAGTGTATATAATTCCTATGAATGTATTTTATGATGATAATAAATATTTTTTTTATATTTACATATAAATTTTAGTAACTCTATTTCGTGGGGTTTACGGTTCAAAAGATAACAAGTCGGTAAGAGATTGTTGTCACAATTTTCCTTCTTTAGGATATAAGTCATGTTATGCACCTATCTTTTCTTTTGAGGTGTACATACAGCCTATTTGAAATGTAATATTATAAATTTATTTATTCATGTGAAATTTTATTTTTAATTTAATTTTATTCCTTCATGATGATTATGATTAAAAGTTACTAAATTGGTAATGATTTTATGTTACAATCTCATCATTTATCAAGATTATTTATGATTATATTTCAAATGAATAAATATTAAAATTAATATCTCAAAAAAATCATGAATTTTATTATGATATGGTTATTTCATTATAATATAAGATTCCCTTCATTTTCTCCTCTTTATGTACTTAAGAGTTCAAAATTGTTTTTTAATAAAAAATGAATTTATTAATATCTTCGGTCGAAAACCCATTTTCTTTTAAAAAAATTTTTCTAAAAATGTTTTAATTTTTTTAACATTATTCAAATTATTTATTAATTAAATTTTAAATAAATTTTGAATTTTTAAAAAAAATTGAAAGTAATATTCATATCTTTTTCCAAACAATGACCATTTAGATTTTACCAAAAATGTGAAAGGAATATTTATTTTAACATGTATGGAATGAATAGAATTTTTTTGCCATCATGGACATTATTTTATTTGAATATTCCTTTATAATGTTTCAGGGTAATTTTCAAATAAAATTATTATCAAAATGTTTTATGAATTTTTAGTTTTAAAAGTTTATTTTTAAATAAAATTTATTTTCCTCAAGAAATGTTCCAAGTGATTATTCAAAATCATTCTCTATCTAATATGACATCATTTGATATAACGTATGATTTGATGGGGATATGAACCAAGGATTACATTATTATTCTTGATATGGATGGTTTATCAAGAAATTATTTTTATGAAACCCATTTCTCTTCCATGGGTTATACGATGATAAAACATTTATGTAACCCACTTATTTTTAAATAGGTTATGCTATGATGAAATGATAAAATGATTAAGAAACTTGTCTCTTTTCTAGGGATTATGATATGAAAAAATGTTTATGAAAACCATTTAATATCATTGGTTATGATATGATGAATGTTTTATGATGATGAGTGGGAACTATATCTCCCTATAATGCATTGGGTAATGATTAATTTTATATGGGCTCAAAGGGTACATGAAAAGTTATCCCAATATCAAAATAGGGTACATGATAGGTTATCCCAATCATGAAAGAGGGTACATAAGTGGTTATCCCAATCCTGAAGCAAGTACATAGGTAGTTATCTCAAGCCTAACATGTTATTAATGTCTTGGTAGGTATCCTTGAAGTAATATTTTTTAGGATTATATATATTCCACAAATATATGTCTTTTTTAATATATGATTTCATGGATAATGTTCTTTGATTATCATATGATTAATGTATTATAAACTGACAATATTTATTCCATGACTCAAGATATGATCTTTGATATGTAGTACATGGTTTTTAAATGTTATTCACATGTTATCATACCCTTATGTTCATGTTACAGTTATATATCTCCCTTTTTTATCCTTACTGGGCATCTGATATCACCCTTTCTTATATTAACTTTCCTTAGGTTATGAAGAAAGGTTTTAATTAGGGTATGTTTGTGAAGAGTACCAAATGGGAATATCTTAAGGGATTTTTTGAAGATCTTTCACTAAATTAGAATATTGTGTACCTAGTATCCAAAAAAAATATTACGATCCTCAATAAAGTGTTTGCGTAATGTATTGAATATTAATCTAAAAAGATGTAATATACATGTATGAAAATAATAGGTTTATATAATTGGTATAAAAGTAATGTTTTTGTTAACATTTATAAACTAGGATGAGAAAACTTTAGTGAGATCCATGGGGATATTTCTAAGGATAAGTCTAGGGATATATATATATATATAAGGATAAGTCTAAGGGTGAGTCAAGGTATAGGAAAATGTCTTGGAATTTTGGTAAAGGATAGAGAAAGTGATTTTTAAGAAATTAAATCCTTGTATGTATGTTACATGTAGATTTTGCTCTAGAACCAAGGTACCTAGGGGTAATAACTCTAAAAAGGGCATATTGAGATGAACTCAATTATCACTTGTTGCATGAAAATGGGCCTTGCTGCACAACTAGTTAGATACTTCGAGGGGATATACTTTAGAAATTCACAAAATCTTTATGAACCATGATAAAGGATTTAAATAGATAATGACTATGAATTTACTAGGATAAACCTATGGTGTCATATATTAAAAATAATGTTTCATGATTTAGACATTGTTTAAGTGATTTTTTCATGATTATGTGGTTTCCCAATATGAATATTATTAACCACACTATGATTTTTGGTTTTAGTTAATGGAGGTAACAATAAGAAACTATTTTAACATTTAATTTGATAAGAGATTTGTTTATGATCATCCAAATAGTATGATTACTGGAGTAATGGATGTTGTGATTATTCTTAATCAATTATCACGATATATGATTAACAATATGCACTGTAACCAACACTCAAACTCATAAATGAAGATAATGATAGATTCTGTTGAGAGTTAGGCTAATGGAACCCATAGAGGAATGAATATTTCGTTTCTTATATTTTGATAATGTGGAAATAAGCACTTAATGGAATATCTTAGTGGAATTGGAAGACGTTTTGAGTGTGAAAAATAAAGAAACAAAGAAAGTAATTTTAGAGTAAAAAAGAAAAGTTTGATTAACATAATGGATGATAATAATGCTATCAATAAGTTATCATAAACTCTTAAATGTTATAAATGTGGAAATTATGGGAACTATTAAAATCTATTTTTTAAGGGGAAAGATCGTGAATAGAATCTGCAAGTTTGTATGAGTAATGGTTTTTTTTGTTGATGATAAAGAGACTATGAATGAAATATGAAAGGAAAGAGGTATTAAGTAATAAAATGATGAGGCCCAGTTAATGGTTTGAGAAGTATGTGGAATGATTAATTTGTTTAGTTATTGGAATTAAATAATTATGTTGAATGAATCATGAAATATATAAGTATTTTTCAATATAATTTTTTTGTTAAATATTTTAAAAAATATGTTGAATAGTACTGATTTAATGGAAAGGTTATATTTTATGGAAAACACATGATTAAGGTAACGTAACACTTAATATATTATTAATGATTATAAAATTATGTTTATTTTGGAGAAATAGATGATTTATATTAATAAAGTAAATTGGATAGTATTAATAACCTTAAAACTGATTAATGATTTGTGGAAAAATTGGTTTATATTATCATTGATAGACTTTATAGAATAATTGTATTTATGTAATATATTCAATAATCTATAGTTTTACTCAAGTAATGAATAATCATGTATGTTTTCAATATGGTTTGTGGTAATTCAAGTTATTACCATGTTTCAATAGAATACATGATGAAGGTATTCACATTTTTGGTATGTGATAATTAAGAGCTACATCATATTGTTTGGGTATTAATGATAATTTTAGTTTGGAAATTTAGTTACCTTCTTTCTAAAGTTTTAGATTTTAATATTATGGAAGGGTCATAAGGTTAACCATTTATGAAATGGTTTGAGTTGAACTTTGGATGTGGTTTTAGAGATTAATGTATTATTTCACTATATAATGATTTTTTCATAACTTGTTCTAACCATTTTATTTTGATAATAACTAGAGATAGAAGGAATGACTTATCATTCATTTATAGATATTATTTAGTTATTTTGATGAGAAAAAAATTCATATATTAGAGTAAGATGTGGAAATTGATCAAGGCATGTTTAAAGGAAGAAATTATGCCTATGAAATACAACCATATCAAGTAAGAACATTTTAATATGTTCAAATTTTGTATGAAAAAAAGGAATTATCCAAAATTAAGAAAAGGACCTTGAAATAAAAAAATTTCCTATTATCATAATTTTTATGATATCAATGAACTTTTTTACACCTCTTTGGTTTATGGTTTTTTGGCTTTTATCCTTCTCTGGATCACCCAATTTCTTTTGATCAATGATCTCTTTCACTATCTATTATTATTTTTACTTTTCTTCCATATAAAAATCTTCACTTCCCACCTATGTTATCATATTTGGAAACCCGATATGTGTTATTCCTAATGAATTTCATATATCCCCTTTTATTTTTCAAGAGGTTGTTTTATTAACCTTTTTTATGATGTGGTTTTCTATGAAGGAATTTTCAAGTGTCAAACATTTGATGATCGAGATGAATTTAGATGGAAACATTCATTTTAAGGGAGGTAGAATGTAACATCATGATATTTTAGGAAATAGTTTTTTCAAATGAGTTTAATATTTTTGATATTTTTTATTACATGAAATACTAAGTTTATTTTTTTTGTTACATGCAGCACCAATTTTATCTTGAGTTACAAGTAACACCGAGTTTAAACGAAATATGAAATTCTATTAAAATATTATTATTTAATATTATAGTTATCACCTAAAAATTGTAATGAAGGGTATAAATAGAATTAACTAAATTATGAAAATATATGTTCTACACATATATATAAAATAAATTCTTTGGTAACCGATTAATTATAAATGAAAATAAAATTTGTTTGAAAATAAAGGAAATATTTTCTGGAAAAATAATTTTGTTATGAAAACAAGTGTGTTCTACCTTAATAAAGTAAAGAACCCATTTTTGGTGAATTATTTTAATGAAATTTTCATATTTTATTTTAATTTAAATTTTAAACATTAATCTTATGTGTTTTCTATATAAGATATAATAATAAATCTAATTTTACTCTTAAAACTATATTTTTCTAAAAATTCATTTGGGTACCTTTTGCACACTTATTTTTAAACTAATTTTTTCATAAATAGAAAATTTACTGGAAAAAATAAACTCAATTCTTAAATAATCGTATCAAAATTGTCTTAGAGTTAATTTTTTAGAATCTTCTAAAATGATTGATTTTTTTATGAATAGTGAAAAATACTGAATTTTAATTGAAAAATGCCTTTTGTTTAAATTATTTATAAATTTTAATTTTATTTTAAATTTATTTTAAAGTTAAATTTCTTAATGAGATATCTATTAATATAATTAATATCATTTTAATCAATTTAATGTTGAAAATGGGTTTTAAAACTTTTTAAAAGTTTGAGAATTTTCTCTTAGAAAATCCGCTTTTGTGTCGCGTCTGTGGGATTAATTTTAAATTAAATTTTCCGCTTTTGTGAATTAAATGTTTTGAAATGGATAGAATATTTGAATCATCATAATTTATATTATCTAATAAATTAGACTTGATTTTTTACCAAAATGAGTAGTGAAAACATAAAAAATAAATTATCGTAGTTAAGGTAAAAATGAGTTAACTAGAGGGTTAAAATAAAAAAAGAGTTAAAATGTCCCAAAATTTTTATAAAATATATTTTATGGAAATATTTAAACCATTTAATGTTTAAATATATAAAATAATCTATTTTTTAGCCTTTTTATGGATAAAAATTTCTTTACACCTTTTTCGTTTCAAAATATTACAAGTGTGTCACTCACCTCACTTATAAAGGGTCACCTCATATCATCACTTGTTCACACCTTAAAACCATTTTAGTTTAGAAAATACCTACCCAAATTCCTTCGTAACTTCAATAATCTAATCCTACAATCCTATTTTGTTCATAAATCTAACCTAGAAATTCTTTTTGTCCAAATCAAATGAGATTAACTGAAGAAGAGGTAACGTTTTTCAACAAGTATTTTTATTTTATTTAGTATTCCACCTCATTAAATTTTTCTTAAATCATACTGATATAATAAAAAAAATATCTTCCATATAATTATATATTTTTTATATTATGTTAAATACCATCAATAATCTCTACTTTCATCGAATGGGTTATGAAATCAACATTCATATGTATGAAAGACTGCTGCCTCTTTAACCAGTATCATTAGTTTTTCTATTACCACCTCTCATAATTGGGTTTTAAGATGGATATAAAGTATACATATGATATTTATAACATAATTATATCATATGATTCATTATATAATATATAAATTTTACTTTCCATTCTGTAGGGGATATTATAACGTCGTTTGTGAGTATGGCAGACTACCACCTCGCGAACTGATGTCATTCATTTTTCTATTACCACCTATCACGGTTGGGTATGATAATGTATATAAAGTATATATATGATATTTATAACATAATTATACCTATTTATTAATTATATAATATATAAATTTTTACTTTCCATTTCATAAGGTATGAAATAACTTTATTTGTGTGTATGATGGATTACCACCTCGCAAAACGATGTGATTCATTTTCACTAATGCTTTACATAAAAGATAATAAGGATAGAGTTAAGAAATATATATGATATACATGAAATAATTAAGATATTAATTAAATTTTGAAAATTCTTAAAAGAAAATATATCATTTTATTTCTTACATTTTCACTCATTGAATGATGATAACATCATTCGTGTACGTGTGGACTACCACCTTCACGAAGTGATGTGACTCTCTCTTTTCATAACCACACCACATGGATGATATGTATAACGATATTTAAAAGAATAATTGGGTATTTATGATATTATGATAATTATTTAAATAAAATATATTACTTACCATCTTTCTATAATGATCATTGAAAAATGGAAACGCTACTTATGTCTACCTATGGCCTACCATTTCCAGGATTATAATGTACTTCATTTATTAAAACCATATTTCATGATTGATATTAAAATTATAATTGATATATAAATATTATAATTATTTCATGATTATTATTCTTTATATTTTGGAACCACATTCAAAGTAAGAGGGCCAAAATTAACAAATCAAAACATATATGAAAAACAAAGTGATTATTACCTGAAATATGATTTTATCAAGGAATTGATAATAAAAGGTTAATAAAGGGTCATAATAAAATCATATATGGTATGATATATATATATATATATATATGATTATAGTTCTTTAATATATGTATAATAAACTTTTATTTATTATACAAGAGGTTTGAACATATATAAAGGAAGTCGAGACTTAAGGTAAGGGGTTTCTAGTCTCTCTATTATTTCTAGGTGACATATAAAAATTCACCACTCATTTATTTATGTGATGAATATATTGAACATTAATGTGTTTTTTGATTCTCATCCATAATTTTTTTTAAATCCATTTTAGTAACCCTCTTTCATGGAGTTTATAGTTCAAAAGTTAATAAATCAGTAAGGGGTTTTATCTCAATTTTCCTTCTTAAGATATAATTTATGTTATAAACCTAGATTCCTATATGAGGTGTATATAGAGACCATTTGAAATTTAATATCATTAATTTACTTATTTTTATGATATTTTAAGTTTTATTTAATGTTATTATTGCATGGGGCTTGCGATTCAAAGTTACCAAAGTGGTAAAGATTTTATATTACAATCTCATCATTATCGGGATTGTTTATGATTATGCTTCCAATAATGAAATATTATGATTTATATATCAATAAAATCATTAATTATATTCTCCAATGATTATTTCATGAGAATATATTTTTTCCCTTTATTTTCCTCTCTTTATTTACACAATAGTTTAAAATTATGTTTTTAAGAAAAAAACATCTTTATTTCTCTCTTCAATCGAATAAACATTTTTCTTCAAAAACCATTTTTTCAAAAAATGTTTTCAAAAATATTTTTAAAATTTTTAAAATGATTTATTAAAGACATTTTTTACCCATTTTTTGACTTTTTACAAAAAAAAAATTGAATGTAATCTGCATCTCAATTTATAAACAACGCTTGTTTGGATTTTACCAAATATTTGAAATGAGTATTTTTTAACATGTGCAGTATGAATGGAATTTTATACCTTCATGAACATTATTTTCTTGGAATATTAATTTATAATTTTTTAATTTTATTTTCAAATAAAAAATCATAAATTTTTATGAATTTTTAGTTTTAAAAGTGATTTTCAAAGAAAAATTATTTTCCTCAAGAAATATTTGAAGAGATATTTCAAAAATATTCTCCATATAAGATGACATACTTTGATGTAATATATGATTTATTGGGGATATGAACCAAGGATACCATTATTTTTCTTGATCTGAATGGTTTACCATGAAAATATGTTTATGAAACAAGTTTCTCTTCCACGGGTTACACCATGATAAAATTCTTATGAAACCTACTTTTTTTCATGGGTTATACTATAATAAATTGATTAAATAATTAAAAAAACTGTGTATTTTCCATGGTTTATGATCTAATAAAATTTTTATAAAACCTATTTCATTTCTTGGGTTATGATATGATGAATTTTTTATTATCTTTTGGCACACATATGTATGATTTTAATTATGTGATGGATGGGACCAATATCTCCCTCCAATGATTTAGGTAATGATTAATGTTATATGATCTAAAAGTGAACATGAGAGGTTATCCCAAACTAGAAAGAGGGTACATGGTAGGTTATCCCAAGTAACAAAAGGGTATATTAAAGGCAATCCCAAGCCCAATGTAGGTACACAGGTGGTTATCCCAATCATAACCTTTTATGAATGTCTTGGTTGGTATCCTTGATATAATATTTTTTATGATTATTCATATTCCAAAAATCTATGTCTTATGTCAAAATATACTCTCATGAATCATGTTCATTGATTATATTATGATTTATGTCTTGTGAACTACTAATATTTATTCCATGACTTAAGATTATGATCATTGATATATAGATTATGGTTTTCAAATGTTATTATCATGTTATCATACCCTTATGTTCATGTTATGGTTACGTATCTCGCATGTTTACCTTTAATGAGTATTTGATCTCACCCCTTCTTATTTTTCCTTTCCCCATGTTATGAAAAAAGGTTTTAATTAGGGTATTTTTATGAAGAGTACCAAAGGGGAAGATATTTATGGGAGATGTTGAAGATATTTCACCAAATTAGAAGATTTTGTACCTAGTCTCCAAAGACACTGAAATATTACAGCCCTTAGGTGTGTGTTTTTGTAATATACTGAATATTCATATAAACAGTTTTAATTTAAATTATTAAAAATATTAGGTCGCTGCAATTTATGTTTGAGAAAATTGGGTATAAAGAAGCAAATATTTTAATAAAATTGAAGTTTTTGGTTAAAAAGATGTAGGTAAATAATGTTCAACCTAAGACACCATTAATAGTTCAATTCCATTGATGTAGGGAACTTATTGATTATCTAATTCAATTTCACAAAAAATGTATTAATTCCTAAGTTATTATGTTATAAAATCATTGATGTTGAATTACCAAAGTGTTTATGTGTTGGAACTTGATAATAATTTTTTTGAAGTATTATTATTATTGTTATTCTGGTTATAAGAATCATGAAACTTCTAAGGATTTTTCTATAGTAGTTTCTCATCAAGTATTTTGAAAAATATGTTTAATGTTACTAATAACAAAGTAAATAGATTTAATTATAAGGCGATATTTTATGTAATACACATGATTGAGTAAAATATAATCTTTAACATATACATGATTTTAAGGTAATTATAATCAATTAATATTATTTGTCTTTATATAAAAGAATAAGTTAGATAAAAAACCTTATAGGTTAAAAAAGAGGGTTATTTTATAACTAATGTTATTTTTTGAATATGTTAATAATATTCATGGGAAAATTATAGGATCAAGGTTAGTTATGAATATAAATATAAATTTTTTCTTTATATTTTTAGAAAAATTAAAACTTGCAAGCCAGGAAACAAGCCATCGCATCTGACAAGACTGTGGGGATTGAACCTAAAACTAAAGGGTGACAAGGTTTTAGTGCCTTCCATTGGCCTATGTGATGTACTATTTATTATGAATTTTTTTTTACTAAATTTATTTTAAGAATAAATATTAAGTTTATTTTGGGAAACATATTTTAGGATCAAATCTTTTTTATTTTTTTAGGATTTTGAAATTATTAATGTTATTTTGGGAAATATTCCATTAAGTTGAGGTATATGTAACCCTTAGGTATAAAATGTGATTTGATATGAAATATTATTTGGGAATAACAAAATTAAATCCTTAAATTTTGAGGCTATTTGGGATGTTGGGTTATTTAGTTATAGAATTATTTAAGTTAAATATTGGATTTAGATATTAATATGAAGGTGTATTCATTTTTTTAATTATCTTACATTTTTCTAACCATTTATGGTTTTTTTAATGTATAAATACAATATGAATATAATGATATCATTTTTTTAATCATGTGATCCATTAGAAGTTAATTTTAACACTTCAAGCATAAAAAACCATCTTGAATACTCATCATTTGGAGCAATAGATGAGATTTTGGTGATAATTTATTAAAGTATTAAATTATAATTTTAAAGTAATTATATTTCCTAATTTTATTAATCTAGATGTTTAAAGGTTCCCTCATCTATAAAAAAGAATCTTAAAATTAAAATGTTATTCATTTTTGATAAATCATTGGTCTCTTATCTCTTAAAAAGGATATAATGTTATCTCTTAAATGGATCTTCTTTCCAAATCCATATTTTCACTTCCATATAATTTTATCCTTATGTGGAAACCTAGTTTTTTTATTTTATATAACCTTTTTCTTCCCATTTCCCTCTTTTCTAGAGGAAGTTTTATTAACCCTTTTTACGATGTGGGTTTTCTACAATGGAATTTTTGAATTTTAAACCCTAAATTACTGATCAAATGTTCAAATTATGAGAACAAAGCTTATTTAATGGGGGTAGAATTCAATATATTTATATTTTAAAATAACACTATGTTCGATAGCATATACAATATGCAATAATGATTTTAAATGAACTATGATATACTATTAAAATATTATTATTTAAATCTAATTGGTATAACTTAGTTGTTAAATTGGTGGGTATGAATAGTATTAACAACATTATGAAATTTATATAAAGTTCCCAATCAATAAATTTTTTTTATAAATTCTTAACAAATAAGCACTAGATTTGTAAGAAAGTCGCTTTTATTTTACAGAAATATATGTTTCCTTGAAAACAATTATTAATTTTCTGAGAAATTAAAATGATTTATTTCTAGAAATTTTAGAAATATTATTTTATAAAATTACTATAATTTTTAAATCAAAATATAAAAATTAACGTAGGGTAAAATTTTGGTATTTTTCTGAAATGATTGATTTTTCAGTGAATAGTGAAAATTATCGATTTTTCAAATACTATCATTTATTTTCATTAAATAAATTAATTTAAAAGTGAAATTATATTTTTAATTTTATATTAAAGTTAAATATTAAACATTTAATTTATAATAATATAATTAATTTCATTTGAATAATTAATTTTTTTGATTTTAGTATAAGATAATTTTTATGCTTAAAAACACGGTTTTTGTAAACTATTTGTAAGTGAAAAAAAATATTCTTTTTGACTATTTAAAAAAATTAATAAATAAAATTTAAAATTAAATATATATTATATATATAAAAATTTAAATTTATATAATGATTATTACTTGTTATATAGTTATTATAAGATCATCTATTGGTTGAAAAAATGCATTTCGTAAAAAACTGTTTTTGGTGCGTTTTGTGGGTTTGATTTTAAATTGAATTTGAAAAATTATATGATTTCAATAAAATAAAATGGATTACATATTTTGAATGATAATAATTAATATTAGGTAATAACTTAACTCTTGGTCATAATGAATAGTTAAAGCAGTAAAAAAATCAAGTTGTCATGGTGAGACTAAAATGGTAAATGTGAGTAACATTAAATGTAAAAAAAATAAAATGTTTATTTTTTAATGGTGGAGAATTTTATTGAAAATATATCCCTATAGTAAATTATTTATAAATTTTTTATCCACTTTTATAGTGATTGACTTCCCATTATTGAATAGTTTTTTATATTTACAAAAGTGACACTCCTGCTCACTTATAAAAAAACACCTCTTATCCACTAATTTACACACTTTAAAATCCTTTTAATCTATACAATACCTAAAATAATTCATTATTTAATTACCTCCCTACATTATAGATTCATTTTTTTGATCATAAATCTAATATAGAATGGATTTAGGTATAAGTATAAAGAGGTAGTCTGAAGAAGAGGTGTCATTCTTAACCTAGCATTTTTGTTTTATTTTTTATTCCACCTCATTAGAATATTATTAAAGCATTTTGATATTATAAAATCATTATATTTCATATAATTATATTTTATTATTTTAATTTCATAACATAAATTTGTTTCCTCTTACCTCAATTCGAAAACGAAACCATCATTTGTGTGTATGGTGGACTACCTCCTCATGAACCGATGTAATTAGTTTTCCATAATTTCATTTCACGGATATTCATGATGATAGATATAATTTTTTTATATTATATTAATTAAATATTAATAATTATTTAAAATTAATATATCATATAATTTCTTACCTTACCATCCATTGAAAAATGATTGTGTTGTTTGTGTGTATAGCGAACTACCTCCTCATGAAGCGGTGTGATTCATTTTTTATTATTGTGTCACATGGATGGTATATTTAAGTTTATTTGATGAAATAATATGATATTTATGATATAATTATCATTATGGGAATATAAAATTACACTAACATTATTTCAATCATGATCATTGAAAAATAGAAATGTTACACATGCTTATATATGACCTACCATTTCTATGATTGTAACATAGTTCATTTTTCATAACCATAATTCATGGTTGTTTCTAAAAGTATAATTTATGTATAAAAATGGTAATTATTAAATTATTAGTATTATTATTATTTAACAATTAATCCCTTGACCACATTCAACACATCGATGTCATTTTCAATTTATAAACTAAACATCCTCAAAACACACATCGTGGATATAACTGATTAAATAATTAAATATATCATTAAAATAAATGAATTAAATTGTTTTAGTATAAGTTATTAAACCTATAAAATATTCTTAACAAAACACATAATTTATATAAGTTTATTATACATATATAAATGACATACATAATGATTCTGGACTTAAGGTAATGGATTTTTAGTCTCGCTTTAATTCCTGAGAGACTTATACCATGTTCACCACTTGTCATTTGGTGTGGTGAATATACTACCCATTTGAAATTGTATATCATGAAAATACTTATTTTCATGACATTTAAATTTAAATTTTATTTAACTCTTTCATTGGTCTTACGAATCAAAAGTTACCAAAGCGGTAAGGTATATTATTTTTTAAAAAAATCCTCTTAAATTTTCCCTTAAAACTCTTTTTTTCCATGTCCATGTTCTTATAAATGTTTTAAGAAAATTATTATTTATTCCTAAAGTGTTTCTAAATGTAATTTTTGAATATATTTTAATTTCTTTACAATGTTTTGAAAGCGAATATTTTATGTTTTTACGTAAGGGACGCTAATTTAAAAACCTCATTTAAAATATTTTAAAGATTTATTTTCTAAATATTTTTCTTCCATACACATATTATTAAAATTATTTTAAGGATGTATTTATATGTACATAAATTAATTATAAAGGAATTTTTATGTCACTTTTTACTTTATTTCAAAAGTATTCAAAAGGAATATGTTTATGTATTTTATATTGAATGTTTTGATATTATTTAAAAAATAAAAAATAAATGTTCTATTTTAACATATATATTGACAATAAATTTTCTTACCATCGTAACCATTATTTGATATTTTAATTTCTTTATAATCTTCAATTTTTTCCTAAAAAAAACTCTTTCTCTTTGTTTTATATATTTTCAAAAAATTGTTTTAAATGGGATGGATATTATGATATTTGGAAATGTTTTTCATATGGGTGTAAGGGATATCTCTAAATCACCCTTTACATTGGGTTATAAAATTAATCTCTATAACTTTATTTATCCATCTATTTAATGTTATATAATTCTTAAAAATTCTATATATATGTCTCTCACATATATACCTAACTTATTCTCCCTTCCTTTGATGGGGTAATATATGCCTTATGTTCATTTCCCAAATACCTTAATTATGAAATTTCCTTTGATTATGTTATGAGAAAACATTATGCAACTCATTTTATTTCTATGGGTAATTCTTATGTTTATGAATTATGATTGATTTCATTTTTTTAGAATACATAAATCATGAACATATTATGATGGGTGTGCCCATATAGTGCTCCAATGCATTGGGTAAATCTTTTGTCTTGTGAGATGTTATGTATGGGATTAGGGAGTAAAACTAATAAAATATGGAACTTTTTACACCATATAATATTTTCTAGGTAGTCATCCTTGACTCATTTTTATGTTATGTTATATATTCTTTCCACATTTCTTATGTTACCATGATCTTATGATACCAAGTTCTTTATATTATTCTCCCGTTTTATTACTCATGATCCTTCTCTTTATGATATCTTTTTATACCTCTGACTCACCCCATTATTTTATGTATTCTCTAGGTTATCCTATATAGTTTTAGGAGATTTGAGAGATTTAGGATCACACTAAAGAGGGACAAAAAGATGATGTTATGATTTAGTTTCTTTTTATGTTTATGTACCTATTCTTCCAAAGATATTGGGCCTCATGATTTTTGGGTTATAATTAAAGTATATTTATATTAAAAAAATTAATAATATGTGTAAAAGGATTAGGTCTCTATAGTCAAAGGGTTTTAAATTAGGGGATGGTAGATTATAAATTTAAAAAAAATACTTTGGTAGGTTACATGGTTTACCAAACCATGTTCCAACCATGTGAATAACACTACTAAAAACTACACACCCTTTCACATGGTCATTGCATGGTTTTCACAAACTATTCACTAACTGTGTGATATATATATTTATTAAACCATCCAAAAATTTCAAAAATAAAATAATTGAAAATAAAGATTAATACTAAATACCAATAAATAAGAAATTTAATTAAGTAAAGTGAGTTTGGGGTGTGACGATAAGGTCCATTGGATGTTTACATATTATTAATAATAATGGAATTAATTTTCCTTAAAGGTCTAGTTTGGCTTGATATGGCTTGTACACCCAAATTGATAACACTTCACAGTATGTATTACTAGGATAGGTGATGAAGGAACACTACAACCTTAGATTCTCAGGTGTGAGCCACCTTTTCTCACCACCTCTCTCTAACACTTATAACCGCTCAAGGATATGTCACCTGATATCTAACAAAGTAGTGGAACACCCTCTCATAAACCTCCTTTGGGCCCTATTTTTGTGAGAACAGATTTCTTTACCACTTATAAGAATGTTTTTAAATTAGAAGGTATGATCAGTTCTTGCAAAGGCTCTTTAAACCCCATTTCCAAAGTCCTTACCTTAGATTCCCCATCTTCACTCATGTATGGAGCAATGAGAACATGATTTTTAAAGGTGTTAATAAACTCTATAATTGACATTGAATATTATTATAGGTTATAAAATCCTTTTATTTGACCCAAAATAGGGAATATGAGTAAAATGGCTCAAATTATACCACTTGAATTTTTTCTTGTGTAACACCCTGAGATTTTTAAATAAGAACATTATGTTAAATGGTGTATATAACAGGCAACACTGAGCCTAAACAAACCGTGATATACTATTTAAATGTGACTATTATAACCAAGCCATTTAAATTAGCGGTATAAATAGGAGTAACCAATTTTTAAAAATTATGTATAAATATTTTATATGAATCAAATATATTTTTAAATAAAGACTCCATTTTTAGTAAATTCTTTACATGCTTCATAAATATATTTTTGATCAAAAAAAATGTATTGCATTTTTGAGAAAATAATATAATTAATTTATACCAATTTTATAATTTTTATTTTAAAAAATGAAATTAGTTTTTGAAATCATCATGTAAAAAATAAATTATTATGAAATTTTGGGATTTTTCTAAAAAGTGTGATTTTTTATTGAATAGTGAGAAATATCACTTTTTTGTAAAACTGTTATTTCTTTACAATAAATTAAATAATTTAAAAGGGCCATTATTATTTGAATTTTATTTAAAATTAATATAAGTATTATTTATTTATATTTTATCTAATTAATTACATTTGAATTATATTTGTACTATATTTTGGTATAAGTTTATTTTTAGGATTAAAAAGGTATTAATCTGAAAATATATTTTAAGTGCATAATGTTTCTCCATTTTGATTTATTAAAATAAACCACAATTAGGAATTATTTAAATAAAATTTATAGATTATATATCTATATATGTTAATTTAAATTCATGTAAATGTGATTACTATTCATAGAGTTAATGTAAGTTCATCTTATGACTAAAAAGTAGAGTTATTGAAAAATTGTTTTTCAACACGTTTTGCGGGTTCATTTTTAAATTAAATTATTCCACTTATGTGAATTTAATTTGATATAATATATTAAATATTTTTAATCATAATAATTAATACTATTTAATAAGTTCAACTTTATTTTGTTGTCGTAATGAATAGTAAAAATAGTAAAAATCTATCACCATGGTAAAAGGGTAAATTAGGATAACCTGGGTTAAAAATAAGTGATAAGGCCACCATTTTTCATCTTAATTGTTATTGGATGAATTTATTTTACCCTTATAGCCTTAGTATCAAGATTCAATTATTTATGGGAGACTTTTCCTTGAATGTTACCTATATAATAATTTAAATAATGAAAATGAGAAAATGCCACTCTATTTTTTCTAAATATATCTTATTTGTTAAAATAGAGATAAAAATTAGTAGTGGATGAATGTTAACCATTCATTTAATTATTATGAAATTATTTTAATTAAATAAATTTATTTTTATGTTTTAGTGATTATAAAATTACCTTAAACACTTATACAATGTTGAAACAACACTTGTGCAGATGGTGGAAAACTCAAGGTAAAGATTTTTAAAAATGTTGAAAGTAGCATATTTGGGACGATTTAGAGTTAAAAAATAATTTTTTAGTTAATAATTATTTATTACTGATGGTTAAATATATTATATTAAAATTAATTATTATATTTATGTATTTAATTCTAATTAATTGAATAGTTTAAAAATGGAATTCATGATATTTTATGTTAAATAATATTTTATTAAACTTATTAAAAATACTAAAAATAATGAATGAATAAATTAGGATGATAAATTGTATAAAATTTCATACTTTTCAATTTATTATCAAATTTTTATCTTATAAGTAAAATTATAACCCTTTCAGTTTGAAAAAATATATGTTACCTCGGTTAAGGTTAAAATGGTTTTATCGGGGGTTAAACCAAGAGATAATGGTTATTTTCTAATTAAAATTGTATAAATAATATTTTAAAGAAATATTTTGACCTTATCCTATCCAAAATTCTATTAATTTCCCATTTATAAATATTTCAATTGAATTTTACTTTATTATAGTTTAATATTTCAAGAAATTCCAAAATTGGCCCTCCCTTCACTTATAAAAGAGAAACTCTTATAATCTTTTATTAACACTTAAAGAACCACTGGTTTTGTAAAATAACTACCAAAATAACTACATAAATTCCATTACCACATCATATAGGACTTGGTTTGATAATAAAACCCTCCTAGGAAATCTTTTGGTGTAAACCTAAAGTGGTTTTTCGAAGAAGAGTTATCATTCTTAATTTATCATTTTTATATTATTTCTTTTTCAAATTCCTTAAAATATTATTAAGCATTGATGATATAATAAAATAAATATATCCCATATAATTTAATGTTTTTATGTTAATTTAATACCCTATATCTATCTCCTCTTCCATCAAATGGGAAACAAAATCATCATTCGTCTGTACAGTAGACTACCACCTCACGAACTGATGTAATTCATTTCCATAACCACAACTCAATTCTGGTTTTAATGATTTATTTACTATATATATGATATTAATTACATATTTATCATTATTTAAAGATAATATATCATATAATTTCTTACCTTTCAATTTATTATAAAATTATAATGTCATTTGTGCGTACATGTGGATTACCACCTCCATGTAGAGATGTGATTTGTTTTTCGTAACCGCATCACATGAATATTATATATAAGTGTATTTTAAAAAATATTATATTTACGTTACAATGATAAATATATAATTATAAAATAATATTTATGTTCTTTACATCATGATCGTTGAAACATGGAAATGTTTCTCATGCGTACCTACGGCTTACCATCTCCCTGATTGTAACATTGTTCATTTTTCATAACCATATTTAATGGTTGGATTAAAAACTATAATTTATGTATAAATATTATAATTATTTCATGATTATAATTATTTATATTATTTAACAATTACAAATTTTACAATATTCAACCTATCAAATTCATTCTGGATATATGCACTATATATCATCAAAACATCGAACATGAACTTTGTTGATTAATTAATTAAATATAACATGATAATAAATGAAATAGAAAGAATAATAAACTTGAAAATTTTATTTATTGACTAAATAATTAACATGATTTTATTATTATGGAAGATAAATAATGTACGCGGTGAGTTAGCCCTAAGGTAAGGGATTTCCTCTCAATTTCCATTCATTGAGGAATTTTTAATGTTATATGCTAATTTATTTTATATGATGTATATAATTCCCTTTTACATATTATATCATGAATCCTTTATAATTCATGTTTTTAAAATTTTAATTCAAATTATATTATCTAAGGGTATTTGATTCTAAATTTACCAAGTCATAAGGGGTTTTATAAATCATTTTTTCATAGGGGTATATTACTTCATCGTTATCCTTGATATTATATGATTATGTATGAAATATCTTTATTATTTTATATTTTATTTCCAAATTTTTTATGTGTATTTAAATTTGATACACAAAATCAATTCATTGATTAATACTCACTTCAATGGTATGATATATCTAAGCTATTTTATCTCAATTTTCATTCCATTTCTAGATGGTATTATACAGCTATTTATTTTTATCAGGTGTATCTACTACCTATTTGATATTTTATATCATATAAATATTTATATTCAGGGTATTTATTGTTTCATATGAAGTTATTTCTTTCATGGGGGTATGATTCAAAAGTTACCAAAGTGGTAAGGGTTTATTTCACAATATCATCATTATTCAGGATTATTTATGTTTAAGTCTATGATGGAGAAACTATTGGATATTTTTATATTATATATAAAATATTTTCTTCTCATATAGTAATTTTTATAAATTATAATTTTTTCATTCCTTTTACACTCCTTAAGTACTCAAGATACCAAAATCAGGTTTTTAATGTAAACAGACTTGTTTTTCTACTTGGTTGGGGATATTTTTCTCCCTTATCCATATTTTCCTAAAAATATTTTAAAGAATGTATTTAATATTATCAAATTATTTATTAAATAAATTTTTACCTATGTTTGAATTTTTAAAAAATGGTTTAAAATGAATCTTCTTATCATTTTATGAACAATTTACCTTTTGACATTCTACCATAAATGTGAAAGAAATGTTTATTTTAACATACTCGTAATGAGTGAAATTTTACCATAATCATGATCGTTCATTTATTTGAATATTAATTTAAAATTTTATAAGGTTCTCTTCAAAAAAAATCTAATATTCTGGAATTTTTTAGTTTTTAAAAGTGATTTTCAAAGCAAAATGGTTGTTTTCATCAAGAATATTTTTAATGATCTTTTTATGGTATCTCTGTTAATCAATTACACAAAAGTTTTATTTTAGATATACTAAATTATGGATATGTTTTAATAATACTATCCTTATCCTTCAACTAGATTTTTTATGATCGGTTTGACTAGGGAAAGTATTTACATTCAATTTCTAGATTAATTTTGTAGTCATAAACTTTCTCTTGAAATATTCACTTTCTTGTGATAATTGGACATTAAATTTATCTTAAATATCCATATTATATGTATCATGGGTATTACTATTACCTAAAACATATACAATTTTTACATATATATTTTTACTATGAAAATTAATTGGTTTATTGGGGAAAATATTGATAAATTCATATTCTTTGCACAATATAGATATTTATTGATAAGGTATATTATTTATAAATTGAATTGAACAATCAATATATGAGTAATGAATTATAAATGAAGTGGGTGAGGCTCTATTATAGATATCCCCTCGATGAATTAGTATGTCACATGAGACAAATTCGTAGGATGGAAATAAATGAGTTTGGGTGTATACCTACCCATCAATTAAACTGTCTTGGTGCGAGGTCATGAAGGTATAGATATCATGATATTTGAGATCATGATGTCCAGTTTTAAGTATTTAATTCATTGATAATTCAATTATTATTATTGTTGGTTGGAGTGTATACTCAAGAGGGGGGTGAATTGAGTTCCAATAAAAATTTCTGTTAAAATTATTTCTCTTAAAATCCCCCAATTTAAAAACAAAGTTAAACTGTAGTGAATCTATATGGAGTGTAAATGTTAAATCAGTTTCTCAAAGATTGATTAGGTCTCAGTTGAATTAATCTGAAGATTAAATTAACTTTTGAAACTAATTTACTGGTTTACAATAAGTATAAAAACTTGCTAATTTAACTATCAAAGTAGCTTTAAAGTAGTTTTGTATTTCAAAGTAATAGTAGCGGAATATGAAATAAAAATATAGTATACTTATAGACTTAAATTAAAATGCACAGAAAAGGTAACCAAGAGGTTCAGTCTCAAGCCGAGACTTAGTCCTCTCAACAATTTATATAAAATAATCCACACCCTAGATCGGGGGTAAACAACAGTACACTACTGTCCAGGTCCAAAGACCTCTACCACAGTTCTTCGTGGGAAAAACAAACAACATCACACAGGCTATTCAGGTCTTACTCGACCTCTACCACTATCCACAGTGGGAAACAAAGGGTTATGAAGTTTGAGTGAGGATTTAAGAATCCTCCAGTTTATCTTAGGAGACAGTGTGTGTTTAAAATAAATAGGGTATACACACTTCTCAAAATGTAAAGATAGAATCACTAAAATAAGACTGATTGAGTTTAGAAATTCTTTAGTGATTGGCAGTGCATCTCTGGACTTGTTTGGTTTAGCAGAAAAGCTTCTGATTCCTTCTCAGGTTTCTTGTTCAGAAAACAGAGTATCGTTTTCTTCCCTGGTTCTTGTTCCAGCTTAGCAGCCTGAGTGCATGAAAAGTTTTTTGTAGTGCTTCACTCAAGATGTAGCTTGTGTTCTCCTCTAGAATAAGTTTCTTCGTGTATGTCCACTATTCTTGGAGTATGGATGTTGACTAGTGAAAAATTATCCACATTTGAGTGTTGTTCAGATCTTGGCTCTTTTTTCCTTCGTGTGTCTTCTTAGTGATTTTAAGAAGTGTATCTTGCACGATCTTTTTCTGTCCCTTTATAGATTTCAGCTTCGATAGAAAAGAATAATTACTTTTTGCATGGGTACTAGTTACGGTTCCCTGACATGGAAACAAAGATCATTAAATATCATTAACTTCATTAAAAACATCAAATGTAATCATTAGATTAATAAAAAAATATTATTGAGAATATATAAATAAATAGTATTGAGAGTATAGAGTATAGAGTTTGACTGGTTGGTCAATCTTTAGTAGCTCGTGTTGGTAAGAGTGTACGGTGTCATAGGATATTCAATCGGTAGCTCTTGCTCTTGCATCGGTTGCTCTATAAAACAGTTTTTCTCCATCGGTAGCTCTTGATCCATCGGTAGCTCTTGATCTATCGGTAGCTTGATGTATCGGTAACTATGTGTGAAATGGATCTTTCAGTAGACTTATTTCTATCGGTAGCTCTTGTCTGTCGGTAGCTCTGGTGTGTTTGTTAGTTGGTATCTCGGTAGACGGGTTCTATCGGAAGACTTCTGTCTATCGGTATCTCTTTTCTGTCGGTAGACTTTGTGTCTGCTTACCAGTAACTCTGTTTATATCCGTGACCTTAGCCTATCGGTGACTCTATCTATCGGTAGACCAAGTATATCGGTAGACTATGTACCAGTAGCTCTATATCAGTATCTATACCCATATTAGTGACTTAACACTTGTCTGTCTTATGAAAAAATTATCATAATGGGTTATAAAAACATCATAACTCATATAAACATAGATGGACATGTATTAACATATCTCGGGGATTATTCTAATATTATTATCATTTGATCACAGATTGAAAGAATTCATATATAGAAAAACATTAGATTTAGATTATCAAAGTACATGAAAGCATAATTGGGATTATCAAAACAGGTGAGGTCAACAATATCCCCCCTTTTGATAATCACAACTTATAAAATTATAGTTTGGAAAATAGTGATCAGTTGTATCAGAGGATATATCAGTAAATGCAATTATCTCATAGAAACAGTATGTTATATAACATAAAGGATTAGAGGTGTAAGAAAATGTGATAGTATCAGAGATAAAATTGAATATAATGATATCAAAAGTAATGTTTAGTGGCATCAAAGATTTAAATGAAATGGTATTAGAGAACTAAATGTAATGGTATCAAAAAAAATAAAATAAAATAAAAGTAAAAGCACTGGTATCAGAAGGGAAAAGCATGATAGGGAAAATTTCTCCCCCTTTGATAATCTCACCCCCTTTTTAAAATCCTGGTAAACTATATCTCCCCCTTAATATCCCTGTAGAACATTTCTCCCCCATTGTGATAATCAAAAAGTGGGAAACCAAAGATAAAGAAAATAGCACAATGAGAAAGAAAGGAAATCAAAATGTATTAGATATTGTAAAAATGTATAGAGATATAAAACAAAGTACAATGAATTCCTATCAAATAGTCTAGCCAGTTTTCATCCACATCCTCAATATGAGATTTTCCCTTAGGAGCAGAAGAGGATTCAGGTGAAGTGGCTCCAGGTGAGGGCTTAGGGATTCCAAAAATGATCATAGGAGGCTGAGCCACAAAAATTGATCCTGGTCTGTATTGATGAGTCCTTTGTGTGATCATAGGAGTGAGGCTTTGAATTGCTTGGGCAGGAGTCATCTGAATCGGAAAAGCAGTAGAGGAAGAGGCAGGAAAAGCAAGAGGGACAATTACTGGCCTAGCATCAACATGAAAAAAAGGCAGCAACAGATTTATAAAGTCCATAATTATTCCTCCTCCTCTCTCCATAGCGGATATGAAGTCATCCTTGTTCTCCATAAACTTGTCCAATGCGGGAGTCAATTCCCTTAGCTTGCTAACTTGTTCTCTGAAAGCTTGATTGACAGGAGTCAGCTTCATATTTTCCAAAAAAAAGTTTGAAGTGATTGTTGAGTTGATTTTTGGTGAAAATATTAGAGAAATAGGAGTCCACCTTATCTTCACTTCTTTCTGAGAGGAAAAGGCTTCTCTCATATAGTCTTGGACTTTCTTCATTATCTCTCTGGCTAAATCTCTGGTAGAGAGCACAACTCTGCTCAACTCGGATGAGTCTATAGAGCCATTGGTTGAAGCTGAACCAAGCTCCTCCTTCATCACATCTCTAAACTGATTCAAGTCCACTAAAGGTTTATATACAAGAGAACCAACAGATAAATATATAGTATCTTTGAAGCTTTTGGTCAACCCGCTGATAAGATTTTGAACTTGGGAATCCTGGGTTTTAATATGATCTTTCATAGAAGTTTTGAAACCTTCAAACACTGAAACCATCTGGATTACCACACTCTTGACATAATCTAAGTCCTTATCAGCTTGAGATTTGGAGCTCATGTAAGAGTCTAAAGAAACAACAGACTCCTTTAGGGCTTCAAGATCTGCTTCAAGTATAGAAACGTGATCCTAGAATTCTTTAACTTCTTCAACTATTTCTTTCATAAAGGTTGACAAATTACAACCTAGAGGGAGTTAAAATGATCTTTCCAACATACTCATCTCTTCAGCAAAATTGTGCTTCATCTCAGCAACTAATTTACTAAAGGATTATTTCAGTTCATCCTTTAAGGATTCCAGATCAGCCTTGGTAACCAAATCAGCAGGTGCAACTGCAGTAGATGTTCTTTCAGAGGCTAAACTGACCACATAATCAGTCATAACCGATTGAACTGTAGATACCAGAGAAACTTCCATCTTCTTGACTTCTTCCACAAAAATTTCCTTAAGATTTTTCTTTAAAGTTTCCAGGTCATGCATTCTGACCACATCTTCAGGTAATAACTCAGAATCGACATCATAAGTAATCTTAGGTCTATTGTGAGATGCCTCATTATATGAATTTGGATAGTCTAAACCACAGACTATAAAACCTGGGTCTTCTGCCCAATATTCAATTCCAGCAGCCACTTTAACACTTCCAACATTGGTTTGATGCTCCCACTCAACAGGAGCATCCTCAATTAGGATAACAGCAGTCTCATAAACATTCACAGCAGCGTTCTCAGTAGGTCTTTCATCCTAAGGAGAATCTTCCACTATCAATTCTTCTTCTGCAACTGCTGGAGGGTCCTCTGAATTAGGTACAGCTTATTCCACTTATACTGCATCCTCATTAGAGATTAAGGATTTTCCAATCACTGGACTAAGACTCAACTCAGCTGACAGAGATGCTTCACTTTCAAGAGCATCTTCTTCATTCTCTACAGCAGCATTTTCAAGAGCCTCTTCAATAGCCTCTAAAGCAGCTTCTTCTTTATCTGATTTCTACTGATCAAGATTTTCAGGAGTTGGGCTAGGAGGTAAGTCAGGATCTCTTCCTTCATCTGCAGAATACTCTTTCTCTTCTGAATCATCACTGTATTCGGGCTCCTCTTCATCAGGTCCCAGACCTAGATCCCTCACATCATTTGGTCTTGAAGGATGATCCACAGGATTGAATTTGGCATATACCTTCTGGTCATCATTGACCCATTCTCCTCTCTAAGGTTTCCAATTGATCCTCATGTATTTGCACACAGTAGAGGTGATACAAAAGTTATTCTTCACTACTACTATCACATCTTGAGACTCAGCTACCCCTTTTACTTTAATCATCATAGAGATCAATTTAGTAAAGAATAGGGAATTTGTATTTGATTTCAGCCTCATCATATCTTCCATTTGTATCCTCAGCAATCTGAACAAATTAACCTTTACACAATGTCTTAAGAGGTGTAGAAGATAGATATCCTGATATCTCAAATTGGAAATGTCTCCTCTCCTCAGTATCTAGACATGTTGAATGAATTTGAACAGCAATTTGTTCTCTCCATCCATTTCTATAGCAAATACTTGTCTTTGACTTCCATCACCAATCATCTCTTCCAAAGTAGTCTCATAGTCGAAAATGTCATTGGTAGGTGGCATGGCTCTCGATACATATCCAGATACTCCTTCATGTGGAACTTTCAAGCACTCAACCCATTTAACAGATGAAAATTACATCTTCTTTCCATTCACAAAAGAGATTACTCAATTTTCATTCTCCGATTTATCAAAGGTTACAAAATCGTAAAATTATTTCACTAATTTTGGAAAGTAGGGACCATTGTTGTTCGAAAAACACTCTACCCACTTTTGATCTTCAAGTACTTCGAGCACTAAGTATTTTCTAGGCAGCAGCCATTCTACACACATCTCCTTTTCAATCACAATAACTCAATTTTTCAGATGAGGATTCATTAGTCGTCTCCCCGACCTTGTTCTAGAAACACTACCACTACCACATGCTTCTTTCTCGTTCCTCTGGTTCTTTGTTTTCAGCTCAACAGAGTCATCTCTGACGGTGGGAAGTTTGGTTTTTTCCATCACTGGTTCAAAGGATTTAGGGTTCTCTAAGGATTTGGGAGATAAGTTTCTAGGGTTAAGGTTTGAAGCTCGGTGGATTTAGAAGTAGCTTGGACTTTAGTTTTATCATTTAGGAATCATAAAATAAATAAATAAAATGAAATAACGAAAAAACGATTCAGATTCTGGTGGCAGACAGAAGTTTTAAAATAGCGCACACATCGGTGAGAATTTCTATCAGTGAGGTTACATCGGTGAGGATTCACATCGGTGAGAATCTTACATCGGTGAGAATTTGACATCGATGAGAATTTGACATCGGTGAGAATTAAACATCAGTGAGAATCTTACATTGGTGAGAATAGCTACTGATTGTGGTTAAACATACCTAACTCATGTCTAATGTAACTTAACCAATCCGAACTCAAAGGTTTTGTGAAAATATCAACTAATTGATGTTCAGTACCAATAAACTCCAGAATTATATCACCCTTTTGGTAATGATATCTCAAGAAATGGTGCCTTACATCAATGTGTTTGGTCCTAGAGTGAGACACAGAGTTATTAGAGATATTTATTGAACTAGTGTTGTCACAGTTAATTGAAACGTGCTTAAAGTCATATCCATAGTCCAAGAGAGTGTGTTTCATCCACAGAATTTGTGCACAGCAACTACCAGCGGCTATGTACTCGGCTTCGGCAGTGGATAATGCTACAAAATTCTTATTTTTACTACACCAAGATACTAAGGATTTTCCCAAAAAGTGACATGTTTCTGAAGTGCTTTTTCTATCCAACTTGCAACCAACAAAATCCGCATCTGAATAACTAATTAACTCAAAGGGTTGTCCTTTTGGGTAAAACAAACCTAAGTTTACAGTATTTTTAAGATACTTAAAAAATATTTTAACAGAAAGTAAATGAGATTCTTTTGGATTAGCTTGAAATCTTGCACACATACACACACTAAACATAATATCTATTCAACTAGCAGTAAGGTAAAGTAAGCTTCCAATCATACCTCTGTAATTGGTTTGATCCACTGGTTTCCCAGTTTCATCTGCATCCAATTTACAAACAGTACTCATAGGAGTTTCACTTTCCTTAATACTATCCAAACCAAAACGTTTTAAGATATCCTTTTTATATTTACTTTGATTTAAAATAATACCATCTTTATTTTGGAAAACTTGAAATCCAATAAAATATTTAAGTTCTCCAATTTAACTCATTTCAAACTCATTTTGTATACATTTTGAAAAATCAATACATAAAGAGTGTTTGGAAGATCCAAAAATAATATCATCAACATAGATTTGTACTACTAAAACATCTTTAGAAATTCTTTTAATAAAAAGAGTTGGATTAGAAATCCCTTTAGTAAAACTTTTTGAAAAAAGAAAATTACTAAGTCTATCATACCAAGCTCTTGGATCTTGTTTTAGACCATATAAAGCTTTATAAAGTTTAAAAACTTGATTTGGAAAATGAGGATTAATAAATCCAGGTGGTTGTTCAACAAAAACATCTTCAATTATAAAACCATTTAGAAAAGAACTTTTGACATCCATTTGATATAACTTGAAATTTAGATGAGTAGAATAGGCAAGTAAGATCCTAATGGATTCTAATCTGGATACAGGTGCAAAGGTTTCCTCATAGTCTATACCTTCTTCTTGACTATATCCTTGTGCAACTAGCCTAGATTTGTTTCTAACTATGTTTCCAGATTCATCAACTTTGTTTCTAAAAACCCATTTAGTGCCTATTGTTAAAGTGTCCTTAGGTCTGTCAACTAATTCCCAGACTTTTTTCCTTTCAAATTGATTTAACTCTTCGTGCATAGCCATTACCCAAAATTCATCATTGATATCATCATTGACATTTTTAGGTTCTAGCTGTGAAAGAAAGGCTTGATGTTTGACTGGATTTCTTAGATAAGCTTTAGTCTATGCCCCTCTATCAAGATTACCTACAATAGCATCCAAAGGATGATTCTTTAGAATCCTTATTGATCTAGTAAAGGTATGACTAGAAATTTCAAGTTCATCTCCAAGTTTGGGTTCTATATCAGCAGATTCTGAAATATGTCCAGAACTGGATGTTTTTACAGCAGGTTCTTTAGATTTATCATTAAGGTCCAGAACACTAAAATCTTCCTCAAGATTTTCAAGAGAGTTTTTAGGCTCATGTGGATCAGTTTCATCAAACTTGATGTGAACAGATTCTTCCACACATTTGGTTATTTTATTAAAGACTCTATAGGATTTTCTAGTTAGAGAATAACTAAGAAAAATTCCTTCATCACTCTTAGAAGCAAACTTCTCCAGATTATCCTTTGTATTAAGAATAAAAACTTTTCAGCCAAAGACTCTAAAGTAACTAACTTTAGGTTTTCTATTATTCCATAACTCATATGGGGTCTTCTTAAGAACTGGTCTAATTAAGACTCTATTAATAATATAAAAAGTTGTATTCACAGATTCAACCCAAAAATAAATAGGCAGGTCATATTCATTAAGCATGGTTCTAGCTATTTCTTGAAGGGTTCTATTCCTTCTTTCTACTACACCATTCGGATGAGGTGTCCTAGGAGTAAAAAATTTATGACTATATCCATTGTGTGAGCAATAAGATTCAAACCCTTGATTTTCAAACTCATGGCCATGATCACTTCTCAGGGTTTTAATCTTAAGTTCACTACGATTTTCTACAGATTTGGAGTATTTAACAAAGTAAGAACAAGCTTCACTTTTGTGAGCTAAGAAGTATACCCAAGTATATCTAGAAAAGTCATCTACTAGAACATAGACATAGTGCTTTCCATTTAAACTAGAAACACTTAAAGGTCTAAACAAATCCATGTGAACCAACTCGAGAGGTTGAGAAGTTGAAACTTATTTCTTTGATTTGAGAGAAACTTTATGTTGCATGTCTCTCCATCGGAAGCCCTTGCTCCATCGGTAGCTCTTGAGCTATCGGTAGCTCGATGTATCAGTAACTATGTGTGAACTGGCTCTATAGGTAGACTTATGTCTATCGGTAACTCTTGTCTATCAGTAGCTTTGGTGTGTTTTTTAGTCGGTAGCTCGGTAGACTGGTTCTATCGGTAGACTTCTGTCTATCGGTAGCTCTTGTCTGTCGGTAGACTTTGTGTCTTTTTACCGGTGACTCTGTTTATATCAGTGACCTTAGCCTATTGGTGACTCTGTCTATCAGTAGACTAAGTCTATCGGTAGACTGTGTACCGGTAGCTCTATATCAGTAGCTATACCCAGATTAATGACTTAACACTTGTCTTTCTTATGCAAAACTTATCAGAATGGATTAGAAAAACTTCATAACTCATATAAACATAGATAGACATGGATTAACATATCTCAGGGATTATTCTAATATTATTATCATCTTGATCACATATTGAAAAAATTAATATATATAAAAACATTAGATTGAGATTATCAAAGTATATGAAAGTATAATTGGGATTATCAAAACAGGTGAGGTCAACAATTATACATGAGATTTTTTCATTGATATTATCTATTGACACATTATATGCTCATGTAATTGATTAAATGGAATGATTTTTTTAGTTATTTTACTTCTATATTGACTATGATTTATTTACTCATGATATCTTCCATTTTACGTAACCCTTACTAAGAATCTGAGATTACCTTTTATTTATTTTCCTTTCCCAGGGATATGGATAATTAATATTTAAATGAGTTCAAGGATGCATAAGATTTAATTTCAATATATGGTAATTTATGTTTTCAAACGTAACGTGAGACTCAAGTATGAATCTAGTTTACCAAGACTAATAAACTATTGGTTCCTTTGGGATGTGATCTCTAGTTTCTTATGCCAATATAATAAATTAAAAAATTATTCCATGCTAATATATCTAAGGTAATTATGGTAGGTATCAATAAAGGTTTAATATAAACCTTGGGAACTAAAATTAGAAAAACATAGATTATAGAACATAACCTTATGATATACTTTGAGGAAATTCCCTAAATACACTAAGTTAATGATTCAGATGAGGATAGTTTAATATTTTTCGATACCATCATGGGTTAATATGTATAAGGATGATGATAAGTTTAAATTCATAGAAACCCCTTATAAGTTTTTATGTGATAGAATTACCTTAGAGACATTTATTGAGTTTTAATAGATCTTTGAGGCTTATGTAACCCTTATATATAACTTTTGTTTTAGTGAGAGATTTATTTGAGAAATAATGATTTTATATTTTGTGCGAATAATTTTAATGTTATTGATATAATTTATGGTTAATATGATTATTTCTATTAAGGTAATAATATTAAATTAATATTATTTTATTTTTTGAAATAATAAGGTGTATAGAAAACCATTGTGGTTAAAAAATAATTTGATAACTAATGTTCTTTTTAAGGCGTTCCTCATATTTTTGTTAATTTTATAATAATTTTATTAATATAGTTTTAGAAAAATTAATTTTGGATGATATCCCATCACATCTGAAAAGTCCATGGAGCTTGAACCCATAATCGAAGGGCGACAAGGGTGTGTCACCTACCACTAGCTAATGTGATGTCCTTATTAGTTTGAAATTTTGTTTTCTTAAACAGTTTGATGGATAAATACTAAGTTGATTTTGGGAAAAATATTATAGGATCAAATTTTTTTGGTATGATATGATTAATAATATCTTGGGAGATGTTTTATTGGGATGAGGTATATATAACCATTAAGTTTAATGTAAAGGATTATTTGGTAATAATGTAATTAAATTTTTGGGCATGTAAGTTAAAAGGTATGAGATCACCATTGAGGTGAAAGCATTATTTAATGTTGATAATATTGTGGTTAATTGGTATGTTGTTATATTTATTTCTATAATAATCTAAGTTGAACCTTTAGAGAAAAATTTGAAGTAAAATATATTATTTCTTCATATGAAGGTTTATTAATTTTTGTTATTATCTTACCATGTGTAACCATTTAAATTTTGGTTAATATCTAAATATAGGAGGAATAACTTATTATTATATCATATATCTTTTTATATATTAAAATTTAATTTTAGTGCTTCAAACATAAAAAATTCATATGGGATATTCATTTCTTAGAGTAAGAGATGAACTGGAAATTGATTGAAACACAACCAAATGATGAAATTGTGATTAAGAAATAGAAATATATCAAATAAGTATATTTCCTTATATTCTTAGTATATATGTTAAATTAATTACTCAACTCTAGTAAAATGATATAGAAAAAAAATATATCCTGTTACAATCATTTTTGATGAATTGACAGTCTTTTCACCCATTACAGATTTATGGTTTTGTGGTTATTAACTTTCTCTTAACCAAGTTCTCTATCACTCTATATTATTCTTTAAGAGTAATTTTTCTCCTCCATTTCCATATTTTCACTTCCCATTAATGTTCTCCTATTTTTAAACATAGTTTTTTGTTATTTTATATGACATTAGTATTTTCCTTTTCCTATTTTTAAGAGGAAGTTTTATTAACCCTTTTACGATGTGGGTTTTCAATAAAGGAATTTTTAAATGTCAGTCCCTTATTTTCTGAACACAATTTAAAATTAATAGGACATTATTTATTGAAGTTTATAAGAATGTAACACTCATATATTTTAAAATAATAACATTATGTTCAATGGTATATATGACATGTAACACAAATCTTAAACGAACCGTGATATACTATTTAAACGTGATCATTATAACCAAGACATTGTATTTGTAAATATGAATGTAATAACCAATATTTTAAAATTATGTATAAATATTTTATATGATTCAAATATATTGGTAAATAAGGACTCAATTTTTAGTAAAGTCTTTACATGCTTCAAATATATATTTTTCATCAAAAATGTTTTTATTACTTTTCATGAGAAAATAATATAATTAATTTATAAAAATTTTAGAAACTTTATTTAAAAAAAATAACTTCATTTTTAAAATAATCATGTCAAAATTAAATTAGGGTGAATTTTTTATATTTTTCAAAAAAAGTGATTTTTCAATGAATAGTTAAAATACTGCTTTTTGTAAAACTGATATTTTTTTTCAATAAATTAAGTAAATTAAAAATACCATTATTATTTTATTTTAATTTAAAAGTAACATATGTATTATTTATTTGTATTTAATCTAATTAATTATATTTTAATTATCTTTATAAATTATTTTGCTATAAGTTTATTTTAGGCTTAAAAACGCATTTTTTCGAAAAGAGTTTTTAAGTGCATGATGTTTCGCCATTTTAGTCAATTTAAATAAAACCTATTGAGTAATTATTTATATAAAATATATTTATTATATATTTATATATATGAATTTAAATTTATATAATTATGATTACTATTAATAGAGTTAATGTAAGGTCATCTTATGCTTGAAAATATATATTTCTCGAAAACCCATTTTTTACATGTTTTATAACGACCCATACTTTACATACATTGTCATTAATTCAGAATTTAAGCACACTTATTACAACATATAACAAAACCAGGAAAGGACCGTATAGGTATAGAGTCTTTAGAAACTGGGAAACATAAACAACTGGTTCATAAACCATCTACTTTGCCTCCCATTTATTTAATCATATCTAGAGTCCCTTTTTGGCATATCCTACTTAATAACCTTCTTCCTGACCTGGGGAAATAAAACATACAAAAGGGTGAGCTCAAATTCTCAGTAAGGTTAAACAAAATAAATATCAATCACATCATATACATAAGAACATAACTTTTGGAAATATTAACCTGCAAAAGAAATCATAATTTTCTAACATGGGATAAATCATAGTAGTGAAATGTAATCCCAATAATCATAAATTAAAACATGAAACTTTTTGGCATACACACATAATCATAGAGAATCATTTCTTGTTAGTAAAGACTCATTCCCAAGACTATCTTAGTGGACAAAGTCCATTTCTGAACCGAGTTCACTCCTCGTTTCAGTCCTGTTTCACTAAACCGGTTTAACCTGCCGCTCTAGCCATGTCTATCTCATGAGATATAAAAACTTTACCCAATGAATTGGAGGGAGATATAGGTCCCACCCATCTCATAATTATACCATTCTTATGTGTGCCACAAAATCATAAACCATACATCATAGCATAACCCATGTAATAAAAATGGGAATCTTAAACATCGTGACATCATAAAAAAATTCATATAAGATAAAGGAATTCATAAATATAATTCCATCACAACATAATCAAATCAATGTAATAATAGGGATATAAACAGAACCCTTTATTATCTTAGATGGAAAATAATTTTGATAAAACACTTGAACTCCATTCTTGAAGAAAATATCCTTTCTACTTCAAAAACACTGTTCCTTTCTTAACATGTCATACAATTCTAAAATAAAAGAAGTTGATTAAAAATAAACTTGAAAACTTGTAAATTAAGCTTCTTGGAAATAATGTTTTAAAAATCCATTCATACCGTATAAGTTAAAAAAACATTCTTCTCGTACTTTTGTTGGAAAAGTCAAAAAGTACCTTGTACGAAAAACGACAAAAGATTCCTTTCATATCTTTTACTAAAAACTCACCAAAGGGTAAAATTGGATTTAAAAAATTTTAGTTGGATGGAAATAATATTATATATTGAGGAAACATGGATGTGGATGATAAAATACACCCCAGTAAATACCAAAGTATAAACAATCTCGGATAAAAATGAGATTGTGATATTTTCCCTTACCTTAGGTCCGATTTGCCTCGTAAGTGTCTAAACCTCCTGTATAATGATTTAAATAATGTTATTGACTTATTCCAGAATCATAATTATTGTTATGATATCATATATGGTCATATTCTTAGCTTCTTAGTAGTAATATTTCATTGCTACTTGTTATTCGGGTGTTTATAACTATTTGTTCTTAGGCGTGTTTTGTCGAATAAATTCTTATTATTCTCTTTAGGTTATAGATACATCATTTACATAATGGTATTAATGTAATATATATCATATTTATTCATTCAATTCAGTTATATAATCATTATGCAATGAAGATCATGTAGAACGAATCGTATCACATCGTGGAGATGGTATTCCGTACGTACGCACGAGCGATGATATCGTTCCCATGATCATGGAATTGTATTGGAGTGTATGTATACTATTTTAGAATCAATATCACTTTAAAATAATCATATATAGTAATTATTTACACCATTATACCCATCCAAGTAAGTTGGTGGAGGAAAATAGATTACACCACGACGTGGAGATGGTATTCCGTACGTACGCACGCGCGGTGATTTCGTTTTCCGTAGGATGGATAGATGGTGAAATAGGGTTGTTTCATAATTATAATAACATATCAGTATATGAGTGATACTGATGTTATTACTTCATAATGAAACAACTAAATAAGAAGAAGTTGAAGAAGAAAGAATTTGGAAAGGATCGGTAATGGATATTACCTCTTTTTTTGACACGCCTCTTCTTAACCTCCTCTTAGGGCACTAGGGTTGGTCTTTGAAGAAGACCAGAACCTCTAGGATGATTCTAGGAAAGTGGGGAAGTGAAATGGTCAGGTTTTGGCCGAGCTTGAAGGCTCAAATTGGTGTGAGGAGGAGATGGACGAGGTTCCCTTTTATAAGGGAGGAGAGGGGCACCTTTGGAAATATAAGAAATATTAGTTTATATTAAATCCCAACCCCACATAAAAACTTTTAAAATGACTCATATCTGAATATTAGATGATATAGGGTTGTAATATCATCAACCAATAAAATTTAGACATGTTAGGAATTTATTTTAAACATTACCAACTTGATTTATCCTTATTTATCAATTTAATTTTATTTGTGGTAATAATATTCTAAATTTTAAATTGTTATTAATAATTACATATGTGTTGTGAATTTTCCATAATTTGACACTGTATGACATTTTCGACCATATAAATTTTAATTTATAATTTTTAAATATTTTTGTGATTTTTAAAAAAATTTATAATATGTTATTTTTATAAAATAACAATAGTGTCAATTTTGACACTATTCATTTATTTGAATTTAAATAAAATATATACAGAGGTTATGTTCGAACTAAAAGATTTAATAGATTAATAAAATGTCATATGTATCTATAAAATTAGTGGAGCACATTAAATAGTGCATATAATAATTATTTTAATATTTTAAAACCATTTATTTGATATTTTAATTAATGAGATAATTTCAACAACACTATTGTTTCATAATTAATGATAATTATTTAATCCTTAAAAATTCTAAATAAATTCCTATGATGTATATAATTGTATTATCTTTCTGGAGACTATTCATGTTCGAAGTTTCATTAAGTTTATCACCAAATTAAAATTATTATACTTATAAGATTTAAGAAAGTGACATGTTGTCACATTCTTTGGATTTAATAATAATTAAATTATTTTCATGGACAAAAGTCTATTAAATGAATCTAATACGACTCTTAGGTGATATGGGTCAACTTTTAGTCATCCAATATGATTTTGGCAGGTGTTAGGGTAATTTTATAATCTTATATTTACCCTTAATTACCCGATTTACCTTTAACTATGGAAAATAAAATTTACCATAGTTACTATTCATAATGCCCAAAAATAAAAAGTAGCCTATTAACATAATTTGGACCCACTGATTCTGAATATTGAATTAATTTTTCAAAATTAAAAACATATAAGTTGTAGTAATTAATTTAAAACAAATCCCGTTGTTAAGAAAACGGGTTTTAGAAGTTAAAACATTGCCAAAGATTGAAATGTTTTTACCTATGAATTCAATATGAAATTAATTCTAATGTCATACATTATATTAAATGGTAAAAATATATTCTATCTATACTTTAAAACCATTAAATATTATAATTTACCCATATAAATTATCTCAATGAAAAAAGTTGTTTTTAATTAAAAATTAGCATATTTTTACTATTCATCAAAATATGAAAGTTATCAGAAAAATATCAAAAATTTATCCAAAGTAAATTTTTATACCCTGATTCAAAAGAAGAATTTTATTTTGTCAAATTGAACTTATAAACATGTCAAAAACTAGCTTTAATGTGGGTGCGCCATCAAAAGGTGGCAAAACTGCATTTTTTTTGAAAAATACTTCTTTTACCTAAAAAAAATTATTTTGTTCTCTTACCATGTTCTAGAAAATGTGTAAGATGAATAATAATGTTGTAAAATTTAAAATTCAGTTAATACTATTCATAACGGCTAGTTTATAATATTATAATAATATATCGTTGTTTAGTGGAACTCGGTATTGCGTACTACACACGCTATCGAGGAAGGTCGCGATTGTGTGCAGCGAAAGATTCCTTTGATGATTTATATAACATAAAAACAAAATATTTCTCATAAAAGTCTCGAGTGTTACATTCTACCCCCCTTAAAATAAATTTTTCCCTCGAAATTCGTCACTTTGTAACAAACAGATGAGGATACCTCTCCCTCATCATATCCTCAAGCTCCCTTGTAGCTTCTTCTAATTAGTGGTTCCTCCATAAAACTTTCACCAAGCGAGTGGTCTTGTTTCGTAGGACTTTTTCACTATGATAAAGAATCACTATCTGTTGTTCTTCATAAGAAAGATCTTTCTCCAGCGGTACAACTTCTAAGTTGAGTACATGTGAAGGATCAGGTATGTACTTTCTCAGGAGAGATACATGGAACACATCGTGAACTTGAGAGAGATTCGGTGGAAGCGCCAATCGGTAAGCTACCTTCCCAACACGATCCAGTATTTTGAAAGGACCGATATATCTAGGGCTCAACTTCCCCTTCTTTCCAAATCTCATGACCCTCTTCCAGGGAGATATTCATAAGAACACTTTATCACCCACTTCAAACTCTAGGTCTTTTCTTCGGTTGTCGGCATAACTTTTCTGTCAACTCTGAGCCGCTCTTATGTGTTGTTGAATATATCAGACCTTTTCTACCATCTCATCAACAATATCAGGTCCTAATATATTTTTTTCCCCAACTTCATCCCAGCAAGTTGGAGTCCTGCATTTATTTCCATAGAGAGCTTCATAAGGAGCCATCTGAATACTGGAGTGAAAGCTATTATTATAAGAAAATTCCACCGAAGGTAGGTGTTGATCCCAACCACCTTTGAAATCCATAGAGAAAGCTCTCAACATATCTTATGGAGTTTCAATTGTTCTCTCAGACTGACCATCTGTCTGAGGATGATAAGCAGTGCTGAAACTCAACTCTGTATCCAGAGTACGCTGAAGACTTTGCCAAAACTTTGAGGTAAACCTCGGATCCCGATCAGATATAATATAAATTGGTACTCCATTCAATCTTACCACTTCCTTCACATATATCCTAGAAAGCTGATCTGGAGAGAAATTCTCTCTAATAGCGATGAAGTGTGCAGACTTTGTAAGACGATCAACTATGACCCATATAGCATTATTGCCTTTGGATGTTTTAGGAAGTCCTGTGACAAAGTCCATAGTGATGTTTTCCCATTTCCATTCGGGTATGGGTAATGGTTGTAACATCCCCTTAGACTTCTGTCTCTCAGCTTTAACTTGCTGACAAACCAAGCATCGAGAGACATATTCAGCAACATCTCTTTTCATGCCATCCCACCAGAAGTACTCTTTCAGGTCCCTATACATCTTTGTGCTTCCAGGATGAATAGAGAATGATGAACTATGAGCCTCATCCAGTATCTCCTTCTTTAATTCGGGGATGGACGCAAACCTGATTCCTAAACTTTATTATCCCATCACAATCAAGGTTGAATTCAAGAACATTTCTCACCTTCTTTTGTAACTCGACATCTTCTTTCTGTGCCTCTTTAATCTTCACATGTATAGATGGTTGAACATTCATTTGAGAAAGATACGATTTTCCCCTTTCATTATAATTCCAAGATCCATCCTTTGTAAATCCATAAATATTGGATCTTTTGTGATCCTCATCATGGATAAACTGGCATGGTCTTTTCGACTTAATGCATCTGCCACCTTGTTTGCTTTCCCAGGGTGGTAATGAATTGAGCAGTCGTAATCCTTAATCAGCTCCAACCATCTTCTTTGGTGCATATTCAGCTACTTTTGTTTGAAAAAATACTTTAAACTTTTATGATCAGTATAAATATCACACCTTTCACCATAATGTTAATGCCTCCAAATCATTAATGCAAAGATTACCGCAGCTAAATCCAAATCATGAGTTGGGTAATTTTGCTCATGTATTTTCAACTTTCGTGAGGAATAATCTATCACCATATCATTTTGCATAAGAACACACCCCAAACCCTTCTTGGATGCATCACTATAGATCACAAACCTTTCTCCACTACAAGGAAGTGTGAGTACAGGTGCACTAGATAACCTTCTTTTCAAATCCTTGAAATTCTCTTCACATTCATCCATCCACACAAACTTAACTCCTTTTCGAGTCAACCTGGTGATTGGATTAGATAATCATGAAAATTCTTTCACAAAACGTCGATAATATCCAGCCAAACCAAGAAAACTTCGATCTCAGTTACTATTGTTGGTCTCAACCATCTTTCGATAACCTCTATTTTTGCTGGATCCACAGATATCCCCTCTTTTGAGATTATATGACCCAAAAATGCAACTTTTTTAAGCCAAAATTCACACTTGGTAAATTTGGCATAAAGCTTCTCCTTTCTCAGGGTCTTCAATATATTTCTCAAGTGATCTTCATGTTCTTCCTTGCTCTTTGAATAGACAAGAATATCGTCTATAAAGACTACCACAAATTGATCAAGGTAGTCTCTAAAGACTCTATTCATCAGATCCATGAAGATAGCAGGGGCATTAGTAAAACCAAATGGCATCACTATAAATTCATAGTGTCCATACCATGTACGGAAAGCTGTCTTTGGTATATCCTCCATTTTGACCCTTAATTGGTGATACCCTGAACGAAGATCAATCTTGGAAAAGTATTGAGCTCCTCGTAGTTGGTCAAATAAGTCATCAATGTGTGGGAGGGGATATTTGTTCTTGATAGTGATCTTGTTAAGTTCTCGATAATCAATGCAGAGTCTCATTGATCCATCTTTCTTCTTAACAAACAGAATAGGTGCTCCCCAAGGTGACACACTAGGGCGTATGAACCCCTTATCAAGATTCTCTTGGAGTTGCTTCTTCAATTCCTGCAACTCAATTGGGTTCATTCTATAAGGTTTCTTTGAAATAGGCAAAGCACCTGGTACGAGTTCTATTGAAAACTCAACTTCATGATTTGGTGGGAGACCCAGTAATTCCTCCCGAAAGACATCATCAAACTCCCGTACAATGGGAATATTCTTAATCGTGAGTTTTTCACCAACCATTTGAGATAAATAACCTTCATTTAGTAGAATCAATACCCATAAAATGGAATAAATTTTCACTGGAAGGTTATGTTCATCCTTGCATCAATAGACGATCATAGATTGATCTGGAATATGAAATGTGACTTCCCTTCTTTGGAAATTTATATGAGCTCCATATAGAGAAATCCAATCTATGCCAAGAATCACATCAAATTCCACTATAGGAAGGATCACAAGATTTGCAGGAAGCACTTTCCCACAAACTTCAATCGGGGAAGAATTATAAACTTTTGATGCAGCTGTTGTGCCATTAGGTGTTGTCACAGCTAAATCAACATCTAATTGTTGAGGTAATACGGTTATACCCTTAGAAAAATCTTCAGAAATAAAAGAGTGGTTGGATCCAGAATCAAATAAAACATTTTCTACTTTAGAGTGGATGGTAAGTCTACCTTTCACCACATCGTTATCGTACTCCACATCGCTGATAGAAATTGCATGTGACTTTCCTTTGTCTTTAGCCTTAAGAGTTTGTTGACGTCGACCATCATCATCAACCCTTGGATTTGGGCATGGATTGTCATAATGCCCCATCTCCTTGCACTTGAAACATTGAAGTGTAGTAGGTTCATTTTGTGTGTCCCTTCCTTTGTTTTCATCATTATACATCTTCTTCCCATCATTGCGTCATTCAAATGCCCGATAACCTTCCTTTCCACATTTGAAACATTTACTTGTCCCTTTAAGACAACTCTCTCCATGTTTCTTTCCACACTTTGAGCATAAGTGAAAGCTCATCTTCTTTTCAGTGTACTCTTTAGATTTTCCTTTGAATTCCTTTTTCCTCTTCTTATCAAACCCATATGGCTAATGGGTTACTCCAATCTCCATCTCAACTTTGAGAGCACATCGAACGATTTCCTCATAGCTATTGCAGTCCCTTATGGATAAGGCCCTTCAAAGACTTGGTTTTAAGCCACTAAAGAATAGATCGATCTTACTCTCAGGTTGGATAATAATACCAGAAGCGTACCTTGCAAGTCTTGTAAAATTTTCTTCATAGGTACCAACAGATTCATCATCCTTTTGCTTCAATTCAAGAAACTCTTTCTCCATCTTTGTTCGGATAATATGAGGGAAGTACTTATTGAAAAATAAGTTCTTGAACTCGTCCCATTCCATGGACTCAATTTCATCTCTTTGCCTCGTATTCTTAAAAAGATTCCACCATTGATCAGCATCTCCTTCCAAACGATACACTGCTAGGATGACGTTATCATGTTCAGAACATTGAACAACTGAAAATATCTTTTTAGTAGTACTGATCCATTGTTCAGCAACTAATGGATCAGTAGACCCACTGAATAGAGGTGGACGCTACCTCATGAAGGATTCAACAGAATGTTTCTCCTTCCTTTTCTCGTTTGGAAGTCCTGCATGATTCATAGCTTGAGAAAGTTGTGTGAGCATGGCTACAAGATTTTTCATTCCAACTCCCATAACGTTTGGTTGCTCAGGGGGACAATCATTGCATTTCCCATCGCATTCCACATTAACACGGTTCCTTCGGGTTCCAGCCATTGACTAAAACCAAGAATAATAGTGTGAGCAACAATAATTATAATAGGAAAAAAACATAATCAAGAATAAAATTTCACACTTAAGGATTATCCTAGGTTATTCATGGTCATTTCTAAAACACTAAGATTGTGTTCTATGGTTAGAATTATCCTTAGGGTTCTTACAAAGGATTTCACATCCTAGTTTCCAAAGTATGACTATAACTTTCCTCTGATACCAACTATAACGACCCATACTTTACATACATTTTCATTACTTCAGAATTTAAGCACACTTATTACAACATATAACAAAATTAGGAAGGGACCGTATAGGTATAGAGTCTTTAGAAACTGGGAAACATAAACAACTGGTTCATAAAGCATCTACTTTGCCTCCCATTTATTTCATCATATCTAGAGTCCCTTTTTGGAATATCCTACTTAATAACCTTCTTCCTGACCTAGGGAAATAAAACATACAAAAGGCTGAGCACAAATGCTTAGTAAGGGTAAACAAAAGAAATATCAATCACATCATATATATAAGAACATAACTTTTGGAAATCTTAACCTACAAAAGAAATCATAATTTCATAACATGGGATAAATCATAGTAGTGAAATGTAATCCCAATAATCATAACTTAAAACACGAAAATTTGTGGCATACACACATAATCATAGCAAATCATTTCTTGTTAGTCAAGACTCATTTCCAAGACTATCTTAGTGGACAAAGTCCATTTCTGAACCGAGTTCACTCCTCGTTTCAGTCCTGTTTCACTGAACCGGTTTAACCTGCCGTTCCAGCCATGTCTATCTCATGAGATATAAAATCTTTACCCAATGCATTGGAGGTAGATATAGGTCCCACCCATCTCATAATGATACCATTCTTATGTGTGCCACAAAATCATAAACCATACATCATAGCATAACTCATGTAATAAAAATGGGAATCTTAAACATCGTGACATCATAAAACAATTCATATAAGATAAAGGAATTCATAAATATAATTCCATCACAACATAATCAAATCAATTTAATAATAGGGATAGAAATATAACCCTTTATTATCTTAGATGGAAAATAATTTTGGTAAAACACTTGAACTCCATTCTTGAAGAAAATATCCTTTCTACTTCAAAAACACTTTTCCTTTCTTAACATGTCATACAATTCTAAACTAAAATAAGTTGATTAAAAATAAACTTGAAAAATTGTAATGTAAGATTCTTGGAAATAATGTTTTGAAAATCCATTCATGTCATATAAGTTAAAAAAATATTCTTCTCATACTTTTGTTGGAAAAGTCAAAAAGTACCTCGTACGAAAAACGACAAAAGATTACTTTCATATCTTTTACTAAAAACTCACCAAAGGGTAAAATTGGATTTAAACAATTTTAGGTGGATGTAAATAATATTACATATTGAGGAAACATAGATTTGGATGATAAAATAGACCCCAGTAAATACCAAAGTATAAACAATCTCGGATAAAAATGAGATTGTGATATTTTCCCATACCTTAGGTCCGATTTTCCTCGTAAGTGTCTGAACCTCCTGTATAATGATTTAAATAATGTTATTGACATATTACAGACTCATAATTATTGTTATGATATCATATATGGTTATATTCTTAGCTTTTTAGTAGTAATATTTCATTGCTACTTGTTATTCGGGTGTTTATAACTTTTTGTTCTTATGCGTGTTTTGTCGAATAAATTCTTATTATTCTCTTTAGGTTATAGATAAATCATTTCCAGAATGGTATTAATGTACTATATATCATATTTATTCATTCAATTAATTTATATAATCATTATACAATGAACATCATGTAGAACGAATCGCATCACATCGTGGAGATGGTATTCCGTACGTACGCACGAGAGATGATATCATTCCCATGATCGTGGAATTGTATTGGAGTGTATGTATACTATTTCAGAATCAATATAACTTTACAATAATCATATATAGTAATTATTTACACCATTATACCCATCCAAGTAAGTTGGTGGGGAAAAATAGATTACACCACGGCGTGGAGACGGTATTCCGTACGTACGCACGCGTGGTGATTTTGTTTTCCGTGGGATGGATAGATGGTGAAATAGGGTTGTTTCATACTTATAATAAAATATCAGTATATGAGTGATACTGATTTTATTACTTCATAATGAAACAACTAAATAATAAGAAGTTGAAGAAGAAAGAATTTGGAAAGGTTCGGTAATGGATATTACCTCTTTTTTTGACATTTCTCTTCTTAACCTCCTCTTAGGGCACTAGGGTTGGTCTTTGAAGAAGACCAGAACCTCTAGGATGATTCTAGGGAAGTGGGGAAGTGAAATGGTCAGTTTTTGGCCGAGATTGAAGGCTCAAATTTGTGTGAGGAGGAGAGGGAGGAGGTGCCCTTTTATAAGGGAGGAGAGGGGCACCTTTGGAAATATAAGAAATATTAGTTTATATTAAATCCCAACCCCACATAAAAACTTCCAAAATGACTCATATCCAAATATTAGATGAGATAGGGTTGTAATATCATCAAAAAATAAAATTTATACATGTTAGGAATTTATTTTAAACATTACCAACTTGATTTATCCTTATTTATCAATTTATTTTATTTGTGGTAATAATATTCTAAATTTTAAATTATTATTAATAATTAAATATGTGTTGTGAATTTTCCATAATTTGACACTATGACATTTTAGACCATTTAAATTTTAATTTATAATTTTTAAATATTTTTGTGATTTTTAAACAATTTTATAATATGTTATTTTTATAAAATAACAATAGTGTCAATTTTGACACTATTCATTTATTTGAATTTAAATAAAATATATACAGAGGGTATGTTCGAACTAAAATCTTTAATATATTAATAAAATGTCATATGTATCTATAAAATTAGTGGATCACATTAAATAGTGCATATAATAACTATTTTAATATTTTAAAACCATTTATTTGATATTTTAATTAATGAAATAATTTCAACATCACTATTGTGTCATAATTAATGATAATTATTTAATCCCTAAAAATTATAAATAAATTCCTATATGTAGATAATTGTATTATCTTTCTGGAGACTATTCAGGTTCGATGTTTCATTAAATTTATCACCAAATTAAAATTATTATACTTATAAGATTTAAGAAAGTGACATGTTGTCACATTCTTTGGTTTTAATAATAATTAAATTATTTTCATGGAAAAAAGTATATTAAATGAATCTAATCCGACCCTTAGGTGATGTGGGTCAACTTTTAGTCATCCAATAGGATTTTGGCAGGTGTTAGGGTAATTTTATAATCTTATATTTACCCTTAATTACCCGATTTACCTTTAACTATGGTAAATAAAATTTACCGTAGTTACTATTCATAATGCCCAAAAATAAAAAAGTAGCCTATTAACATAATTTGGACCCACTAATTCTGAATATGGAATCCATTTTTAAAAATTCAAAACATATAAGTTGCAGTAATTAATTTAAAATAAATCTCGTTGTTAAGAAAACGGGTTTTAGAAGTTAAAACATTGCCAAAGATTGAAATGTTTTTACCTATGAATTCAATGTGAAATTAATGCTAATGACATAAATTATATTAAATAGTAAAAATATATTCTATCTATACTTTAAAACCATTAAATAATATAATTTATCAATATAAATTATCTCAATGAAAAAAGTTGTTTTTAATTAAAAATTAGCGTATTTTTACTATTCATCAAAATATGAAAGTTATCAGAAAAATATCCAAAATTTATCCAAAGTAAATTTTTATACCCTGATTCAAAAGAAGAATTTTATTTTGTCAAATTGAACTTATAAACATGTCAAAAACTAGCTTTAATGTGGGTGCTTCATCAAAAGGCGACAAAACTGCATTTTTTTGAAAAATACTTCTTTTACCCAAAAAAAATTATTTTGTTCTCTTACAATGTTCTAGAAAATGTGTAAGATGAATAATAATGTTGTAAAATTTAAAATTCAGTTAATAATATTCATAACGTCTAGTTTATAATATTATAATAATATATCGTTGTTTAGTGGAACTCGGTATTGCTTACTACACACGCTATCAAGGAAGGTCGCTATTGCGTGCAACGAAAGATTCCTTTGATGATTTATATAACATAAAAACAAAATATTTCTCATAAAAGTCTCGGTTGTTACATGTTTTGTGGGTTCATTTTTAAATTAAATTCTGCCACTTATGTGAATTGAATTTTATAAAATATATTCCATATTTTGAATTAGTATAATTAATATTATTTATTAATTTCATATTAATTTTTTGTTATAATGAATATAAAAACAGTGAAAATTTGTCACCATGATAAAAGGGTAAATCAGGTTAACTGAAGTTTAAACTAAGTGATAAGGCCACCATTTTTCATTTTAAATCTTATTGGAAGAATGTAATTCTAACCTTATTACCTTAGTTTCTAGATTCAATTATTTATGGGACACTTTTTCTTGAATGTAACCTATATAATAATGTAAGTAAATAAAAAAGACAAAATGTCACTCTCCTTTCTTTAAATATCTCTTATATTTTAAAATAGTAATAAAAATGTGTTGTGAAAGAATATTAAATTATATTTTTAGTATAATTAAATTATTTTCATTATGGTTATTTATTTTCAATTTTTAGTTATTATATAGTTACCTTAAATGCTTATACAACACTGACACATCGCTTGTATAGACAATGGAAAAATCAAGGTAAATAATTTTAAAAAAATGAAAGTAATGTATTTGGGGTGATTTATTGTTAAAAAATAATTTTATAGTTAATAATTATGTATTATTTATGGTTAAATATATTTTATTTGAAATTAATTATTATCTTCATGTCTTTAAATTCAAATTAAATGAATAATGAAAAAAAATGACATTAATGTTATTTTATGTTAAATTTTATTTCATTTAATTAATGAAAAAAATAAAAAAAAATGAAAGATTAAAATTAGGATGGTAAATGGTATAAAATTTCATCCCTTTTCCATATATTTTCTAATTTGTATCTTATATGTAAAATTATAACCCTTTCAGTTTGAATAAGTTGTTACTGCTCTTATGGTTAAAACAGGTTTACCAAGGAGTTAAACTAAGAGATAAGGGTTAGTTGCTAATTAAAATTGTCTAAATACTATTTCATGGACATATTTTAACCTTATAATATCCAAAATTATAATCCCTGTCCATTTGTAATTATTTTAATTGAATATAACCTTATTATAATTAAATGTTATAATAAATTACAAAAGTACCCCTCCCCTCACTTATAAAAGAGATCCCACTCTCCTCTTTTCATCACACCTAAATAACACTTTTATTTTCTAATACATACCCAAATACATTACTTAATTCCCTTAAAACTTCCTAGATTCCTTGGTTTGATTAGAAAACCCTCTTAGGAAGGCTTTTGGTGTAGTCCGAAGAAGATGTGTTGTTCTTAACCGAGCATTTTTATTTTATTTCTTATTCCACCTCATTAAAATATTATTAAATAATGAAAATATAATAAAATTATTATCTAACATATATTTTTGATGTTTTTATAATAATTCAATACTCTTTATCCATCTCTTATTCCATCAAATGGGAAACTAAACCATCGTTTGTGTGTGTTGGGGACTACCGCCTCCCAAACCAATGTAATTTGCTTTCCATCATCATCTCTCACAACTAGTTTTAATTATGGATTTAATATATATATATATATATATATATTAATTACATATTTAAAATTATTTAAATATAATATATCATATTATTTCTTACATTTCCATTCATTTAAAAATGATAATGTTGTTCGTGCATACGTGTGAATTACCGCCTCTAGGAGGTGTTGTGATTCATTTTTCATAACCACATCACATAGCTATTATATATAAGTGTATTTAAAAAATAATATGATATTTACATTATAATTATAATTCTATAAAGATAAAATAATATTTATTTTCTTTCCATCGTGAAAATTGAAAAATGGAAATGTTACTCTTGTGTTCCTATGGATTACCATCTCCTTTCTTGTAACTTAGTTCATTATTCATAAACATATTTCATGTTTGGTTTAAAAAAATATAATTTATGTATAAAAATGATAATTTTACCATGATTATTATTCTATAGATTATGGAATAATGACCACTTTTACCATATTCAACCTACTAAAGTCATTTAGGACATATAAACTGGATATGTTGAAAAAATATGATGTGAACTTAATTGATTAAGTAATTACATATAAAATGGTAATAAATAAAATAAAATAAATAATAAATTTTAAAAAAATTATTAATCAATTAAATAGTTGAAATAAATTTATTATTAAGTAATAGAAAGAATTTGTTTAACGATTTGGACCTAAGGTAAGGGATTTTGTCCCAATTTCCATTCATTGAGTCATATTTTAATGTTATGCACTAATGTTTTTATGGTATATATACTATTATTTTACATTTTGTATCATGAATCCTTAATATTTCATAGTATTTTAAGTTTCAATTCAAATTATTTTATCTAAGTGGATTTGAATCAAAATTTATCAAGTGGTAAGGGGTTTCATAACTCATTTTCTTTTCCTTGGGTTATATTACCTATTCATTGTCTTTTTAAAGGCCCGGAAATTTCAAGGAAATTTTTTTATTAATTTTCTTTGGAATTTTACAAGAACGCAGTTTCTGACGGCGCCTGATTCCGAGGCCCGGTGTGCCCGGAATTAATTTCTGAAGTTTGGCTCGGGTACGTTCAGTGAACGAACGAGCGGGAATTTCTATCTTTTGAACCGGTGCCCGGAATCGAATTCCGAGGGCACCGATGGAACCGCAGCGCCGGTAATTACTTAAGAACTCATGTTCTGGAGTTGCGTTTACACGAGTGTTGATAATAAAAATTGTGGAAGTTTATTTTATAACTACACTGCAATTTTTATTAACTTACTCTAAGTGTTAGCTCATGGTGGAAGTTGGGTAACCACCCAACCTCCCTTGGGAGGTTATGAGGGTGGTGGGGCCCACAAGAACCCCACCTCTTCATATCCTCTAAAACCCCCCAACTCCCACTTAAATGATTTTAACTTAGTTATAACTTATGTCTTAAATGAGTTGATTTTAATGTGGTGAGTTGTGTGAGTCTTTTGAATTTCAAACACTTGAATTTCAAAAGCCATGTGAAGTTAATTAAATAAGTGGAGAACTTATTTCTTTTGGTTGGGTTGTGTTGTTTGAGAGATTTTGGAAAGAAGGCTTAGAAGTCTTAAAGTTTCTTCATCCTCTTGACAAAGAACGCGAAGAACAATCGGACATCGACGAAGAACGCCACGTTCTCGGGAACCGTCTTCCGCGACGCCATACCCGCAATACCGACGACGTCTTCTTCCGCGACATCTCTTTTCGCGACGCCGAATCTCGTCACCTCTTAAATCAAGGTAGGGGTTTTAACTTTTTAAAGTTATGTGGATCTCTCCTTCGAACTTGAAGGTTTATATTTGTCGGGCCTTGATTCCAAATATTTTTATTTAATTTAAAAGATTGTGAAAGTTTATCATTCATTAAAGGTCAATTGTTAGCAAATAACGTGAGGGGGCCGGACCGCACGAACACGGCTGACCCTCCTCCTATTCATGTTGATTTTGTTGTGGATTGAAATGGGTGTGGAGTGGTGTCGTCGCACTGCGCAGGATCATGCGGCAAGAAACACGCGGCGCCGTCGCGCCGCGTCGTTAAATAATGCAAGGATGCGACGTCGTCGCGCCGTGTCGAAGAAAGTTGAAGGTGCCGCGGCCGGAGCGGGGCCACGGTGGAGGGGCGCGGTGTCGTCGCACCGCGCCGGACAATGAAGGTCGCGGCCGGTTCCGGGCCGCGGCAGAACGAGAAGACCGGCGGCCAGCCTGGCCGCCGGTGTCGGAAGCCGGAAGGGGACCAGTCTTGCCGGTCCCGTTGAGGAAGAACCGGCCGGCCAGGTCGGGCCGGCCGGAAGGGAGAAAACCGGGGGAAATAATTTCCCCCGGCCAGCCTTAATGGCCCCCCCATTATGAGGGGGGCCGGTTTCACAAAGGGGGGGGGGCAGGCGGCCCCCCGTTTTCTTGAAGGCAGGCCCACACGTGAGGGGGGTCGTTTTTCTTTAGGCGCGGCAGGTTGCCGCGCCGCCAGCTGAGGAAAGGCGGGGGCTTTGCCCCCCGCGCGCGGCACACGAACGGCGCCCAGGCCGCCATGTCGCCCCGCGCCGCCGCGCCGGACCGCGCCGCCGCACCGGCCCGCGCCGGGCCGGGTCGCCGCCCAGGGTGGGTCGACCCGGTTCGGCCGACCCAGGTGGGGGGGGGGGGGGGTCGGGCCTAGTCGGCCCGGGCCCAGACCCACAGTTTCGGACCACTTTCGGTCAAATGCCCGTATCTTGGGCTACGGGCCTCCAAACGACTCGCCGTCAGCGGCAACGCGATCCTTGGATCGAGACGGTCGTTTCGGTATACTATAGTCAAGGTGCACCTTCCTTTTCGGGAGCCTACGTGGTTAAAACTACATAGTTAAGCGTGTTTGGCCTAGAGTAGTGATCAGGATGGGTGACCTCCTGGGAAGTTTCCCAGGGTGGGTGTGAGACGGAAAGGCCAATAACTAACAGACCGGGCGTCCGATTGACGCGCCGTCTGTTTCGTTGAATTCCTCTTAGTGAGACGGATCTTTTGGAATACTCCGCCCGAGGTTTGGACGCAGGTGGAGTACGGTCGGTTTGGTTTTGCCTTAAAAACCAACCGGGCCCCTGGAACAAAAAAAGCCAATAACTCTCAGACCGGGCTTCCGATTGACGCGCCGTCTGTTGCACTGAGTTCCTGTTGACGATACGGAACTTTTGGCATCCTCTGCCCGAGATTTGGATGCAGATGGATAGTGGCCGGGTTGGATCGCACCGAAATCCAACCGGGCCCCTGGAACGGAAAGGCTGATACTTTTATGACAGAATGTCCGTTTGACGAATCGTCAACGGCGTTGGTCATCTCGTTGAGAAACGGTCCCTATGAGTATACCCTATGAGAGTTCGGGGTACAGTTGAGATACGGCCGGGTTTGGTTCACTAACGAAACCAACCGGGCCCCTGGGACAAAAAGGCTAATAACTCACAGACCATGCGTCCGATTGACGCGCCGTCTGTTGTGTTGAGACCCCTATGACGAGGCGGTCCTTTGAGATACTTCTTCGTGGGACTTTGAGATACTTGGAGTATCGACCTGTAGCTCATGGAGCGGACCCTCCCAGTGACGAGCATGCGGAGTACGGAGACCGTGTAATTGGCTGAGACCTGACGACTACTTGACCGACTCGACTTGGAGTGAGTCGACTAGCCCAGTGGATGGAGCACTACTTTCTGAGGTGCAGACCCATGGCGGACGGAGCACTACCTGTGTGATAGTGCAGACCCGCGGTACTCGTCCGGAGAGTACCTCAGCAGGCTACTAGGGGGTGTGCACTACTGTGTTTGGGTGACATACCTCGGTAGGAAGCACTACTGTGTCTGGGTGGATGACCCGCGGTACTCGACAGGAGGATTACATCAGCAGTCTTAGGTTAGTGAGCAGTACCTCAAAGTCGTGACAGGACCACTGTACACTCCAGAGACGGAGCTCTTCAGCAGTTACGGTTTCGATAATGAAAATCCTGGTTTGAGCTGAGACTTTTGACCTTTGTGTTTACCTCATGATTGAGATGGGTCACTTGATAACTTAGGTATATGTATGGGCATATACCTGGGTAGTAGTTATCCGTTGATTTCACAATCCTTGTGTTTCCTCATGATTGAGATGGGTTACTTGATAACTTAGGTATATGTATGGGCATATACCTAAGTAGAGGTTATCTGTTGAGATCTTCTATGTGGTTATCCTTGTTGGTTTTAGTGAGACCTTGAGGGTCTCGGGGTCCCTACTGAGTATCGTTATACTCACCCCTGCACGGGCTATGCCCGCACCTCGTTGTGTTGGTTGCAGACGACGGGCAGTGCTGACAGAGGCCGAGTGTTCGAGGACTGGACGGTACCTGGAGGTGGACTATACGACGAGATGGTACCCGAAGGAGGACCTCACGACGAGACGGTACCCAGAGGTGGACGTGATGACGAGGCGGTACCCGGAGGTGGACCACTGGGCGGGACATACTCGGAGCAGACGGTGGGACCCGAGGAGCAGAGGAGCTATCTGTACCCACCCTTCAGGTGGGATTTCCAGTGGACAGCTCAGCGTAGCAGCTTTACTTTTCAGTTGATGTTTTCCCTTTCGAGTTGTACTTTACAGTTGGGCTTGTATTTCCGGCCCCTTTTTAATTTCCACACTTACTGTTGTACTCAGTTTTTACTTAGTGTTTACTTCTTCCGCTTGTACTCTATGTGATTGTTTACTTTACAAAGGTAATGCCTTCCCTTTTTGCCGGGATTTACGCCTTGGTGCTAGTCGCCAGCCCCTGGCCTATGGAAGGCGGGCTTGGGGTAGTCACGGCACGGGCCCCGAGGATGGGTCGTGACAGTCTTTGATATTATAATATTATGTGTATAATTTATTTTTATTATTTTATGTTGTATTTAAAATTTTTATGTGGATTTACATTTTATACAAATAATAAATTTATTTATTAAACCTAACTTCAACAGTGTGATCTTTGTAAGAGATTTCATCTCAATTTCCACTCTATTGAGACATATTTGGTATTATGAACATATTTATTTTTATGAGGTGTATTAATTTACCCTTTAATATGTTATATAATTAATCTATTTATATTTATGGTATTTAATTTTCATTTTGGGTTATTTATTCCATGGGGGCTATGATTCAAATTATACCAAAGTTGTAAGGGTTTATTTCACAATCTCATCATTATTCAGGATTATTTATGTTTATGTCTCTGATAGAGAAATTATTTGATATTTATTTATTAAACTGAAACTATTTTATTCTCTTAGGGTTTATATATTTGAAATTGTATGTTTTATTTTTATTTTTCAATCTTTAAGTACTCAAGATACCAAAATCATGTTTTTAAGGAAAGCCAGTTTATTTTTCTACTTAGTTGGGGATATTTTTCTCCCATATCCATATTTTAATGAAAGATTCGAAAATATTTTTAATATTATCCAATGATTTATTAAATAAATTATTACCCATATTTTAATTTTTAATAAATTGTTTAAAATGAATCTTATTTTCATTTTCCAAACAAGGTACTTTTTAAATTTTTACCAAAAATGTGAAAGGAATCTTTGTTTTAATGTCCTTAGTATGATAAGAATTTTCCCACCATTAGGATAATTAATTTATTTGATTCTTACTTAAAACATTTATAAGTTTTTTTTCAAATAAATTTTTTTTCTTAACATTCTTGAAATTTTTAGTTTTTAAATGTTATTTTATATGTGAAAAGGGTACTTTTAAAGAATGATTCCATGGTATTTTTATTTTATTTTTCTTCATCAACAAAAAAAATCCATTATTTACTTATATTCCACTAGGTATATTTTGTAATGATAACATCTTTATCCTTTCTCTATATGGTTTATGATCATTTTGGCTAGGGAAAGTGTTGACATTCACTTTCTTGTGAACATTAGACATTACATTTCTCTTAAATATCTATATTATTAGTATCATGGATATAATTATTTCATAAACCATATACCATTTTTATATACTATGTTTTACTATTAAAGTTATTTGATTAACTAAGGAAAATATTAATAAATCCTTATTATTTTCTTAATATAGATATTTATTAATAAGTCATATTGTTTATGAATTGAATTGATCATTCAGTATATGAGGAATTCACTATAAATGTAGTGATGGGTAGGGCCTGATTATACATATACCCTCTATCCATTAATGGGTATCATGAGACATATTAATAAGATAGCATAAAATTTATTTTTGGTGTATACCTAACCATCAATTAAATTTTCTTGGCATAAGTTCTTGATGATACAGATATCATGATGTATATGATAATGATTTCCAATTTAATAATTTCTTTCGTTGAGAATTCATTTATTATCATCCATGATATTTTTGTATTAATATTATCCATGGATTCATTTTGGGATCAAGTTATTTGTTAAATGGCATGTGTTTTTAGTTATTTTCCTTTATATATTTGTTATTCCCTATTTAGACATGATATCTTCCATTGTATATAATCCTTACTAATCATCTGAGATCACCCTTTTATTTGTTTTCCTTTCCCTAGGATATAAAGAAGTAATCTTTAAATGAGTTCAAGGTTGAAGAATATTTACTTTCACTATGTTTTAATTTATGTTTTCAAATGTAATGGGAGACTCAATTATGTTACTATTTTACCAAAAGTACTAAAATATTTAGTCCCTTTTGATGTGATCGCTTATATATTACTCCAATGTAATAAAGTAACCATGGATTTTGGGCTACAAGAGTTTGGTTCTTTACATCTCAGGTTAGGCTCTAGTCCTTTTTGTGCTCACGTATCATATCCCACCACTAGAAAGTTGGCTCTTACAACATAAATGTATTTATATAAACCAATAGTTTCTTAGGTTTTTCAATGCTTTAAAATATGAAATGAAGGTTATTCACCCACTCCTCAGCATCCTGAGGAGATACGTCACCCTAGAATGTTTGAGGATAATGAAACTAGAAATATTTCATGATATTAGAGTTCATGGGATCCCTTTATAGAGCTTCTTGGATATATGCTTGAAGCAAATGATCAAGTTCATTAAAGACTTATGGGTCAACTGGAGGTTAAACCAGTGGCACATGCTTATCTCTCCCTTCCTGATCAGCAAAAAATGTTCTTCTAAGAGGCATTATCTATAATGAAGTCGATATAAATATTGATACTCCCTTTCTAAAATAGATAACCCTAAGACATTATCTACACTGTATAGATTGAACTCCCACACCATCAAATAAATATTTTTATAATATATAAACAAACAAACCAAGTATAAGTATTAACATCCTGATGAAGAATCATAATTAATATCAAATGTAACAAAATATGGAGATATAAAAATACATCTCAGGTTGAGATGGTTGATATATAAATCCCAAAACAACTGAGGATCCCAAAATAATCTACATGATCCCAAATTCCATGTGATATTCAATCACCACAAAAATTATACTTAGGAATGAATATGTTCATCAAGAGGATCCACCACACACATGGAACTCCTTTCTGAACCTGTATCCAACAAAACAATCCTACATACACCCAAATAAATATATAGGGTGTGATGAAAAGCCCAGTAGGTACCACTATGAATCTTCATAACGGATTTATCCATGAGAACCATTAGTCTAAGTTTGTAAACAATAATTGAAATCAATTTTCATTCAAAAATTATTTTATCAAATCCTTTGAGTTTCTTTTAAAATATTTCAATTACCATAAAAAACTCATGACAAAAAAGAAACAAATAAATCAAGGAAACCTAGAACAAATCAAATAAATATCCAATAGTGAAATGGGCCATAAGTAGTCACACACCCAGATCAAACCATACATGAATCATCACAATCATATCATAAGAAACATGTGGGATATAACCAATATTTTCCAAATACATTAGGAATCACTCATGGAATAGTAGACGGTTATGTGAACCTAAACAAGTAATACAACTTGGGACTCTCAAGGTAACCAAAAACAAAACCTAGCTATAATTACGCCAAGGGAAGCACCCAAACACTCACCTTCATGTCTAAGTTCACCAATGTGCATATAACTATCAATATATAACAAATACTAAAATAACTCATGTCCCAAATCCATAATCCATTAAGAAAAGGAAACCCAATTTTAAAATCATGCTTTTAAATCACCTACGATTAACTGAAATAATTTATAAAATATATTTTGGGCATAAAATTTATTTTCAAGGGAACTATTTGAAAAAACCCCTTTAAACCCATTTTGAAATTAAAACCCTCATTTAATGTAATTATTTTAAATCATCCCTAAGAAACATTTCTCCAACAACCATTAAGTCACAAAAACTAATTTTTTTGGAAACATCAATTGAAAATACCATCTAAAACCACACTCTAATAAATAAATCAAATAGTCACTCAATGAGACACAATAAGTCAAAAAATATATTATTTATCAAATTAAACCAAATAAAATACGTGAAAAAAAGGAATTCCATGGAAAATTCCCATTAAGTATATACATTTACCTCTAAATAGGAGCTATACTCATCAACTTCATCAAAAAATAGAGGGAACAAGAAGAATAGATCCCCATAGGCCTATAACCATAAAAATATCCATTAAAAACCCACCACTAACTGTTAGGTCCACAAGGTTGAATACCCTGAGAGGGGGGGTGAATCAGGGTATGTCTAATTTAAAATTAACGCCCGTTATGATCTTGTTTTGCTATTAAGAAAAACACTCTTCTCTCTCTTTCCTGTTGCACAATATAAATAGAAAGTAAAGCAAGCACAGGAAACAGAAATTTTACTTGGTTCACCGTTAAGGGCTACATCCAAGTAGAATACGCCGACAAGTTTCCAGTCGTACCAAATTCCATTATACTTCACTAGTTGTGGATTACAATGTTCGGGTATAGTCACTCTGTCTCAGGCTCACTTCCTTTGCAAGGTTTAGGGTCAGCTCACTGCTTTCCCAAGGGTCACTCCCTATTTCTCTCTCTCTGGCTCACTGCTGGTGGAGAGGATCACCTTCTTTCTCTTCCTAAGCTCACTTCTCTGGAAGCGAATCCACTCATAGTTTATAGACCTGTAGGTCTCTTCGTTTTCATAAATAAATTCATCCTCAACTGTTGATAGATGCTCTGTTATAGTCCAACTTTCATCCACTAATGAATACCACTTTTCCTCTTAACCACTGGGTAATTCACTTTGGAAACACATTCACAAAGCACCCTAATTCACTAGGCTACCAATTTTGCGAAGCTCAAACAAGCCTTCATGAAGCTCCGGCCTTTTCGCGAAGCACTATCGCGAAGCACTATCGTGAAGATCAAGTCTTTGCAGATCAACTTCCCTCGCGAAGCTCACTGAGCCAATGCAGAGCACACAACTTTCATGGAGCTACAATAGCCACCGTGAAGCTCTTCTTTCACGAAGTACACAGGATACACAAACTACCTTCGCGAACTGAGAGCAAATGATTTTCTCTGAAAATTCTCTCTCCTTATCTCGAGGGGGTCGACCTCTATTTATAGGAGATTCCACCGACCCTTAAACTTTCCGCGCAAAGTCAACGCCACGTCATCTCAAATCGCGAAGCTCCTAAGTTTCCGCCGGAATTTTGTCTAAATCGCGAATCACCACGGTAATTTTCTGATCACGGAGCTCGTCGTAATCGCGGAGCATTACCGTCAACATTCCTTCACGCCTTCCCCGCGAAGCTCCCTCACAAAGCCCTTCATCACCGCGATGCACTTCAACTCTGTCATTCGCGAAGCGTTGACGTAATCGCGAAGAATCACCGCCTCCATTTTTCTGGTCTTCACGAAATCCAATCCATGCATCCCATATTCGCGAAACTCATGCATTTTCCATATAAAAAATATGATCTTCATGGAAATCCTATTTTCGCGATGCTCACCAAATTCCAAATTTTGGACCCCAAAAATTTGGCAAACACTAGGAAACGGCATCACCTTGTACTACTCTTTTGTACCACCTCCAGATCGTCCATTCCTTTTTCATCGTTCTTTGTCAACATGGATTGTCAACAAATTCTCTAGAACTCGACAATTCTCCATGGAAACCTTCTTTGTCAACAAACACAATCAACCCAAAAATAATGCAATGTTACCTTGAGGTATTTTTTCCCAACAATCTCCACCTTCGGGTTTGTTGACAACTCTTCATAACTCTTCTCAGAAAGATTTTCTGCACGTTTATACCTTACTGAGTCTTCTTACAGCCTCTACCACTATTCACCTCTTACGATTCTAATAGCATTCAAGGATTCACTTAACACGTACTCTAAGCCCACATGAGCAATGCTCGGCGTGAGAAACAAGAGTAGTATGAAAAGTTCATTAATGAATTACTTCATGTCAAACCCCAATTGTCAATTCCAACCTGATACCAATTCTTAAATTGATACCAATTGTTGAACCACACTAATACCAATTCGTGATAGCTGGAAACCTTCTCTCACCATTCCAACACCATTGTTCTACTTTTATCACGATCCTCAGCTGTCGTGATTTCTATGCTTTGATCGATCACTTCTAGCATCGTCAGGGTTAAAACTCTCCCCCTTCCTCATTTCTCCCCCTATCTGGATGCTCCACTGGTCAGCTTCTCCCCGTATCTGTCATGATTTCTCAAATAGCCACACTGTCTCCCCCTTGAGCAATCATTATTTTCTCCCCCTTTTTCAACGAACCCAAAGGTCACTTCTTTGTATTCTGTAACATAGTAGAGAACACATATCAGCACATTAGGGAAAAACACCTCATACCTCGGGAAGAGGGGGTGGTTCCACATCCACACTATTTCAAGTGCGGGGAATCGACTGAACTCTGAGATCCAGTCGATACCTCTCAAAAGTTTTCTTGGGTAAGGCCTTTGTCAGAATGTCTGCAACCTGTAGCTCTGTAGGCACATACTCCAACTTCACGATTCACTGCTCAACATTATCCTTGATAAAATGATACTTTATTTCATTGTGCTTTTTCCTTGAGTAATGGACGGGATTTTTGCTGAGATTTATAGCACTTTAGTTATCACACTGGATTCCGATTGGAGACTTCACCTCAACTCCCATATCTTCAAGCTGCTGCTTCATCCACAATAAATGTGTGCATGCTTGAGTGGCCACAATATACTCAGCTTCTGCGGTGCTCAAAGAAATGAAATCTTGCTTCTTGCTTAGCCAAGAAATACACAATCCACCAAGATAGAATGCACCACCTGACGTTGATTTTCTATCATCTGTTGAACCGGCCCAGTTTGCATCAGTATATCCCAATAACTCTGTCTGAGATTTGTCAGTATATGTCAAGCCGAAATCCACTGTGCCCTGGATATACCGAAGTATTCTTTTCACTACAAGCATGTGGCTTTCCTTGGGATTACTTTAATATCTCGTTGCTTGGCATGTGGAAAAACAATATCAGGACTTGTTGCAGTTAAGTACAATATACTTCCAATAATTTCCTTGTATTCTGTGATATTAACTGACTTTCCATCCTCATATTTTGATAATTTCATCCAGTTAGCAACCGGAGTCTTCATCTCTTTGGAATTCTCCATTCCAAACCTTATTATGACCTCCTTGGAATATTTGGATTGAGAAATGAAAGTTTCATTCCTTCCTTGTGTCACCTGTAGACCAAGGAAAAACGTTAGCTCTCCAATAATTGACATTTCAAACTCATTTTTCATGAATTTGGAAAACTGTCTGCACTGAGCTTCATCTGATCCGCCAAAAATTATGTCATCAACATACACCAGCACCATCATCCTTTTATTACTATCATTGCTGAAATAAAGATTATAATCAACTCCTCCACGTTGGAAACCAAGTTTCTTCAAATACTGATCAAGCCTTGAGTACCATGCCCTTCGTGCTTGTTTCATCCCATACAATGCCTTCTTCAGCCTGCAAACTTTGTTCTCATCCTCATGAATAAGAAAACCATCTGGCTGCTCAATATACACCTTTTCTTCCAGAACTCCATTTAAGAATGCAGATTTGACATCCATCTGGAACACTTTGAACTTTCTTTGCACTACAATGGCAAAAAATAATCTGATTGTTTCCAACATTGCAACTGGTGAAAATGTCTCATCAACATCTATTCCCTCTATCTGGGAGTATCCCTTGCACACTAGTAGTGCTTTGTTCTGAATCATTGTTCCATCTTCATTCATCGTTTTGTGATAAACTCATTTAGTCCTGATGACATTCTTGTCTGCTGGCCTCGAAACAATCTCCCATGTCTGGTTCTTCTCAATCTGATCAAGCTTATCATTCATAGCCTTAACCCAGTTTTCATCTTCAGCTACATCGGAAAAAAATTTCGGCTCCACCTAAGATAAAAACAATGTTTTCTATAATGAATTCATTCTTCGAGTCTGAACTGGAGCTATCTGATCACTAATGATATTATGCCTATCAATTTCAGCTTGACTCTTTGGCTTCCTTGCAGACACAGACTTGACACATTCTTGTTCATCATCAGTATCTTCTTCTGAGTCATCCTCTGCCACTTCTTCTCCCCCTGTGTTGCTTACCTCATCATCACTTTCATTCAGGAACTGTTCACTCTATTGTTAAGTATTCTGTTCATTTTCAACAATAGTGACATCATTGCTCTCAAAAAATTTTTCCAGCCTTTTGTTGAAACATTTATATGCTTTGCTTTTTCCTGAGTAGCCAAGAAATATTCCCTCATCTTCTCATGCCTCAAACTTCCTGTGATTTTCTTTGTTGAGAATAAAACACTTACTTCCAAATATTCAAAAGTATTTCAATGTTGGCTTCTTTCCGTACCACAATTCATACAGAGTCTTCCCTTGCTTTGGACACAACAAAGACCTATTCGAAACATAGACCGATGCCAAAACCGCTTCCTTCCAAAATTTATCTGGTAGGTATTTATCAATAAGCATCGTTCTGGCCATATTGTTGATGATCTGATTTCTCCTTTCAACCACTCCATTCTGTTGGGGAGTTCTTACCGATGAAACTTGATGCCTTATCCCATGTTTCTCGAGATAGTTTTTAACTTGACTGTTTGTGAATTCCATACCGTTATGAGTATGAAACTTCAGAATTTTCTGCCCAAGAATCTTTTCTAATTCCCTCCTATACTGCTTTATGAAACTGAACACCTCTGTCTTATGGGTAATGATGAATACCTAGGCCATTCTGCTATAGTCATCAATGAAAAGGACATAGTACCTTTTCCCATGTATAGCTCGTGGTGAAATGGGTCCACATACATCAGCATGTACCAATTCGAGCACTCTGGATGATTTATGTTCCTTTGGCCTATATGTTGTTCTGATGATCTCCCCTTGTTGAAAAGCATCGCATGTATGAGAAAGATCACATGATAGTTTGGGAAGGTCTCTAGCAGCATCACACTTTACTAGATATTCCATAGATTGTTGGCATAGATGACCAAGTCACTTATGCCACAACTGGTTTTCTTCCTCTTTGGATAAAATACATATATATTCTTCCCCACTTACAAGGTAAAGATTTCCCTTTGTCCTTTTTCCTTGCAGAACAACTGCCCCATATTTTCCCGTGATAGTACAGATCTTCTTGGTAAACCGTATAGAATGTCCTGAGTCACACAATTGACTGAAACTGAGAAAATTGTGACTGAGACCTTCTACAACCAAGACATCAGCACGTCAGATTTCTCTGCCCCCAAACCTAGCCTTTCTTGATCCAATTATCTTCAAGCCTTCATCATTTCCAAACTTTACAAATCCTTCTTTGTCATATTTTATGCATGTAACCAGATTCTTGTTGTCTGTCATGTGAGATGTACAACCACTATCAAGCATCCACACACCAGAACGATCTGATGCTTTAAGGAAAATTTCAGCAACTACTTCCTTCTCTGGTCTCTTCTTCTTGGTCCATATTTTTGTCTCCATACTCAGTATAGATTGAGACTCATGATCATTCTCAGAGTATGATAGACCAGCTTCATCTTGCAGAGCTGCAAATCTGTTCTGAACTTTTAACTCACTTGTCGGTTTATTGATCTGCTGCTTGCGAACATTTTGATTTTTATTTGGCACATTTCTCTGAATGATCAAAGTGCAGTACCTAGCCATGTGCCCAAATCCTCTGCACCAAAAACAGTGTCCTTCAAAATATGTTCTGGAAAACCGTTCTCTGTTTGGCTTCCACATCTATTCCTGTTCTCTTATATATCTCTTAGCTATAGAACACACATACTATGAATGTCCCATCTTCCCACAACAATAACACCTAATATAAGGTTAATTCCTTCGTGTTACTTCAGCACTACGATTTTACCTTTGGGATATCTGAATATTATGATTCTGTTTTGTTCCCAAATCAACCATCAATTTCGGGACGGGTGCTTGCGGTCTAACATCAACTACCACATATTTTTGTTTCTTATCAAGCCCTGAATCAACCTTAGCATTTGATATTTCTTGCTGCTTCACTCCTGCTGAACTATGATCCTCCTCTTTCATCTTCTATGTCTTATGAATGGCCTGCTTTTATGATATCACATTGGGGGTCAAGAGTTTTTCTTGATCCATCATTTTTCATCACAGACTGACCACTTTTTCTTCAAGCTCTTTGATACGTCTGACCTGCTCCTTTCCTGTGTTAGTAAAACAATCAATTTCATTCTTTTGTTCCTCAATTTTAAGCTTATACTCAACAATATTTTCGGATCTCTCTGGTGTTGAATATTTTAGTCTTTAAATTTCTTCTAATAGCTTAGAATTTTCTTCATCCTATTGTTGCATATAGAGTTTGGCATCACGAACCACTTTATTGGATTTCTTCGTTTTGGCACTCCAAAAATCTATCTCTTCAAGAGGTGCTTCCAATTCAGCTTCCATATCAACTCTCCCTTTAATTTCTTCTTATTTAGCGTCATCTTCATCCTTTTTTTGAGAACTACCAACAATATCCAGCAAGAAATTTACCCCACGATCTCTGCAATTTTCTATCTCCTCAACCTCTTCATCCTCAGACTCATCTGAACTTTCAAATTCTTGTGAAAGAATATTCTTCTTCTTGAATAAATTTCTCTTGAATTTTTTCTTCCCTTTCACAAATGTTAACGTCTTCTTCTTGTGAATTTCAACTTCATCATCATCATTATCATTATCTTGAAACTTCTTGGGGCATCTTGCCGCAAGATGACCAACCTTTCCACATCAAAAGCATGCTAGTGGAATTTTCCCTTTAAAATTTCCTCTTCCTCTTTGCATATTTGAAGAAAGGAATGACATCACCTCATCTGTCTCTTCTTCTTCTTGAGAATCTTCAATGGTGAGCTTCTTCATGGCCTTGAATGCCACTTCTTTGGATTTCCCCTTTTCCAAAGCATCGTTATCAACATTTCTCATTTAATATGCAACAAGCGTGTTGTGCAGGTTATCCAATGTCAGTTCTTTTGGTTCTTTATCTTCCAAAACAGAAACTTTTGGATTAAACCGAGGTGTAAATTTTCTCAATATGCACTTCACAATCTTTATATCTTCGATAATTTCTCCAAGACCCCGCATGTCTTGTACCACAGCATTTACCATGTCAAATAATGCATCAACAGACTCATTTGGGTTCATTATCAGATCTTTATACTTGTTCCACAACACTTGCAGCTTGGCCTCTCTCACCTTTGTATCCCCTTCATATATATTCAAAAGTTTTTCCCACATGGAATGTGACGTTTTGAAATACATCACCTTTGTATATATAGGATTGGATAGGGCTCCCTATAAGGAATTGATAGCTTTGGCATCAACATCCATCTCTCTACACTCAGCTTCTGATAATGCACCACTATTGATGTTAGTTGTTATACCATGCATTGCTACTATGAACACATCCATTCCTAAAGATCGGAAGAAGTGTTGCATCTGATTCTTCCATAGCTGAAAATTGTTTCCATCAAAGATCGGAATCCCTTTATGATTAGTGACCTCCATTGAGAGAATTACTACTATCAACCTTTCGCTCTGATACCAATTGTTAGGTCCACAAGGCTGAATACCCTGAGAGGGGGGTGAATCAGGGTATGGCTAATTTAAAATTAACGCCCGTTCTGATCTTGTTTCACTGTTAAACAAAACACTCTTCTCTCTCTTTCCTGTTGCACAATATAAACAGAAAGTAATGAAAGCACAGGACACAGCAATTTTACTTGGTTCACCGCTAAGGGCTACGTCCAAGGAGCATACGCCGATAAGTTGCGGGTCGTACCAAATTCCACTATACTTCACTAGTTGTGGATTACAATGTTCGGGTACAGTCACTTTGTCCCAGGCTAACTGCCTTTGCAAGGTTTAGGGTCAGCTCACTGATTTCCCAAGGGTCACTCCCTATTTCTCTCTCTCTCTGGCTCACTGCCGGTAGAGAGGATCACCTTCTTTCTCTTCCTAAGCTCGCTGCTCTAGAAGGGAATCCACTCACAGTTTATAGACTTGTAGGTCTCTTCATTTCCATAAATAAATGCATCCTCAACGGTTGATAGATGCTTCGTTATAGTCTAAATTTCATCCACTAATGAATACCACTTTACCTCTTAACCACTGGGCAATTCACTTTGGAAACACCTTCACAAAGCACCCTACTTCGCTAGGCTACCAATTTCGTGAAGATCAAACAAGCCTTTGCGAAGCTCCGGCCTTTTCGCGAAGAACTACCGCGAAGCTCAAGTCGTTGTAGAGAAACTTCCCTCGCGAAGCTCACTGAGCCAATACGGAGCGCACAACTTTCACAGAGCTACAATAGCTACCGCGAAGCTCTTCTTTCGCGAAGCACACAGGCTACGCGAACTACCTTCGCGAACCGAGAGCAAATGATTTTCTCTGAAAATTCTCTCTCCTTCTCTCAAGGGGGTCGGCCTCTATTTATAGGCGATTCCACCGACCCTCAAACTTTCTGCACGAAGTCAACGCCATGTCATCTCAAATCACGAAGCTCTGTAGTTTCTTCCGGAATTCTGTCTAAATCACGAAGCACCATGGAAATTTTCCGATCATGGAGCTCATCGTAATCGCGGAGCATTACCGTCAACATTCCTTCACGCCTTCGCCGCGAAGCTCCCTCGCAAAGCCCTTCACCGTCGTGATGCGTTTCAACTCTATTGTTCGCGAAGCATTGACATAATCGTGAAGCATCACCGCCTCTATTTTTCTGGTCTTCGCGAAATCCAATCCATGCATCCCATATTCGTGAAACTCATGCCTTTTCCATATAAAAAATATGATCTTCATGGAAATCCTATTTTCGTGATGCTCTCCAAACTCAAAATTTTGGACCCCAAAAATTTGGCAAACACTGGGAAACGGCGTCACCTTGTACTACTCTTTTGTACCGCCTCCAGATTGTCCATTCCTTTTTCATCGTTCTTTGTCAATATGGATTGTCAACAAATTCTCTAGAACTCAACAATTCTCCATGAAAACCTTCTTTTTCAACAAACACAATCAACCCAAAAATACTGCAATGTTACCTTGAGGGGTTTTTGCCCAACACGAACCCTCTGTTCAATCCCCATTGTGAACTAGTGTTTCAAAATTTCAAAATAATGGAAGAATAAAGTAAGAAAGAAGAAATAGAGGAGGATAAATGATGGAATCAAGACTTACCTTGATAAAAACCAACAAGAATCAAGGGAAATTCACCAAGGAGAAAGGAATGAGAAGCTATCATCCAATTAGGGGCTAGATCATGTGAATGGTATAGAATATAGGAGAAATATATTTAAAATTCATAAGTTAAAATAGGTAAAATCCATATTTTTGAGAAACCTAGTTGGACGTATGGTTTAGACACGCGTTTATCCAAATGATTTATTAATAATGTGGGTCACCCATTCCCTTCAAAACAGGCTTCATGATTTCTTAGATACTACCAAAATGTTTCCCTAAATATGTGAAAACTATATGAAATGGAACTATAACCCCTACACCCCTCATACATGATTAAGGGTATGGTTAGTACTAACTGCATGCTAATTGTTTGCCCTCGATAGGCTTCCAAAAATCTAAAAATTTCCACCCCCAACTTTTGGAAACTCCAAATATAAATATAAAAAAAGTAAAATTAAAATAAATACACAAAATTAACCTAATGGGTGTAATAATTCTACCCACCATGCCACTTTCTTCCCCTATAAATTACCTAATGTTTCTCATTATTGATAAGGTAAAGTCAAATCTCGCACTCACTGAGGTATGATGCTCCTAAAACATGAGGACATACTGTACCCACCACTTTAGAATATGGATTAACAGACCAGGTAACTATACATAATTTATCCTAATAATCCAAAACCATAAAATACCAGTTAATAATGGGTATATTAGATTCTATTTCTAAATCCTCCCACTCAATAGAAACTGGAAACCAAACTAGAAAAAAAAATTATTCCCAAAGGAACTCCAAAACTCAAATTTCTGATAAGATACGACACCTACTAATCCAAATCACCCAAAAATGGGTCTCAGTATAAGAAACACATTATAAGGGTACCTAATAATCAATTATAAACCCCCAAAGAATAACAATGAAAGACACTAAAATTCAATATCCCTAGTTTGTATCCAATCCTACTAAGTCAATTGAGTGTACAAATCATTCCCAAAATGACACACAGTCTTAACCAAATGTATTATCTCAAATTTTATCATAATGAGGAAGATTAACATAGCCTACCTAAAAGGTTTCAATAAATTCATCTATATCAGTGTTCGATAACCGTTCATGGATGAGGTCAGGACTGACAGTAGTTTCTATCCCATAATCCACAAAAATTAAAGAATAAATTCTCAATGCATGTATATTCAAGAATTGGTTGGCCTAATGAGTGGAACCATACCTCATACAAGTAAAGATAAGTTCAACTAAAAATAGATTTTCTCTCCATAACTCTTATATCTAAGGAAAGATATATACACACATTTCTCCAAGAAGAGTCAATCAATGGGGAAACGATACCATTTGATTGAGGTATACCCACTATTTAGAATTTTCATTATATGGTGGAATAAAGGGGTGAAACCTCAGAATGAGGTATCATTAAAAAAGAAAAAATCTCCATAAATACTCAAAAATAGGTTCCCTACTGAGCACACACCATTATCCTCAAACCAAAATGAAACTTCCCCTGGGAAAACACACCCCCAGATAAATAAAAAAGTTTCATGTTAAGGTTCATAGGTTCATTATAAACTTCAAATAAAGAGGAATGAAAACGGAAACATGCCAACATGGTTTTACTAGAACTATCATGAGAACACTTAGTGTACAAGACAAGAGCTCGAATGGATAAAACCTCTACTCACCAAGAGTGATCAAAAATCCCAAAAAAATGTACCTAAATGAGAGTTATCCCAAAAAACCACCATATATATTACATAATCATCCTCAAAGATGGTTATCTAGGTTAAGACAGCATGACACTGAGGTCCATTGAAAACATCCACTATAACATAGAATCCTGAAAGCATGACCAATGACTCGGTTAAGGATAATGAACATTTATTCTAAGAAATTCTTGACACAATACTTCACTAAATACTCACACTAAAGATTAGCTTAAAATTTCGATGATTTCAGCCACCATCTCACTACCAATTAACCAAACCTCTCTCAATAATATCTTAGGACATTCTATTAATAAGGTGATTCAAGAGAGTGACCTTCCAACAATCCTATATAAACTCATCAAATAGGCCCACAGGGATCTTTATCCTTGATGCTTTAAGAATTTTGAGAAAAATAGAGGTTTACCTCACCCTCTTTAATCACCCCACCCCCCCCCCCCAAATAAAAAATTATTCATCTTTGAAGAATAATGATGGAGATTCTAAAGAGTTTAGATGATTTCTAAGAGTATGAGGTCTACAAGTCCTCTACTAAATTTTGAGTCTGGTTAGGGTCACCAAACAAGGGATCACTCTTATTGAAAGATAGGAATCACCTAGAGGATCAATCCTAAGAACATAATTTATATTTTTAATTAATTCCTTCCTAGGAGAAAAAATAAAAATAACATAAAACAAAGGACTATTTGATTTAGGTCTCACTACCTAAACCAAAAAACTCTATAATAATCTAAAAGAAACTCAAAATACAAATTACCAAGAAAACACATTTCAAAACTCCACTTTTAGACCCACCACCAAAAAAAAGATTCAACAAACTCATTTACAAAAAGAACACTTCCTCAAGACAACTCATATTTTAAAACATACTATTTTAAACATTTCAATACCTTTATAAAATTTAAAATATCACAATTCCCTTTCCCAAAATTTTCCAAAACATGCATTCTAGCCTTGAAAACACCTTTTATGATAAATCACCCTAAAAAAAGAGCAGAGTATGATAGCATTTTGTAATGAACTAACCAGGGTCAACCTACTATGTCACTCGAGTTATCCCACCACAAGACCCAAGGCACATTCCCAATTACCTTGGGATGGAGAAAAGCAAAAGGGTATTAAATTGTAACCATTGGGAATCTTTTCACACATGGGATACAATAACCAAAACAGGTGGCTTCTTCCCAAAATTTTTACATGACAAAACCATAGATTGGACACCCACACTATCAAATAAATAGTTTTTTAATATAAAAAAATAAACAAAGTATAAGTATCATCATGAAAATAAATATAACTAATATAAAAAATTAATAAAAATAGAAGACCTCATAATACATCCCAGGTTGAGCTAGATGATACATACAACCAGAAAAACTAAGAATCCTAGAATTCTACATATGATCCTAACCTCCATATGAGATTAGATCACCACCAGAAACAAACTTAGGAAGGATGATGATCATAAAGAGGAGTCACCATACACATGGAACTCCTTTATCTAAATTTATCTTATAAAACAAGTATTCATATGCCCAAAGCAATATGCAGGGTGTGAGGAAAAGCTTAGTAAGATGCCACTATGAATCTATAGAATGAATTTATCCATGTAAAGCATTAGTCCAAGTTTGGAATTAGTAATTAAAATCCATTTTTCATTTGAAAGTCATTTTAAAAAATCCATTGGTTTTATTTTTAAATAATTTAATTTACAAAAACAAATAAAGTTGAACAATAATCAAATAAATCGAGGAAACAAGGAAAAAATAATATAAATATCCAATGGTGAAATGGACTATAAGTAGTCACACACATAAATAAAAACATATATACAAAATCATAATCATACAACAAAAAAAATGGGGTATCTCTAACCTATAAGTTCCAAATGAATTTGGACTCGCTCATGGAACACAGGCTGACTATGTGAAACTAAAAAAGTAACACAACATGGGACTCTTAAGGTCACTAGAAATATACAATAGCTATAATCATACCAAAATATACGGTAGAAACCATCCACTCACCCTCATACCTAAGGTTACGTAGGTGAATCCAACCATTAATCTATAATTAATACTAAAAGAAATCATGCCCCAAATCAAAAATTCATTGACCAAAGGAAAAATGATTTTAAAAAATCCTTTGAAATCACCTTAGAGTCATTGAAATAATTTATCAAAAATAATTTGGGCATAAAATTTATTTTCAAAGTAAACAATTTGAAAACCCCCTTTAAACCCATTTTGAAATCCAAACCCTCATTTAAATACATTTTGGAGTTAACCCTCCCTTTGAAACATTTCATCAAGCATCATTAAGGTTCAAAACTCATTTTTTTGTAAAGACCATTTGAAAATGTAATTTTAAACAAAACATTCCAACAAACACACACAAAAATGGACTCTCAAAGTCCCACAATAATTCACGATAAACATAATTTATCAAATTAAACCAAAAGAAAACCATTTACTAAAGATATTCCATGGAAAAGTCCTATTAAGTATAGAATCATACCTTCAAATCAGAGTTGAACTTGTCACCTTCATCTAAACATACAAGGAAAAAGTATAAGGGATCCCCACAATCTTATAACCATAAAAAATACATTAAACATCCACCCATAACCCTAGTTTTGGGTCCCAGAGAGGACTAGGGTTTCAAAACATAAAAATAATGAAAGAAGAAGGAAAAAATAAGAAATAGAGGAGTAAAATAAAATGAATCAAGACTTAACTCATAGAAAACCACAAATAATCAAGGGAAATCCACCAAGGATAAAGGAAGAGGAAGATCTAGACCAGGGAGGGTTGGCTATTATGAATGGGGAGGAAGAGGTGAGAAATTGATTTAAAAATTAAAGTAAACTATGTAAAATACATATTTTTAAGAAACCTGGAAGGTCGTATGGTTTGGCCACATAGTTATCCAAATCATTCACCAACCCTTTGGGTCACCCCTTCCCTTAAAAACATGTTTCACAGTTTCAAGGAGACTACCACATGGATTTCCTAGACATGAGGAAATCTTGTAAAATAGAACTGTAACCCTTACACTCATATTAAATGTCTAGGAAAACTATTAGTTCTAACTATGTGATAACCGTGCACCCTAGAAAAACTTCCCAAAATATCAAACTTTTGACCCTGTTCTCCTAGAAACTCCAAATATAAATAGAATGGAAATAAATTTCAAACTAATACACACTAGTGACCATATGGGTATTATAATTCTCCCCACCATTCCACTTTTTACCCCCACAAATCCCCTAATGATTCTCATTATTGAGAAGGTAAGTACAAATCACTTTCTCGTCGAGGTATGACACTCCTAAAACTCAATTTCATACCATAACCACCACTTAAAAACATGGATTAATAAGAATAGTTACCAAAAAACAATGGCCCTAAAAGTAAAAAACCTTAAATGGACCATTAAACATTGAGAATATTGAATTCTATTTCTAAATACTCCCTCTCAACAATGATTGTAATACAAAACAAAAAATAAATTCACTTCCCAAGGAACTCTATAACTTGAAGGTATATCAAGATACCACTCCAACCAATCTACATCAACAAAAAAATGTGGTCCCAATAAAATAAACACATTAGAAGGTTACACGATCATCAATCACAAACCCCTAAGAACAATAATAACAAATTCTAGGAAAAACATTATCAGCCTTAGGAAATAGCCAATCCTACCAATTCAACTAAGTGTGAAAATCATTCCCAAAACAACACATGGTCTTAACCAAAAGTGTTCTCCCATATTTAATCGGTATAGAGAATATTTACTTGATCTCCTAGAAGGTTTCAAGAAATCTATCTGTATCGGCATTCGATAATCATTCAAGTGTAAGGTCCCAGATCTCCCTTAAGGTATGTTTTTGTTTAGGTTTCAGTTTAAGTTCCTTATTTTGGTTAAATAAGTGTTTCCCAAAGTTCATGTGGAGGCACAGGGGAGTTCCAGGGGTTAGAAGCATGAAAGAGGAAGAAAAAGGGGGGTTTTGGGTATGCTTCACATTTTTCACACGGTTATTGAAAACCATGTAGAAATCCCAGGTAATCGTGTAAGGGGGATGTTTTCAGACAGTATCATATGCACTATTCACACACGGTTTGGAAAACTGTGTGGGTAAACCGTGCGGACAATAATTTTTGATAAAATTACCAAAATTCCATTACGATATTTTAAGTTCCAACTCGAGATTTCTCCCCCTTCTTCTTCCTTCTACCCTAGTGATGATCCAAGCTTCCAAGATCTTTAAAGAGGTGATTCTTCTTCAATAATATGCCATTTGGAGTGTCGTCAGTTGAGGATTCAAGATCCAGGTAAAGCTAATCCCACTCTTTCTTCTCTTTTTGGTTTAGGGTTTTTATCTCTTCCTCATCCCTATTTGAATCTCTAAAACCTTTTTTCAGTGATATTAGTTTTGAGGTTTAAAAGGGTTATTTAATCGAGATCTAAGGCCTCGATTAGGAGTGCATTCTATAATAGATTCAATGTAGATGGTCTATAAGTTATATCCCATAGTTTATTCATAAGTTTTTTAATTTAGGGTTTCATTCTTGTTTCCCTTTTTGATGTGTTCTTGATTCCATTAACAAGATGTGGTGTATTGGGTGTCTAAATGATTAATTAAACCCATCTTGATCCCCATGGGATATAAGGAGGATGACTTGACCAAATTAGTACCACCCATGGGGTGTGCCAGCCCTACTGAATGGGATAATGGAAATGTAATGTAGGAAATTGACTCATAATTATATAGAGACTTAGAGAGTGGGTTACTTGGTTTATGTAATGATTTATAATGGATGGTGGTTAGTTGTTTCTAGTGTGTTTAAATACTAAGGGATTGTTTGGTTGAAATTTAAATAGGTTAAATAAGATCAATGTGAATATGATAAGGAAATGTGTTTACACTTGAATATGATTAGTGAGATAGTCATGGGAAGTAGTAAATGGGGTTGAAGGGGTAAGTGATATAAATGATGAATTTGTTAATCGATTGAGGCATAATGTTAATTTCCCATTTATTGATATTGTTGTGATGTTGCAAAAGATATTAGCTATGCTTGTTGTGATGTGGTTAATTGTGGTGTTGATAAATAATCATGTGCACATGGATTGGTAGAGTGGGGTATAGACTTTAGGTTCTATGCCCATGGTTCGAGTTGGACCAAGGTTCTAGATCGAAGCCCAAATGCACGGGTTAGGGAAGGGGATTGAGTTTTATTCCCCAAATGGTTGAATTCCACCTAAAATGAGGCTTCGAGGTGAGGATTATGAGGTTATTACAATGTGATTCCTAGTGAGATAGGACTTGATTTTTATTCCCATATGATTGAGAATATTGAACTTGTCTAATACATTGAACACATGAAAAGGTGTATTAAACCATGGGATTCCTAAGCAGCGAACATGGATTCAATGGTAGCATAATTCAAAGGATCATAGTATAGAATGTCCTATTGAACCATTTACCATTACTTTCCATTATTTATCACTTGTATGAACTATCTAATTTTACTGGATATTTTTTAGACATTTTTGGTGGTGGTCTACTGAGTTATAATCACACCTTTCTCGGGCTGTCATTGGGTACCCCATCATATTTTATGCTTGCAGGTTAGGACAAGGGCAAGGGTCCTTTTCTAGGGAGTTGAGTTGGACATGGGACATGTATGGGTGAGGTTCTAGACTTGGAGTCTATACCATTTTGGGGATTCTTCTGTTTTTATTTCTTATAGGGTTTTGTTTACTTGGCACTATATCATGGAATGACATATTTATTGTTGTATATGGTTGTACCCATTCAGGAGTTGGTTATTTATGCATGTTATTAATTGTTTCTTATTTTTTCTCTATTTAAATTGTTTCATGTTATGGATTACTCTGGTAATGAGGGTATAGTATCCCCATGTATCCTATTAGACCCTCACTTCTAGTCAGAAACCTCTAGCATATAGGGATATGCACTTGAGGTCATGTGGCGACCTGGCTCAGGGCACCGGTTTAGTGGCTTTTGGGTCGGGGATGTTACATCATGAATGAGGTCAAACTCAATACTCTATGTTTCCTATAAGGAACCAAAAAATAATATTACATTTTTATAACATGTATATTCAATAATCTATTTTTCCTACCTAGTGAAATCATCTCTTAGACAAGCCATTCCAAGTTCAACAAAAAAATAGACTTTCTCTTTATAACTCCTATATCCAAGGAAAGAGGCATACACACATTTATCCAAGAAGATAGAATAAAGAGGAGACCAAAACCATTTTACTGATGTATCCTCACCATTTATAATTCATTATAATTCAAGAATGATGGGTTGAAACCTATGAAATAGGTTTCACTAAAAATATCAAACCACTATAAATAACCAAAAAGAGGTTCCCCACCAAGCACCAACCACTATCCTCAGACCAAAACAAGACTTAACCAAGGAAAAACCATCCTAAGGAAAATCCAAAAGTTATAGGTTAAGTTTCATAGGTTTATTAGAAACTTCCAATCAAGATAGAACCAACTAGAAACATTCCAACATAGTTCAATTATAACTATCATGAGAACGCTCTATTTGTATTACCATTGCACAAATGACTACAACAACCATTAATTAGGATATATCAAAATTCCAAAAAAAACATACCTAAATGAGAGTTATTTCAAAGCACCATCATAGTAATTCCAGAAGAATCCTTATGGATGATTGGACAGGCTTGAACACCACAACCTCAAGGTCTGATGAAGATTCCCACTAAAAAATGGATCCAGAAAGCATGAACAGAAACTCAGTCAAGGATAAATAACACTGATTCTGAGAAATGTTTGATGAAATCCTTCACTGGATACTCACCCTAATGAGTGGATTAAAATTTTGATGGTTTCTCTCACCAACTCACCACACCCAAACTAACCCTATCTCGGTAAGATCTCAAAACATGTTATCATATGGGTGAGTTAAGACTATCAAATTCCACCAATCTCAACACAACCCATCAGCAAGAACAATAGAATTCTTTACCCTTGAGACTTCTATAATTTTAAGAGGAATATAGGTTTCACTCACCCTCTCTAATCATCCCCACCACTATAAGATAACTTTAGTCACCTCTAAAGGAGAATGATGGTGATTCCAAAGAGTTTATATGTGGTCTATAATCATGATGGATATTATTTCACCAATTAATTTTGTTTTTGGGTAGATACAACAAAAAAGGGATCACTCTTACACAATATGGGAATCACCAAGAGTGTCAATCCTAAGAACCGAATCTACATTTTCATGAAGGAAAATTTGGGAGGTATACTCCAAATAACATAAAACATAAGCCTCTTAAATTTAGGTTTCATTTACCAAACAAAAAAAAGTCCATCGTAACCAAAAATAAACTCAAAAATAACAAATTACTAAGAAAACATATTTAAAACTCCACTTTTATCCCCACCACCAAACAAAAGATCCTACCCACTCTTTTATAAAAATATAACTTTCCCAAGAAAACATGCCTTCTAAAACATCTCATTTGAAACATTTAAATAACAATACACAATTTAAAACATCATAATTCTATTACCTATAATTTCTCAAAACACACATATTATCCTTGAAAATACCTTCCATGTTTCACTACATAATCCATTACTTAATGAAAACATCAACCTCATATTTAAAACTTATTTTTCATATGATATAACTTTCAAAATCATTTCATATTTTAAACCATTTTATCACATTTGGAAAACTCCAGAAAGACCAACTTTACAACCTTATCAAAAGTTAATATATTATATCCCTTTAAAAATCAAAAAATATATACCTACTTCATGAAATTATTCATGTTTTCTTTAAACACTTAGTAGGATAACCACTCTAAAAAATCATTTCAAGAAAATAAAAAAAAATCCCTTTGAAATCAAATTGATTAATCTATTTAAAACATTTCTTAAAAACATTTCTTTAGTATCAAAACATTTTATGGAATTCCAAACCTATTTGATAATAATCTATATGACCTCATTTTAAATTGAACCAACATGAAAATATCCTTTTTTTCAAAAAACTCTAATAATTCCATCACAAACACTTATTCCCCTTTTGTATTATAACTCAAATGTCAAAAATACTTTTTTTTTATAGAAAACCTTTCTCTAAAACATAACTCCTTATTCAAAATCATTACATATTCATCTTAAAAAATCAAGTTCCAAAGTGAAAACACTAATAAAATTCTTTTTACAAATCGATTTTTTTATTAATTTCCTTATTTAATAGAAAAAACACCAAAAACTCATACCTAAACAAAACTCAATAAAAACCAACCAATATAATAGAATCTAAATCATTAATAAATCTCAAAAATAAACCCAAATAATCTCAATTTCATCAATTCAAAAATAAAAAACTCACTAATAAAACATCACTTCAATGGTAAACACCATTAAATCTCACTTGGAAAGTAAGGTAAGTGAAAAAAAATACTATAGGGGTGTCACCGTGTTTTTTACAGTTTGTACGCATGATTTGGAGGACAATGTACCAATCATGAAATAACCACTAGAAGGGATACTGATCGATTTTTATAGGCTTCGCATGGTTTTTTATACCATTCATGATAATTGTGTGGCCCTATTTCCTTCCCCATTTTCACCCCAAAACATGAAAATTCTAAAAATAACATAGGAAAATACCACGAGGGTCAACATATAACTTTCTCAGGCTAAGATATATGAGAAAAAACTGAAAATAAGACATTAAAGCCATGAATCAAATCCCTAGTATCCTAAGTAACACAATTTTCATCATGGGAGGTGGTGAGTAGGCACACACTTATGATTTATCTCTTGAGATTTGATGAACTTGTTCTCCATTCTATGATGATACACCCTAGGGGATCAAATACCATTTTGTAACAAACCAAACTGGTTAAACTAGTCTTTTCAACTAGGTTAGTCTTCCAAAAGGCCTAAGGCATGTTTCTAATATCTCTTAGATAATTACAAGGTCCAAGGTATCAAAGTGTAAACTTTTGTAATTGTTTAACTCTCAAAATCCAAGAATCAAAACACATGGATTCCTACTAAGATTTTAAAATGACCCACATATATATATATATATATCATATTCCCATAACATCAAATAAATATTTTTATAATACATAAAAAAACAAATAAATATAGTATAAGAACCATAAGTATGACAATAAATCTTAACTAATATAAAAATATAACAAAAATAGAGAGATAAAATTACATCATTGACCAAGTTATACAATACATATAACACAAAATCTATTGGTCAAAGTAGATTACTCAAGAGGGGGGTGAATTGAGTATCTATAAAAATTTCTGATTAAAAAGGTATTCTCAAAAAGTTTTCCCAATAGTTAAATACAGCCTAGTTAATCAAGGTTATACTGTTATGAAAGTTTGAATGTTTAAATAACTTCTTAGAAGATTGGTTAATTCTAAGTAATCTTAATATTGGTTATTAACATTACTTTTGAATCAATTCTAATAAGTCAATACAATTATAACTTCTTTCTAAGATTAACTATCAAAGTAAATTGAGTGAATTATGAATTAAATAGTAAAATAGAGACAACTAAAGTAAGTAGCACAGTGGATATAAAACAAGTGGTTCTGTCTCAAGCCGAGACATAATCCACTTCACTTGGTGATCACCTACCACCAAGCAGTTTATATAAATAAACTAGATACATAGCCTGTATTGGGATTTACAACAGTACACAAGACTGTCTAGGTCACATGACATCTTCTACAGTTCTTCATGGGTATGAAAAATAGGTTACACACAACCTCTTCCACACTTATCCATGGGTATACACAAGTGTAAAAAGATTTTTGAGAAAGGATATCTTGTATCCTTCAGTTTAATTCAAGAGATAGTGTGTGTTTTTATATAGACACACACACACTGCTCAAAAGCTAAAAATAGTACACAACATAGCAAAAGTATAGAGATAAGTTTTGAAGTGCTCTGAGTGTTATTCTATGCATCTCTGGACTTATTAGATGAAATATATGCAGAAATCAAGTATTCTTGTGGAAAACAGAGTATCATAAGTCAGCTAGATCTGGCTCGTGTTCTTCTTGGTATTGATATTGAGAAGATGTTCTCAACGATTCTAATCTATGGTTTCTATCTTTTTGATTCAAGAACACTTCATGTGTTATTTAGGAATGTTGAGTTTCATGTGTTGGTTCTTTTCTCAGGAAATCTCATGTGTTCTTCGTTGTTAGGCTCTCTATGTCGCACTATTGTTTCTGGGCCGCACTTCTCTTTTATTCTTCGAGTGCATTTTTTGGAGCCGATAGGTTTCATGTATTCTACACCTTGTACCTCACACTATCATATTATATGTCTACAAAGAAACTTTAATTATGTCAGTGTATTTAAATTCTTCAAATATGACCCTTAGAAATTAAATTTAGAAACGACAAAACAGATTAAGAAACAGTGTCACAGTTTGTCTATAAACAGTGTCTCCATGAACCAGTGTCTCCTTAAAAATGGTGTCTGGATGGTCATGGTGTCGGGATGGTCACGATGTCTGGATAGTTAGGGAGTCTGGATAGTCATGGTGTCTGGATAGTCACGGTGTCTAGATGGTGTCTGGTCATAGTGTCTGGTCATGGTGTCCGGGTCCTTTGCCAAAAAAACATAACTGGTGGAAGACTCATGCTGTCTCAGACTTAGCCAAATATCTATATTCATACTTAAGCAGTGATATTAATAGAATGGATTAGACTTAATAATTCATCAAAGAAATCATTAAAAAGTAAATCAAATATAGTGTACAGTAATCAAACTTAATGTATAGCAATTAAGATCTTGGATACATTTACCTAAAGCATAAGGATACTAATCATCTGTACATGATTTAAGACAGATTACATAGGATTACTAGGATTTATATAATATATATGACTTGTGATCATTAAAAAATGATTAATACCTGAGGAGTCCAACAATATCCCCCTTTTTATGATCAAAAATCATGTGAGTAAGAGAATACATATGTCTCCAGTGTACATATAAAATTCATATTTCTCTATTCTTTCTTTAATGGGAATATTTTCTCCCCCTTTTGGGATTATCAAAAAGAGTGAACAAGAAATGGTCAAGAAAATATAATAATGCATTAGATAAAAAGAGTTCCATTACAAACAATAGACAGCAAAACAAATGCAACAACATCCCTATAAAAAGATAGTAGTCACTGTTATTCATAACTGGCTGGTCTTCTCTTTTCCCTTGGCAACAAAATCAAAAGAAAAATCCATTGGAGCATAGGCTGAAGTATAATAAGGGATTGAACTGGTTGATAGAGAAGATAAATGAAGACCTTCAAAGAAAGAAGGGGACAAGGTATGGTCATTAGAAGAACGAGGAAACTATTAATCAAGGATTACAGGCCTAATCTGAATCAGGTCCTAACTGATAGACATAGATGTGGAGGCTAGGGAATAGGTGAAGGTATGTAAACTAGATCTCATTGGTGCAGCTATTGGAGAAAAAATGGAAGTACTCTGAACATGAAGATAAGGCATTAAAATCTTGATAAAATCAGCAATGATCTCCCCATCATACTTCATGGCTTTTTCAAAGTCATCCTTGTTCTCCATAAACTGATCCAAAACACGAGTGAAATCTGTGAGCTTTTGGACTTGAGTTTGGAAATCTTGAGTAACAAGTGGAATCCTTAGATTCTAAAAAAGGTACTTGAAGTGATTTTTCATGTCATTCTTAGAGAATATCCGATTGAAGTATAATTCCACTTTCTTGGAAATTTCTTGTAGCGCATCATTGGAAATCTTGGAATGGATTATCACCAAATAAATAACTCTATCATTGTTCTTGATAACTTCATATAGATATTCTTTATCAAAACCACTAGGTACAGCTTAAAGTTACTCTTTGATAACTGTTCTGAGAAGATCATTGTCTAAATAAGGTTAAGAAGATTTTCCAATAGCACGAGAAGCAGTGAAAATCAAGGTAAGATATTTCAGTTTATTTAGAACTTTCTAAAGGCATCCCTTATACTCATAAGTTAACTTGTTAAGTCCAATAACAAGTTCACACATCTCTTGAACAATCTTCTTGTTTCTTTCAGCTAAAGAGGTTAGATGAGGTTGAATCAGTGAGGATACTTCCTGTGGGGTCTGAGTAACAATGTTCTCAACAGGATGAGAAGCAGGTTCTATTCTCGAGTTCATCACTCTCTACATATCTTCAACCATACCTCTTAGAGTCTTTACTTCATCACTAATAATTTTATTCTCAATTCTGACTTCTTGAATCTCATAAAGAATTTTGGGTTGAATTTTCCATATGACTTTTTCCAATAATAGTGAAGAATCTCTCTCACTAAAATTGGTTACAGGAGCCGGTTGATTATTCATAAGCTTTTTAACCTTAGCCAATAGGGTATCTCTAAATTCTTTCAGATCATCCTTATTCACCAAGTGTGAAGGTTCTTATAAAGGGTCGGAGATAGAAGCTGAGACAGGCTTAGGTTCTTTGGTAGAGATATCTTTAGGAGCAGATGTCATTTCCAACAGAAACACCATAAACAGATCAAGACCTTTGATTGGGACTTCCTATGAATCATTCACATAGAAATAACTGGGAAATTTATACCGTGTATCTAGTGAACTAGGATCAAGAGGATTAGGCACTTCAACAGATTCCAGACTGGGGGGATTCTCCCCCTCAATAGGTGCATCTTTTTCAGGACTGATAGATTTATTTCCTTGATCTTTTTCTACTATTTCATCCCTTATTTCCTCGTCCATTTAATATCTAGAGAACTGAAATTATATCTCCATTCTCTCTTCATTAGAATGAATAACTTTAGGAGCAGTTTTTTCCTCTATATTTTCCTCGCCAATATCTTCTTGCACAAGATACATATCTACTTCTATATGCTCTTCTACAAATTCCTTTTATCTTTCAACAGCATCAAGATATTCCTTTAAGGAAGGTTGTTCTTTCAAATTTACAACCTTTTCAGGAATAAGCACTTATTTCTCAGCTAAGTCCTGAAGAATAGGTTCACTATTCTCCTCATTTAGTACAGTTGTTATTATAGGTGCAACAGCCTCTTCTTATTCTTCTTCTTTAGGATACTCAAAAAATTTATCTAGTTCTAAACCAATATTAGAAACATCTTTAGTTCTTGAAGGGTGTTCCACCGGATTGAACTTTTCATAGATCAAATCATTATCTTCCACCCATGATTTTCTCCAATGATTCCAACTTATTTACATCCTCTTTACTGTAATCTTTGAGAGAAAAAACTCATAATCCTTGATAACTTCTTCATTTGGTCCAACCTATCCTTTGGCATAAAACATGGCTGAGATAAGCCTAGAATAAAACAGGGAGGTTTACTTAGAGTTTGTTTTGATCAACTCACACATATGGCCTATAATATACTTGAAAATGTTGATCTAATGTCTATTTTTCATTATATGTATCAAGAATACATCCTGATACTTGACTAAAGTGAAATCACCTTTTTGGGGGCTAATCATATTCTGAATAAATTTAAACAAGAGTCTGGTTTCTCTATACATCTTTGCAGCTATGGCTCTCATCTTGGTTCCATTTCTAGATAAGCTTCTCAAAGCTTATTCCAAGAAAAAAATATCACTTGGAGGTAGAGGACCTCTTTGATAGTCCTTGAAAATACCCTCATGAGGTATCCAAAGGCATCCAGCCCATAAACTCGAGGAAAATGTGCATCTCTGACCATTTATCTAGATTCTCACAACATAGCCATCTTCTTTATCAATAGAAAAATGAACATACTGGAAAAATTGTGCAACTAAATTTGGGTAAATATTCCCATCCTTCTTTGTAAACCAATATAACCATCCTTTCTCTTTCAATACATTCAAAACCAGAGACTTACTTCACAGAAGCCACTTAGGGAAAATCTATTTTTCAGGTACCACTACTGTGTTCACTAGGTTCAGATTCAAAGGGCCCTCAGGTGCTATCTTTGTCAGGATTTTCCTCTTCTTCTTTGAACTTTGTTTCTCAGGAGTTGACAACAAAGTGTGCTTCATCCTGGGATTTCACTGAAGGTTATAGAGAGAGAAGGGTTGAAGAAGGGTTTTGGTTTTAGAGAAGAGACGAGAACTTGAGTGAAGAATGAGTGAAACTAATTTTATTTTATCATTTAGGAATACCAATAATCACAACAAAAAAAGAGTGGGAAAGTAAAAGGTTAAAATAAGTAATTAATATGATACAAGTTATAATTTATAAATGAAATAATAAAGATTATTTATGGTGAGTATATAACAATCATTCACGATGAGACAGTTATATTCAGTTACAGTGAGACAGTAACTAACTCTCACGGTGAGATAGTAACAAGTGTGATTTCTAAAATGTGCAACTGTATTGTTTGATATACTAAGTGTCAAACAGTAAGCAAGAAATACTAACTATGAGACCATAAACATGAGATAGTAAGATATCAAACAGTAAGATATGAATCAGTAAGATAACTACTTAATATTTATCATATCCAATTCATTTATGATTTAATCTATTCTTTCAAAATTTAGTGGTTTGGTGAACATATCAGCGAGCTGACATTCAGTACCAATGAATTACAATGTGATATCACTTTTTTGATAATGATCTCTCAAAAAGTGATGTCTCAAATCAATATTATTTGTCCTAGAGTGTGAAATAAGATCTTTAGAGATATTAATAGTACTTGTATTGTCACAATTTATAGGTACATGCCTGAATTGATATCTATAATCTAGTAATGTGTGTTTCATCCACAAAATTTGAGTACAAAAACTACTATCAGCTATGTATTCAGCTTCTGCATTAGATAATGCAACAGAATTTTGTTTCTTACTACACCATGATACAAGTGACTTGCCTAAAAAGTGACATGTTCCATAGGTGATTTTTCTATCTAACTTACAACCACCGAAGTCAGTATCAGAATTACTAACTAATTCAAATGGTTTTCCTCTGGGGTAGAATAGCCCTAGATTGGGTGTATGCTTGAAGTATTTGAAAATTCTCTTAACAACATTTAAATGAGATTTCTTAGCATTTTCTTAAAAATGAGCACACATACACACACTAAACATAATGTTAGTTCAGCTAGCTGTTAAGTAGAGTAAACTTCCAATCATTCCTCTGTAAGTGGTTTGATCAATAGATATTACATCTTCATCAAGATCCAACTTACAAGTGGTACTCATTGGAGTGTCACAAATTTTAGTGCTATCTAATCCAACACTTTTTAGAAGGTCTCTAGTATATTTACTTTGATTTAAAATAATAACATCATTATTTTGAAAGATTTGAAATCCAAGAAAGAATTTTAGCTCACCCATTAAACTCAGTTCAAATTCATTTTGCAACATTTTAGAAAAATCAATACATAAAGAATTTTTTGAAGATCCAAATATAATATCATCTACATAGATTTGAACAACTAAAACATCATTGGAAATTCATTTTATAAAAAGGTTAGGATCAGCTATTCCTTTTGTAAAACCTTTTGAAATAAGAAAAGTACTTAATCTATCATACCAATATTTGGAGCTTGTTTTAAACCATATAAAGCATTTGCTAACTTAAAAATATGATTTGGAAAATGAGGGTTTTTAAAACTAGGGGGTTGCTCAAAAAAGACATCCTCAGCTATATACCTATTTAGAAATGCGTTTTTGACATCCATTTGATATAGTTTGAAATTCAGATGTGCTATATAAGCAAGTAGAATTTTGATGGCTTCAAGTCTGGCTACTGGTGAAAAGGTCTCTTCATGGTCAACTCCTTCTTCTTGATTATAGCCTTGTGAAACCAATCTAGCCTTGTTTATAACTATGTTACCAACTTTATCTACCTTATTTCTAAACACCCACTTAGTTCCTATGGTGAATGTGTCTTTGGTTCTTTCAACAAGTTTCCAAACTTTGATCCTTTCAAAATTATTAGGTTCTTCTTGCATAGCCATCACCAAAAATTCATCATTTATATCATCGTTAATGTTTTTAGGTTCAATTTGTGACAAGAATACTTAATGTTCAACTTTATTTCAAAGATAATCTATAGTTTGGGTTCCTTTGTCTAATTCTCCTACAACAGCATCGAAGGGATGGATCTTAAGAGTTTTAACAGCTCTAGAAAAAGAAGGAGTGGTGATTTTAGGTTCTTCAATAGGATCTAGTTCATTCTGACTTGAGTCTAAGGAATTTCCAAAACATGAAGTTTTCATAGATTCTTTCACAGGATGGTTTGAGGATTTTGAATTAATGTCCAAATTTGATACATCATCCTCCAGGTTCTCTATAGTGGTTTTAGGCTCATGTGAATCTATTTCATCAAATTTGACATGGAGAAATCCTTCCACAAATTTAGTGCTTTTATTAAACACTCTATTGGATTTACTAGAAATTGAATATCCTAAAAATATTCCTTCATCACTCTTGGATGAAAAGTTTTCAAAATTGTCCTTAGTATTAAGGATATAGACTTTGAAACCAAAAACTTTGAAGTAGATAACTTTGGGTTTTCTATTTTTACATAACTCATTAGTACTACTTTTAAGAATAGGTATAATCAACACTCTATTGATTATATAGCATGATGTATTTACAGCTTCAGCCCAAAAATAAATAGATAGGTTATATTCACTAAGCATGGTTCTAGAAATCTCTTATAGGGTTCTATTTCTTATTTCTACAACTCCATTCTTTTGAGGTGTTCTAGGGGCAGAGAAATTATGAATATAGCCATTTTGTGAGAAAAAGGATTAAAACTCTTTATTTTTAAACTCAAAGTCATGATCATTTCTTAAGGATTTAATTTTATGTCCACTAATATTTTCTATATTTTTGGCATATTTGGTAAAATGAGAGTAGGCTTCACTTTTGTGATCCAAAAAGAAAGTCCAAGTATATCTAGAAAATTCATTTACAAGAACAAAAACACAGTGTCTCCCATTTAATATAGAAACTCTAGATTATCTAAACAAATCCATGTGAACCAATTTTATAGGTTGAGAAGTTGACACTTCTTTCTTTGGTTTTAAGGAAATTTTGTGTTACTTTCATTTTTGGCGAGGATTACACACTTTACCATTTGGAAACTCAATCTTTGGTAGGTCTTTAACTAAGATTTTTATAGTTAACTTTATAAGGGATTGAGTGTTACAGTGTCCTAGTCTTCTATGCCAAATCCAGGCCTCTTTTTGAAACACACTTAAACATGAATCATTTTGAGAAGCTAAAGAATTAAGTTAATAGAATAAACATTTCCATTTCTTAATGCAGAAAACACTAATTCATTTTTAGAATCAAAAACATTGCAAGCACCATTTTCGAATTTAACATGAAATCCATCATTGTGTAATTGTAAAATACTAAGCAGATTATATTTCAATCCATCAACAAATAGTAATTTAGAAATCAAAACTGAGTTAGAGTTACTGATTTCACCAAGGCCAATAATCTTTCCTTTGGCATTGTCGCCAAAGATGACATGTCCTCCATCAATTTTTATTAAATTCTTGAAGCATGAGTAGTATCCTGTCATGTGTCTTGAACACCCACTGTCCAAGTACCATATTCTATTACAGGAACTCTTTAAGCATCTTTCCTACAAAATTGTCAAATAAAAACATATTTTGGTACCCACACTTGTTTGGGTCCAGTAATATTAGTGATAAGTGCTTTAGGAACTCATATCTGCCTCATAGGTTTCCTATAAGCATTATGTAAATTATTTGAAAAATAAACTCTATTATATCCAGAAAATCTTGAAACAGTAGAAAGTGTATCATAGCTTGAACTAGATGAATATTTTATAGAACTAGGAGTAAAGTTGTATGTCCTAGATTTAGAGACAAAGTTTATTTTTCCAAAATTTCTTTTACCAGGTTGATAGCCAATACCAGTAGTATATTTAGGAGAAATTTTTTTACCTAGCATTTGAGTATAGGTATTTTTCCCATTGGTTAAATTTTCTAATTCTTTCTTCAATTTCACATTAGATAGTTTTAGTTCATTATTCTCTTTGAGTAGTTGAACATTTTTCTCCTTTTCTATAGTGAGTTTAGTTTTAACATTTGAGGTAAGAGCGTGTTGTTTCTTCATATATTTGTATTTAAATTTTAGTTCGTTGGATGTCTATAAAAGCATATTACAGTATTCAAACATTTCTTCATTAGAAAAATTTTTAGAGTTAGTCTCATCTCTAGAATAGTATGAATTGTGTACAGGAGATTCCAGTGTTACCTCAGATGTGTTTTTCATAAAACACATATTGTCTTTGTTAGCATGTTCATCATGTGATGATTCTAAGTAATTTTAACTGTCCTCAGAAGCACTCCACATTGTTTTCATTGCATTTTTATACTTTCTACCATTTTCCTCATATTTCTTTTTGTACTTGAGATTTGGACAGTCAGCCTTGATATGTCCTTTTCGCTTACATCCATAGCAGATAATCTCATCAGTCTTGTCACTTCTTTTCCAATATTTCTTCCAACTTTCTTTGTGATCATATTTTCCCTTGAAGTTAGGCTTTCTAAAAAAGTTCTTCTTCTTTTAAAATCTCTTGAACCTTCTGGATAATTTATTCATCTCCTCATCAATGTCAGATGATGATTTTTCACTACTATAACTTTCTACAGAAACTTCAAATTTTCCTTTGTCTTTGTGTTTAGAGGTGGTGGTCTTCAACACAACATATTTTTTTTGGTTCATCCTCCTCTTCCTTGTTGACTTTAACCTCATATTTATACATCATTAGTTTTCCAATGAGTTCTTTTACAGGTATCTTGCTGATATTACATGATTCTCTAATAAAGATAGAGGTTCCTCTCCATCTGTCAAGTAGGCATCTGAAAATTCCCATGATCTGTTCCTTAGCTGTGACTTCTCTTCTAAGAGAAATAATTATGTTGACAATTTCATTGAACCTAAGATACGTGTCAGAAATAGGTTCATCAGGTTTCATTTTAAAGTTATCATATTTAATAGTATAAGTAATAAGTCTCATTTCTTTCACACTAAATGTTCCTTCATGTGAAATAGGTAAGGTATCACAAATTTCATGGGAAGTTTTATAGGCATAGATTCTATTAAATTCCTCATCTCCTAAAGAGTTTTATAAAGCATTCATAGATTTGTAATTGTTATTGTAGGAGGTTTTGGTAGGTTAATCCCAAGTGATTCTATCAGTAGCAAGAATATTATATTCATCTATAATTGAAGAACAAATTTAAAAGCTCATACTTTCTAAATGCATTTTAATTTTAATTTTCCATTGAGCATAATTGGTTCCATTAAATAATGGTGGTCTGTTTTTTGCAGCACCTTCCAATCTATTATCCATGATAAAGAAATAACTTAAAAGAGCTATAAATTTAGAATTGACAGAAATTTACAGATCCTTAAAGTACAACTACAATAACAGTTGAGTAAGGTTCAAAATAGATTCTTAATAATATTAACAAACACCCCTATGATACCAAATGTTGGTCAGAGTAGAGTACTTAAGAGGGGCTGAATTGAGTATCTATAAAAAAAATTGATTAAAAATGTATTCTTAAAAAGCTTTCTCGATAGTTAAATACAGCCCAGTTAATCAAGGTTATATTGTTATGAAAGTTTGATTGTTTAAATAACTTCTTAGAAGATTGATTAATTATTAGTAATCTTAATATTGGTTATTAACATTACTTTTTAAGCTATTATAATAAGTAAATACAATTATAACTTCTTTCCAAGATTAACTATCAAAGTAAATTTAGTGAATTATAAATTAAATAATAAAACAGAGACAACTAAAGTAAGCAGAACAGTGGATATAAAACAAGTGGTTTAGTCTCAAGATGAGACCTAATCCACTCCAATTGGTGATCACCTGCCACCAATAAGTTTATATAAATAAACTAGATACACATCCTATATCGGTCTTTACAACAGTACACAAGACTATCCAGGTCACATGACCTCTTCCACAGTTCTTCGAGGGTATGAACAAAAGGTAACCCACAACCTCTTCTACACTTATATGTGGGTATACACAAGTGTAAAAAGATTTTTGAGAAAGGATATCTTATATCCTTCAATTTAATGCAGGAGATAGTGTGTGTTTTTATACAGACACACACGCATTACTCAAAAACTAAAAATAGTACACAATAGAGGAAAAGTATAAAGATAAGGTTAGAAGTGCTTGGAGTGTTAGTCTATAAAGCTCTGGACTTATAAGATAAAACAGATTTATATATCAAGTCTTCTCATGGAAAATATAGTATCATAAGTCAGCTATATTTGGCTCGTGTTCTTCATGGTATTGACAATGAGAAGATGTGCTCAACGATTCTGATCTATGTTGTCTATCTTGTTGATTCCAGAATTCTTCGTGTGTTCTTAAGGAATTTTGAGTTTCATGTGTCGGTTATTTTATCAGGAAATCTCATGTTTTATTCATTGTTACTCTCTCTGTGTCACACTATTGTTTATGGGTCACACTTCTCTTTTATTCTTTGAGTGCATGTGTTGGAGTCGACAGGTTGCATGTATTATGCACCTCGTACCTCATACTGTCAGATAATATGTCTACAAATAAACATTAATTATTTTAGTGTATTTAAAAGCTTAAAATATGACCGTTATAAATTAAATTGATAAACAACAAAACAGATTAAGAAACGGTGTCACAGTTTGTCTGTAAACAGTGTCTCCATGAACCGGTGTCTCCTTAAAAACGGTGCCTTGATGGACATGGTGTTTGGATTGTCACGGTGTCTGGATAGTCATGGTTTCTGGATAGTCATGGTGTCTGGATTGTCATGGTGTCTGGATGGTGTCTGGTCATTGTGTCTGGTCACGATGTCTAGTCACGGTGTCTGGTCATAGTGTCTGGTCACGGTGTCTGGGTCCTTTCCCAGAAAAACATAACCGGTGCTAGACTCATGGTGTCTTAGACTTAGCCAAATATCTGTATCCAGACTTAAGAAGTGATATTCATAGAATGGATTAGACTTAATCATTCATCAAAGAAATTATTATAAAGTAAATCAAATATAGTGTACAGTAATAAAACTTAATGTATAGCAATTAAGATCTTGGATTTCTTTACTTAAATCATAAGGATACTAATCATATGTACATGATTTAAGAAAAATTACACAAGATTACCAGTATTTACATAATATATATGATTTGTGATCATTAAAACATGATTAATACATGAGGAGTCCAACAAAATCATTAAATATCCTAGAATTGTCTATATGATCCCAACCTCTATGTGACAGTTGGTCACCACCAAAAACGTACATGGGGAAGATTATGATCATCAAGAGGAGTAAATATACACATGGAACTCTTGGATCTACTAGTTTCCTACAAAAAAAGTTTGTATACACCCAAAGGAATATGGAAGATGTAAGGAAAATCCTAGAAAGATACCACCATGAATCTAAATAATTATTTTATCAATGTGAATCATTATTATAAGTTTGATAAAATAATTGAAATCAATTTTTCATTCATAAATGGTTTTATCAATTCCTTTTGTTTTTTTTAAAATAGTTAAATTTCTATAAAAAATCACATTATGGTGACCCAAACATTGAATAAATAATTATTAAATCATTATAGAGAATATTTAATATATCCCATAATATAATAAACACCCTTTAATCGTAAATTTATAATATATTTAGAGATTAAATACATAACCATCTTATTTCATGAAAGATATTCAGCATCTCTGACAAATTTATTCACCCATAGTAAACTTTTTAGTTACACCCTACTTAAAAACTTTATTCATAACCTAGGTAAAGGAAACATAATAAATTCTGATCTTAGAAACTCAGTAAGGGTAAACATGAGAGATATCACTCGATCATTATATGTAAGCATAACATGATAATCAAAGTATGAGAATATGAGTTTAACATTTAAAATTATATCCAGTAATTCATAGATAATAATCATGGAATAAGTCTTTAGTATTTCATATAAAATGTATAATTTAGGAATCAAGTATCATGATTCAATAGATCATATAATAAGCATGGGAATATTTCATCAATATTGACATGAAAAGTGTGGCATAATCATAATCATAGAATTCATATGTCAAGGATACCCACCAATACATTCATCTCATGTTAGGCTTGGGACAACCACCAATGTACTTAATTAGACCTTGTGATAACCTCCAATGTACCCACTTTTAGTCTTAATATAACCACTTTTCTAGCCTTTGAGCACATAAACATTAATCATTATACAATTCATTGGAGATATTGAACAGACCCACCAAACAAATAATCATAATTCATTCATATGTATTCCATAAGATCATGAAAAAATTTATCATTTCACTAAAGCCTAACCAATGGAAAATAAAATGGGTTTCACCAATATTACATCACCATAATGAAAAACCACCCAAATAATGAATAAATATGGTATCATTGGATCAAATCCTCAGTGAAGGATAAGTAACATCAATTTATATTTTCATTGATTAAAATGCTTTTAAAATATCATTAGAATATTTCTTGATGAAAATAACATTTACATTTTGGAATTGCTTATTTACAATATAAATTTTTTAAAAATATTAGTAAAAAAATTTATTATAAAAATAACTATGGAAACTTGTAAAATAATCTTCAAGGAAAATAATAGTATAAGAACTAAAATAATATATTTTAGATATAGATCATATTATTTCATTATCAAAAATTTAATCATAAACAATCCTGATAAAAATGATATTATAACATAAAAATCTTATCACTTTGAAAATTTTTGAATCATAACCCAAAAAAAAGAATAGATTCAAATAAAAATTTAAATACCATGAATATAAATATATTCATGATATAAAATATCAAATGGTAATTATACACACGCCATGAAATAAATAAGTGGTGAATATAGCATATGTCTAAAAAAAATAAAGTGAGACGAGAAACTCTTACCATAATTCTGACTTGATTTATAACCACTCTAAACTTCTGAATAATAAATTTAAATTTAATATTAATATATAAAAAATCATATTAATACTTATAATATAATACATTTTTTACTTATAACATCTTATCTCTTATTCATTAATAATCTTTAATTATCATCATCATTTTGGGTGTTAACTGCTTTATTTTTTTATTTATGTTTCGGTTCAGAAAATATGATCGTTAAATCTTGATAATAGTACCATAACATCCATAAAGTTAATAATGATATAAATATCATATATATTCATTATATACATATTTATAGTCATCTATAAAAGGCATTGACAAAACAATGAATTACACTTTTCATGGAGATGGTAGTTTATACGTACACATGAACGTTGTTTTCATTTTCTAATAAAAAGAAAAAAATATAAATAATATTTTATCATTATAAAATAATAATTATATCATAAATATCATATATATTTATTAAATCCGTCATTATAACCAACCATGAGAGGTGGTTATGGAAAATTAATCACATCGCTATATGGTGTTGTTAGTCCACACATATGCACGACCAATGCTTTCATTCCCCATTTGATAGAAAGGGGGTGGAAAATTGTTTTCCAATAATCATAATAAAATATAATTATATTTATTATGATATATTAATTATGTTAGTATGGATACAATATATTTATAGGAAGTAGAATAAGAAATAAACTTTGAAAGAGTTGGGTAATATGGTTACCTCTTCTTTGAGAGACCTCCTTTGGCTTACACCTTAATCCTTTTTAGGATGATCTTAGGGTAATAAAAAATCTCAATAATTAATATAATTAATCTATTAATATTTATTGGTAGGTATTTCCAAATATATAGTGCTCAAATATTGTGAATAATATAGTAGAATAGGTTCCCTTTTATAAGTGAGGGGAGGGACACACATAGAATTACATAAAAGATTTAAATAATATAATTTTACTTTCGTGTGAAAGCAGATTCAAATGAGAAATAATTAAAATATAAGATAATATAAGGTCTAAATATATTAAATTAATAATATTGAGACATGTTTAAGTGGAATATTTACCCTTATAACTTATTTTAACCCCCCCCCCCCAATAAACCTGTTTTAACCCAAACCATTATAACAAATTTTTATTGTTTTACTATTAATTATTATCAAAAATGATAGTGGTATCATTAAAAAATTTATAAATATTGATTAAAAATATTTAATAAATTTTATTGAATTCAATTTCTATAATTAGATCAAATTAATTTTAAAATAATCACACAAATGTAATAAAAATCATTTTCATAAAAATTCATTTTCAAGAATAAAAATGAGTTTATTTTCACTCCTTTCCTAGTAAAAAATATTATCTGAATATTAAATTATTTAATTGAATATATATTCTACACATTTCATTAACATCATTATTCAAAAGTGATTTATTTAATTTATAAAGATAAAAATACATTACACATATTAAAATAATTTTATAAAAAATAACTTTTTACCATCAAATGATTTTATCTTCATTCATAACCATTAGATAACTAATGTACTAATGATTATTCATAAATTATCAATAAATTTAATTAAAATATTTTTTAGATAATTATTAATATATAAAAATACATGATATGTAGAAAATTTTAATTTTTAATAAAATAAGTCTTTTAGTCATGAAATTATTATATTAGAAAAATGATTATTTATTATTAATTAATAAATACATTATAACTAAAGATAACATTTATATATATATATTTCATAATGTTTTAATATTATTCATACCCACCAATAAAACTACTAGGTTATAAATTTTATAATATATCATGGTTCATTTAGACTTGGGGTTGTATATAAATAAATGTATTGAAAACATAAAATTTATTTTTAAGGAATACATATTAAATATCAGGGTGTTACATTATTCCTCCTTATAATAATTTCACACTAAAAATTATATAACTATGATACAAACAACTAGGTATTTTTATGCTTCATTACATCCTCATGTTCCCATGTAGCTTCTTCAAATTTTAGATTCCTACGAAGAAATTTAATCAGGTGAGTAGTCTTGGTTTGTAGAACTTTATATCTACAATCCAAGATTTATACCAATTTTCCTTCATAGGAAAATCATGTTCCATCTAAAAAATATATGATTTCAATACATATGAATGATAATTTATTTAATTCCTCAAAATTGATACATGGAACACATAATGAACTTGATAGAGATTCAATGGAAGTGATTGCATTGTCTAACGCCTAAAATTATATGTTTAGTTTTACTATAATTTCTACAATATAGCAGGAACCCTAGGTCATCTATCAACATAACCTTAGATAATTTATAAAATAATTTTTTTTTTATTATGATAAAGGGGGAATGAGATTTTGGAAAACATGGGGGTTGATAATTTAAGAATTCAACAAAAAAATAACGTGATAAAACAAATAGGAAATTAACATAATTGATTAAGTGTGATAAAACCAAGGAAATCTCATTATGATCATCATCCATCTATTCAAGAGATAGTATTATGATCTTTTAATTCCGGTTTTTTAATAATTAAAACTTGGTTATTATTGATTTTACACTAGGATACCTCTTAGTATTTAGTCGAGAACACAAAATGATTCACCGGATACCGCTGATGATTGGGTAAATTTTTCTTGACTTCATAACCGAAACTCACCAAGGAAACACATGAAGAACTTGATGTGTTGTCCAGGTTTTTATGTTATATATTTTTAATATAATGAAATTAATTTCCATGTACTTGACGGTGTTTATGAGAGTTCAATTGACCAATATAAACCACACAAACTCTATAATTGAAAGGGGGGAAAAGGGATGAATAGTGTGTGAAACATCACATGAAAGGGTACACCCAAACATGATCATATAAGTTTTACCATGACATACCAATACATAAATCAATTAAATAATAATATAGGATGAATAAAAACCACATAAAACCTCAATTAAAAAGATCCTTCAAAATAATACAAACATGAAGCTCGAGATTACATCACATTCCTCTCCAAGTGATCATGAGGAGTTTAGAAACCCATGGTAGGGGAGGAAGAAGAATATGTTGAAGTAGAAATTCACATAGCCTACAAAACTTATATGTATGATGATAGGACTCATTTTTTACTCCAAAATGACAGCACCTTTTTTCCTAGTCAAACTACTAAATGAGGTGCCCAAGGTTCTCTTTTATAGCAAAAATGGGAGGTGGTTCTGGGAACCCTGATTTCTAGAAACAACTTGGACCATGGTTTTAAGACACTAGAAAATACTATCTCACTTTACAAAAAACTATATACTTTTTGTTGACCTCCTTTAGTTCTCCCTATCAAATTTGGTGGCTATATATTTTTATAATAAGAGATATTTTCAAAATACATAGGCAAAATTTTGACTCCGTGCAGATTTATTTTATTAGAGAGATCGGTTCGGATTGGCCTCTTAATGAATTAATTGGGATTGGTATAATTCATTAAAGTTTTATACCAATGGTTTCTGGATCATAAAAAAAATTTCATTCCAATTGGACTCATGGATCAGTAGAAGTACGCGGTTCAGTTCATATATGTACTTGGATTCCTGCGCAATTTGGCCCATTTTTCATCAACTTCATCTTGGGCCTTCAAAATCACCTCCACCTATAACAAAAACATAAAAAAAATTGAAATATACCTTTTTAAAAGTGATAATAATTAAATTATTTAACCAAAAATGAAGTTAATTTTTTTATTATACTTGTAATTTTCAATACAAATCCAGTTTAATACATTGGTATAAGGGTGAAATAAAATAGTGAATCATGGTACAATCACACCCCCACAACTAAACATTTTCACTCTTGGGAAAAGTATAATATCTTAATCATGTCCCATTCCTCAATCAAAGGTGTGAAAACTCCAAAGATTATTTTGAAAAAAAATCATCATGTCTTGTTTATGGAATTCATTTTCCTATCATTTTTCTTCTCACATTCAAATTTCATCAACTTCATTTTTTCGCCCATGAAACATGTCGCAACCTACCTCACCTATAAATTTTCCATCTTAAATCAAGGAATATATTAAATTGGAGTTATTCTATTTTCCTAGAGTTCATGTGATCTTACCATATGCTTTCCATGATTCTAAGTTCTTTATCAGCAGAAACTAGTGTTCCACTCAAGAGAATTTCCAACAGGTTGTTCTGAGGTTCAAGGGTTGGTAGGATTTAATGTTTAAAAATACGAGGAAGAAGAGGAGTGTTTAATATATTACGTATAAAACATGTTAAAATTCATCAAGTTTTCATAATGAATTTACACACCCAACCCATCACAAATTGTATCACATCCAACTCATTATTCCCATTTTCCATTTGTGTGGGTCACAACCAAGTAGTGAGTAATAACGAGTAAACATCCTCTTTTCTCAATTTTTTCCTTTTATTCTGCTTTTTTTATGTAAATAAATATTTTTATATATATTGTTTTTTTAAGATAAAGATTGAAATATGTGTAAAACAATGATCCAATATGGCTTGTGAACCCACTACCTAAGAAAAATGTAGGCACCCTTAATATCAACCCATAACAATGATTCTCTCCCATAAATTCCCCTGGAAACACCCTCTCTCACACACTTTCTAAAAATAAAAAAATATTATATATAATATATGGGTAGATAGTGATAAATTATCTTTTAATTTGGTTACCTAATAGGAATTTCATGGTCTATAAGTCTTAAGAAGGGTAAAATTTCATGGTGGCCAAAAATAGATGTTTATTTTACAAAGGGATTTTCAATGAACGATTTCCTCTATCATGAATGCAGAATACTCAAATATTATGGCTTAAAATATAATCATGGTAGGTTCTAGTTTCTCTACATGACCTGAGACTCTCAATAAAGTGATTAAATGTAAGAATATGTAATAAAGGGCTTAGAGTGTCTCTTAGGTAAGGTATTAAAATATTGGTCAGTGCTAATGAGGTATGGGATTCAAAAATACATTAAACACCTAAGAATAATTTTAAAATAAAAAATATATAAAAATATCCCATATATATATATATTAATTTGAAAAACATTTTTCCAAAAATAATGAAATTTTCCACAAAATCAACTCAAGCATGAAAAATTATTTTCGATATTATTTTTACGATCAATTTTTTTTCTAAAAACAAAAAATAAAAAAAATTAAAAATTAAAAAGCATTTTTTTTAATCATAAAAATGAAATGTTGCTCTCCCCCATACCTAAAAATTACATTATCCTCAATGTAAGTATTGTAAATAAATAGACAAGTAAATAAAGGTAGGGAGAAGGGATAGCTCACTAAGTGATGTCATATGTGGCATCCATTAGTTGGATTTACTACATGCGATGCTTTGTAAAATCCTCATATAAGTGTTTAAGCCTCTTACCATTGATAGTAAACCTCTTTCCACTCTTCTCGTGAAAAACTGGTATAGCACCAAAAGAGTAAAGATCAGTAATAGTATAAGTATCAATCCATTAGGAATGAAGCTTACCTGGGTGAATATTTAGACTAGAATTATACATGAGGACCTTCTCAACAATATGAAACTTTCACTGATGAATCATCTCATCATGTATTTCCTTTTTTTCTCTTTATAGATTCAGGAGTTCTCATATGCATCACGCTGAATTTCTTCCAAATCCCGAATCTGCAACTTTCTATGCTCACCTGTATCTGAGAGATTTATATTACATTGTTTCATAGCCCAATATGTATGGTTCTCTACTTCCACTAGAAGTTGAAAACCTTTTCAAACACAATCCTATATGGTGACATTCTGATAGGAGTTGTAAAAGATATACAATACTCCCAAAGTGAATCATCTACGTGCAAACTATAATCTTTCCTATTGGGTTGTACCATTTTTCCAAGATTCACTTAACTTTCTGATTTGAGATTTCTGCTTGTTCGTTAGTTTGGGGGTGATATTTAGTGGATACTTTATGAAGAACCCCATACTTAAAAAGAAATTTTATCATGTTATTATTGCAAAGATGTGAACCCTAGTCATTAATGATGAATCTTGGAAAACCAAACCTACTAAAAATTTGGGACCTCACAAAATCAACAACAACTTGAGAGTCATCAGTCCTGGTGGGATTTAATTATACCCATTTAGATACATATTCAACATCCAATAATATGTACACAAATACAAATGAATTTTGAAAAGGCCCCATAAATCCAATTCCCCATGCATTGAAGATCTCACAAAATAACATGGGCTGTTGGGGAATTTTATTCCTCTTGGAGATATTCCCTACGAATTGACATCGAGTACATGATTTTCAAAATCAATGGGAATACCTATACAATTTTTTCCAATAAAGACCTGATTTAAGGAACCTTTAACCTGTATGTTGAGATAAAAAGTGGCCTCCACAAGCCAAAGTGTGAAAAAAGGTCAAAAAAAGAGGTGAAATCATGGTTAGGGACACACAGATGAACAACTTGGTCACTAAAAATTCTCCACAAATATGGGTCATCCCAAATGTACCATCGATAATCATGTTGAATTATCATGGATTGTGAAGTGATTAAATCAGTGGGGTCCCTAGATATTGCTAGAAATTTCATAATGTCCGTATACCAGGGGGTAAGGTCCACAATATAGAAAAGTTTCTCATGAGGAAAGAATTCTATAATTGGGAGGGGTGAGTCAACATTATGGTCTAATGGTGGGTAAATCCTACTAATGTGGTTGACTACAAAATTTTCCACTCTTATCTTATCAAAAATATCAAGGTCAAACTCCCGGAGGAGTATTATCCACTGTATGAGGTGGGGCTTAGCTTTAGGTTTCTTTAGAAGAAAAAAGAGGGTAGCATGATCAGAAAAGACAATGATTTTTTACCCAATAAGATATGAATGGAATTATTTCTAGGAAAACACAATAGAAAGAAGTTATTTTTAGTGGTTGTGTAGTTTTTTTGGGTAGGTTCAAGGGTATGTCAGTAATATGCAATGACATAAGGAGCCTTCTCAACACTTTGTGATAAAACTACCCCAAATACAAAGTTAAATTCAGCACACATAAGTTCAAATGGGATATCCCACCTTGGTGGTTGGATGACAGGAGGTTATGTGAGACTCTTTTTTAGTTAATTGAAAGCATCCTCACAATTTTTATCAAACAAAAACTCAGAATATTTTTGTAATAATTGGGACAACAGAAGTGTGATGTTACTAAAGTTATTAATGAATTAGCTATAAAAACCATCATGAACAAAGAAATATTACACCTCATGAACACATTTTGGATATGTAAGGGTTTAAATTAATCCAATTTTTTATTTATCCACTTGAATTCCCTCATTTTAAATAACATTCCCAAGAAGTATCCTTCGCTCAACCATGAAATGGAATTTATCATAACTTAATATGAGATAATTTTCAATGCAATGGTATAGGATAGAACCTAGGTGTTCCAAACAGTCATCAAAGGAAGTTCCATAAACTGTGAAATTATCCATAAAAACTTCCATCCAATTCTCAAGTTACTATGAAAAAATACTCAACATACATTACTAAAAAGTACTAAGAGCATTACATAGACCAAAAGTATTCAGGAAAATGTGATAAATGGATAGGTAAATGTTTTCTTTTAATGTTTCTTGGGAGATATATGGATTTGAAAATAACCTGAATAGCCATCATGTAAAAAATGATGGGACTTACCGACCAGTATTTCTAACATTTGGCCAATGAAAGTTAGAGGAAAGTGAACCTTTTTCATGGATTTATTCAGTAAATGGTAGTCAATAGAGACTCACCAACTATTTTTCACATGTATTGGAACCAATTCATTCCTTTTATTTTACATAACCTTTATTCTAGTTTTTTTAGGCACAATTTGCACTGGGCTAAACCATTTACTATCAGATATAGGATAAATGATCCTAGTAACAAGTAAGTTACTAACTTCCAATTTTACCACTTCATGGAGAGTGGGATTTAACTAGTGTTGATCTTTCCTTATGGAATTATCCTCATCATATAAAAGTATATGATGCATAAAAGTAGATAGGCTAATCCTGAGAATATCATACAATGTCCATCCAATTTCTTCTTTATACTCTCTCAAAAGGTTGATCAGTTTTGATTCCTATGGTAGAGTGAGTTTATTTGAAATAATAATAGAAAATTGGTTAATACCCTCAAGATAGGCATATTTTAAATTAAATGGAAGTGGTTTTAATTCCAACACTGGTGGTTTTTTTGATTGAGGGAGGGGATTTAGGGGGAATGTTGTCCATGAAACTGTTTATCTGCTCATGTTTATTCTATAAGGATAGATAATCTATTGAAATGAGATTTTCAGAATCATCAACGGTCATGGGTACCTCAAAATGAACACATTCATCAATTAAAGTACAAATTTTACACTTTTTAGATCCCACACAACACTCAAAACATGAATCAAAACTCAAATAATCCAAGGGGGAAGAAGAGAAAAATGAATTAGAGTATGGTTCGAGGAGAGAATTGTGTGTGTGTGTGTGTGTGTTTCATTTGAGTGAACTTCCATATAAAATATAGTAAGTTTAGAGTGCTCTTACATGGGGTTTTTCATATCCTCAAGGATGATAAAACTTAAATTTTCTCCACTGAACTCCATGGATAGTGTATCATTGTGAACATTGATGATCGTATTTACTGTTTTAAGGAATGGACTCCCCATTATGAGAGGGTAATGTCCTTGGATTCGGGTATCTTCCATATCCATAATATAAAAGTCTGTAGGGAAGATGATATTCTTCACTTTTACAAGGACGTCCTCGATCACTCTAAATGGGTGTGTTGTGCTCCGATTTGCAATTTTCATGACAATTATCATCATTTGAAGCTCTCTAACCTAGAGAGTAGTTTACATAGAGTAAGTAATTAAATTAATTAAAGCACCTAAATCTAGCATAGTATCTAAAAAGGATGTATCCTCTATGGTTCAAGGTATCATGAAAGTTCATGGATCCTTGAATTTGGTTGGAATTGCAGGTTGAATCAAGGTCATGACATTCCTTCCAAGGTTAAATCTTTAATTCCCCTTTAGTATCCATATATGGGTGTAAAGATATTTAAGAAATTTGGCATAATGGGGAATTTTCTTAACTACATCCAATAAATTAATGTTAACTTACACCTTTTTAAATGTATCCATTATTTCTTTATCAATCTCATTATCAAAAAATTTCTTAGATTTAGAGATTATTTGAGTGAAATTAAGAGGAATAGATTGTTCAATGGAATCCTTAATGACAATTTTATTGTCCTTTTTTTATTACTTTTCATTACATAAAACTTTTGAGGGTTGGGAAAGAGATTTTTCAAGATGGGGACATACCTGTTGGGTAGAATCATTGGATGGAGAAACCTATTTCCCACTATGAATTGTAATTGCACATACATTACCTTTTTCCTTTGTATTATCAACTAGTTGGGATAGTAGTTTTCCAGAACCATGCATATTAATCTCAATGATGGGTTTTTCCAGTTGTCCCACTTGAATTCGTAGGTCTTGAATAGATGATTGTGTGGTCTGTTTGAATCGGTGGTTATGGGTTTCCATTTGCTTCACCATGTCCTTGAGACTTGGTTCAGATTTGGGATGAGGAGGATTGTTTCAATATGTTGAGGGATAAGAAGATTTCATACCTTGGCTTTGTTGATATTAATTTTGTTTAGGGTGGCTTGGGTTTACTCCTTGTTAGTATTATGGTTGTGCTTTCCACCCAGGGTTTGGATTTGGCCTGAATGGTTCTTTCTTAAAGGGTGGTGTTTTCTGAAAAGGAAACCCAGGGAATACTACTGCACAAGACATAGATGAATCTTGATGTTGTGGTCACTGGTTAGAAAAAATGAGTGTTATCAAAACAAATACCACAATGTAATGGAATGGAAGGATAGTGTGAATTAACTTGTACTTGGGATAATTGCCTTATAAGGGTATGCATCTCATCAAGTTTATTATCTACCTTTTGTTCTAGGGATGAATGACTTACCTCATAAACTCCTCATGTTGGATATTAAATCATAATCAGTAGAAGAAGTTTTTTCAATAAGGGAACCACCAGTTGCGGAATCTATCATTCCATGATCCATGGGGATAATTCCCTCATAGAAGTATTAAATTAGAAATTATTCACTAATTTTTGGCGGGTTCAACTTGAAAAAAAGTCATTTCAATCTCTCCCAATATTCATGAAGGGTCTCTCTTTATGATTTTCTAATTTTACAAATCTATTTTCTAATTGATTTAGTTTGAGAGGTAGGGAAAAACTTCTTTATAAAGAGTTTTTTAAGGTCATTCCAACCCCCAATTATGGTAGGAAGATAGTATATCCAGTCATTGGATACACCATTAAGGGATAAAGGGAAGGACCTAACCTTTATGAGGTCCTCATACACATTTTGTGGTTTTATGGTGAAGCACACTATGTGAAAATCCTTAACATGTTTGTGAGGTTCCTCATTGGTAAAACCATGGAATTTAGGAAGTAGGTGGATGAGGCCTGATCTTAGATCAAATTTGGATACTTCCTCAGGATACTGGATGTACTTAGGTTGATACTCCACATCATGGGTTATCAGTTCTTTTAAAGTTTTATTATTTCCAACCATGATTTCTAGGGTTTTATTTGGTTCAATTTTTGACTGGTTTGGGACCACTGGAGGTTTTACAATTGGTTCCTCAATGTTACTTTATTTTCCTACTCTAGATGAACTAATTTTTGAGTGAAGTTTCTTTTCAATTTCTTGTTCAAATTCAATTAGTTTTTATTTCTCTGATCAGGTCATGAAAATAAGTTGTGATGTTTGTTTTTTTATGTTTTTTTATGATTTAAGATGGATAAAATAAAATCACTTAATAAGGGTGAAAGGATTAAATAAAATGTAATGTTGTAATACATAATTAGAGAGTGAGAGAGAGAATAATTGAGAGAGAGAACACACAAAAACAAACAAAAACAAAAACAAAAACAAAAACAAAAACAATCAAGGGGATATATTGAAAAGATTAATAAGTAAAAAAATAAAGTAAATAAATAATAAAAAAATGATTCTGGATCCCTGTAAATGGCATCAAAATTTGATCACGTTGTCTATTGTGTCAAATTAGATGTTTAGTTTTACTAGAATTTATACAGCATAGAAAGAAACCTAGGTCATCTCTCGACGGAGCCTTAGATCATTTATAAAAGAAAAATGTTTTGATTGTGATAAAAAAAACTGGAATGGGATTTTTGAAAACATGGGGGTTGATAATTTAAGATGTCAACAGAAAAAATAAAGTGATAAACAAAGCATAAATTAACAGAAATGAGTAAGTGTGATCAAGCTGAGGAAATCTCATGATGCTCATTATTCATCACTTCAAGAGATAGGATTATGATATTTTAATCCCTAGTTTTTAACACCTAAAACTAGGTTATTACTAATTTTACACTAGTATACCTCCTATGGTTTAGTCAAAAACACGAAATGATTCATCAGATACCAACAATGATTGGGTAAATTATGTTCGACTTCATAATCGAAACTCACCAAGGGAACACATAAAGAACTAAATGTGCTATCAAGATTTTTATTTTATTTATTTGTGATACCATGGTATAATTGTTCATTTCCTTGATAGTGTTTATTAGTGTTCAATCAAACAATATTAAACACACAAACACTGTAATTGAAATGGGGGAGAAAAAGGGATGAACTGTGTGTGAAACATCAAATGAAAGGGTACCCCCAAACATGATCATATGAGTTTGATCATAACATACCAGTACATAATAAATTAAATAAGAATAGAGGATGAATAAAAACAACTTAAAACTTGGAATTTAAAATATCATTAAAAATATTACAAACATGAAACTCAGGATTACAACACGTTCCTCCTCAGGTGATCACAAGGAGTTTAGAAATCCATGGGGGGTAGAAGAAGATGTTGAAGTAGCACTTACCATAGACTCTAGAACTTATAGGTATGATGAGAGGAATCCTTTTTGACTCCAAAATGATAGAACCTTTACTCATGGTTGAACTACTAAATGAGGTGCCCAAGGTGCTCTTTTATAGCCAAAATGAAAGGTGGTTTTGGGAACCCTAATTTCAAGAAACCAATTGGCCCATAGTTTTTTGGACACTAGACAATAATATATCTCTTCCGAAAAAACTAAATACTTGTTGGAATACCACTTGGATTTATCCCTATAAAATTTTTAATCCATATATTGTTTACAATAAGAGATATTTTAAAAATATAGATGCAAAATTTTGACTTTGTGTAGATTTATTTTATTGGAAATATTAGTTTAAATGGGCATCTTAATGGATTAATTGTGATTTGTTTCCTTTATTAAAGTTGTATATCACTGAATTTTGGATCAGAAAACAAAATTTCAGCCCAATTGAACTCACAGATCAGTAGAAATATGTAATTGAGTTCATAGATGTTCTTGGATTCCTGCGTAATTTGGCCCATTTTTCATCAACTTCATCTTGGGTCTTCCAAATCAGCTCCACCTATAACAAAAACATAAAAAAATTGAAATGAACCTTTTTAATAGCGATAATGGTCAAATTATTTAACCAAACATGAAGTTAAATTTGTTATAATTCTTTTAATTTTCAATACAAAACTAGTTTAATACATTGGTAGAAGGGTGAAATAAAATAGTGAATTGTGGTATGATCAGGAAGTTCCAAATGATAAGAAACCATCCTGATATGATCAAGAATATTAAAAGGAAAAATATTTATAGGTTGTTCTTTCCCTTATTTTTTAATCTCATTACCTTATTCCATACATAAATTTATAGGAATACCTTCTCACCAACTTCAAAATTCATATCTAACTGATGATTGTCAGTATAACTCTTTCATCGACTCTGAGCTTCCTTGATGTGATATTGAATATATATAACTTTCAATGCCATTTCCTTGGCTATATTATGTCCAAATAGATTTTTTTTTCTAAATTTATCCCAATATGTTGGAGTTGTACACTTCTTTATATAGAATTATTCATAATGATCCATCTAAATAATTTAGTGAAATCTATTATTATAATATAATTTGATAAATGGAAGGTGTTGATCCCAACCACCTTTTAAATATATATAATAGTATCATATCATATCCTCTAGTGGTTGAATGGTTCTATCAAACTAACCATCTATTTGAGGATAATAGGAAGTACTAAAACAAAAATCTATATATAGATCTTACGGAATAATTCTCTAGAAATTTTAGGTAAACCTTGGATCTCAATCAGATATAATAGAATTTGTTACTCCATGTGACCTTAAAACTTTCTTAATGTATATTTGAGAAATCTGGTCAAGAGATAAATCTTATCTAATAGTAATGAAACGTTTTGTCTTTATAAGGTGATCAACCACAACCCAAATATAATTATTCCCTTTAGATGTATTGGGGAGTTCTATGATGAAATCCATGGTGGTTTTTTCTCATTTCCATACAAGTATAGGTATTGTTTGTAACATACCCTTAGACTTCTTCTAATTAGCCTTAACTTATTGGAATACCAAGCACTGAGATACATAATCCATAATATCTCTCTTCATGTTATCCCACTAAAAATTATCTTTGAGGTCAATATACATCTTCGTACTTCCAAGATGAATATATAATGACTAGATATGAGATTAATTCAATAGATCCTTCTTCAATTATACTATAATAATGACTCATTATCTATTCCTAAACCTTATCATTCCATCATAATCAAGTTTGAACTCAGAAACATTTCTCACCTTATTTTTCATATCTAAATCATCCTTATGTTTAATCTTCACATGGATAGATAGTTGAACAATCATTTTAGAAAGATAATATTTCACCCATTCCTTTAATATGGCAAGGTAAACCCTTTGAAAATCCATAAATATTGGATATTTTTTTATTCTTAGAATAGATAAGTGAGCATTATCCTTTGAACTCAAAGCATCATCCACCTTATTCACCTTCCTAGGGTGTTAATGTATTGAGAATTTATAATCTTTAATAAACTACAACCATATTATCTAGAACATATTCAACTCTTTCTGGGGGAATATATAATTTAAAATTTTATTATTATTATATATGTCAAACCTTTATCCATAAATATAATTTCCCCATATGATTAATGCAAATATTACTACTACTAACTCCAATTCATGGGTTAGGTAATTCTTCTCATGAACATTTAATTGACATGAGGAATAATCTATCACCATATCATTTTTCATAAGAATACATCCCATACCCTTCTTATATGTATCACTATCAGTAAAAAAATATTATCCACTATAGGGTAATTTGATTATAGGTTCACGAACCAAACTTCTCATAAACTCCTTGAAATTTTCTTCACATTCATCAGTCCAAAGAAATTTGACTCCCTTCTATGTTAACGTGGTGAGTTGGTTAGATATCTATGATAAATTATTCAAAAATCAACTATAATATCCATCTAATCTAAGAAATATATGTATCATAGTAACAGTGTTTGGTCTAGGCCAACATTCAATAACTTTTACCTTAAAAATATCTAATGATATACCCTCTCTACTAATCAAATGTCTCAAGAATGATACTTTATATAACCAAAATTCAAACTTGATGAATTTTTCATATATTTTATCCTTCTATGGGGTCTTTAGAACAATTATCAAATTATATTTATATTCTATTCCTCACACTTAAAGTATATAAGTATATCATTTATAAAGACTACCAAATATTAAACAAGGTAATCTCTAAAGACACTTTTCATTAAATCCATGAATATAGTGATAGAATTAGTAATTATTAATGGACTCACTATAAATTCATAGTTATCATGACTTTTATGGAAGGTTTTATAGGGTATGTATTCACTTTTGACCCTTAATTGATAGTATCCAGAATGAAGGTCAATCTTTGAGAATTATTGATCTCCTCACAATTGATCAAACAAATCGCCAATATGTGGTGGAAGATACTTGTTCTTAATAGTTATTTTGGTAACCAAATAATAATAAGTTTATAGTTTCATTGATTCATGTTTATTCTTAATTAAAATAATAGATGCACCCCATGGTGATGCACTTGGTTGAATGAATCCCTTATCAAGATTCTCTTGCAGTTGTTTCATCAATTCCTATAACTCAATCGGGGTTGTTCTATATGGAGTCTTTGAAATAGGTGTAGCACCAGGAATTAGTTCTATTGAAAACTTTACTTCATGATTCAGATCAAGACTAGGAAACTCTTCCATAAATAAATAAATAAATTCCCATATAATATAAATATCTTCGATGTTAATTTTACCCCCAACCATCAGAGATAAATAACCTTCCTGAATAGGAATCATGACCCATAAAATGGAAGTATTTTATTTTAGAAGTTCATATTCATTATCACACTAATAAAAAATCATAGGTTCATTTAGAATATCAAATTTAATTTTCTTATTCTATAAATTTATTTAAAATCAATGTAGATAGAGCTAATCAATGATCAAAATCACATCAAATTCCACTAAATGATGAACAATAATATTTTTATAGAAATAATTCTTACAAAATTCAACAATAAATCCACAACTATGGAGTGGAGTATAAGTGTTCCTCAACCATCATGATTCTCTCTAGTGATTAACAGAGCATAGAACCTTCCTTGTCCTAGGAGTTATCCCTTGGATTAAGGAATTGAAATGGATAATTCTTAAGTTCCCCATGCATAAGAAATTGAAAAATAAATTTTACCTCAAGATACACTTTATTTCCCTCTACCAAACTCTTTATTTTTCCTTAGAAATTAATTTCTCTATTCAATTATTTTACACACATAAAAAATCTTCCTTATCCTTTGATACATTTACCTGGGTGATTCTTCTGAAATTATTGACAATTAGGAATATGAGTCACCTTTACTTCATGGTTTTCATCAATTTAAATCCCATGAAACTTCTATTATTATGTGTTTCAGGAAACCCACCTAAGTTGAGGATTATAATCATATTTAGAGATAGTGGGTTAGGCATAATCACAAGGTTTCAAATTCTATCTCCCATTTAATTTGGTTTCTCATGAGTGAAATCATTAAATTTTCTATCACATTCAATATTAACAAGATTCCTCCTGATTCCATCCACTGAATAAAACCAAAATTCATATTTTGATCAACAATAATCATAGTGAGAAATCATATAATCATTAAAATTAATTCATAGGATGTCTAAATCATAACACCTTATTTTCAATATATGACACCATAGTTTTAACCTAGTTCATTCATGGTATTTTCAAATCTTACATAATGGTTCATAAATAAAATTTTAATTAACATAAGAATATCCCTCAGGAGTGTCTAGTTAGGTGTGAAATCTTAGGCCCACTCATAGTGCACCAATAACGATGGAGTTAATACCCAATCCTCCCCATTCATATTTGTTAACCCTAGGTGAATTTATTTCATTGCCACATCCACTTGCCAATATCTAGATAGAGATTTATTTTCTAGAGAAAACACGCTCATTTATTTACCATAACTTATGATTTTATCCTATAATTAGTATTATCTTAGTAATTCTAACTAAATTATTCTGACCTTAATCACTAAAAATAATTAAAACCTACTTTGATTCCAACTAAGGAAACCCAAACATTACATACATAATTATTTCATAAATATAAAACAATATTCAATACATACCATAATAATAAATTCCTCAGAACCATAAAGGTTTATTCAATTTAGAGAGTATATACATAAACATATTATTTCATAAAATATCCTTAACATATCTAATAAAGTTATTCTCACATAATACACTTCTTTGACATACCCTACTAAAACCTTTTGTCATAACTTGTGGAAAGGAAACATAATAAAGGGTGATCTCAGATACTCGGTAAGGGTAAACATGGGAGGTATTATTCAAATATCATATACAAGCATAACATGATAATAATGGTATGAAAATATGATATCATGTGTAAGTATAACATGATCATAATGGTATGAAAATATGATCTTTAACATTTCAAAATTATATCGAAAAATTCATATATCATAATCATGTCATAAAGATGTATAAATTCATAAGACATAAATCATTGATGAATCAAATATTATAATCCAAGATATCATATAATAATAATAATAACATGTTATATAAATTTTCATAACAAGTGTGGAATAATCATAATAATATAATGCCACCCACAAAGACAATTATAACATGGTGGGCTTAGGCTAACCACCCATGTACCTGCTTAGGGCTTGGGATGGCCTCTTATATACCCTCTTTTTGGATTGTGATAACCTCTCATTTACCATTTGGTCGCATAAACTTTAATAATTACCAAATTTAATGGAGTTATTTATTAGAATCACTCATTATTGATTCATCATTATCGAAGTTGATGAGCCCGTAAGGGGCACTAACCCTTGGCCTCTCTGCCTTTTGTCGCCGCCCCTCGCCTCGGATCGGCTCGGCTCACCACCTCGGCGATGATCGGCGGGCTTGTGGCGTCTCTCTCTCTCTCTCTCTCGCGGTGATGTCATGCGACCTCATGGAACCGTCTTCATTGACTTTCCTCATCGATTCTGGCTTGCCTCTCGCCTCACTACCCTTCGCTAGATATGGCTTCTTTCGGTGGCACGATGTTGTCTTCATGGTCGGTGTCCAGTTGTCGCGATTGAGGGTTGCAACCTCGTCGTCGGTGTGTTTGATGGGTGGTCTGCTGCGGTATCTGAGTTTTTTAAGGCGGTGACAGGATCTATGTGTTGGTTTGTGTTTTGATTTGTTTGTTGTTTCTTGCATGTTCTTTCGGTTTCTGGTTTTTTGTTGAAATGTTGTAGATGAATCTTCTCCAGGGATCTCCTTGACCTGCATTGTGCGACAGTGGTACTGCTTTTCGGCATTTTGGGAGGTGGGATTCGGCTGCCGAAGGTTCTCCTCACATGGTCTATTTTTATTTTCAGTGTTGGTTTGTTTTATCCTCCCACTTTTGCGGTCGATCTGCTCAAGGATTTCTCAGTGAAGTTCGGACGGTGATGAAAGTGGCGGTGTTGGCTGTATCGGTGATGATTATTTATGGTTTTTGGGTTTTCTTTGTTTCTGGTTTCTGTGATGGATGGTCGAAGATGGCAAGGTGATGATGTTTCCGTGGTTGGTGATGGATCTTGATGAAGTGGATGTCGTTGAAGTTTCTGGTTACCTTATCCGGTGGTGGACGATGATGATGATGGTACTGTCGATGGCGGACAGCAGCGACGTGACCGGTCTCTTGGTTCGAGGTCCCCTCGTGATGGTTGATTTTTTGGATTACGGTGGGTTTTCTCGTGGATAGAGGTGGATTGTGGCAGTTTTATTTGAAATTTGAATGTTGAAATTTTTGTTTGAATGGGGTGTGTACTGGTTTATGTGGTTGTGGGTATCTTGGAACAACTGGCACATTTGTATGGTTCCCACTTACACAAATAGTGGCTATTTGAAAATTTAAAAAAAATGGTTTTGGCACTCATTACATAATCATAATCGATTCATATGCATTCTATATGATCTTGATAACATTTATCATTTTGTTATAGCTTAACCCATGGAAAATAAAATGGGTTTCATTAATATCTCATCATATTTATCATAAACCACCTAAATAATGAATAAATATGGTATAATTGGATCATACCTAAATTGAATAAAAAGTAACATCAGGTGATGTTTTTCATAGTTGATAATTCCTTTAATAGATCACTAAAACATTTCTTGAGGAAAATTCCCTTTTCATTTTGGAATAACTTATTTTAAAATCTAAAAATATATAGATTATTAGGAAAAAAATTTCCTTTGAAAATAAACATGGAAACTTATAAAGGAAGTTTCAAGGTAAATAATATTCATGTCCATGGGAAAAAATTTGTGGTAAATGTTAAAACAAATATTTTGTTCACTCCTTTGCTAAAAAGTACCTTATTTGGAAAATGAAAAGAAGATTCATTTTAAACCTTTTTATAGAAATTAAAAAAAAAGATAAAAATTAAATTAATAAATAATTTTATAATATAAAAACCATCATTGAAAAAAATTTAAATAAAATATGGACATGGAATAATAATATTCCCGCAAGAATAGAAAAAACAAAGCCAGTTTTCCTTAAAAACAATCTTTCAAACTTTTGAGTACTTTGAGAGAGTAAATTGGAAGGAAAAATTTTAAAATATATAAATAACAAGAGGATAATAAATAACATAATATTTATGATATATATATATTATATGATTTCATCATCATAAATTTAATCATAAACAATCTAGGTAAAAAGTAAGATTATAGCAGAAAACACTTACCACTTTGGTAACTTTTGAATCACAACCCATTTGAAATAAATAACTTCAAATGAGACTTTAAATATAATTAATATAAATATATTAATTATATAAAATATAAAATGGTTAGTATATACACTATATAAAATAAATAAGTGGTGAATATGGCATATTTCTGATGGAAATTAAAGTGAGACAAGAAACCCTTACCTCAAGTGTGAATTTCTTTGTAAGCACTCTAACCACCTATATAATAAATTTAAATTTATTATAAATTTATAAAATAAACATATTAATACTTAAAATATCATACATGGTTTACTTATACTATTTTATCACTATTTTATTAATAATATTTCATTATCATCATCATTTTGGGTGTTAACTACTTCATTTTTTATGTATGTTTCGATATGGTAGTTTTGGTCCTTGCATATTTTTCATGGTTCCATAACCTACATAATGGTAATAATGATATAAATATATTATATATTCATTTTATATATATTTATAACCTTCTATAAAAATAATTGATAGAAAAATGAATTACACTGTTCATGGAGTCAGTAGTTCATACGTACGCATTAGCTCTATTTTCATTTTCTAACAAAAATATGGAAATAAGGATAAATAAATTTTGTAGCACCCAAAATATTTTATTGTATGTTTCTCTTAAATAAATTCAAGTTATAGCCTATATTTCATGAATCACTGAGCCTCTATGGAACAAAACATGGTTACTTATAGGAGATAGCCATAACCTAGAAATAAAACTGATATTTGTCAGCTCTGTGATTTTAATTTTAAAAATCTAACATACAAAATTGTGATCAAGATGATAATTAGAGTCTGATATAATTAACTTAATTTTAAGTGAATAGTAATCGACCCTTACGAATAGTAACCTACCTTTATGAATAGTAACTTCCCCTTATGAGTAGTAATATGACTCTTATGAATGGTGTCCATGCCCTTGAATGTATAAATGAAATTAGAAACCTTAAAAATAGAGATGAATATTTTAAGTGTTTATATTTTTTGATTAAATAATTATTTTAATTAAATATTTAATTAATCATATTTATAAAATTATTTTTGAAAAATGGACTTCATTTTTGGATTGTACACCTCAAAAAATGGTAAGGGTGAATTTTTGGGATTTTTCTGGAATTCTTAAATTTTTCATGAATGGTAAAATGCGATAATTTGCGATAAATGCTAAATAAGGAATTTATTGAGTCCTTGATGATGATATGCTGATGTAAGACCAATTGGTTTGAATTCAAATGCAAGAAAACTCCTCTCCCCTCCACTATATAAACCACCCCTCACCCCCTCTTCCTCCCACACCACTCAAGCTTCAATACTTTCCAAAATTCTGCCAAATACTCTCCCCAATGCCTCTCTCCATGTCCAAGACCTAATGGTCTCACCAAAAGGCCAAAAACAAAGGCCTTAAGGAGATTCTCAAGGAGGAGTACTCAAGAGGCGAACCTTCCTTCTCTTTTCTTTCAATTTCTTTTACAAAGTTTCATTATTTTGTTCTCCCTTCTCACCTCCCCTCATCCAAATTCCATGATAATTACAGTACCTTACATGTACTGTATTTTAATTTTGAAAATGTAATATTTCATCATAATCTCTCTTTTTCCCCTCCTTTTATACATTAAATGCAAACACCGTCTGAGATTTGTAAATTTATCACACTCAAGGAAGACGGGTTTTTAATTTGCATTACTATATTCAATACTGGTCATGAAACCTTTTCAATGGTTTAACTAGGTCATAATATATGTATATTATCTTGATTAATGTTTTTGTAATCTTTACACATTAATAATATGGAATAATAATACAAAACAAGTTTATTGTGCACAAAACTGTCAAGCCAAATCCAAGCGTTTATTTTTAACTCATCGAATGAGTCATCCTCATGGTATATAACCAGAATAATTTTAAGATAATTTATATCTCTTTAATTTCACTAATAATTTATATTAAAAATTATGGATGTTTAACCGCATTTCAAATGAACTTCCATTCATGAATACAAGTAAATAAATCATGAAACCAAGTAATAAAATGTTTCCAAAAAAATAAAATTGAATCTATTAAACCCATCAAAAAGGACATTAATGAACTTAATAAGGTTATACCATATCAATTAAATGTTTATTAGGCTATGTAATTATTAATTAATGAATCTAATTTTGATTATTCATGTCGTTAAGAATAAACAAGAACACCTTTGAGCTTAAGGTAAGGGATCCTCTCTCTCACTTTTGTTCAAAAATCTCCCATATGTTGTGCCCTTTTATTTTTAATTCCTAATGACGGGGTATGTTTTCAAACCTCCCCCATACTACCCTTATGACATATGAATAATTTAATACCCATTTACCTCTCATTAATCCCTTGCAATAACACTCGTTACCATGCCGAAATGTTTGTAAGGGGTTTCTCATCTCACATTCATTTCTTTGAGATTTTAATTGTTCGCCACTTATTTCTTGTATGTGATATATTTATACTGACATTTGATATATAATAACATGATTTTATTTATATTCATTTTATTAAATGATTCATTTGAGGGTTATTAAGTTATGGTCATATGATTCGACCGATTACATTGTGGTAAGAGACTTTGTCTCAACTACTATTTTGTTGTGACTAAATTTGTATTGTGCACCTAATAATCCTTTTGTGGTGTACCTAATACACATTTTAGATCACTTTTCATTTGAAATTATATTTATATTAAATATACATAATCTCATATCATGGATACGTTTGTTTTCTAAACCATATACCATTTTACATAAGGTGTTTATTTGGAAAGTTATTTTAATTATGGGAATATTGATGAATCTGTATACTCTACTCTATAAGGATATTGAAAAGGCATATTTATCTTATATTGAATAAATGTATAAATAATTTTTTGTACATAAAGTGTCAGGTGGGGCCCGCTCCTTCCCCTCGATTCATCGGTTGGTCTCATGAGACAAATCAGTTGGCGACAAATCCTTCGAGTTTGTTTCCAAAAATTATATGGGTTTCTACCCATAGAACTAAACTGTTTTTATGGTATTATGGTTTCATGTTCCAGATACATGAAGTCCAAATAATAATCATTTTCTTTACTCATTATCATTTATTACTATCCATGAGGTTTTCACTATGACAAAATCAATGGGTGCAGTTTCATTCTCAGTTTATTAATTGCATGAGTTTTTCATCTATTCACCATGAAATATTGATTATGTCAGATTGATTATTATTAACTTATTATTTTATTCATGCTTCCACTATTTGTAACCCTTACTGGGCATTTGAGATCACCCCTTTCATTTTTTAATTTCAACAGGTGAAAAAGAGGAGATCATTTATTGAGTTCTTGTGGATGCAGTTTTTAGTTTTGGTTATGTATTGTATTTTGTAAACTTTTCCAATGTAATTTGAGTAACATCTATGTATCTAGTTTCTTCAAGAATACTAAATTGATTATTCCTTCGAGATTTTCATTCCTTATAATCATGCCAATATAACAAGTAGTGAACCGGATCTAGTCTAGAGGGGTTGGGGCATTACAGTTGGTATCAGAGGAAGTTTAGTAGAAAACTTGGAAACTAGATTAGAAAACGTAGATTAGGAAAAAATCCCTAAGGTAGTATTTTAGGATGAATGTACAATAATGTCTTGGAATTTTGGTAAGGAATAGATTATGTGAATATTTCTAGCAAATACATCCCTGTCTGGATACGAGCAGGTTGGGGTGGATCTGGCACAGATGTACCTAAGAGTGAAAGCTCTAACAATGAGTTTCGAGCTTGATCAGGGGTATCCTGGTACACGATGATAGGACTTGCTGCACTCTTGGTTATGACACTCCCAGAGGATATTATTAGGATAATTCATGTTTTCTTTACAAGCCATTATGAATGATTGAAATGTAAATTATTCCTAAAAGAAACCATTTTTTTGATTATGGGATTAGCCATGCGTAGGATCTCAATTTATGTTAAGTATTTTGTTAAGTTAAGATTACACATTACGATTCATACCTTAATCTAGTGTATGCCATTATTTAGAAATAGCGTCCAACAGAAGAAGGGGAATCAATACTCGTGGGCAAGGTATGGATCTCCCCACTGAGCAAGTCAACACAGTCAATGTTGGAGTAGATCAGATCATGACCATATTGGGACAACTTACTCAGGTTGTAATGAATAACCATTTCACACCTGTGTTGGATCGTTTCATGTAGTAGAAGCCCCCATCTTTCAGCGAGACTACTAATCCAGTTGTTGATGACCAATAGATCAAGTCCCTTGAAAATATATTCATGGAATTAAGATGCAATGAAAATAAAAAGGTAGTACTGGAAGTATATTGTCTCAAGGGAGACACTGATCAATGGTGGTCCTTGATTCAGAATATCACGGAGGAAGAAAAAATAGAAGATATGTAATGGAGGAATCTTAAGGAAATGTTATTCAAAAAATATTTCCCTCATGTGCAACGAACTGAAATGAATAGTAAATTCCTTGGCTTAAATCAAAGGGAAGAAGACAATGTTGTAGAGTATGATGCTACCTTCACAAGTCTAGACAGGTATGTCGTAGATTATGTACGTGACTCGGCAGACATGATTGATCATTTCTTTGAAGGTCTTAAGCCAAGTCTTCGAAGGGAACTAGATTCTCAAACATTTTCATCATGTGATGAAATTGTATCAAGTTCAATCAAAACAGAGAAGGAATTTTCTAGATCAAATTTTTTCAAGGGAAACCAAGATAAAAAGCGGTACTCTAATAACAAAGGGAAAGGTGAAGCGCCAAAGAAGAACAAGGGAATGAAGAAATTCCCATTATGCGAGAACTGTGGAAAGAATCATCTCAGGAAATGATTAAATGGCATGGGAGTCTACTATGAGTGTGGATAAAAGGTTCATCTATCTCATTAATGAAAGGGGAATAAACAATTTGAATATGTACAATGCTACAATAGTAGAGAGATGAGACACTATGCAAATTAGTGTCCTAATCACCAAGGAAACGTGCCTCAGAAAAAGCCAAAAGAGTAAGGTAGAGCTTATGTGATTACAACCGCGGAAGTTGAAGTTCATAATGATGTGGTGGTAGGTACTTTAAGTGTTTCCTCAAACTTATCCCACACTTTATTCAATTATGGATCATCGCATTCATTTATATCTTCCCATTTTTTCACGAACATTAGACATGTCCAATTTGATTTAATAAAAGAGTTATCAGTCAAAACTCCTAGGGGATGTATCATTGCAACAAAGGCATGTCGACTTGTCCCCCTCTTGATACAAAAACATGCTTTAGTTTCTATTCTTATCATCATACCAATGACTGAATTTGATATAATTATTTGTATGAATTGGATGTCAAATTATGATGCGAATATATATTGCAAGAAAAGGGATGTTACAATTTTTGAAAATAGTGTATAATCTCTTATCTTTAGAGCAGAGACCTCACCGTCTGATTCTTATCTATACCCACCCCTAGTATCTTTTTTAAATGAAATTCTTGGAGATGAAGTGAACCAAATATCTATGGTTGAGGAAGGAAATATTCAAATTGAAGATGTTCACATAGTGCAAGAATACATTGACATAATTCTATAGGACTTACCTAGACATCCTCCAGAGTGTGAAGTTGAGTTCTCTATAGATTTAATTCCTAGTTCAAGACCTATATCAAAGACTCCCTATAGAATGGACACCATGGAATTAGTAGAGCTAAGGAAACAACTAGAGGAATTGAGTGAAAAGGGATCTATTCGACCTAGTGTTTCTCCTTGGGGAGCCCCTATCCTCTTTGTCAAGAAGAAAGATGGATCCATGAGGCTATGCATTGATTACATGGAAATCAATGCTATTATGATAAATAATAAGTATCCTCTGCCCCAGATTGATGATTTATTTGATCAAATTCATGGAGTTCAATACTTTTCAAAGATAGGCCTTCGATCCGGATATCATCAGCTATGTGTGAAGAAGGAAGATATTCCTAAGACAACATTTCGAACCAGGTATGGGCATTACAAGTTTACAGTGATGCCTTTTGGACTGACAAATGCACCCTCTATTTTCATGGATTTAATTAATATATTTTTCAAGGAATATCTTGATAACTTTTTTGTGGTATTCATCGATGATATCCCGATATACTCAAAAAGCTATTAAGACCATGAGAATCACTTGCTGATTATTCTGAATACTCTTAGAATAAAAAAATTATATGGGAAGTTTAGCAAGTGAGAATTTTGGATTCAATAAGTTTCTTTCTTAGGCCATATTTTCTCTAAGGATGGAATCCTAGTAGATACTACAAAGAAAAAGGTAATCCAAGAATGTCCCATGCCAACAAACATAACTGAGGTATGCAGTTTTATTGGTTTAGCGGGTTACTATCGGCATTTTGTTCAGAATTTTGCCCGACTAGCTAACTAGCTAACCAAGCTCACACATAAAGGAGTTAAGTTTGTATAGACAAAAGAATTTACATAATGCTTCGAGGAATTGAAAAGAAGATTGGTCAATGCTCCAATTTTGACATATCCATTTGGAAGTGATGGATTTGTAATATACAGTGATGCATCAAAGAATGGACTGGGTTGCATCCTTATGCAAAACGATAGAGTTATTGCTTATGCATCAAGACAGTTGAAGAATCATGATCAAAAGTATCCAACTCATGATCTTGAGTTAGCAGCTGTAATATTTGCTCTGAAAATATGGAGACATTATCTCTACCGAGAAAGATGTGATATTTATACGGACCACAAGAGTTTGAAATACATTTTCACATAGAAAGAAATCAACATGGGGAAAAGGAGATTGCTCGAGTTACTCAAATATTACAATTGTTCAATACACTACCACCCAGGAAAGGCAAATAAGGTGGAAGATGAATTATGTAGAAAAGATCATGGACTTCTAACTCAAATGAGGATTGAGAGAGATCCTATATTCATGGATCTACTAAAGATGGATATGGTAATTGTAAAGGAAGGGGAAACATATTTCCTCTTTTAAATGATTTCTAAACCATATTTATTAGAGAAGATAAAAATATCTCAATCTAATGATGAGAATTTGTAGAAGAAAATTAATGTTGTCAAGGATGGGAGATTGGAAGATTTCATGTATGTGGAAGGAGTTCTAAAATTTGGGAAGAGGTTATGTGCTCCATCAGTACCTGAGCTAAAAATGGAACTATTGGACGATGCTCATAGATCAAATTTCTCTATACACCCGGGTATCACAAAGATGTATAGAGATCTGAAGGAACATTTTTTGTGTTATAATATGAAGCGGGAAATTGCTGACTATGTGTCAAGGTGTCTAGTTTTTCAACAATTGAAGGTAGAGAGACAACTTCCCAAAGGATTGATGCAACCTATAACTATTCCTATGTGGAAGTGGGATAATATTATGATGGATTTCGTCACCGGACTACCAAGTACACTGAGAAGGAATGATGAAATATGGGTAATTGTTGATCGTCGCACAAAATCAGCACATTTCCTTCTAATAAGAGAGGATTTACCACTAGAATTCCTAGAAAGACTTTATATTAATGAAGTTGTAAGACTTCATGGTTCTCCTATATCAATTGTGTCCAATCGAGATCCCTGGTTTACATCAAAATTTTGGAAAAGTCTCCAGAAGGATTTGAATACTGAGCTTCATATGAGTACTTCTTATCACCCTCAAACTAATGGATAGTCTGAAAGGACTATTAAAACTCTGGAAGACATGTTGAGATCATACTCTCTGGACTTTCAAGGTATGTGGGATCAATACTTTCCTTTGATAGAATTTTCATACAACAATAGTTTCCATTCTAGTATTAAAATGGATCCATATTAAGCATTATATGGAAAAAGATGTCAAACTTCAACTTGTTGGGATGAAGTTGGTGAGAGAAAACTTATAGACCCAGAACTTAATGAAGAGTCCATGGAAAAGGTGAAGAAAATCCAAGCCCATATAAAAGTAGCCCAAAGTAGGTAGAAGATTTATGCTGACAACCAGAGAAAGGATTTGTAATTCCAAGTGGGAGATCATGTCTTTATGAAAGTATCTCCATGGAATGGTGTCTTAAGGTTTGGTAAGAAGGGGAAACTGAGCTCCAGGTACATTGGACCATTTGAAATTCAGGAAATAATCGGAGTTGTAGCTTACTGTTTAGTAATGCTGCCAAGTCTCTCCAAAGTTCATGATGTGTTCCATGTGTCATTTTTGAAGAAATACATGCTAGACCCAATGCATGTACTCACATATGAAGAAATATAACCGGAACCAGATTTCTCATACTATGGAGATCCTAACAGGGTTCTTGACACAAGGGAGTAGGTATTTAGAAATTGGAAAACTTGTCTAGTAAAGGCTCTTTGGAAAAACCAGAATATACAGGAAGAAATGTGGGAAACTGAGGATGTTATGAAGAAGAACCGCCCACATATTTTTGGTGGGCTTTATAAATGAAAAAAAATTCGAGGACGAAATTTCCGAAGGGGGGAATAATGCAGCAGCCCAAATATTATATGGTATGTTTCTCTTAAATACATTCTAGTTATAGCCTATATTTCATGAATCACTGAGCCTCTATGGAAAAAAACATGGTTACTTATAGGAGATATCCATAACCTAACCATAAAACTTATATTTGTCAGCTCTGTGATTTTAATTTTAAAAATCTAACATACACGGTTGTGATCAAGATGATAATTAGAGTTTAATATAATTAACTTAATTTTCAGTGAATAGTAACATACCCTTATGAATATTAACCTACCCTTATGAATAGTAACTTCCCCTTATGAGTAGTAATATGACTCTTATGAATGGTGTCCATGCCCTTGAATGTATAAATGAATTTAGGCACCTTAAAAATAAAGATGAATATTTTAAGTGTTTATATTTTTTGATTAAATAATTATTTTAATTAAATATTTAATTAATCATATATAGAAAATTATTTTTGAAAATGGACTCCATTTTTAGATTTTACACGTTGAAAAATGGTTAGGGTGAATTTTGGGTATTTTTATGGAATACTTAAATTTTTGATGAATAGTAAAATGTGATAATTTACGATAAATGGTAAATAAGGAATTTATTGAGTCATTGATGATGATCTGCAGATGTAAGCCCAATTGGTTTAAATTCACATGCATATATTATTTTTATTGGTCATGTAATACTCACTATTGGTTGTCTTGAGAGGAAATAATAAATTAATGATTATAATATTAAGAAAACTCATCTCCCCTCCACTATATAAACCACCCCTCACCCCCTCTTCCTCCCACACCACTCAAGCTTCATGCCTTTCCTAAATTCTACCAAATACTCTCCTCAAGCCCTCTACCCACGTCTAAGACCTTCTGGTCTCACAAAAAGGCCAAAAACAAAGGCCTTAAAGAGATTCTCAAGGAGGAGTACTCAAGAGGTGAACCTTCCTTCTCTTTTCTTTCAATTTCTTTTACAAAGTTCCATTCTTTTGTTCTCCCTTCTCACCTAACCTCATCCAAATTCCATGATAATTCCATTACCTTACTTTTAATGAATTTTCATTGTTCTAATCGAATATTTCATCATAATATCTCTTTTTTACCTCCTTTTATACAATAAATTCAAACACCGTCCGAGATGTGTAAATTTATCACACTTAAGGAAGATGGGTTTTCAATTTGCATTAATATATTCAATACTGGTCATGAAACCTTTTCAGTGGTTTAAAAAGGTCATAATATATGTATCATATCTTGATTAATGTTTTGGAATCTTTACACATTCATAATATGGAATAATAATACAAAACAAGTTTATTGTGCACAAAACTGGAAAGCCAAATCCAAGCATTTATTTTTAACTCATCGAATGAGTCATCCTCATGGTATATAACCAGAACCATTATAAGATCATTTATATCTCTTTAATATAACTAATAATTTATATTAACAATTCTGGATGTTTAACCACATTTCAAATGAACTTCCATTCATGAATACAAGTAAACAAATCATGAAACCAAGTAAGAAAATGCTTCCAAAACAATAAAATTGAATCTTTTAAACCCATAAAAAAGAACATTAATGAACTTAATAAGGTTATAAAATATCAATAACATGTTTATTAGGTTCTGGGATTATTAATTAATTATGCAAAATTTTATTATTTAGGTCATTAAGACAAACAAGAACACCTTCGAGTGTAAGGTAAGGGATCCTCTCTCACACTTTTGTTCAAGAATCTCCCCTATGTTGTGCCTTTTTTTTAATTCCTAATGATGGAGTATGTTTTCACACCTCCCCCATACTTTCCTTGTGACATATAAATAATGGAATACCCTCTCATTAATCCCTCTCAATAACACTTGTTACCATGCCGAAATATTTTTAAGGGGTTTCTCATCTCACATTCATTTCTATGAGATTTTCATTGTTCGCCACTTATTTCTTGTATGTGGTATATGAATAATACCATTTGATATATAATAACATGATTCTATTTATATTCATGTTATTCAATGATTCATTTGAGTTTTATTACGTTCTGATCATATGATTCGACCGATTACATTGTGGTAAGAGACTTTGTCTCAACTACTATTTTCTTGGGACTAACTTTGTATTATGAACCTAATAATCCTTCTGTGGTGTACCTACTGACCATTTGAGATAAATTTTCATTGAAAATTATATTTATATTAAATATCCATAATCTCATATCATGGATATGTTTTTTATCTAAACTTTATACCATTTTACATACGGTGTTTATTTGGAAATTTATTTTAATTATCGAAATATTGATGAATCTGTATACTCTACTCTATATGGATATTGAAAAGGCATATTGATCTTGTATTGAATAAATGTATACATAATTATTTTTACATGCATTTCTGGGTGGGGTCCGCTATATCCCCTCGATGCATCGGTGGGTCTCATAAGACAAATCATTTGGTGACAAACCCTTCAAGTTTGTTTCCAAAAATCAGACGGGTTTCTACCCATATAACTAAACCGTTTTTACGGTATTATGGTTTCATGTGACATATACATGACGTACAAATAATCATCATTTTCTTTATTCATTATCAGTTATTACTATCCATGATATTTTCACTATGACAAAATCTATGGATGCAGTTTCATTCTCAGTTTATTAATGGGCTGAGTTTTTAATCTATTCTCCATGCCATATTGATTATATTAGATTGATTATGATTAACTTATTATTTTATTCATGATTCTGATATTTTTAACCCTTACTGAGTATTTGAGCTCACCCCTTCCATTTTTTAATTTCAACAGGTGACAAAGAGGAGATCGTTTATTGAGTTCTTGTGGATGCAGTTTTTATTTTTCTTTATGTATTGCATTTTGTAAACTTTTCCAAGGTAATTTGAGTAACATATATGTATCTAGTTTCTTCAAGACTACTAAACTGATTGTTCCTTTGGGATTTTCATTTCTTATAACTGTTGGAATCGGGCGTGCAGCAGAAGCCCCAAACAGGTGGGTTTTTAATGTTTTTCCCCCAACGGTCGACGTAAACTTGTCGACATCGGTGAAAAGCAGCCCGGTCAAATCCGAGGATCTCGCGTGAAGATTTTTAAGCACAAAATTAAAATTTTAAATACCTTGTTTAAATTTAAAGTTGTGCACGATGTCTGATCGTCGTTGTTGATTTCTCCTCGAAGAATCCAAAGTCAAATTCCTCTATATCGTCCACACACGCTTCAAGGAATCTGTGGGAGTGTCATTCGTCGTAATCTGGGTGCTAGCATGGAATTGAGATGATGCCTTCGATGATCCAATGGTCACCAAATAATATAAATTTATTTATTTCATTGGTTATCGTTTAACTTTGGACAAATCCCGAACCCCTATGGTGGGGCCCACTATGTCAAAAACTTCTATTCAACTGAATAGGGAAGATTCTTGAATACGCTATTGTGTGTGACCCTTTAGGCCTGTATCTCGATAGTAGTGAATAATATTCATAGAACAAGAGTGGGATATTGTAACCCATCATGGCCCTGAAGAGATAATGATTGTCACAGCAGCGACAACCAACCTACGAACATACACTATGTAATATAATCTCTTTTTCACTAATATCTCATAAAGTAGGACACACTCTCGTGTCATCATACTTTTCTTGATTTATTGTTTGTTGATGTAACGGGATGGATTTACCCTCAAATACCATGACCATGGTCTTATAAAGGTACTACCATCCATATCAACATGGCCTGAGATATATTAGTCCATAACTCGAAAGTGAAAAATCCTTTCTTGACCATTCAACTAATGTCATGCCACCAATGACGCACCGAACACAAACTACCTTGAAGTGACTTCATTGCCATGGTTTTCGTCTTGCATCAAAGCACTCAATCAAATGACATACATTGGTAATGATCTCGAGTCATGAGACCATTACACAAGATCTTAGATAGGAACATCCAATGACACCTGAAACATGTGGTGTTCCTATTGGCGGTCCAGTCCTCATGATATCACTTCTAGAGATCACCAAGTGCGAACTTCATGAGAAGAAGTCACAATTATTATGATCCCAGCACCTGATATTCAAACATCTACTATATCCAATCAGTAATATGTATCTAGACTATAGAACATATATTTAAGTTTAATGTCATAGTATCTTGAGGTTCTTATTATAGCTTGGGAACTGCTATAACCTTTCGATATGATAATTAATCTTTGGACATTACCATTATGTAGTGGAAGCAGAAAAGTCTACAATATAATGGTAAGATAATATCATGTAAAACTAAATGTATACATGATATGGTAATCAAAATCACTAAATAGTTGGGTCTAGGGCACCCACTATTTCAACACTAACCATGCCAATATAACAAGTAGTGCATCGGCTTCAGTCTATAGGGGTCGGGGCATTACAAATTTTTATCATTAAAAAATAATAATTATATCATAAATATCATATATATTCAGTAAATAAATTATTATAACTATCCTTGAGAGGCAGTGATGGAAAATTAATCATATCACTACGTGGAGGCGGTAGTCCACGCATACACATAAGTGATACTTTCATTTCCCATTTGATGAAAAAGGAGGTGTAAAATGGTTGTACCATAATCATAGTAACATATAAATATATTTATGGTACTTTATTAATTATTTTATGATGGATCTAATAGATTTATAGAAAGTATAAAAATAAATAAACTTTAAAAGAGTCGGGTAAGATTATTATCTCTTCTTTGAGAGACCTATTTTGGATTATACTTTAAGCCATTTGGGGTGGTCTTAGGGTAATAAAAAATATTAATAATTAAGGTAATAAATATAGGAAGTTTTTTGGGTAGGTATTTTCTGATATATAGTGCTCAAAATTTTTGAATAAGCGAGGAGAAGAGGTGTCCTTTTATAAGTGAGGAGAGTGACACCCATGGAATTACTTAAAAGATTTAAATTATATAACATAACTTTCATGTAAAAGTGGAACCGAATGGAAAATAATTTTAATGTAATAGAATATAAGTTAAAAATACATTCAACCAATAATATTTATACAGGTTTAAGTGTCATTTTTCCCTTATCTCTTAGTTTAACCCCCCCCCCCCCCCCCGATAAACCAGTTTTAACCCAAATGGTGGCAACAAGTTTTTACTATTTTTACTATTTATTATGAAAAAAAATAAAGCATAATAATTACTAAAATTCTATATTATGATTAAAAATGTGGAATCAATTTTATAAAATTCAATTTACATAAGTGAAAATAAAAATAAAATAAACACATAAAATGCAATAAAAATTGTGTTTTATAAAATTGTTTTTTAAGTATAAAACAAAGTTATATTTCACTTATTTACAAGTAAAATATATTATATAAATGTTAAAATATTTTAATTAATATATATTCAATATATTTCATTAACATAATAGTAAATATTGATTTATTTAATTTATTAAGATAAAAACACTTTGCACACGTTAAAACGGTTTTCTGAATAATAACTCTTTTTATATTCAACAGATTTTATCTTAATTACTAACCATTAAATAACAAATTTATAAATGATTATTCATAAATTATAAATAAATTTAATTAAAATAATTTTTAAATAGTGTTCAACATATAAAATTATATTATATGTGGAAAAATATAATTTTTAAAAAAATAGGTCCTTTAATCATGAAATGGTTTTATTAAAAAAATAATGATTATTTCTTAGGAATTAATCAAAATAATAATTAAGGAAAAAATATCTATGTGTATTTCATAATGTTTTTAATATTATTTATACTCATCAATCAAACTACTAGGCTATAAAGGTTATAATAGATCATGATTCATTTATAATCTGGATTGTGTATAAAGAAAGCTATTGAATATTATAAATATATTTCAAAGGAATATATATAAAATATTAGGGAGTTATTCACAAAAAAATTTAAATAAATCAAATAAATAAGGCACAAATTGCATAAATATCCAATAGTTAAAATGGAAAAAATTAGTCACATGTCTAGATAAAACCATACAAGAAACATCGCAATCAAACCATGAGTATCATGGGGGAGCTCAAACCTATAGGTTCCAAAAGAATTAGGAATAACTCATGGAACACTAAATAATTAACTGATCCTAAAAAAATATTACAACTCGGGCTACTCTATGTCACCAGAAACAAACCCTAGCTAGAATCATGATTAAATCTAGTGCAGCACTCATCTACACACCCATATACCTAAGGTTTCCCATAGGCATCCAAATATAAATCCATAACCAATACTAAAATAAATCATATATTTAATCAATAATCCATCAAGAAAAAGAAAAACACTTTTAAAAATCATCCTTTAAAATCACCTTAGAGTCACTAAAACAATTTATCATATATAATTTAGGCATAAAATTTATTTTTAATGAAAAACATTTGAAAACCCCCTTTAAACACATTTTTAAATCTAAAATCTAGTTTGAATTAATTTGGTATTTAACCCTCCCTTTGAAACATACCATCAATCACCCTTAAGTCACAAAACTCATTTTGTTGGAAACACCATTTGAAAATACACACGTCAAGAAAAACATCAAATTTTCATTCAACAGACCATAATAAGTCACAAAAAACATAATTTATCAAATTAAACCAAAGTAAAACCATTAAATAAAGGTATGACATGGAAAATTCCCATTAACTAGAGATTCCAGCCTCTGAATTAGAGTTGAAATCAATGAATTTTTCAGAAACCACAAGGAACAAGTATAAGGGATCCCCAAAAGACAAAAACCTTAAGAAAATCCATTAAACCTAAACCCCTAACCCTAGGTACTCGACCTATAGAGAAATAGGGATTAAAAAATCAAAATAATGGAATAAAAATATAGGAAGGAAGAAAGTGAGTAGGAAACTCAAAGGAATCAAGACTTACCTTAGAGAAAAACACTAAGAAAAAAAGTAAAATCCACAAAAGATAAAGGAATAAGAATATCCTAGATAAGGATGGGTTGGATTGTGTGAATGGAGAGGAATAGGGGAGAAATATATTTAAAATTCATAAGTGAAAATAGATAAAATCTAAATTTTTAAGAAACCCAACAACTCACATGGACTAGCCTCGTGATTAGTCAAATAATTCACCAACTATGTGGGTCAAATATATCCTTAAAAACATATCACATTGTTTACTAGAGATTGTTATATGGTTTTATTAATCATGAGGTAACCATTTGAAATAGAATTATAACCCCTACACTCTTCTTTCATGGCTAAGTGCATGGTAGTACTAACCATTCTATAACTGTGCACCCTGGCCAGACTTCCCAAAATATCAAAATTCTGATCCTTGACTCCCAAAAACTAAAAATATAAATATAATAGAAATAAAGTACAAATAAATACACACCAATGACCTAGAGAGTGTCACAATTATCCCTAAAATTCAACTTTTTACCCCAATAAAGTTCCAAATGATTCTGTTTATTGAGAAGGTATGGCTAAATATCTCTCTCACTGTGGTATGACACTTGTAAAAAACAAGTTCATGATAAACCCACCACTTATAAACATTTATTGACATCGTAGGTCACCAAAAATAATTGTTATAAATAGTATAAAACCATAAATAGGTTAGTAAAAAATGGGGGTATCTGATTCTATTTTTGATTCCTCCCCCATGACAATTACTAGAAGACAAAACAAAAAAATCCACTTCCCAAGGCACTCCGCACCTCAAAGTTCCAGGAAGACTCCACACTAACCAATCCAAATCACCAAAAAATATGGTTCAAATATAAGAAACTCATTAAAGGTTACTCAATCATCAATCAAAAACACTCAAATAATGAAAATGGAAAATTTTATGAAAAACTATAATAACCATAGGATGTAGTCAATCTTATAAAGTAAAATGAGTGCACTAAAAATTCTCGGAATAAAACATAGTCTTAACAAAAAGTTTTCTCCCAAATTTGATCATCACAAGTAATATTTACATGGTCACCCTAAAATTTTTCAAGAAATATATATGTATCAGTTTTTAATAATGATTCATGATTTTGGTCAGTCCCAACATTAGATTTTTTCTCATAAGCCACCAAAAATAAAGAATAAATTCTCATCACACATATATTCAATAATCTGGTTGTCTAACCTAGTGAAATAATTCCTTATACAATCCATGATGTGTTAAACTAAAAAGAAAATTTCTCCCTATAACTATTGTATCTAGGGAAAGAGACATAAATGTCTTTCTCTAAAAATAGGGCATCAAGAGGAGACTGATACCATTTTACAAAGATCTCCCCAACATTTAGAATTTTCCAAGAATAGCGGAATTAAGGGGGGAAACCTCCAAACTAAGTGTTACTAAAAATACTAAATCTCTATGAATACCCCAAAATAGGTCCCCCACTAAGCACTAACCGCTATCCTTATACTAAAATGATACTTTCCCAATGAAAAAAACATCCTGGTAGAAATCAAAAATTATAGGTTATGGTTTATATGTTCATTTTAAACTTCCAATTAATATGCAAGGAAATATAAACCTACTAACATAGTTAAAATGGAACTGTCATGAGTGCACTCATTGTACAATACTAGAGTACAACTAGTTAAAACCTCTGCTCACTAGGAGTGATCAAAAATCTAAAAATAAATCACTTAAATGAAATTTATCCCAAAGAACCACCATGGTCATTCCAAAATCATCATCAAGGGTGATTTCCCAGAGTAGGAAACTATAACCTATAGATATTGTGAATACCTACACAAAAAAACTATATCCTAAAATCATGACCATTAACTTGGTCAAAGATAAATAACACTGATTGTGAGAAGTGATCTATACACTCTGTAACATCCTAGGTGAATGAATAATAAGACATATTTCATATTTATTAATATTTTTGAATTAAATATTAATTTTACTTTAAAAGCGTTGCTATGTTTGATAGCGTACCTGATACGCAACAACGAGTTTCTTTGGAATCTTACGTTGCACACTAATAATATAATATTATTATTTGAAATGGAAGTTAACTCATAGCCGTTGTATTAGCGGTAATGAATGAAAATAACTACAATATGATTATACTTATTTTTTAGATGTATTTACTTTTATCTGATAAAAGTTAGAGGCTTAAAATGTGAATGAATCTAATTTTAAGTATAATTTACATTAAAAGGTCGATTTGCCGCCTTTTGATGGCGAACCCTCTTTAAATCTATTTTTTGTCACTTTTATATGTTATATTTGACAAAATAATATTATTCTTTAGAATGGGGACATCTAATTTTACTTTGGGTAATTTTTTGGTATTTTTCTGATAAAGTTCATTTTTAATGAATAGTGAAAAAATATTATATTTTAATTCAAAAGTGCCTTTTAATATAATTTATTTATATGGTTAGATTATATTTTTAATTGGTTTTAAAGTGAAATTAAAATATATTTTTTCCATTTAATCCAATTTTGGTCATTGTAATTAATTCCACTTTGAAATTGAACATAAACAAGTATCAATCTTTTGATAGTTATTGTTTCTTAAAAACATGCTATTTGTTTTAACAGTGGGAATTAATTTTTAAATTAATTAATGCCACTTATATGTTTTGAATTTGTAAAAATGGACATCAATTTTGAATTCAGAATATCAAATAATGCTTAGGCTGAATTTTTGGTATTTTTCTAAATTCAATTTTTGATGAATAGTGAAACCACTTAGTGGTAGTTAAAAAAACTGACTTTTTCATTTAAATGAAATTGTACCACTTCTGTGAATTGAATTTCAAAAATCCGATATACATGGTTGTTATCAAGAAGTAAAATGTGGTTCATTGAGATGAAAATAATTTTTGGTGAATAGTAACTTTTGACTTTTAATTACCGCAGTTAAAGGTAAATAGGGTAATTCAAGGTAAAAAGAATATTATAATAATTCAAAATTACATTAACACTTGTCCAAACCTTATTGGTTGAGTCATTAACGACCATGGGCATCTTCGGGTCGATTTTTGTACCCCATTGATCCACTTGGGAGTGAAAATGACAATTTAGATCAATTAATTTAAAGTAAAGGAAAAATAGACATTAACAAAAAACTTTTAGTAATTAATTTTTATATGGTGTTATATAAGTCCTATTTTCGACTATAAATATTCATTGGAAATCTAAAAATATTTCCTACATGATATTATTTTTTTAATAATTTTTAAACATCTAATAAATTAAATTATTTATGACACAATAATGATGCAGTATTTACCTCATTAATAAATGATTAAAATAAATAAGATTGTAATGATTAAAATATTATCCAAAAAATGTCCAATTATGATTTGATGACTTTATTTCGGTTACGAGTAATCTTATCTTCGACTATAATGATTTTTGGACCATTAGAAACCGAATATCATTATATAATAAAATAATAGTTTCACACTTTCCTAAAGAGCCCCTCCTCTCCCTTATAAAAGAAGACCACTTCTATGCAATTACTCACACCTCTAAAGCCATTTGGATCGTCCAAAATCTACCCAATTAGGCTCCCTACATCTCTCTCCTCCTCCTAAAATCCTTAACTTAGGCATAAGGCACTTCAAGAAGTCCTTTGGTTCAAACTAAAGGGAGTTACCCAAATTAAAGGTAATGGTTTCTCTTAAATTGTTTTCTTTTATTTTACTTCTCCAACCCCTAAACTCTTTGTATTTACTTTCTTTGGTAAAAACAACAGTATCCTCAATATACTAGGATGTTTTTATTATAATTATTCTAACTACACTTACACACACCTCCATATAATGGATGAAGAACATAATGTTTCTGTGGATGGAAAACTAACGCCTCACGAAATGATGATTGTTCAATTATATATTACCACCTCTCATGGTGGAAATTATGATGGAGATGTATTTATATATGATATATATTATGTTTATTATTTCTTTATGCTTCTGTACTTCCCTTTTTATATCATTCCTTTATGGTTTCCATAGTGGTAAATATGATAATCTCATTTGAGGAAGTGTGGACTACCGCCCCCTCAAAGTGATTTGATTCGTTAATGCCTCATGTGGGATGTATAAAGGATGGAGTTAATGATATTATATATGATATTATACTGGAATTATAATATACCTATGTATAATTATGTTTTAATTTCATTAAAATAAGAAATAGAAATGAAAGTAGCGTTCATGCATACGTACGGCTTACCGTCTCCATGAACGGTGAATTTAATTTCTTACCTCTGAATGTTATGTAATATTATATATACATATATATACTGGATATATATGATATATATGATATCTAAATGATGAATTTATTCTGTATGTGAAGAACTATTGACCACATGGACAACTTCTAGATATAAAGTGTTCATTTTTTACTCAAGTACCAAATATCGACAAAATAAACGTTATTAACTTAAATGATTACATAATATATATAACATGGTAATAAGTGATATAAAAGGAATAATAAAATTGAAAAATGTTCTTAAGAAAGTATAAATTAACTTTAGTTTATTATTCAGGATATTAAAGAACGAACGGGTCAAGTCGGACACGAGGTAAGGGATCCGACCTCTCTCTTTCTTTTCAAGTACTCTCTTTTATGTCATTTCATTTATGCTCTATGTTCTTATGTTTGAGGATGTTATTTTATATTCACCATACTATAATTTGAATTTTCATATGATGAGATACCCTCTCTTACTCTTATCAATTCATTTTAATAATTTTTATGTGGCGTCGTTAGGCTGCCGAATTTTTGTAAGGGATTTTCTTATCTCACTTTTAATTCTGTGAGATTTCCATTGTTTGCCACTTATTCATTGAATGTGGTGTATTGTGTACTTCCATTTGATATATATTATCATGATTCTCAATATATTCATGGTATTCTCTGATTCATTTGGTGGTTATTAAATTTTGGTCATACGACTCAGTTGATTACAATGTGGTAAAGGGTTTCGTCTCACTTTTTATTCCCGTAAGATTCATGCTATACTTGCCACTATTTCCTTTTGTGTGGTGTATGTACTAACCATGATTTTACTATTTGTGTAATATACTCTCATTTATTATTATTTACAACTTCATTTTATGATCCTTCTTTCATGTGGCATATTTTTTGTAAGTTACCAAATCGGTAAGGGAACTCCTTAACCCAATTCTCATTCTTTGGGTTGATATTCTCTTTTTTATTTATGTCATCCTATGAATATGTGTGAATGACATCTGATTTTTTTACACTTAATATCCACTTATATTGGGTGTATTTATATTTTTCACACATAATTATGAGATTGATTTATCCTAAATTTAAGGATACCATCTTTATAATGGATTTCATCTCAATTTACATTTCCATTGAGACTTCATTGTTGTTATGCACCAATTCAATCTTATATGGTGTATATACTGTCCTTTGAAATATTATATCAAGAATACCTTTATTCTCATGATATTATAAGTTTCTTATTAAATGTTATTCCACAATTATTTTAATTCAAGAGCCTCTCATTTTGTTAAAAACTCTTTAACAAAAATATCATTTTAAATGTTTTAAAGATTTATTATTCTAAATCTTTATCTTTAATGTCTGTGTTCTCAAAATGGTTTTCAGTGTTTATTTATATGGACATTAATGTTTTAAAATTATATTTCCATTAAAATCTTCAAAGTGGTATGGGACACTTTGATTCAAAAATCTATTTTAAATGGTTTTTGAAAATGGATTGATTATTTCAATATCTTGAAATTACTTATTGTGATTGAAAATGAAATGTTGTTATTGAAATGTTTATATTTTCAATATTTTATGTGTAATGATGGTACTTGGACATTTGACAGGTGGTTACATGATAAACCATATGACGGGTGGTGCCGTGAATACCAGGACGGGTGGTTACGTTATAACCTCCAATGCATTGGGTATGGAAGTCGGTCGTATGGCTATTCCATTTAGTGATATGTGTGGAAGTCAATAGTATGGTTATTCCATTTAAGTATGTTTATGTCCCAAGTTTCCTTTATATGTAATGTGTTCTTTATATGGGTTTTATGGTAATATTTTGGTAATAAAGGGGTAAGTAATGATATTTTATATAGTAAAGATTATTTACTTCTTCAAAAAAGGTGAAAAGTATTACTTATGATAAAGTATTCATGGTTTATTTGTTGTTTTGAAAATCTAACAGTTTTTCTTCTTTGTGTATCCCTTACTGAGATTTTTACGCTCATCCCAAGTTTTTGAAATGTTTTTCACAGGACATAATGTGGAATAGGGTCAAGGATGGGATCAAGGAAAATTCATGCCGTCTAAAACATGTAACTAGACATGACTCTTTTTTTTAAGAGTTCATGTTTTGTAAAAAAAATAGAAACTGAGTAGAAGTGTCTACTTTTTGATATTTTGAAATGTAATAGTTATGGCCTAACTCTCTAAAACTCTAAACCTGAAAAGATCCTCAATGTGAATTATTAATTTAATTCAAGATTATGTAATGTTTAAGGCCGGGTCCTTACAGTTGGTTTCAGAGGTCGGTTTAGACAACTTTAGGGATTATGAGTTTTTATTAGACACATGGTTAGTTCCTTTGTCTATTATTTCAGTTAAATCCTTGTTTTATAACTTTTTCAGATCAAGGAAGTTCAGTTACAAATGGAAGGGAGAGGATCTCAAATTAAATTTATATCTCTTCCTAATGACATTATTGCAATAATTATTGCAAAGTCATGTTCGGATGATTGTGAAACTTTTTCTAGCATACAAATCACTTGCAAGCAGTTGTTTGAGATATCAAACACCTCCACTAGACCTCGTTATCATCGTGGATCATGGGTTGTATTTAGAAAAATCCTATTTTCACAATATTCTCATATTTTCAAGAAAGGTAAATATTATCAAGGCATTTTCAAATATTTTACCTTATCACAATATTTTTAAGCATATTATGATTTTAAAAAAGGTGCTGAAGAAGGAGGCCCTTACGCATCCTATTTATATTCGATTTTAAAATATTTTCTCTCAGAACATACTTATAGTATTTTAAAAGGCCCGTTAATTGAAATTTTCAACACAAATTCGATTCTACTATTTTATAGAAATCAAGTTTTATCAGATGTTTTGAAATTATATGTCATACATGATTATTTTCCAAAACTGTTTTTCTGTGAACACCCATATGACCCATGTTGTACAAGGTGTATTTGGATGGAGGAAAAAAATGATTTTGAAGGATCTCTAAATCATTTTTGCAATGCATGGACCTTCCACCTATGTGAACAAGATGACGATGAAACCAAATGGACACCATGATCAAGGTATGATGTTCTTCATTTTGGGGATTGTTTTATTTTATCATTTGGTGGTGAAATAAGACTTCAAGAATTAAGATGTTGAGATCACAATGAATTTGGATGAAAATGAGAGGTATAAGGAAACCATTGAGGTTAAATCATGTTAGGGTTATTTTTGAGTTTTATAAAAAGGACAACTCGTAGGATGCGTGACAACCCGTCACATCCGGAAAGGCTGTAGGAATCTAACCCACAACCGAAGGGAGACAAGGGCGCATCACCTACCACTAGCCTACTTGAAGTCCCTGGTTAATATGACTTATTATTTTTAGTAAAATGTTTTTATTGAACAAGAATAAGTTGATTTTTCGAACTTATTTTTTATCAAATGGATATACTTAGTATTGAAAAATGATTTAGTCATTAAGTGATAAAAGGTTGTTGTGGAAGAAGTTCTATCTTTTGATGAAATACTATATGCCTAAGTAAGATAGAATACTATGGGATTTCAATTGTGGAATAATGGTTGAAATTTTAGTTTGGAAGAATCTATGTTTTTATTATGGACACATGATGATTTTATTTATTTATGAAAATTATTAACCTATCATGGAGAATATGTTATTAGGTTAATTACTTTTCAATATGAGACTTTATGAGTAACTGGTGTTACTTGGAGATAAATGTTAAGATGTATCTTGGAATTCTATGTAATTAAATCCTTATGAGATTTGGGCTATAATCAAAGTATGGATTAATTTTGAAGAATTTTAGGGACAATTTTTTATTGAATGGTATTTTTTGAACTTTGGGTTTTGGTTAGACAAATTTTGGAGATTAAGAGTAGTTTTTCTTTATGTAAAAGTTTATCTTTTTGGGGGATTATCTAATCTTATACTAAACATTTTGGTTTTAGTTAATATTTAAATACATGGGAAATATATATTTCATCTTTTGTGGATTATGTGATTCTCTCGAAGTTGGTTATAGCACTCTTAATGTGAAAAAAAAGTCATCATGAATATTCATTGTTTGGAGAAAATATGAGTTTGTGTTAGAAATCTAGTAAAAGATGACTGTCTACATGAAAAGTAAGTATATTTCCTTATGTTTTTTGTTAATCTCATTAATAAATTCCTCAACAAAAAGTAAATTTAAACAAAAACCTTGTCCGTTAAATTTTCCTACTGGGGAATCAAAGACTGTTTAACCCATCACAGGTTTGTGATTTTCTGGTGGTTAACTTTCTCCTAAACATGTTTCCTAACACTCTCCATCAGAACATGACTCTTTGGTTTCTCCTCCATGTCCATGTTTTCATAGAATCCTAGTATCTGTTGTCTCGGGTAACCTTTGTACTTCTCTTCCTTTATTTTAAAGTGATAGTTTTATTGGCTCTCTTTCCGATGTGGGGCTTTTAATGAAGTTTCCAAGCCCAGTTTTACACTTGCGAGGACGCAATTCCCAAAAGGGGGGAAGGATGTAACATCCCAGGTAAATGAAGAATAAGACATATTTCATATTTATTAATATTTTTGAATTAAATATTAATTTTACTTTAAAAGGGTTTCTATGTTCGATAGCGTACTCGATACGCAATAACGAGTTTCTTTGGAATCTTACGTTGCACACTAATAATATAATATTATTATTTTAAATGGTAGTTAACTCCCAGCCGTTGTATTGGCGGGAATGAATGAAACTAACTACAATATGATTATAATTATTTGTTAGATTTATTTACTTTTATCCAATAAAAGTTAGAGGCTTAAAATGTGAATGAATCTAATTTTAAGCATAATTTACATTAAAAGGTCGATTTGCCGCCTTTTGATGGAGAAACCTCTTTAAGTCTATTTTTTGTCACTTTTATATGTTATATTCACAAAATAATATTATTCTTTAGAATGGGGACATCGAATCTTACTTTGGGTAATTTTTTTGGTATTTTTCTGATAAAGTTCATTTTTAATGAATAGTGAACAATATTGTATTTTAATTCAAAGGTGCCTTTTAATCTAATTTATTTATATGGTTAGATTATCTTTTTAATTTGTTTTAAAGTGAAATTAAAATATATTTTTACCATTTAATCCAATTTTGTTCATTTGAATTAATTCCACTTTGAAATTGAACATAAACAAGTATCAATCTTTTAATAGTTATTGTTTCTTAAAAACACGCTATTTATTTTAACAGCGGGAATTAATTTTTAAATTAATTAATTCCACTTATATATTTTTAATTTGTAAAAATAGACATCAATTTTGAATTCGGGATATCAAATAATGCTTAGGCTGAATTTTTGGTATTTTTCTGAAAAACTTCAATTTTTGATGAATAGTGAAACCACTTAGTGGTAGTTAAAAAAACTGACTTTTTTATTTAAATGAAATTTTACCAATTCTGTGAATTGAATTTCAAAAATCCTACATACATGGTTGTTATCAAGAATTAAAATGTGGTTCATTAAGATTAAAATAATTTTTGGTGAATAGTAACTTTTGACTTTTAATTACCGCGGTTAAAGGTAAATAGGCTAATTCAAGGTAAAAAGAATATTATAATAATTTAAAATTACCTTAACACTTGTCCAAACCTTATTGGTTGAGTCATTAACGACCATGGGAATCTTTGGGTCTATTTGTGGACCCCATTGATCCACTTGGGAGTGAAAATGACAATTTAGATCAATTAATTTAAAGTAAAGGCAAAATAGACATTAACAAAAATCTTTTAGTAATTAATGTTTATATGGTGTTATATAAGTCCTATTTTCGACTATAAATATTAATTGGAAATATAAAAATATTTCCTACATGATAGTATTTTTTTTATAATTTTTAGACATCTAATAAATTAAATTATTTTTGACACAATAATGATGCCGTATTTACCTCATTAATAAATGATTAAAATAAATAAGATTATAATGATTAAAATATTATCCAAAACATTTCCAATTATGATTGGATGATTTTATTTAAGTTATGAGTCATCTTATCTTCGACTATCATGATTTTGGGACCATTAGAAACCAAATATCATTATATAATAAAATAATAGTTTCACACTTTCCTAAAGAGCCCATCCTCTCCCTTATAAAAGGAGACCACTTCTATGCAATTACTCACACCTCTCAAGCCATTTGGATCATCCAAAATCTGACCAATTAGGCTCCCTACATCCCTCTCCTCCTCCTAAAAGACTTACCTTAGGAAGAAGGCACTTCAAGAAGTCCTTTGGTTCAAACCAAAGGGAGTTACCCAAATTAAAGGTAACAGTTTCTCTTAAATTGTTTTCTATTATTTTACTTATCCAACCCCTAAACTCTTTGTATTTCCTTTCTTTTGTAACAACACCAGTATTATAAATATAATAGGATATTTTTATAATAAGTATTCGAACTACACTTACACACACCTCCATCTAATGGATGAAGAACATAATGTTTCCGTGGATGGCAAACTAACGCCTCACGAAACGATGATTGTTCAATTACATATTACCGCCTCTCATGGTAGCCATTATGAAGGAACTGTATTTATATATGAGATATATTATGTTTATGATTTTCTTATTCTTCTGTACTTACCTTTTTATAGCATGACTTTATGGTTTCCATAGTGGGTAAATACGATAATCTCATTTGAGGAAGTGCGGACTACCGCCCCCTCAAAGTGATTTGATTCGTTAATGCCTCATGTGGGATGTATAAAGGATGGAGTTAATGATATTATATATTATATTATACTGTAATTATAATATACCTATGCATAATTATGTTTTAATTCCATTAAAATAAGAAGTAGAAATGAAAGTAGTGTTCATGTGTGCGTACGGCTTACCGTCTCCATGAATGATGCATTTCATTTCTTACCTCCGAATGTTATGTACTATTATATATACATGTATATAATCAATATATATGATATATATGATATATAAATGATGAATTTATTCTGGATATGAAGAACTATTGACCACATGGACAACTTGTAAATATAAAGTGTTCATTTTTTACTCAAGTACCAAATATTGAGAAAATGAACGTTATTAACTTAAATGATTAAATAATATATATAACATGGTAATAAGTGATATAAAAGAAATAATAAACTTTTAAAATGTTCTTAAGAAAGTAGAAATTAACTTTAGTTTATTATTCAGGATATTAAAGAACGAACGGGTCAAGTCGGACACGAGGTAAGGGATCTGACCTCTCTCTTTCTTTTCAAGTACTCTCTTTTATGTCATTTCATTTATGCTCCATGTTCTTATGATGGAAGATGTTATTTTATATTCACCATAATTTAATTTGTATTTTCATATAATTAGAGACCCTCTCTTACTCTTATCAATTCATTTTAAGAATTTTTAAGTGGCGTCGTTAGGCTGCCGAATTTTTGTAAGGGATTTTCTTATCTCACTTTTAATTCCGTGAGATTTCCATTGTTCGCCACTTATTCATTGAATGTGGTGTATTGTGTACTGAAATTTGATATATATTATCATGATTCTCATTATATTCATGGTATTCTGTGATTAATTTGGTGTTTATTAACTTTTGGTCATACGACTCAGTTGATTACAACGTGGTAAAGGGTTTCATCTCACTTTTTATTCCCGTAAGATTCATGCTATACTTGCCACTATTTCCTTTTGTGTGGTGTATGTACTGCACATGATTGTACTCTTTTTGTAATATACTCTCATTTATGAGTATTTACAACTTCATTTGATGATCCTTCTTTCATGTGGAATTTGTTTTGTAAGTTACCAAATCGGTAAGGGAACCCCTTAACCCAATTCCCATTCTTTGGGATGATATTCTCTTTTTTATTTATGTCATCCTATGAATATGTGTGAATGACCTGTGATTGTTTTACACTTAATATCCACTTATATTGGGTGTATTTATATTTTTCACACATAATTATGAGATTGATTTATCCTTAATTTAAGGATACCATCTTTATAATGGATTTCATCTCAATTTACATTTCCATTGATACTTCATTGTTCTTATGCACCAATTCACTCTTATATGGTGTATATACTGTCCTTTGAAATATTATATCATGAATCCCTTTATTCTAATGATATTATAAAGTTCTGATTAAATGTTATTCCACAATTATTTGTATTCAAGAGCCTCTCATTTTGTTAAAAACTCTTTAACAAAAATATCATTTTAAATGTTTTAAAGATTTATTATTCTAAATATTTATCTTTAATGTCCATGTTTTCAAAATGGTTTTTAGTATTTATTTATATGGACATTAATGTTTTAAAATTATAGTTCCATTAAAATCTTCAAAGTGGTATGGGACACTTTGATTCAAAAATCTATTTTAAATGGTTTTTGAAAATGGATTGATTATTTCAATATCTTAAAATTACTTATTGTGATTGAAAATGAAATGTTGTTATTGAAATGTTTATATTTTCAATATTTTATGTGTAATGATGGTACTTGGACATTTGACAGGTGGTTACGTGATAAACCATATGACGGGTGGTGTCGTGAATACCAGGACGGGTGGTTACGTTATAACCTCCAATGCATTGGGTATGGAAGTTGGCCGTATGGCTATTCCATTTAGTGATATGTGTGGAAGTCAACCGTATGGTTATTCCATTTAAGTATGTTTATGTCCCAAGTTTCCTTTATATGTTATGTGTTCTTTATATGGGTTTTATGGTAATCTTTTGGTAATAAAAGGGTAAGTAATGATCTTTTATATAGTAAAGATTATTTACTTCTTCAAAAAAGGTGAAAAGTATTACTTATGATAAAGTATTCATGGTTTATTTGTTGTTTTGAAAATCTAACAGTTTTCCTTCTTTGTGTATCCCTTACTGAGCTTTTTACGCTCATCCAAAGTTTTTGAAATGTTTTTCACAGGACATAATGTGGAATAGGGTCAAGGATGGGATCAAGGAAAAGTCATGTCATCTAAAACATGGAACTAGACATGAATCTTTTTTTAAGAGTTCATGTTTTGTAAAAAAAATGGAAACTGATTAGAAGTGTCTACTTTGTAATATTTTGAAATGTAATAGTTATGGACTAACTCTATAAAACTCTAAACCTGAAAAGATCCTCAATGTGAATTATTAATTTAATTCAAGATTATGTAATGTTTAAGGCCGGGTCCTTATACACTCCTTTACCAAATACTCACCCAGATAAGTGGATTTAAATTTTTATGGTTTCTCTCACCTTATCACTACCCCTAAACCAACCGTATCGCAACAATATATTATTAAACTCTATCAATTATGTTATTTGATATAGTTAAATACACCAATCATGACCCAACTTATCAAGTAGAACCACAATGATATTTAACCTTGAGGCTTCAGGAGTTTAAAGAGGACTAGAGGTTTCCCTCACCATATCTAATCACCCCACCACCCCAATACAAATTCATTCATCTTTAAATAATAATAATGGTGATTATTAATAGTTTATATAAGGTATAAGAGAATAAAGGATATGATTCAACCACTTAATTTTTAGTCTGGGTATATTTGAAAAATATGGTGTCACACTTATTCAATGATGGGAATAACTCAGAGGAACAATCCTAAGAACTAAATACAAAATTTTCATTAATTAATTCCTAGGAGGAAGACTATAAATAACATGAAACATAATCCCGTTTTATTTAGGTCTCACTTTCCAAACCAAACAATCCCATCAAAACCAAAAAACAATTCAAAATCACAAATTCCCAAAACAAATTCATTTCAAAACTCCACTTGTAGAGCTTCCACCAAAAAAAATGATTCTACCCACTCCTTTATAAAAATAACTCTTCCTTAAGATAAACAACATTTTAAAACATCCCATTTAAAACATTTTAATATCTTTACTTAATTTAAAACATCACAATTTCCTTAGCCTAAATTTTCCATAACATGCATATTACACTTGAAAACACTTTACAAGTTTGGTTACCAAATCCATTGATTAATGAAAACATCAACCTCAAGTTTAAAACTTATTTTTCACATGATCCAACTTTAAAAATTCATTTGATCTTTGAAACCATTTTTTCCATTTGGAAAAAACGCCAAAAAGATCCACTTTACAACCTTATCATATGTTTAAGATGTTATATCCCTTTAAAAATTGAAAATAAAACTACTTCATTAAAGGATTTTTGTTTTATTCAAACACTTAGTAGGATAACCACTCTTAAAAAAAATCAATAAAATAAAAAATCCCTTTTCAATAAAATTGAATAATCTCTATAAAATATTTCTTAAAAACATTTCTTTAGAATCAAAACGTTTTATAGAAGTCTAAAACCATTTGTGAACAATCTATAAGACCTCATTTTAAATTGAACCGACTTGAAAATATCATTCTTCCAAAACAATCAAAGTGTAACATCACTAAAACATTTTCCCATTTTGAATTAAAACACAAATATCAAAAATCCATTTTTTACACCACCCCTTTCCCTAAAACATAACTCTTTATTCAAAATAATTTCATAGTTATCTTGAAAAATAATTTTCCAAAGTAAAAACACTTTATTAAATACTTTTCCAAATCAAATTTTTTTATTAAATTCCTTCTTTAAAAAAAACACCCTAAACTCATACTTAAACAAAATTCAATGACAATTTCCCAACATAATAAACTCCAAATAATTAATATATCATAAATATCAACCTGAATAATCCCAATATCATCAATTCCACAATAAAAAACCATCTCTTACAACCTCACTTCAATGTTAAACACTATTAAATCTCACTTTAAAAGTAAGGGGATCAAAACAAATACTATAATAATTTCATAAATCTATGCATGGTTTAGGCTCATGGTTTGTAGTATTGTAGGATAACTATTAAATAGCCTTTACATGGTTTCAAATACATGTTCATTGTATCGACATGGTTTTCTAGACCATGTAAGATAATTGTGAATCCCTAGTTCCTTCCCAATTTTAACCCCAAAACTTAAAAGTTATAATGAAAACCCATAAAAATATAATTAGGATAGAAATATCATTATCTCAAACTAAGATATATGATAAAAAATCAAAAATAGAACTCAAAAACTAAGACTCAAATCCCTACTTTCCCTAGTAACTCAAGTTTCTTCATAAGAGGTTGTGACCATGCACACACATGTGATTTACCTCTTAAGATATGAATATCCTATTATATTTTCTACCATGATGCACCCCAAATAAAAATAGGGTATATGATACCATTTTATAATAGACTAACCTGGGTCAACTTTCCACGTCCCTCGAATTAGTATTCCATGAGGCCCAATGCATGTTCCTAATCACCTTGGATTGGTGACATGAATCATGCTATCAAAGTGTAAAATTTGGGAACAGTTTCACCCTTGAAATCAAAGAACCAAATCATTTGGATTCCTCCCATAATTATAGAATGGACCATCCATATATTGGACACCCACACCATCAAATAAGTAGTTTTATAATATAGAAGAAAAATATAGTATGAGAAGTAGAAGCAACGTGATAATGAATCAAAACAAATATAAAAATTTAATAACAATAAAATACCTCAAAAAATCATCCCAAACTAAGTTAAATGATACATAAAACACAAAACCACTAAGGATTCTAGAATACTCTGCATGATCCCAATCTCTATGTAACAATTGGTCACCATTATAAACATATTTAAGAAGGATGGTGGTCATCGAGAGGAGTCACAAAATACATGTCACTCCTTGAACTACTTATATCCTACAAAAAAGTCAAAATATTCCCAAAGGAATATCCAAGGGTGATTAAAATCTTATTATGATACCACCATGAATCTATGTAAGGTATTTATCTATGTGAACTATTAGTCCAAGTTTGAAAAAAATAATTGAAATCCATTTTTCATTCAAAAATGGTTTTATCAAATCCTTTAGTTTTCTTTTAAAAGAGTTGAATTTCCATAAATAACTCACAAAGAAAAATAATCAAATAAATTCATGCAGTAAGTCACAAATCACATAAATATAAAACAATGAAATGGTTCATTAATAGTCGCACACTTAGATCAAACCATAAATGCAACATCACAATCATATCATAAAAAGCATGGGGTATATATGACCTATAGGTTCCAAAGGCACTATGAATCACTCATGGAACACTATCCAATTATGTGAAACTAAAAACTTAATACAACATGGACCTATCAAGATCACCAAAAATGAACAACCACTAGCATCATGCCAAAATATGGGGTAGCACCCATCAACTCACTTACGTACCTAAGGTCACCCATGTCCATCCAACCATCAATACAAAACTAGTATCAAAATTAATCACATCTTGAATCAACAATCCAATGATCTACGGTAAAAAAAATTAAAATCATCCTTTGAAATCACCTTAGATTCAATTAAAAAATATTAAATACACTTGGGGAATAAAATTGATTTTCAAGGAAAAAAAATTTAAAAACTCCCTTTAAACCAATTTTAAATTCAAACCCTCCATTGAAGTCATTTTGGAGTTAACCCTCCCTTTGAAACAATTTTTCAAGCACTCTTAAGGCATAAAACTCATTTTTTGAAAACACCACTTGAAATTTCACACACTAAGAAACACATCAAATTATCACTCAAAATACCACAATAAGTCACAAAAAAATAATTTTATCAAAATAAACCTAAGGAAAATCAATCACTAAATGAATTCCATGGAAAAGTCCCATTAAGTAGAGACACCTACCTCCAAATCATAGTTAAACTTGTCGAATTCATCAAAAACCATAATAATCGTGTGAAAGGAATCCAAATAAGTGTATAATCACAATAAAATCCATTAAAAATAAACCCCTAACCCTAGGTTTAGGACCCATGGAAAACTAAGCTTTCAAAACATCAAAATAATTCAAGAACATGAGATGAAATATTAAAGAGAGGATGAAACTAAAAGGAAACAATAATTTACTTGGAAAAAACCACTAATAATCACGGAAAATCTATTAAGGATCAAGGAAGAAGAAGCTCTAGTCCAAGGAGGGGATAGCTCTCATGAATGGGGAGGAATATGGGAGATAGAGATTTAAAATTTTTAAGGGAAAGTATTTGAAATTTATTGAGACCAAGTGTTACATTTTTTGTCAATAAGTCAATATGTTTTGGTGAGTGAAGATAAATTGGTGATTATTAGAGGATTTTTATGGATTAATAGTATTCATTGGATATCATACCTAACAATACATCCATTAAAGTCTATAAGTTGATTCAGTTACTACCATGGTTGATGGAAAAGGTACCATGTGAGGTTACAACTTGAGGAACTCGAGTGGAGAAGTTCAAGACCAAGTGGTAAAGCAAATTTCATATTCACTTAGGAGTGCTACCACTATGAATTTTATCACCAGTTATGCTACCACCATGCATTCTACCATCAAGTGATAATGTGAGGTGCCTCCAAGTGATACCGTCAGGTGCTACCACCAGGTGAAATCATCAAGTTCTATATCTAGGTACTACCATTGGGTGTGCTACCATTAGTGTGATACCATTAGGGTGTTTCTGTGAGATGATACCATTAGGTCTACTACCATTGGTCAGAAATCATGAGATTTGATCACAAGATGAAGAATAAAGAAATAATGATGATGATTTTTAATTATCAAGTAATTCATGTAGATTTTATTTCATACAAGATAATTCTTGTGCTAAGAAGATGATTCTTTCAATGGATTATGTCACCGAGATGAGTTTTGTGCTCATTAAATATGATTCACGGGTGTTCATACAATTTGAAAATAAAACTTGAATTTTTCACGTATTTAATTGGGTAATTCAGGATGTTTGATACTAGATGAACTAAATGTATTTCTATGACATCAAAGGTTCAACATAATCTTGATATGTTTTACAGGTTTATTCTGAGTTCTTCATGTATTTTACAGAGGATCTAGTCCATTCACATGCTATGATGCATGCATGGATATCGGATGAGATTGAGATGAGGTATTTTATGGATGGTGAGTCAGGACTGAGCATTCAGTTATTAAATATAAGGCATGATATTTATCTACTATGGGATGAAATGAGTAAATGGTGAACTAAAAGTATGACAATGAAATTAGGTTATTCTTTAATTGAAGAATGTCATGATACATGAATCATGATTCATTTTATATTTAAGAGTAATAATTTTGGGATATTAAACATAAATTAATATATATAATTAATGAATAAATAATTGGGTTATATTAACTTCATTTAAAATATAAATAATGTATTTTAGTTATATGAATTTATGATAAAGAAATTGTGGAATACTGTATGAAACCATGGTTAACTATAGTTAATATCTAGAAATCATGGGAGACTTGATCCAAATATTTAGGTTTTAATGAAAAAATTTATAAATATTTTATTATAGTGTTCAAATATGAGTATAATTGTATATATAGGATACATATATATTTTTATATATGAATAATATGATAGATTTTATAGTTTTTAGAACATACTGATATTTCTAAAAGTTTGATAATTTCCATTATAAAAATATGATAAAAGATTAAGTCAAGTGTCTCTAAAGATGAAATGGATGAGTATTCAAAGAAAATAAGTAGAATATAGATCACACTAGATATGGAAGGGGTTTCAACACTATCAGAGCTGCAAGCTGGTGTTGAAGTTCTTTAAGTGGTACATGTAAAATCCTATTGATCTAACTACTCATGGATAAAGATCTTATTTCCAAGTGGTTTAGAATAAACTAAGTATATGAAGAAAATATTTATATTATAGATCCTCATTAAAAATATAATTTTATCTTCCATTTGAATCTAGAAGTGGAGGAATATAGTGGGACTCTATATTGATTGGACTGGGTTTGTCTGTGGATTTAATCATTTATTTGATAATGAAGAATCTATGTTGGGGGTCTACACAATGCAATAAGAAGTGGGATTTTATGTCAAACCTTGTAAATATTGTGTACTAATCTTATTTATTACTATACGTAAAGGTGATTCTATGATAAATATTTGAGCGGATCTTGAACGTTAAGTGGTTCAATGGGTTGAATTGAAAAGTAATAGAATTCATAAAAAGAGACCATTGAGCCCCCCCCCCCCCCCCCCCGCTCAGTAGTCTATCTGACCTAGGATTCAACAAGTAGTATTAGAGGCAAGTTACCTATAAATATCTATGAAGTATTCTAAGATATTTAGAATCTTAATTATATAAATATTCGAGATGTTGCCACTTTTTATGGTAATAATTATCATAGTTAGAGGAATGTGATGTTACCCTACCTCCTATCACTTGTCCTAGAAGTGAGAGATGTTGCAACAGTGGGTTTTCCACCCCTTACTCAAGGAGATGTTATAAAACTATCTGATAATATAAATATGTAGTTATATTGAAATGATAAAGAATCTATCTTGATATATATATCAGATAATGTCTTCATAAATTTCATGGTTCTCCATATTACTAAGAAAATTTAGGATAGATTGAGAAGAATCTATGAAGGTAATATCAAAGTCAAGGAAGAAAAAATTCAAGTTTGGAGGAGATAATTTGAGTATATAATGATGTTTAATGATGAGACTATTTATGAATACGTTTATTGGGTAAATGATATTGTGAAAACATCTAGGGATTTGGTGAAAATCTATAGGATTTTATCATTATCAAAAAAATGATGATGAATTTTTGAGATTGATTTGATTCAAAATTATCAGATCTATAAGAAATAAAATACTTTATAATTGATGAGATAAATAACATACTCATAGATTATGATATGATAAAGGTACCTATTTTCAAATAGAAGGAAAAAAATATGAAATGTATTTTTAAGCCATGAGAAAAGGAAGCATCATAAAAGAAGATATTGGAAAATTTGAAGACTTGGATTATGAGGATGATAATGGCTTTAATCGAAATTTTCTCTGGTATAAAAAGGATTAAAAGGCTTAAAGTGTAAATTTAAGTGTAATAAACCACTAAAATGTTTCAACTATGGTGACTCTGGTGATTTTTCCAAAAAATGTTCAATGAAAAAGGTTGAAAGACTCAAAATCAAAATCAGAATTAGATAATGAGAGACCTCACAAAAAAAGTAGGGTAAGAAGAATAATAAATACTTCAACAGTAAGAAGATGAATTTTATGAACAATCATAAGAAATATTCATCATAAATCTGTTCTTCATATAATGAAATTGGGTTATTTTCTCATGTAAATAAAGGATCAGATTCATCAAATAGCAGTAATTATGGATAAGAAAGCACGGGACTTGAGTGGTATATTAAATGCAAATTATAATTTTGTATGTGTTAGATAAAATACCTCAAGAAAGAAAAAAATAATATTCACAAAGAAAATAAAAATTTTGGTTGGTGAGAAAAAATAACTAATCAATAATGAAGCATCTTATATTGATGATATTAATTAGTAAAAATTGAAGTCCACTAATCTTGAAAATATGGAGAGTGATCTTAAAGAAGAGATGTCTGAAAAGGATGATTTATTTTAAACACAAGCCATATGTGTCACCATTAAAAATGAGTTGAAAAAGTCCATATAATACTTTAATAAGTTCATCAAGGTAAATAGAGAATCTTATCAGGCCTATGTTAAGAGGATTCACATAAACAAGGTAAATCTATACAAAATCAGTTTCAAAATAGACCTGTTTTATTTAAAAATATAGATGTGAAAACAAAATCTGAGAATATATGGTCCAAGAAAACTAAGTGGAAATATTTCAAATCAAGGTAAGGTAATAATATTCCAAGGAATACACATCCCCCTAATAAATTTAAGGCTTAGTTTTCAATGGGACAAAAACAACCCACATCTAGACATATCTAGAATCAATCTGGAAGAACAAAGTTTTAAGGTCTTTGTTGGTATTGTGGTAACCAAGAAAAAAATACTATTATTACTATTTTAACATGTATTTAATATTAAATAGGAAATAACTAAGGTTTATTTTGAGTGATCATATGAGGAAAAATATTATAATAAATAACATGTGATCAAATCAACACCATAGCTATCTACACAAAAAAAATCAGATTCTAGAATAATTTTGTGGTGGATGCAGTTTAGAATGTAAAAAGGATAAGGTATACTTGAAAAGGTTGAAAGGATGGGTTCCCTATATTGTTAAATGGAATAAGTTTCAAAATAAAAATAACGTTAATTCATGTGGAGGTTTTGATAAGAATGTGGATGTCAAGAAAGAGTGTCTGGTTGTTTGGAAAAATTAATTAAAATTAACTAAAAAATTGGAGGAAGTTAAAAACCTTTTTGAGGATAAAGGAATACAAGTGGATTTGGAAGGTGGGGTAAGAATTAATGAGAATTTATCCATAACTGGAAACTTAAATATTTATAATACTAATATGGAAAAAGATATTCCATATTAAAAAAATCTGTTCAAGGGAAGAAATATTATTTTAAAACAGATTAGACACATAATAGAAATACAATTCCTAAGAAATATTCCCATGTTGAGATTGGAAGAAAATAATGTCCTAGATTGAGAAGATCCTCTTATCATTAATATTTTTTCTAAAAGAACAAATAGTTTCCTCCTTATTCCCTATTTTTTATTTTGAGCAAACATATAGGGAATTGAAGGATAAGTTTTAGGTTGTAACTTCTTGAAAGTATGAAGATATTGTTCTTCATGGAGCCTAATTACTACCATAAAATGGAGGATTTCATCCCTTAAGGGGTAGAAAATTTGAGAAGAATCTTTAATTATGTCTAATTCTAGTAAAACTATAATTTTGGGTATATTTTAAACCTAAAGTATGAGGAATGAGAATCACTTAAAACCCTTTATAATAAATTCACTATTTAAGGGGGATCAAAACATGAGAAAAGTATGAATCACATTGTTTATAATGGGTTTTTTGGGATAAGTAACCACTTGTGTGATGAGAAATTCAATTTTCCATTAAGAAATAGCCAGTCTATACTTTTATCTTATGAAGGAGATCCCTCAGTTAAATGATTTATCATATGGATCTTCATTATTGTTTTTTTGGAAATATTTGGCTAGCCTAACCCGATGGGTTGATTGTATTGGATGTTCAATGTCTTTGTACAATCATTCAAGTTGAGCCCACCATTTGTTTATCCCTAGAGAAAACTCCCAATGTCTTCCACATCCATAACTGGGTATGGACTTTCTTTCCAAAGGTAGGTGGTCCTTTGAAGTTTCAGACCCAATGATGCTTAGGAGATCACATTTCTCGAGAGGATAGGATATCAAGCTCATCACACCCTTTGGGGGGGGTATTTATACCTACTTCGAGACTCTCTTATTGATTTAATATATGTTCAACAATTTCCTCCTAATCCTGATATGGTATGAGTTACCCTAACAAAACGGTCATAGGTTAAGTCTCTTTATATGTGAAGAGAGAGGGTCTTGTTGGTAAATCCATCTATATGTATCTAAGGTTCTTCATCCATTTACCTTTGATGGATATATACTTATATGTTGAAGTCATATAACTAGTCACTCTAGATTTTTTTGTTATCCAAGGAAGCGGTTAATATTTTAAGGATGGGATTGAGCCATTATGAGTCATCCTATATATCCTGATTTATAACAGGAATCAAAAATCACATAGTTCATTAAACCTGTGCAGTTTATCATCATACAAAAAGCACATATATGTGGGAACATTGGAAATAGGTGTTGATATATATCCTTGAGGAGGCATCTTATATATCTTAGTCATAGCAGGAATCATAGTTATCATAGTTTAGTCTTTCCCTTAGGATTGACCCCAAGGTAGATATCCCTGCTTGATGGGTAATTGTATAAAACAACTGATTGGGGATTATGAACTAAGGTTTACCTTGATTGTAGATATTAATTATTCCAATTATGTGATCATTCCAACTCCCTAATCCCATGTGATCTATGCTTGGTGTGAGAAATAAGGGATAACAAGTAATCATCCTCATTGCATATAGATGTGGGGCTTATATACTAGGACATCCCTTTGGAGGTCTGATATGGAACTAAAGTATTAGGAAGGAATTCTATATATCCTGGTTATATCAAGAATCAAAGTTATCATAGTTCAATTAAACTGGGGCTTACACACTAATATTTACCCTTATAGAGGATGGAAAAGGTTATCAAGTCCTGTAATTCTTGTTATATCTAGCCTTCTTATCTTCCTATCATACATTTATTTTCTACTTGATATGACTTGATTTTATTCCTTACATGTCATAGGATGTCTTCCTGACATGTCCAAATACAATCTCATGATATAGTTGACTTGTCTTAGGGACATCACATAATCTGGATGGCATGTATGAAGTCTATCTCATGAACAAGGCTATCTTTTATAGAGGATATCGTAAGGCCTGGTCAGTTGATCTTGGAATCCATCGCATGATCAGGGATAATATTCTTGTAGTGTATCACATGATACAGATTAATTTCCATGGTTTAATCATGAGATCTATATTACACTCTTGGAGGTCATCATGAGAGTCAGTTTGAAATGTTTGGAGGGTGCTGCATGTCTTGGATGACTTGTTCAGGTGTTATCATGAAATTCATCTGTCATTTTTGGAGGATGTCTCAAGATATGGATGGATTTTCTAGATAATTATGTAGATCCATTCACCCTATCTTGATTCCATCACAAGACTTGGCTGACATGTACTAGTGTTGCCTTATGATCTGGGAGACATGTGTAGAGGACATAGTTAGGTCAGGATGGAAAGCTCGGAGGGTTTTGTGAGACTTGGGTGGCATACTTGGGGTGTGTCATGTGACATACCATAACACATACATGGGAATTCTCATGATACAAAGAGTATACCAAAGGATAATTGCATGATTTGGGAAACATGTACTGGTGTTGTCGCATGACCTGGATGGTTCATGTGAAGTGTATTCGTATCTGTGTATGTGTTCTTCACCTAAGTATCCCATATTTTTAGTTTTTGTCCCAAAATTGTATTACATATGCCTTAAATTTGTTTAATGTTAGCTTTTTTATGTCACATGTGACCGATCAGGTATGTATTATTTACTTTACATAACCTACCAAGAGTCCTTTGTGTGATCTATGAGTGATCTTGCAAAGTTTCTATGCATGTCTCATGACTTGCTTAGGTGATTACCTAGATTTTACCTACTATAAAACCTTTCTGATCAAAAGATCATCTACTCCAGGAAATTTTCTCTGTTTCTTGAGTGCACTGGTGCAAGGATCCAAATATTCATTTTTTGATGTTGGGGTGGGGGATTTATAGGCCTCACCACCCTGATTATTTGTATCTTTTTGTAGCGCATATTTCTCAAATCTAGGCTGGAGTTAGTGGAGGTATTTGAAGTCATATGTTTTATGATATCCTATTGTAGGTCATTCTAGGGGTGTCGCGTGATTTTTAGAAATCACGATACCATCTCATCAATGCCCCGTTTATTGGATTATAACCAATTAATGGTGTCTTTCCTAATCATGTGGGCACACCAGGGGACTTTCACATTGTCATGATGATATGTTTAAGGGCATTCACGAGATCAGGGCGCCTATTAAAAGGATTTTTCGTGATCTTAATTGACTTGTTTGGGACATTTAAGGAGACAAGGATGGATTTCTAGGGAGATTTTATGATATTAGGTCATCATGATAAATGGATTTTTGTTATTTATTGGGGGTAACATGAGCATATCACATGAATTTTATGATCGCAAGAGGATACATCCATTTCTCTTTTATTTCCTTCTTTTATTTTTCAAAGGCTTGGGGATCTTGAGATCTTGTACGAGTGTTATTGGAAACAGTCACTCTCCCCACTGGTGATGCATCGCATGACCAACAAAGGTTCTTGTGGTGATGTGTGAGAATTTAATAGAAAATAGCTTCTTTTCCTTATGGAGCCGATGGGGGAGTGCAAGACCGCTTGAACATGTCTAAATCCCTTCATGTAGCGGGGTGAAATGCCATCAGGCTCTTGTGCGGTGATGTGGACTTGTCTCTATGGGCTTGTGGTGTCTTGTGAACCATTTGGGGTACATCACATGATGTTTATAACTGCAAGAGGTTCCCACCTTTTCCTTTTTTTATTTACTTTTTTATATTACTAGGTCCTGGGGTCTCTCGAGTTTTCTTGAATGTTGTTGAGGACAATAATTCTCTCCATCGTTGATGTATTGCATGACCAATAAAAAGTCTTATAGTGATGCATGAGTATTATCATGGACAAAACCTTCTGTTTATTTTTTGATCCAAAGGGGGAATGTGAGACAACCTAGACATGCACCAATCCCTTCTCATAAGGGGGGTAACATACTATTGGGCTCTTACATGACTTGGAGTACATAACACCAGGGCTTCCTCGGTGTCTCATGATCTTCATGGGTGTGTCATATGAGTTTCAAGACCACAAAAGTCTCCTTCCTTTTGGATATTTTCCTCCTTATTTTCCATGGATTTTTTATGGATTTTCAGACACCTTCCACCTAACAATTCACGTGGCCTAAGAGTGCTTGTTTGGCAGTTATTGTGTAATCACCGATTGTCTGGGAAACCTTCATAAGAATAGAATTAATTTTCAAAGGGGATCTGCAGTACTAAACACAGGTTATGAACTATGCATGGCTCTTTCACATGACCTTCTTAAGGTCTCACAATCACATGTCTCATAGAGGCTTATACGATTCGTGAGTTATGGACACCTTTTATTTATTTTTTGGTAGGGAAAATAAAACACATATTCATTTATTTATTAACTTTTGAATTTTTCAATGCTCATTTGGTGGATGTTGTCAAGTTCACCCCCCCCCCCCCCTCAGGAGTAACATCCACGAGGATAGGGCTCACTTTTGAGGAAATAAAATTCCTAACTAAGGATTTAGCGCTGTTACCAATTGGAATATTTGGGAGATGTTTGGTCTATTAGGTAACATTTGGTATTCCATGGAATTATCTATAAATAGGGTAGCATAGAGGGGGTCATTCACTATATACCCCACTTCTCAAAGCTCTTACACCCTTCCTCCATCACGTAATCCTTTCACAAGACCCTTCCATAAGAACTAGTCATGAGATGTGTTCATGATACCTTCCCACAAAAACTAATTTTCAAGATCTATTTTTACTAGGAACTTGTTCAAATCAACCATGAACTAAATTTTGGTAATTTTTTAAACTTCATTCATAGGGGTACATGGATGTATTTGAAGGTTTCACAAGATCTTCTAGCTCAATCACGTGATCATTTTCGACTATTTTTTGGCTCACGTGACCATGTCAAGGTCACACAGTCATGAGTCTTCTGAGGGGTTATGCAGTTGCATGATGTTATGTGTGTTTATTTGGTCTTTAATATATTTATGAATAGGTAAATTCACAGATCCTTTATGTGATCATGAATTCCCTATTGATTCATACGATGTGAATGAAGTTGATGGAATTTTAAGTCTTTCCTTTGATGAGATTTTATTTTATTTGTCTAACATATGCCACTTACTTTTGTTTAGATGGATTCTTGATATCATCATACATCCTTTACTATGACTAATAAAAGATTCATAATTTCTAGAAACTATAATATTGACCCCCAATACCACGTGAATTCTGATAATGAGGCTTTCAAAAGGATTATTCCACTCAAGCTCTAGAATTATCCTTTATCACATCGGCTTCCTCTATATGGGTTTGGATTGTTGGATAATGTTTTCATTCCTTCTTCAGACTATAATCTTCCAACTTGATGGGTGTCAATGTCTCTTGACTGTATCCACATGACAATTTTTGAGGATGGCTGATTGGTCAAAGCTTGATCCTAGGGGTTGTCTTATATGTTTGAAAATTATCCCTTGGGTCTGGACGACTGTGATTTCTCTCACCATCCCATCACTCAGAGCTATTTGAGTATATTCATCTCTTCTATGAACAACTCAGGTGGTGGATAGAGCTATAAATGGGATCGCTACCCTGGTGGTAACTTTTCTGATTAATGGGAGTGGCCATTCTGGGTCAATCAAATATTCTTAGAGTTTAATGACCAATTATATATTATTCATATTTATGAAGTAGTACATATTTTCCAATTTATTTTTTATCGTCAATCTGATCTTCTCAGGGAATTGGTAAGTTGTTGGTGCCAAGGAACCAACTCATTTCATCTGTCCCATGGTGAGGTTGGAATTATTCAATGGGATATCTATCAACTAGTGGGATCCTCCCTCTCAGAGAGATGTTCAACAAATTCCTTCCTACTAAAAATGTTTGGGATGACCCTTTGTAAAGTCTAGTCTTGGGGAGGTACATGATCATCATTTTGAAGAAAAATATAAGAAATGATCTGAATATGTGCTCACTTATCTCTTTCAAATATTGGATCAATATTTTACATTATCATAGTGGATCTATGTCAACTGATATACGCCCCTATAGATTCCCTTCTCGATAGGTTCGTGATAGTGCCAGTTCATATTAGGCCATTGGGGAATTCGGGGATCATAATTCATGGGGACACCAAGTGAATCCATAGACATCTCCAAGCCTTAGGATGGTAGGCTTCATGGACATGTTTCATAATGGGTGGCTTTTCCCAGCTAGGGATGCATGTTTAGGAATCTAGGTCAGTGCACTGGTGATGGCATCACGGCTAGCAGAGGGATGGTGCCTTAATATGGTGGTGCCGACCCTTTCATGCCTTTAACTCTTGGTCCACATTCAATAGGAAAGTATTTAATATATGTTCATTGGTCCATTTTATTTTTTATTTGACTCGATAGGGGACCATTTCCATTACTATGAAAACTAAAATACCACCAAGATCCCCAGTCCCTTATCTTGTCCTAGGTTGTTGAACATATCTAGGGTTAGGTCCATGTCACTAGGCTCTAAAGAAGTTATCAATGTGTTGAGTCAATCTGATAGCTTTTATTTCATCCCTTATCTTTCACCAACTAGGAAAATCATTGATAATGGTATCTACTCTCTCGAAAAAATTTCATGCAAGATCTCACTTAGGGATCGGGTTCTTGTAGCCAAGATGAAATAGCTAATCATATGTGATCCATATACACCTTATCGGTTTTATTATTAGTTTAGATTCACCCAAAGTGTCTCCCATCTTCCTTCGACCGGTGTTCGAGGAGAGAGGCACCCTAGGATCATTCACCAATTTTGGATGATTTTGGTGTGTGAAGATATTAATACTAAGATTATTCTTTTATCTGCTGATGATTCTACCTTTCTTGCTCTGGATTATGCCTAGGCTTGGGTAACAGACTACCTAGGTGGGGTGCTAAGTTTACTGGTTCATCATGTGTAAAAACTATTTGCCTCATTGATCCCTCTGTCTATAGTAATAATGGACTTGATTTAGGTCTTGGGTGAGATGTTAAGGAAGCACCCCCTTCCTGGTGATGACCATCAAGATAGAGGGATAGAATATGTTGAGGAAATTATCCCTTAAGCACAAGAAATGGGGGATGCCTCTATTGAGGGGAGAATATATGGGACTTCCTATCCTACTTCCTCAGTATCCACAAAATTTCAAACATGGCATAGTCTGATCTGGAAATAGATTCGCACCTTGATCACTAAGACTCCTTTGGAAACATTTCATAACCAAGAGGAATGCCTTCATAAGTTATTTGATGACTTGGGGAGGATGGATTTAATCTCCAACCACTGTACAAAATCATGAGACAAATTATCCTGACTCTACAATATTTGTCCACCAATGAGAGGGGATTGGGAGATCTATAAGATGAGGCTCCCCTTACTGAATAAATGAAGGATTCCTTAAAGGTATTGGAGTAGATTCACTAGTTTATATCTAATTTTAAAAACTAGATGGATGTCTGGACCATGAAAGTATAGAGTTATGAGTAAATCATAGATCTCCTGAGGTATGAACTCTCAGTGTCATCATCCTCATTATAAACCTTTAAAACAAGATTTTAGGAGCTGAATATTTTAGTTGAGACTCTCCGTCCTAGGGAAGAAGTATAAGATTTTGGGTGAGTGACACTTCAGTGTTCAATTGATGCTTCTCGCAAGACTCTTTACAACTTGGATAGCTCATCCAATCAAATCTTACTGTAGTTTTATCATTTTCATGCATTATGTTTTTATGAGATTATTTGAGAGACTCTGACTGACTGAAAATTGTTTTTCATTATTATTCAAACACTTTTGAGGAAAAAGTGAGAAACCATACATGACTTCACCACTTCACCACTTTACCACTTCACTACTACACCACTTCACAACTTCACCACTTAAAACTATACAAGGCTTCACAACAAACAACATTCAAGCACAATGGATTAACAATCCATTCAAGCAATCAAATTGATATACCTTCATAGCTAGAGCTAAAATCATCAATTGAAGGTCGAGGGACCACGAACTAGGGAATATGAACATCAGAAAAGTTGGACAAACCATAGAACTGGTCTCCTCAAGTGCCCACCAATGTGACAGTTGACACCATCCCAAATTCACAAACTCACCGGTGGACTCCAGTCAGAGTTCACCCAAACCCTCTAGCAACGTGAGATGAACCAAAGAGAACATCCACAAAGGGTGATGAAGAAACCAGAACAAGGAAGACCAGGTCGTTCAGATGCCGCACATTACTCCATAGACACCACAGTGTAACCATGAACCAATCGACACTCCACAGACCAAAATCAAATCAAACCATGCCAAAACCCATTATGAGCAGCAAATCCACAACTAGAAAATGTAGATCATCAAACAAAACTCCATAGAACATCATTAAATTAGATAACTAACACGTTGAAGCCAACATCAGGGGCAACCTCACCTCACTAAACCTAAAATCAACCCTATAGTAGGAGAACCAACAATAAACAGATAAGGGCCACCCAGTGCTATCAGTACCACAAGACACAGTCGAAAATCCACACATCCAAAACCTAAAACCACAATTGAAAGATAAAAAAATAAGAAAACATCACCAATGAGATGACCTCCCAAATGCTAGATCACTAGAATCCCATCACAATCCAACCATAGAACCCAGTGTTGCCTTCAAAACTACACAAGGAGGCCAGATCCTCCCAGCACACCCATAGATTCTGCTTGAGAAATTCTCATGAATTTCATCCAATCATGAGGTTCCTCATTGATGTATCTATTGAAGTTATCTTGAGATTAACTATTTCTCAAATTTGGGTATAATATATGTCTCATAGGGAGAGTGATATATCTTTCTCTGAATCCAATAGTTTTTACGATTATATCTTGATTTTTTTACAAAGCCATACGGTTGGCCTTATAATATTTTCCATTCTTGCAGAATAAATTTATGTTTCATTGTAATTTAAAGTATTCTAGATCAGACCTTATATCAATATAGTTTAGATAATTTTGTCTCAAACCTTCTATTGTGTTATTTTAGGGTATTTTATCTTATAAATTCTATCATTTTAGTTTAGTCTCTTTTAGTTCTAACCTTCTATCACTATAGCTTAGTGTCTTTTTACTTGGACCTTATATTATAGTAGTTTAGGGGCTTTTATCTTGGCCCTTCTATCACTGTAGTTTAGGGTATTTTAGCTTGTATATTCTGATACTATGTAGTTTAAAATATTTTTTCCATGATATAAATATGAAATATGGGGTATATATTCCAAGGATGACCTAAAACACTCTGGGGTGCTGAGTTCCACCATGGTTTTATTAAGGCTGATGAGGATTAAAGCTTATTTCTTATAAGGAGGATATGCCTCTAATTGGTAATTTAAATCCCTTATATGTCAGTATCATTCTCAAACAAAGGTTTATATCCTCTATTCCAAGGGTTATGGATGATTTATGGGGATAATATTTGTTGGGGGAAAACACTAGGGAAGTTAATACCATATGGATAGTTGTAATTTGGGTGGTGTAAGTCATAACCCAAGAGTTTTAGTCATGAAATATGGGATGGGGAAGATGTGTTGGGGATGACCCATAACACCCTGAGGTGATAGGTTCCACTATGGTGTTTCTAAGGATCACAATGATTGGGGTTACTTTCCTGAAAGGAGGAGATGCATTTAATTGGTAGTTCAAAGCCTTTATGCATTGATATCACAGACAAGAAAATATGATCTCCACTCCTTTCCAAGGGTCGTGAAAGATTTTTGAAGACAAAAACATCCATATGATGAGGTTGGATATTGAAGAGAATCTATCCAAGAGGGGTTATAGAACCCTAGGGTAGTTCATCTCTCAAATTGTAGATCTTGAGCCCTATGCTCTATGGTTTTGAATCATGAGTTGTGGGCATAAAAAGATTTAGGAATGGAGTGTCTCATTTTTTCTTTTAGAAAGGGTACAAAACATGATGATGTAACTCTGGAGATGTTGAATCCACTTGAATAGTTTGGTTATGGGGATTGTAAATCATTGTTCAAAGTGCTCAGGTCATAAGGATGGTCTGAAAAATCATACCAGGAATTTCCCAGAACACACTGAGGTGTTGAGTTCTACCATGGTGACATTAGAGCTCACAATGATTAGAAATTCCTTTTTACAGAGTGATGTGTTTGTTTGATGACTATAGGCCCATATTTAGGATCCATAGGCACACATTCATAGTCAAAAAGGGACCCTTAAAGTTGGGTATCCTTTTCCAGGGGACATGGAAGATTGTGGTGATATGAGGAACTCAAATTATAAAGTGTGATTTGTGGAGATTATAATATTCAAGAAGCGTTCAAATACCCTAAAGGTTGCATCACCACCAAGTGAAAATTTTCTTATGGTGAGGATATGTGATGAATAATTACTCTAAATTTTCCTGGATAAAGGGGTCCAATGAGCATATCTTTGATTTTACTAGGGATATAGAGTAGGCCATATGAGCATTATGCCTTATTTATTTTCACCCTAATTCTTTCCTAAACTCTAGATATGAAGAGTTTAACGAGAGAAGACTTAACTTTTAATTAATACACCCTTTGTGAGTTTTCAACCAGAAACTTTTTGTGTCTCTTTATCTAGCAGTTTAAGGTATTGAAACTTGTACCATTATAGGCTAGATTTTAAGGTCGTGCATTTTTTGACCAAAGTGAAATTAGTTTAAAGTCATGGATCACATGGACCTAATATGGGGGATATTACACAAGAGATCAATTAGGATACCCAAGGAAAGATCAATCCAACATCCTTCTTAGCAGGAGATGAAAATTTTGTAAATCATGCATTGAGGTTCTTAGTTCATGAGTAATGATATGGGACAGTCATACAGGGATGACCTAGAACACCCTTAGGTGTTGTGTTCCTACATGGTGACATTAGGCTCACGAGGATTATAAATCCCTCTTTATAGATCTAATATTTATCTAGTTGGTAGGTCTAAGACCTTATGCATCGATATCATGGTAAAGCAGATAGATCCCTTTTTCTTTCCAAGGGCTATAAAAGGTTTGAAAAAACTTGAGGTGCTTGAGACATGAAGTGTGATTTATGAATTGATGTGCTTAAAATATGGTGGAAGCACCCTATACTCTGGTTGATCAGGGTAAGGATCATTTGGTCCTTTGATAAGGGATGATAATGGGTGATGGACAACACATTTAAACTTCATGTAGTGGGGACATATTTTTTGTGTAGTTTTAATGTTATGTGACCGAGATGTTTTCCTTACAGTTTAACGTCATGCAATAAGGTTATGGGAATTGATATAAAAAAATTGTGTGAGATATAGTACATGCACAAGCAGGAAACACAAAGATCTAACTCGTACATAGGGGAAATGGTCTTATATGGATAATCCCCTATGAATTTGGGGTTTATTTTGTATCAGTTGTTATAACAAGTCCTAGGATTTTAGATCTAGGCATCACTACGTATCCTATGATTATAGGAATCAATACACGCATAGTTCTTGAATGGTAAACTCTCTAGATAGTTATAACTTGTATACATAGGTGGGAATTTTTTTCCATTGATTGTTGTAGTTGGGCCTAGGATTAGAGATCCAAACGTCACTATGTATCATGTGATGGTAGGAATCAATACACACATAGTTCTCAAGGAACTATGAAGTTTAATGTCATGTGGAAAGGGTGCAGGCCTTATGACATGAAAAGGGGTATTGTGGATAGACCCAAGGATGGAAATCTGGGTGTCACTATGTATCTTATGGTAATAGGAATCAAGCCACACATAGTTTTTGAGGAAGGATCTTCTTGCACAAGTCTAACCTATAAATAAGAAGGGGGAATTTTTATTCTTATTTTTTTGTGACTAGACCCAAGGTAGATATTTAGGCATCACTAAATATCATGTGATGTTAGGAATAAATTCACATGTAGTTATTGAATGAAGTTGTGGTAGGATACCAATCACCAACAATAGTGCTCCTCTCAGGCATGGTCCATAGGAGTGTTCTATTTTATGTTGTTCAAGGGACACCAATGGTGTATTTTAATGTTATGAAGTGAGGAATTAGGGTATGCCTTTTAATGAATTACATTCTACACCATGATGAACCTATCGTGAGATATTATGATTTGTTCATGAGGGGAATCTCTTACTGAAATTCATAAGCTGACATGAGCTATGATCAGTGTGAGAAACAATGAATGCAAAGGTTTCCTCCCACCATGCAAAGGAGATTCAAGATAAAAAAAGTTTAATTTTGTATCATGTGGTGGATGGACCAAGATATAGGATCAAGGAATCCATGTGTATCACATTGAAATGAGAATCAATCCATATGTATTTCTAGAAAATCGTGCAGTTTAATGTCATAAAACAAGGACATCAGTCGTGCAGTTTAACATCTTGTTGTAAGGACATGGGTGACTCAACATGAAAGAGGAATAATTTCGTGGCTAGACCCAAGAATGAAGGTTTGGGTGTCACTATGTATTCTATGATGATGGTAATAAAACCACACATAGTTCATAGGAACTATGAAATTTAGTGTCATGTGGAGAGGATATCATCCATTCATTTTAACGTCTTGTAGTGAGGACAAGGGTCACTTGATGTTAAAGAGAAGTAACACTATGGATGGTCCTAAAGATACAGGTTCGGGCATCACTATTTATCTCGTGATGGTAGGAAACAAACCAAATTTAGTTATTAAAAGAAGATATTCTCTATGTGGATATTACTCTCACATGGGGATAGGGGTATTTCATCCCTGTTTCACATAGATTTGGCTTCTGCAAGATTAGTATTTAGTGAGATGGTGATTCTCGTGCAGTTTAATGTCATGAAGTGAGTACATATTCTATTTAGTTTAATTTTTTACGGTAAGGACCTCTTCCATACAGTTTAACATCATGTGGTTAGGATATAAGATGGTGTGCAGTTTAAAGTCTTGCTACTAGGACATGGGTCTCTTGATATGAATAAAGATGAAACATTGGGGTATCTATGAAGTTTTAATGTCATGTGGTGAATACATGCTCTGTACAGTTTAGATTCATGTGGTTTGGACGTGCCTATTTATTTTAACATCATACAACTGGGACGTCTCTATGTAGTTTAATGTCATAAAACCGGGACAACTCCGTACAGTTTAACATCATGTGGTCAAGATGTGAGAAATTTTATAGTATAAATTCTTTCTACCAGGACTTGATTCTTGATAACATCTATTCAAAGTATTTCTTTAGAAAACTCTCATTGGTGGGGGGTGACACATTCCCCATCTATTGTGTCTAATGAGTAGGATCCATTATGATAGACCTTATGTATGATATATGGCCCTTCCCATTTAGGTTCCAAATTTGGAGTCTTCTTTCTTAGTATCATTGGGGTTCTCAGAGCCAACACTAATTCTCCTTAGTGGAATGAACGGATGAGGACCTTTTTATTGAAGGCATGTGTGATCTAATTCCGATGGAATTTAAGGTTTTTCAATGCATGAAACCTTTTCTCATCGATCCATTCTAGGTCATATAGCCACTTTGTGGTTACTCATCATTTGATAGTTGTCCAAAAATAGCTATTCAAAGTGAGGGAAATTGTAATTCTATGAGAAAGACTACCTCATCCCATACACCAATGAGTATAGATTTTATTTTGTAGCAATACATGTGGTGGTATGGTGGGCTCATAAAGTATGGAGGAGTTTATCTATCTAGGACTTCTTTCCTTTATTCACCATCTTTTGGAGTATGTTTGATATGGTATTGTTAAAGGCCTCAATTTTTTATTTTATACTGAAAGATATTAGGATGAGTGATTGGACTCGATGTTTTAATCCTAGTACAATTTCTTCAATTCCATAGAATATAAGTTAGTGTCATTTTCTCTCAATATTTTTTGATGGACCCCAAACCTAGTGATGATATGGGAATTTATGAATTTGATGATATTATTCATCATAAATTTCTTGAACTGTATTTCCTCGTCCCATTTGGAGAATAATTCAATAGTAGTAAGGATAACTTGAACTGCATAGATATGGTTGGGGGATATGGCCCCACACCATCCATTCCCCCAAATAGAAAATGATCAGTAATATTTAGTTATATGTAGTAATATCAGGGGCTAATGTATGAAGTTTTAATGGATCTGGAATGCATGAAATTTCCTGGTGAATTCCACACAGTCTTGTATCATGGTTTTCTAGTAATAACATAGCCTCCTGATTTAATGTGAGAGTCTAATCCCAGAGAGATAAGCACCGTAAGAGCCTTCATGGACTTCTTCCATGATGGTATGAATATATTTTTCTACTATACATCTAGGTATGATTCCATAAAAGTCTCTCTTGTATAGGAAATTCTTAATTTGCTTCATCCCGCAGGGTAAATTTCGTTGCACAACACCGAATATGCTCCCTTCTGGCTCAGTTTGTTGGGAGAGTATCATTTTGGAGATAAATGATTCTGATCTCCATCCATCTAGGGTTGGATATAGATTCATCACAATTTAGGGTGGTTTTTACATGATGTATTTATTCCATATCATAGATGAAAATCTAAGAGACCATTCTTTGGTGTGTGATATGGAAGATTGCTTCCTCCTAATCGGGATCAGGTGGGATTATGGTTGTATTAGACAATGCATCAGTGCAAGCATTTTTTGATCAGGTAAAATGATGTAATGTGGTGTAAAAAGGGAATTATATCATTATTCCCCTAATGTAGCAAGTTAGAGGGGCCAATTATTCCTTTTTATGTTATATTTTCCATTTATCTACTTTATCACTAGTTTTGAATCCCCTTTGATATTTAGGTAGGATATCTGCAGTTATAGGGCCAGTTCTAATCCAGTTATTTGGTCTTGGTATTATTTCTCATTATTTATGTGTCCTTTAGATAATGAGAAAGAGTAGGTAAAATTATCTTTGTTTGTAGAAACAAATAAAATCCCTAATAAAACCTGATTGAGCTTCATATTTTTCATCCTTTTGATGATAGGACTTTGGGAGGCACCATCAAAATACATCTCTCATGTCCAGGGAGTGTCATGGGTATAGAAAAACTCCTCATCATAGATTCTGTTGTCTACTGGTTTACTTTCTAGGTTGGGATGTTCTGTGAGGAAATTAGCCAGGTCTTTCCCTTTCACCACCATCTATGACACAAACTGGATTTCATATTGTTCTAGAATGACCACCCATCAGTCCAGACACCCAGTTAGCAAGGGATGGACAAGGATGTACTTGAGAAAATCAATATGAGAGACCATATGGACTTCATGGTTCTATAATTAATGCCTCATCTTCTTCACTAAAAATATGAGTGTAAGGAAGTTCTTATCGACATCCAAGTATCAGGTATCAGTACCTATCAATGTTTGGTTGATGTAATAGAGACTATTCTCACTCCCTAAATCATTTTTTTGTGTGAGGATGGAACCTAGTGAGCATTCCATGGAGGAAACATATAAAATGAGTGGATTTCCTTTGACTGGTATAATTAGGACTGATGGGTGAAGTAGATACTACTTGATACTTTCAAATAATTCTTAGTAGTCCTTGTATCATTGGTAGGTGATTCCCTTTTTTATTATCTTTGTGAAAGGGAGAGATTTTATAGCCAAGTTGGATATAAAACACTGAATGTATTAAAGGTTAGCTTAGATTCCCCTCAGTTCTTTGAGATTTTGGGGGGACGAAATTGTTAAAAAATCACTAGTATTTTCTAGGTCGACCTCAGGGTCATGGTGGCATACCACAAAGCCATGGAAATTTCCTGATGTTACTATGAAATCACATTTTAGCAGATTCATCTTCAAAATGTGTTGTCGCAACTTTTCGAAGACTAATTGAAGATCCATAAAGTGATCACATCACTATCATAATTTGACCACAAGGACATTGACATAACCATCATCAACATTGCATTTTTATTAAAAAGAATAAAACCCACAGAAAACAGGCCATGGGAAAAACACAAACAACTTAATGTGGTATAAAATAGTGAAGGACCAGTTGGTCTCCCCTAATTAAGTCCACCCCTTCTGGTTCCATTTGAAGAGAACTAGGCAAACAAAGGATATTGGTACCTTGATCCGCCACCATTAAAGAAGCTAAGTAGTCTTCTAATTTGTTACATTCTCACCATGTATGGAAAAACTGTGTTTTGTTGATGTCGAGGCTGCCTCTACATTTCCTGATTATATAAGCAATCGACCAAGGAGGAGAAATATTTCCACTCATCGAGTCATGGATGATCTTCGAATCATTTTAATCTTCTATAGACATAAGTTCCTTTGAGCACACAATGTTATCCCCGTATACATCGCCTCGGCTTCAGCCTGGATAGAACTTACCCTCCAATAAAAAGAAGTAAAAGCAATAAGAATACTTCCATACCCGTCCCTCACAACACCTCCACCACGGATAATTCCTCCAATGCATGAGCCATCAAAATTAAGCTTGAGACCCATGCTTGGAGGAATCCAGCAAACCCAATTACCCCTTCTTATAAGATCTGAATGAATAAAATCAGGATTGTATATCTGTATGCTCCTCAAAGAAGGGTTATCACTAGAAATCTTAGAATAACGTACCAAATCAAGCAGCAGGAATCTTGTCTTGATGATAACTGATCTTTTAGTACAATGAATGCCTTCAAAATGGGCTTTGTTTCTTACTTTCCAAATGCACCAACACCCTACACTGAAAATCACAGCTCTTGCAGTTTTTTCAGGACCATCACCATTCAACCCATAAAACCACTTTTCCATAAAAGATGTACCAGTAGGAAAAGGTTCAAATATTTTTGTGAATTCACAAAAAAAAACCTCCAAACATCCATGGAATAGTCACTTTCAAAGAAAAGATTGTTGGAATCCTCCTCCTTATTAAGGATACAATAATGTCATTTGGAAACCAGGTTAATACCCCTTCTTTTCACATTTTCATCTGTAGATATATCTTGGTTTCTAATTATCCATACCACGAAATTAAATTTGGTGGGTATGCTATTACACCAAACTGTATAATTTTAGATGTCATATTGAGCCTGTGAAACAGAAATGCCCCTAAAGTCTTTAGAAGAAAACAAACCAGATTTCGAAGCAGTGAACACACATTTGTACAACTCCTGATTCAAAACAATAAGGTCAAAAGTTATATTTTGATCCTTATCCATAATAGCATTGATAAAAATAGGATATCTACTGGCCTCCCTGAAAGAAATCAAAGGAGCTAGACAACCTAGGAAACCAATATTCGACCCTAGCCAATTATGATTCCAAAAATAAATTTCACCCCTTCCTATAATCCAACGTGAGTGTTGACGAATGTCAGGAAAAAAACATCAGATTAAAGACCAGAAAGTAGAAACAGGTCTGCTATCAACCATAGAGTTCTCACCTTGTAAAGACATGATTTTACCCCAAAGTGTATGACCCTCTACAACCTCTCAGGATAGTTTCACCTGCATGCAGTGCACTGTATCCACAAGACGTATGACATTAATACCACCTTCTTGAACCGGTCCGTCCATCCTTTTCCAAGAAGACCAATGAAATTTCCCCTCAAAATGAGCATCCCAAATAAAATCAGCAATGATTTTTTCAATAGCTGTAATAACCCCCTTCGGCACATTGCAAGCTGAAAGAACATGAATCAGAATAGCCGCCAGCACACTGTTAATTAAAGAAATCCTTCCTCCAAAAGAGAGAAAAGGATTTTTCAAATCCAGCACATGCCTCATGATTCTATTAACTATACGATCAAACTCCTTTACACAAACACGGCCAGGAGAAATATGTGGACCCAGATAATCTAGGGGGAAAATACCCTTTTGCATGTTCAGCAACCCAGAAATGGACAGAACCTGCCTAGCCCCACATTTATTAGAAATATATAAGTTTCTATTCCCCCTGTTGATAGATTTCCTGCTCCATAAACAGTATTCATCCGGAACCTTCATAAGACTACCAACCGAACTAACACTAGAATTAATGAAAATTAAAGTATCATCTGCAAACATCAAGTGGGAGATCGGTAGTTGATTTAATTTCCTCTGGTACGGTAAAATATCACCTGTAGATACTTTCTTGTTGATAAAACGGCTAAGAACATCTTGCATAAGGATAAAGAGGGTCGAGGAAATAGGGTCTCCTTGCCTAAGACCATGAGTTGCCTTGAAAAAACCATGAGTTTTTCCCATATAAGAAACTGACATCCATGAAGAACTAAAACAGCAAAACAGAATATCAATAACCCACGATGAGAAGCCCATACCTCTGAGGACCCTGATAATAAACCCCCATTCCATCCTATCATAAGCTTTATTCATATCCAGATTCAAAGCCATATTCAAACCATGGAATTTGATGTTGATATCACGAATCATTTCATGGTCCAAAGTAACCGCTCCCTTGATAGATCGGCCTCTAACAAAACCATGTTGTTCCAGCGAAATACATCGAGAAACCAGAACATACAACTGCGAGTTGATGATACTAGATAAGATTTTATAAGGAAAATTACACGTACTCACTAGCCTAAAATCACAAATTGGGGATGGATTTTTAATCTTAGGAAGCATAACCAGAGTAGTAGCACCAGCCACCCTTGGTATATAACCACCACAAAAGAAATCCTGAATGGAAAAAATTACATCATCTTTAACTATCTCCCAAGACCCTCTATAAAAAGCACCTGGAAAACCATCAGGACCTGGAGCACTCTCCAGGTTAAGTCTCATCATAGCCTCATGAATTTCTCTCTCACCAGGAATAGCTTCCAGCATATTATTATCAAAGTCAGACAGCATATTTGGAATTCCCTCAAACAAAACTGCATTCCCACTAGGATAACCCATCACCATATTAGGATTAGGATCAGCAAAGAGATTTTTAAAGAAATAAAAATCAAAAGAACTAATCACATACCTATCACCCGAGAAGGATCCATCTTCCAGAAGAATGTTCGGCTTAACCACCCTCCTCCTCTCTTTAATACACGCATGGAAATAAGTTGTATTTTTATCTCCCTCACGAAGCCATTTCACACGAGCTTTTTCACGATTAAAATGCTCCTATTTCAGAATAAGATCTTCCATCACATTTTTCTTATTAATAAGATTATCATAGGCCTTATCATTCCAGTTATCTTCCATATTTCTTTCCAAACTTTCAACCTCCTATTTTAAAAAATCCAATTCTTGATCAACAGGAGGGATATTTTTTTCCCAGGAATGAATTTTGTGCTTAAGTCGCCTCAATTTATTATGAATGGATACCCAAGAATAACCTTGAACTGTTTCCTCCCAGCAATCCTTAACAATATGATGATAATAAAACATATCATTCCAATGTTCACATAACCGAAAACGATCCTCACTTCTCTGACCAGAAGATAAGGACACAAGAAGAGGAGAGTGATCAGAAATCCCTCGAACCAGATAATCAACTTTGGCATTAGGAAACTTGGAAACAGCATGAACATTAGCCAAGCACCTATCAAGACGACTCCAAGAACGATTATTTCCTTTCTGATTGTTGCACCATGTGACTCAATCCCCAGAATAACCCATATCAAGAATCCATTTCCTTGCCATGAACTGAACAAAACTCCTGCTAGCCATACGAGGAAACACACCTCGACCCTTCTTCTCACCTGGCTTAGCAATAATATTAAAGTCACCGCCTACAATCCAGGAAAGATCCTATGAATCAAAGCTGTCCAAATTTTTCCACAAAATTTCCATCCTTTGAGAATCACAACTTCTATAAATAAAGGTCATAAAAAGAATATCCTCACCAGTTTTTACTTTCACTGTAATGAATTGGCCACCAGCTTTAACTAAAACGACAGAAACATTTTTATTCCAGAAAACCCATATATGTTGGTTATCCGGTTCTTCATGCAACCATGCATTCATTTTCTGATTATGGGCAACATCACTAATCTTATTCAGGTTCTGCTTATGTTCCAGAATAGCAGCAACACACACCTTATTCTTTTTGATTTCCATGTCTAAAAAATCGGACTTCACTTGTGAACCAATTCCATGATCATTCCATATAATCAACAGAATCATTGAAACAATTTTGTCCTGGCTATGGCCCCAGGAATCTTGTTCGGACTAGAACGGGAATCTAGAAACTCCTTAATATACCGAAGTTTCACCCTCATACACACTCCAGTATTAGAGGACACCAAAACTGAACAATCCCGATCAAGAACCCCCTTATCTTTGTTCAGGGGTAACTGACTAACAAGATCTTTATTCTCCAGAACATCCTCCTTGCAGACTCCCAAGCTATTTTGGGATAAAGAACTAATACTGGATGAAACCCCAAACGAATTTCCTTTTACCTCTAATGAATTTTCCCTATAGAAACCCCTGAAAGATACTATAGACATATCATGCTCACATGACTCCGTTATTGCCAAGTTTTCAAAAGATACAGCTCCAGTATCCAACCATACAAACCTCAAAGGACTATCTAGAGAGAAGCAATGATTAACCGATCCTTCCAAAAACATCCTAAAGAAACATGAATTCGAAGATAAACATGAAAGGATATCTCTCTTGGATATACAACCGAGAATCAGCAGGGAAACATGTAAATCAGAAACATTCCCAACAGAATCACCACCTTTAGATATTACCCCATATTTACCAATATTCATATCATAATTAGACACAGATACCAGATCAAAAATACTATCATATGCAACAATGTCAGACATTTTAACCTGTTCCAGATTGCAACTAGTGTCAGATAGCTCACATTTTCTCAAAACATCATCATAAAACTCATCCCAGATAACATTCTTCTGAAAATGACCACCACCTCTTTTAGATTTCCTGCAAACCTGCACCGAGTGGCCTTACAGACAACAATGGGAACAATACCTGGGAAAAACTGGATAAACAATATCTTGATTCCAAGAAAGAAACCCCTCCACCTTCAAGGCCATCTTCTCCAGAATATACAATGATAAATTGAGCTCAACACACATCCTTGTATTTGATACATCCATACCCCCCTGGAATTGTTATCTAAACAAAGAAAACCACCAAGAGAATCTCCAATAGATTTCAGAAAAGAAACATTTTGCAGGGGTAAAGGCAGACCTGGAAGTGAGATCCACACCACCGCAAAAGGGATTTCTTTCCCCTTATGAACATGAATTGACCAGTGCGACAGATTGAATTTCTAGAACCCCATGTTGCGAGAGGATTTACACCATGCAATTATAAAATCCCGTTCAGAAGAAAAGATCAAACAAAACGAGGAATGATGAATCGATGAAACCTGTACGAGAACCTCAAGATCCCAAGATTCAATGAACTTTTTAAAGATTGAAATTGGAGGTTTTACTAATCCAAAATGAGTGATAAGAGTCCATCTCAGATTGCCAACTGCCTCATCATAAGCCTTCGATGGAAACTCCACTAACAAAACGGAGTCATTTCTACAAACTGACAAAGAAATCGACTGCATCTTCGTATTCGAACCCAAACCCTGAGACTAACCACACACCACATATTTTAACAATAGCCATGAAGACCCAAACCCTGAAGAAGAACCTGAATCCAAATACGACGGCAATTAAACCCTATTCGAGCGAGGAGCAACAACACCAGTCGAGGATCGAGCTTCCAGCGCGTAGGGCGCGTTCTCCATTTTAAATTATCCTTCACTCCCCTCCATAATCTAACCCAAGGAAATTGACATAACATTTATCTATTCTTCCCAAGAATGGATTAAAGATATAATTCATGGCACATTTATAAGTGGTGAAAACATTATTTAATCCAAATGGTATGACCTAATAATAAAAGATCCATTGGTTCACTATGAAGGTAGTGGCTTCTTCATCTTCAAGGGATATCTTTATCTTATTATACATTAAATACCCATCCATGAAGGAAAGGTCTTGGAAGCCAGAAATTGCATCAATCAAGAGTTATATGATCAGTAATGGGGATTCTTCCTTTTATAAATTTTGATTAAGTTATCTGAAATCAATGAAAACCCAAATCTTCCCAATCTTTTTCTTGATAGGGAAAATATTGGAAATACATCTTGGGTGTTTCAATTCTCATAAAAAGTTGGATTTGATCAATTTGTCAACTTCCACCTCTATATTAGTATCATTATAGGGGTGCATCCTCATAGATACCTACTTGAATCCTCATTTTTCATTAGGTAATCCAAGATGGTGCATAGACACATCTGGATTTAGTCTGGTCATTTCAGTATAATTCCAAGTGAACATATATCTATGTTTCTATAGAAATACGATGTGTATATTTTTTTCCCTCAAGAGGAATGTCTACACTAATAAGTGTAGGTCTTGGGTCTTATTATATTCCCAAATTTAACTGCATGAGCTCATAAATAGTGGTAGAGACACCTTCCTCAAGTTTGGGAGGAGAATTCCTGAGGTCATCCTCTTCTTCTTCTACCTCTGATTCTATGGATTCATTCTCAAACTGAGACAGTAATCTAGGGGCATATCTGTCACTGTTGAGGTGATAGAGTCCATGAGAAGACACATTATCATCCCTTACTACCTAATTCATTGTAGAGAGATGCCAGAGCCGATTGTATTTTCGACTTTCACTAGGGAAAAATGGAGATTGGGCCTTTGGGACCAGGTTTATTACCTCAACGAGATTTATGGGGAGCACATAGTCACTGTTGAGTATACTCCAAGTATTTTCAGGGGTGTACCCCAAAATAATGGGTGTTGTAACCTATATATCATCATCCACTATTTTGTAGTTCCTTGAAACAAGTGTTCTAGATTTAAGAATCACTATTTCTAGGTGGTTTCCATTGGATTTATTCATGGAACCAGAAACTTCCAATAGTTCTTTATCCAATGGGGGCCTGCTTTCCAAAGGCATGAATTCATTAAGTTTTGAACTTTACGAAACTTAATAATGTGCATTGGTTGAGAGGATGGGAGGTTAAACTCATCACACCCTTTTGGGGGGGATTATTCTCTACTCCGGGACTCTCTTTTTAAATTTAAAATATTTTCATGAATCTTTATTAATTCACCAAGTATATCATATGTATACCTTGGAATTTATAATCACTTATTAACATGTGTAAAATTTTAGAATCATCAGTGTGTATTCAAAGTTCTTCATTAAATGGAAATATCTGCATATATTCGAGGTTTTCCATCAATGGTATCCTCTAATATATTACTTAGAGATTCTTTTAATCATCATGGTTATGATACTAGTTTTTAAGCCACGAAGTGGGGCACTCTATAATTTTATTTTCATCCATGGGGACGAAGGTTTAGTTTAATTTTGGGATCAGGCTTATAAGATAGGCTACCTACATATCCTTATGAAAGGAATCAGAACCCTCATAGTTTGGTGCCACTAAATGGGACACATCATACCTTTTAAGGTCATGTGATAAGGACCTCTAAGAGGAAGGTGCTTAGTTGAAACATCATGTGGGACTTATGCTGAAGAAGCCCAAGGAATTTGGAAAGGATATGGGTTTCCAAGTAGGATCAGACCCTATTGGGAATATGGCCCAAGGAGAACAGGGTTGATTTGAAGTGTCGGGTTTGAACCTCGAGGAGGCTTCCTACATATCACATATAGATGGGAATCAAAGTCCACGTAGTTCTATAAGTCTCATAAGAGAGTATGATCCTTTGAGAGAAATCAATTTCAGTTTACTTTATAAAAAGGTTTCCTTAGTTATTTGAGTATTTAATTTGAGTCTTATTCCTAAGGAGGATTCCCAAATTAAGGGAATTATGGTTGGATTCCTAAAGAGAACATATAATGAGATCTGGCCCTAAGAATGCTTCCTATGTATCCCGATTATGATGGGAATCAAATTTCTCATAGTTCATTAAATTGTGAAAATGTTGTGATCATGGAAAATATCTAAGCCTGCGTGAGTCATTCTTTCTGTGAGAAACAAGAGAATGTCAAATATTCAACAAAGGCATTCACACTTTCAAATTTTTCCTCCTCTGTTAGTAGAAGAGGGCGCGTCGACCATGGAAGAGGGCAAGGCAACGATCTTTCCCTATATTTTATTTACATAGGACAAGGGTCCAATGTAAGGAGGAAGAGATGAAGGTGAGGGGATTATACCAAGATGTCTGCCCTTTGGTATTGGTTGGGGATTACTCCTATAGAGGATTCCCATTTGAGATTGGTTGGGGCTTGCTCCTATGAAGGATTCCCATTTTGGAATTTTTTAGGGCTTACTCCTAATGAGGATGCCCATTTGGAATTGGTTGGGGATTACTCCTAAAGAGGATGCCCATTTGGAATTTAACTTGGCATAGGAGTCAGGTGATGTGGTTTGAGTAGTTTCTTGAGGAGTGTATCGACTCAAGGTACACTAGGAATCCATAAGGAGAGTCCAAACTCGCAACATGTGAAAGGAACTAAGAGGACTAAGTCAACTCAAGGAACTTTATTGAGTGTTATGGATTGTCTCAAATCATGGTATTTGAAGGTTGGAAGTTGGTCCACATAAAGGGCGCAGTTGAAAATGCCCTCAACCAAATCCGAAAAGTTCATGGTGAGACTTTCCATTTTTCATGGGGTTCAGTGATGGAAGTGAAGGGACCAGCCCAAAGGGCCGGGACAGCAGCACAGCACTGAACCCAAGTAGGGTTTCATGGGTGCATCCCCCATGGTTTGGACTAGTGGTGTCGCATAGGTGCTCTGCCAAGGTGCCTCGTGTAGGTGCTCCACGTAGGTGCGATGCACAGGTGCTCTTCCAAGGTGTGTCGCGTAGGTGCTCCACCCAGGTGTGGAGCATAGGTGCTCTATCCAGGTGTGGCCCGTAGGTGCTCCGCGCAGGTGCTCCACGTAGCTCCATGTTTTCTAGATCATGAAAGGACTTTGAACCATGTTTCCCATTTAATTCTCTCTTCTCTCATGTTTTATAGAGCTAACTTAGAAAATTTAGTGGATCTTGGTGAAATAGCTACGCAACGGGAGCTTTGGTACTTCTTATAACTTTTTCCATCTATGAAATGGGGAGCCCAAGGTTCCTATTTATAGGTAAGGAGGGGACTTGGACAAAGGAAGGTTGTTCAAATAGGTCCTCCACGTAGGTCCTCCGCATAGGTCTTCCACTAAGGGGTGTAAAAATTCATTTGCCACGTATTTCCTCCGTGTAGGTCTTTCACATAGGTCTTCCGTGTAGGTCTTCCACATAGGTCCTATATGTAGGTCCCTTTGTGAAATTTATCCATCTTCCATGTGCCATAACTTTTTATCCGTAAGTCCATTTGGGCTTCTCGTCCAGTAAAATCAAAGGTCTTGAAGAGATCTACACTTCTTGGGATTGTAATTACACCATGTATTCTCGAAATAAACTCGAAAATTGAATTTAATGTGTCGAAAAATTTTCATCACAGATCTTGGAAATCCACTGCATACCCCTAAATGGGGAAATCATTCCACTTATCCATTGGTATGGAGTAGTATTTTGGCACATAGAAATCTAGCCTGCATCTTCTTCTTTCCTAGTGAAAACATATTTACTCATACTTGAAATTTTTTTTCTGTGTGAGAATCATATCTTCACTTTACGAAAAAGTGCATGGAACACATTTCATGGTGTCTACAAAATCCCCCCCTTAGAATTTGATTCGTTTGGAATGAAAATAATCTTGTTTTAAGGTGAAATTAGGTCACTTTGACGCATTCCAGCGTCATTTGGTAAGATTTGGAGTTACATAAAGTTTGGAAGGATGCTCAAATTTTTGCCTAATACATGGGGCCTAGCAAGCATAGTTTGACTATTTATAGGGTCATATGGAAAACCCTACATTATTACCTAAACCATACAAAAATGTACGTTTAGTGAGCTAGGACTCGACTATTGTCCATATTTCCCTGTGAGGGTTTCCAATCTGGTGAGTATCACGTCTCTTGTTGTTGGCAGTTTAGAGTCATTCCTATTGGACTATAAAGGGCTGATATTTATATTTGAATTTCATCGATCATAAATTTTGAAATTAGATCCCAAAAAAACTTTGTGGCAAATAATTGCTTTAATATTCTTTAAATATTTCCAAAGGGAATCTTAAGCCATGATTTTTATGGTCACCAAATTTAAAACCCGTGTCAATATAAGGGATGTCTTTTCCAAGAATGAAATTACCATTATTTGAAAAACCTGTTATGGTGGTTGTGTTATGTAGAGCCAACTGGGGAATATGCTACATATCTAAATAGTTGTATCTTTTGACTGGCAGGCCTATTATGTAGGCAACTTATACAAGGCCGCCTAAGGGCACGTGCTGCATAGTCAAACAAAAGAGATCTTTGAAGCTTAACATTTTACTATTGATAGATATGGGAAAATAAGATTTGGGTGACTCAAGACCAAATTGAGTATTTTTTCCAAGGAATGAAATTTTAAGAATGAAAAAGGGCTATTTGGACCGACATAAGTTAGGAATATGAAAACCCTTTCTATACACATTTGGTGTATGAGTAATGGTTAAAATTTATCAGAAATGGGGAATTTATGATATCATATTGTGCAGTTTTAAGTCATGCAGTGAGGACGTTATACTGTGCAGTTTTAAGTTATGCAGTGAGGACGTTGGATGGCTTTAATTTAAGGTCTTTAGCTCTGACCAAAGGTATGAGAAAACTCTCCCAAATTCTTGATAATTTGTTTGGAAACATACTATCATATTCAGGTATGGAAGGAAAAATTGTAAACTGTGATTTGGGAATTTCTAGAACCAAGGAATGATATGGGAAAGAGAGCTAAAAGCATTAGAGGAAGACTTTTCTAAGAACAAAGTTACCATTACTTGACAAAACTGTTATGGATGTTGTATTATGCAGGGCCAACTGAGGAATATGTTGCATATCCAAATAGTGGCATCTTTTGACTGATAGGCTTGTTATGTGGGCAACTTATGCAAGGACACCTAAGGGCATGTGCTGCATAGTCAAAAAAAAAGAGCTCTCGGAATTTTCATGTTCTATTTCTAAAAGCTGAAGAAAGTTTATGGAGATTCATATTTTTTGAAGCATAGAGTTTGGTTTATGGAGAAAGGTACCTGAATATGGAAAGGGTATTTCCAACCAAGATGTCCAAAGAATTAGAGGAATATGACTTTTACGAAGGTCTTGCCCAAACGTAAGAGATATGGTGTTTGTAGTTTTAGGTTATACAACTAGGACCAAAAAATGGAAACAATATATATCATATGTGGCCAAGTGATTTCAAGGTTATTTTGTAGTGCATCGAACACATGGTGAGGGAGATGTGTAAACCATGTTCTTTAAGACTTTAATATTGTGAGAAAGATAATGGGACAAGTATACTTGAATGACTGTTTTAAAATACATATTCTTGTATATTCTCATCAGATATTAAAGGGAACAAATATACTATAACCAAGAACGAAGTTACCATTGTTTGAAAAACCCGTTATGGGGGTTGTACTATGCAGGGCCAACTAGGTCATATGCTACATAGTCAAATAGTGGCATCTTTTGACTGATAGGACTGTTATATAGGAAACTTATGCAAGGTCTCCTAAGGGCATGTGCTGCATAGTCAGGCAAAAGAGCTCTCAGGTATTAGAAACTATGTCACCAAAAATCGTAAGAAAGATTATGAGGATCTGGAAATATTCAAGATTAAGAGTGTGAAATATGGAAGGGGGTTATGCACAATGCATATGAGAAATATTTGAAACAATATTGGATATGAGTTTGATGTCCTTTATATATATCTTACTAATATGTAAAATGGAGACTTTCTTTGTTTCCTCTAAATGAATATTATGATGTGCAGTTTAAAGTCATGCAACAAGGACATTATATTGTACAGTTTTAAGTCATGCAATGAGGACATTATACTGTGCAGTTTTAAGTCACATAGTGAAGACATTAATAATCTCATAATAAATTAAGACACTTTATTTCTATAAAGAATCCATTTACCCAATTCCTAAGCTCATGTGAGCTATGATCAGTGTGAGAAACAAGGAGCAGTAAAGGTTTCTTTTACAGCGCAAAGGTGACGCAATTGAAGAATAGGGATGATATATTTCCATTCATTTTAATTTCATGTGGTAAGGACGAAGATAAACCAATGTGAAAGGAAAATACATATTTTAACTAGGTTAAGGGATAATACCCAAGTGTCACTATATGTCTTTCTAGGGAAAGGATCAAGTCATACATAATTCTTAAAACATTTCCTATGAATATTTGATTCTTATACAATAAATAAAGGGGGGTTTTATTTTTTCGGATGGGCCCAAGATTTGAGATCTAGGAATCTCTACGTATCTCAAAATAGATAAGAATAAAGCTGTATGTAGTTCTTGAAACAGTCGTTCATCACGCTAATCGAGTTTGACAAGAAGAATGGGGGATTTTGACATGTTCTGAGAGAACGGTAAATCTTAAGACATAAAATGGTATAATGAACAAATAATATATCTTAAGGAAACATTTTGTTCAGATCTGATTCATATACAGGAGAAGAAAAAATAAAATAAGAAGATTTTGTGATTGTGGTTGGGCCCAAAATTGGAAATTTAGTCATCTCTACGTATCTCATTGAAAATGAGAATCAAGCCATGCGTAGTTCTTGAAACATGGTCTCTATGCAGATCTGAATCAGACATAGGAGAGAGAGGGACTCATGTACTACTAAGGAGTAGTGATGATGTCAATGATGTTTGTTTATGGAAGTTTCTAATGTCAAATAGAGAGAAAATTAGTTGTACAAATGATGTCATGCAGTTTAACGTCACGCGACAAGGACGAAGATGCTACACATTTTAACGTCGTGTAGCATGGATGCTGACGGTTTTTATGCAGTTTAATGTCTTGTAACTAAGACATTAGGGGTATGCAGTTTTAAGTCTTGCATCAAGGAAATTGCACTATGTATTTTAAAGTCCTGTAGTGAGGACTAATGTGGTTGTTATGCAATTTAATGTCTTGCAACTAGGACATGGGGTTTGTAAGGTTTTAAGACTTACAACAAGGACATTGTATTGTGCAGTTTAAATTCTTGCAGGGAGGACTAATGTGGTTGTTATGCAGTTTAATGTCTTGCAACTAGGACATGGGGGTTGTGCAGTTTTAAGTCTGGAAGCAAGGACATTGTACTGTGAAGTTTAAAGTCTTACAGTGAGAACTATCTGTACAAAACTACACAAAGTATTTATTCAAAAATCTCTCATTGGTTGGAGTTGTGACAAGCTCTCCATCCATTGAGATTAAGGCATAGGATCCATTTGAATAGACCTTATGTATAGAATAAGGTCCTTCCCACTTTGGCTCAAGTTTTGGAGGTTTCTTTCCTGGTATCATTGGAGTCCTAAGGACCAATACCAATTCTCCTTGAAGGAATGAACGAAGGCAAACTTTCTTATTAAAAGATCATGTTATTCTGTTCTTATAGACTTATAGATGATGCAAAGTATGCAATCTTTTCTCGTCTAATATTTCCAAATTATCGAACCATTTCTGAGACCTTTCATATATAGACAAATGATCACAGATTTCAACTCTAAGTGAAGGCAATTGTATTTCAATTGAAAAAACTGCTTCGGTTCCATATACCAATGAATAAGGAGTTGCTTGGGTAGTAGTACGAGTAGTTTTCCGATAATCCCTTAAAGCATTCAAAGTTTTATCAAGCCATGATTTCTTATCTTTATCCACTATCTTCTAGAGTATATTTGATGGGGTCTTTTTGAAGGCCTCTATCTGTCCATTGGTTGTTGCATGATAACGAGATGAATGGTTGGACTTGATATTATGTTCCTGGTACAACTTTTTTACTTCAACAGAACAAAAATTGGTTTCATTGTCTGTAAAAATAGTATGAGGGACACCAAATCTAGTGATGATATTAGTTTTGAAAAAACTAACAATGATTTTGGCTTCGACTTCCTTGAGAGGTATTGCCTCAGCCCATTAAGAGAAGAAGTCAATAGCAGTGAGAATATACTTGAACTGATTAGCTGTGGATGGAGGATAAGGCCCTACTACATCTATTTCCAATGTGAAAAATGGACAAGAGTATTTATCTGTATGTAGCAACTCTGGGGGTTGATGAATGAAGTTGGAATGAACTTAGTAGGGATGAAATTTTTTAGTGAAATCTGTACAATCCTGTGTCATTGAAGGCCAAAAGTATCCAATCCTTCAGATCTAATTAGAAAGTCTATGCCCAGATTAGTGGGCACCACAATCTCCTGAATGTACCTCTTTCATGATAGTTGTGGTCTCTTCTCCATCAATACATCTGAGGAGAATTCCATCAAAGCCTCTCTTGTAGGGGATCTTTTGGTGGTCTGGACTATCATAAAGAGTAAAATTGGCCGCTTATCGCCGGATATGTTCCTTCTCATCCCTATCTGGTGGAAGTACCCCATTTTGAAGATATTCTATGATGGGTGTTCTTTATCCTGTGGTATGACCATATGGTTCAGAAATAGGGAAAATTTCATTAATTTCCTCCATTCTAGTTTGAACAAAAGGTGAGACCACATGGCGATGGGCTATGCTGATGACTGTCTCATCCCGATTTGGATCTGCCAAGGCTATAGCTACGTTAGCCAGTGCATCTACTTAATAATTTTGTGATTGCGGGACATAAGACAATGTCGACTCTAAGGAAAATTTAGCCATTAACCCTCTAATGTAATCACACAAAGGAATTAATTCTTATTTTCTGATAGAATATTCCCCATTTATTTGTTTGATTACCAATTCTGAATCACCTTTTACTTTTAAATTATCCATTTTCACCTGAAAGGACATTTCCAAACCTACGATGAGAGCTTGATATTCTACTCCATTTTTGGTACCATCTTCTGATAATAAGAAATAATAAGGCAATACTACCTTTTCTAGGGAAATAAGGACAATTCCTAATCCAACCTTATAGAGTTTAGGGTTTTCCATTTACTTTCCTGTTGGACTTATGGAAGCACCATCAAAATACATTTCCCATCTTTGGGAATTATCTTGAATAGAGAAGACCTCTTCATCATGAAGTTCAGTATTAAACAATGTATCTTTCAAAGATGGATGATTAGCAAGGAAATTAGCTAGATCTTGGCCTTTTATTGCCTTTTGAGGCACAAACTGGATATCAAATTGTTTCAAAATAACAGCCCACCGTGCCAGACGTCCTATAAGCATAGGAAGACTGAGGATAAATTTGAGTGGGTTATTATGAGACACCAATTGGACCTCATGATGTTGCAGGTAGTGCCTTAATTTCTGAAGTGAAAAGATTAATTCCAGGCAGCACTTTTCAATACTTGAATACCGAGTTTCCACATCAATCATAGTTTGACTGAGATAGTAAAGGTTGTTTTCATTCCCAGCATCATTCTTTTGGGAAAGTAAGGCACCCAGTGATCGCTCTAAAGCTATCACATAGAGAATAATTGGTCTTCCTTCAACAAGTGGTATTAATACTGGTGGAATCAAGAGGTATTTCTTAAGGATATCAAATTCTTCTTCTCAATATTCATCCCATTGGTAGGTGACTCCCTTCTTCATTAATCTGGAGAAGGGTAAACACTTGCCTTCCAAATTGGTGATGAAGCATCGAATATAGGCCAAGTGTCCTTGGAGTCCTCTTAATTCATTAAAATTTCAAGGAGGTGACATACCAAGGATTTATTTTGTTTTCTCAAGATCAAATTTGATACCACGATGGCGTAAAAATAAGCCAAGGAATTTTCTTAAGGTTACCCTGAAAGTACATTTCAAGGGGTTCATCTTTAAACTGTTTAGTCAAAGCTTATTGAATATGGTTTCTAAATCAGCCAAGTGATTGGAATGTTGTCTGGATTTGACCACCAAATAATCCACATAACATTCAAAAAAATTACCTAAGAAGGGTTTGAATATATGATTCATGGCACATTGATATGTTGCACCTGCATTCTTTAAGCCAAAAGGCATTACTCGATAGCAAAACATGCCTTGAGGGGATCTGAAGGCTATATATTCATCATCCTCTAGGGACATTCGGATTTGATTATACCCATAGTATCCATCCATGAAGGAAAGAGCTTCATAGCTATCCATTTTATCAATTAGAAGTTCTGTAATCGACACTGGAAAATCATCTTTAGGACAATGCTGGTTAAGATCTCTGAAATCAATGCAGACACTAATTTGCCCATTATTCTTTTTCACTAGGAAAATATTGTCCAGCCATTTGGGATACTGAACTTCCCTGAAAAAGTTATCCTTTCTAAGCTTATCAACTTCAGCTTCAATTTTAGAGGCATGAGTTGGGTGTGTTCTTCTTGCTGCTTTCTTGAATCCACGATGTTCTTCTAGAAAACCCAAATGATGGGTGGCTACATCAGGATTAAGACCTGGAATTTTTGTATAAATCCAAGAAAATATATCTTGATGTTTCTTTAGAAAGGAATTATACTGTAACAGCCCAAGATTTTATGAAAAATATTCTTTTTAATTTCACTAATGTCTTGTGTTGTACGCAACACAAAAAGGAGCTTGCACAACACACATCCTTGACTTGCCTTGCATTACACGCAATCGCAACCTTCCTCGATAGCGTGTGTAGTACGCAATACTGAGTTTCACAAAACAACGATATGCTATTAAAATATTATTAAAACTAGCCGTTATGAATAGTAATAACCACTTTTTAAATTTTAGAAATTTTATCTCTCAAAATGGACTTCATTTTTGGATTCGGAGTATCGAATTTATCCTAAGGTGAAATTTTGGTACTTTTCGGATAACTTTCATATTCTGATGAATAGTGAAAATTACTAAATTATAATTAAAAACTTTTTTAATCGAAATAATTAATAGTGATAAATCATTAATTTGAGTGGTTTTAAAGTATATTTAGAATATATTTTTACAATTTAATAAAATGTTGGTCATTGGATGTAATTTCACATTTAAACCAGACATAATCAAGTGTCAATCTTTTGATAGATATTGTTTCTTAAAAACACGCTATTTGTTTTAACAGTGGGATTTAATTATAAAATTAATTAATGCAATTTCTATGTTATGAATTTGGTAAAATAGACTTAATTTTTGAATTTGGAATATGAAATATAGCTTAGGATGAAATTTTGGCATTGTTCTGAAAAACATCAATTTTTGATGAATAGTGAAACTACTAAGTGGTAGTTAAAAAACTGAATTTTTCATAAAACTTAATTTTACCGCTTCTGTGAATGGAATTTCGAAAATCCGACAGACACGGTTAATATCAAGGACTAAAATGTGGTTCAATTAGATGAAAATAATTTTTGGTGAATAGTAACTTTTTACTTTTTTTTACCACGGTTAATAGTAAATAGGGTAACTAAGGGTAAATTTGATATTACTATTACCCTAACACATGTCCTAATTCTATTGGATAAGTGTAATTCGACCAAAAACAACCTTATAAATATAATATGACCATTTAGGTCCACTTGGATTAGATTATGACATTTAATATTATTTTATTTAATGAATAGTTAAAATAGTTAAAATCAAAGTTTAATAAATAAAACATTTTTAATATGGGGTTATACATAAGATAAATTCGACTATAAATATTCATTAGAAAGATAAAAAGATTTCATACATAATGATATTTTATTTATAATTTTTAGACTTTAAATAAATTAATTTATTTATGACACAACGATGATGCAATAATTACCCTTTTAAGGAAATATTAACATAATTGATGTTATAAATGCTCAAATGAATGTAATTTGAGACTTTTTATGAATTACACTAATTTTCTAGGTTACTATGATATATTAGTGTTGATTTAATAAACTTGGTTCGAACATATAATTCTGTTATTACTTTCACAAAAATCATATATCAAATAGTGTCAAAATTGACACAAAATAGTTTTTAAAATAAAATATTATATTATTAATTGTTATTTTATTCCTAAAAATCTAAGGTTCGGCCAAATGACATAGATAAGGATATATATATTAATAATAAACAATTTGGGGTTCGTTTGGCATGTTATAGTAAGTGTATTAACCATATAGTGAAAGAAAACAAAAAGACACGGTAAAAGTTAAATTATTTAACTTAGAGTTAAATCTAATTGATAAGGTTAAAATAATACCCTAAACTTGTCTAAATCCTATTGGATGATAGTATTTCTACCCATCCCCACTTTAGCTTCGAAATAAGACCCTTTGGAACCATTATAAACCGATTTTGACTTTAATATAAAATAATATTTTGAGATATTCCTAAGGTGCCCCTCTCCTCCCTTATAAAAGGGCACCTCCTCCCCCTCCTCCTCACACCAATTTGAGCACTCAAGCTCGGCCAACCCCTGCCAAAATCCCTTCTCCACTTCCCTAGAATAATCCTAGAGGTCCTGGTCTTCTTAAAAGACCAATCTTAGTTCCCTAAGTGGAGGATTCAAAGAGGCGTTTCAAAGAAGAGGTAATATCCATTACCGATCTTTTCAATTTCTTTTTTCTTCAACTTCTTCTTCTTTAGTTGTTTCATGATAAAGTAATAACATCAGTATTTATTATATACTGATATGTTATTATAAATATGAAACAACTCTAATTCACCTTCTATCCATCCTACGGAAAAATGAAATCACCGTGCGTGCGTACGTACGGAATACCGTCTCCACGACGCGATGAGATTCATTCTCCATGTTAACCATTTAAGAATGATTAAAAAGTATATATAAGAAATAATAATGAAATATATGACATTATAAAGCTACTGGATTTATGTATATATGTATGTCATCTACTTACTTCCATTCAAGACAATAAGGAAAGGAAAACAGCGTTCATGCGTACGTACGGACTACCGTCTCCATGAACGGTGTTTTTCATTTCATTTATCTATCTATTATATATATATATATATATACTGAATATATATGATATATAAATCATATTTTATATTCTGGAAGTAAGTAAATCATGATATAAGTAATAATAATGTCAAGAACAACAAGTCAAAACACCTACGATAAATGAAACGATTTTACCCAAAACGCTTCTTTAACATGGAATTTACAAAAGAACGGGTAATATAAAGTCATAAGTGAACCATATATGATATCATAACAATGAATATGATTCTGTAATAAGTCAATGACATTATGTAAATCATTATACAGGAGGTTCGGACACATACGAAGCAAATCGGGCCTAAGGTAAGGGAAATATCACAATCTCATTTTTATCCGAGATTGTTTATACTTTGGTATTTACTGGGGTGTATTTTATCATCCACATCCATGTTCCCTCAATATGTAATATTGTTTACATCCACCTACAATTGTTTAAATCCAATTTTACCCTTCGGTGAGTTTTTAGTAAATAATATGAAAGGAATCTTTTTTCGTTTTTTTCTTACGAGGTACATTTTGACTTTTCCGACAAAAGTACGAAGAATGTTTTTTTTAACTTATACGGCATGGATGGATTTCTAAAACATTATTTCCAAGAAGCTTCCTTTAAAATTATTCAATTTTATTTTTAATCAACCTCTTTTAGTTTAAAATTGTATGACATGTTAAGAAAGGAAAAGTGTTTTTGAAGTAGAAAGGATATTTTCCTCAAGAATGAAGTTCAAGTATTTTATCAAAATTATTTTCCATCTAAGATAATAAAAGGGTTCTGTTTTTATCCCTATTATTACATGGATTTTATTATGTTGTGATGGAAATATTTTTATGAATTCCTTTATCTTATATGAATTGTTTTATGATGTCATGTTGTTTAAGAATCCCATTTTTATTACATGGGTTATGCAATGATGTATGATTTATGATTTTGTGGCACACATAAGAATGGTATCATTATGAGATGGGTGGGACCTATATCTCCCTCCAATGCATTGGGTAAAGATTTTATATCTCCTGAGATAGACATGGCTGAAATGGTAGGTTATACCGGTTCAGTGAAACAGGACTGAAACGAGGGTTACTCGATTCAGAAAGGGACTTTGTCCTCTAAGATAGTCTTGGCAATGAGTCTTGACTAACAAGAAATGATTCTCTATGATTATGTGTGAATGCCACAAAGTTTCAAGTTTCATGTTATGATTATGGGGATCTCATTTTCACTTCTATGATTTATTCCATGTTAAGTTATTATGATCTCTTTTGCAGGTTATGATTTTCAAAAAGATATGATATGATTTTTATTTCCTTTATTTGCCCTTGCTGAGCATTTGAGCTCACCCTTTTATGTTTTCTTTTCCCCAGGATATAAATAATAGTTTTAGGTAAAAAAAAGGAAAGATCTTTATGGGAGATATTGAGGATCTTTCACCATGATTAGAAGATTACGTTCCGAGTTTCCAAAGACACTAAACTATTACGGTCCTTGTGTGTGTGTTTTTGTTATGTACTAAGTATTCCGCAAATGTAATGTAATGTCAATGTACGTCAGGCTTCAGGTCTCTACAGTTGGTATCAGAGGAAAGGTTTAGTCAACCTTTGGAAACTAGGATGCGAGAACTTTAGTGATATCCCTAGAGATATTTCTAAGGTATGTCTAGGGATGTCCCTAAGGTTAAGTATATGTATAGGTTATAGTACTAGAATTACGCTAACGATCATAGAATTAAACCTAATATGTTAGATATTGAAGGTACTCCCCCTTTATTATGTTGTTTTCCCTAGCATGATTTTTGCCTCTCACACTATTCTTTTTGGGTTTTAGAAAATGGTTGGAAACAAGATGATTCACGATAATGGAGGATATGATGGACAATGGAATGATATTCTTCATAATGAAATGGGATTTGGAAGTCCAAACATCATTATTATGCCGAATCAGTAATCTCATAATATGATCAATAAAGTAAAATTTGGTAAGTTTCCTGACTCGGCTAATAAGAGAAAGATGGAGTTTCATGATGATCATAGAGGAAAGAAAGTTCAATTTCCCCTATGTAAATCATGTGGGAAGAGGCATCAAGGAGAATGTTTCAAAGGAACTGGAAGATGCTTTGGGTGTGGAAAAGAAGGACACAAAGCCAGTAAGTGCAATGGAAAAGTTTCAGTTAACACCATGGATGAGGTTAATGGTGTTTCTACGACATCAACAATGGTTAAATGTTTTAAATGTGGAATGTACGGGCATTATGCAAACCAATGCCCTAAGGGAATGTCTCATGAAGAAAATCGGTATGGTCGTATGGGTAGTATTTTTGTTGATGATGATGAAGAGACTAAAAATGATATGTGAGATGAAAGAATTATTGAAGCTCGATCAATGGTTTAAGAAGGTAGTGGAATGATTTCATGATTATCAAGTGTAATGTTGTACTATAGAATAAAAAGACATCTAAGGATTGTTACACTATTTTCTTTCCTTAAGTTTTGAAAGTTTATGATGAATGGTATGAGTAACAATGAAAGGTTATTCAGATATTTTTTTTGGAAAGTGGATGATATGCGCATAATGAAGGGATAAGAAGAAAATGAAATGTTTGACAGTATTCATGAGATCATGATTGATATAAGGACTAAGTGATATCATGGTTTGAGTATATAGAATTTTTGGATTTTGGTATGTGGAAAGAGTTAACTTTTGACAACATTCATGTTTTCACTAAGGTTTAATGGGTATTCATTTTTTTTCAAGAGAATACATCATTAAGGTATTCACATGATTGGGATGTGACCAACAAGATATATGGGGGATAAATGATGGTATTCACATGCTTGGTTGACGACATTTCAAGTAATAATTTTCTTTATACTATGAGCTTGGACCGAAGTATTTTAGATAAGCCTAAAGATTGTAATGGATTATGTTAACCATAAGTTAGTATTGTTTAAGTATAGAACTTTTTTTTTTATATTATTTATGTGATGTTATAGTAATGTAGTTTTAGAAAAAGGACAACCTGCAGAACGGGCGACAGCCCATCGCGTTGGACAAGGCTGTGGGAATCGAACCCACAACCGAAGTGCGACTGGCCTTTATCGCCTACCACTGGCCTACAGGAAGTCCCTGTTTAGTAGAAACTAGTTTTATTATATTAAGAAGTATGATATATGAAGTATAAGTCCATTTTAGGAACCATATGTGATTAATCTCACTATAGATCGACTTATGTATATAATTTTTGCTAACCTTTTGTTTGAGACAGATGGAATGACCCGTCATTCTATCACATGATCTGCTAACACTTCACGAATAACAAATTCAACTTCATTTATTTAAGAGATGAAGTGGAAATTGTTCAAGGCATGAACAACAGTGAGATTGTACCAAAATAAAGAAAGTATTTATTCTAATTCAAATTTTCAACTTTAGGGAAATGATCTTGAAAACCAAAAATGTTGTCCTAGTGATCTTATACCTGATGAATCGGATGGTACCTTAGATCGTCACAAATTTATGGATTTGTGATTTTTGTCTTTTCCATAGCCATGTTCTCTACCACTCTCCATCAGAACATGATGGTTAGATTTTTCTTCCATATCCATATTTTCACCTATGTGGAAACCCAGTGATTAGTTTATTTGGGTAACCGTTAAGTTTCATACTTTTGTTTTAAAATATTGGTTTTGGTATTCCTTTTTACGATGTGGGTTTCTATTAAAGAAACTTTCGAATAGTAAACCATTTATAACCCCGGCGAATTTCGAGGGCGAAATTCATTTTAAGGGGGGTAGAATGTAACAGCCCAAGATTTTATGAAAAATATTCTTTTTAATTTCACTAATGTCTTGTGTTGTACGCAACACAAAAAGGAGCTTGCACAACACACATCCTTGACTTGCCTTGCATTACACGCAATCGCAAACTTCCTCGATAGCGTGTGTAGTACGCAATACTGAGTTTCACGAAACAACGATATGCTATTAAAATATTATTAAAACTAGCCGTTATGAATAGTAATAACCACTTTTTAAATTTTAGAAATTTTAGCTCTCAAAATGGACTTCATTTTTGGATTCGGAGTATCGAATTTAGCCTAAGGTGAAATTTTGGTACTTTTCGGATAACTTTCATATTCTGATGAATAGTGAAAATTACTAAATTATAATTAAAAACAACTTTTTTAATCGAAATAATTAATAGTGATAAATCATTAATTTGAGTGGTTTTAAAGTATATTTAGAATATATTTTTACAATTTAATACAATGTTGGTCATTGGATGTAATTTCACATTTAAACCAGACATAATCAAGTGTCAATCTTTTGATAGATATTGTTTCTTAAAAACACGCTATTTGTTTTAACAGCGGGATTTAATTATAAAATTAATTAATGAAATTTCTATGTTATGAATTTGGTAAAATAGACTTCATTTTTGAATTTGGAATATGAAATATAGCTTAGGACGAAATTTTGGCATTGTTCTGAAAAACATCAATTTTTGATGAATAGTGAAACTACTAAGTGGTAGTTAAAAAACTGAATTTTTCATAAAACTTAATTTTACCGCTTCTGTGAATGAAATTTCGAAAATCCGACAGACACGGTTAATATCAAGGACTAAAATGTGGTTCAATGAGATGAAAATAATTTTTGGTGAATAGTAACTTTTTACTTTTTTTTTACCACGGTTAATAGTAAATAGGGTAACTAAGGGTAAATATGATATTACTATTACCCTAACACATATCCTAATTCTATTGGATAAGTTTAATTCGACAAAAAACAACCTTATAAATATAATATGACCATTTAGGTCCACTTGGATTAGATTATGACATTTAATATTATTTTATTTAATGAATAGTTAAAATAGTTAAAATCAAAGCTTAATAACTAAAACATTTTTAATATGGGGTTATACATAAGATAAATTCGACTATAAATATTAATTATAAATCTAAAAAGATTTCCTACATAATGATATTTTATTTATAATTTTTAGACTTTAAATTAATTAATTTATTTATGACACAACGATGATGCAGTAATTACCCTTTTAAGGAAATATTAACATAATTGATGTTATAAATGCTCAAATGAATGTAATTTGAGACTTTTTATGAATTCCACTAATTTTCTAGGTTACTATGATATATTATTGTTGATTTAATAAACTTGGTTCGAACATATAATTCTGTTATGACTTTCACAAAAATCATTTATCAAATAGTGTCAAAATTGACACAAAATAGTTTTTAAAATCAAATATTATATTATTAATTGTTATTTTATTCCTAAAAATCTAAGGTTTGGCCAAATGACATAGGTAAGGATATATATATTAATAATAAACAATTTGGGGTTCGTTTGGCATGTTATAGTAAGTGTATTAACCATATAGTGAAAGAAAACAAAAAGACACGGTAAAAGTTAAATTATTTAACTTAGAGTTAAATCTAATTGATAAGGTTAAAATAATACCCTAAACTTGTCTAAATCCTATTGGATGATAGGATTTCGACCCATCCCCACTTTAGCTTCTAAATAAGACCCTTTGTAACCATTATAAACCGATTTTGACTTTAATATAAAATAATATTTTGAGATATTCCTAAGGTGCCCCTCTCCTCCCTTATAAAAGGGCACCTCCTCCCTCTCCTCCTCACACCAATTTGAGCACTCAAGCTCGGCCAACCCCTGCCAAAATCCCTTCTCCACTTCCCTAGAATAATCCTAGAGGTCCTGGTCTTCTTCAAAGACCAATCATAGTTCCCTAAGTGGAGGATTCAAAGAGGCGTTTCAAAGAAGAGGTAATATCCATTACCGATCTTTTCAATTTCTTTCTTCTTCAACTTCTTCTTCTTTAGTTGTTTCATGATAAAGTAATAACATCAGTATTTCTTATATACTGATATGTTATTATAAATATGAAACAACTCTAATTCACCTTCTATCCATCCTACGGAAAAATGAAATCACCGCGCGTGCGTACGTACGGAATACCGTCTCCACGACGCGATGAGATTAATTCTCCATGTTAACCATTTAAGAATGATTAAAAAGTATATATAAGAAATAATAATGAAATATATGACATTATAAAGCTACTGGATTTATGTATATATGTATGTCATCTACTTACTTCCATTCAAGACAATAAGGAAAGGAAAACAGCGTTCATACGTACGTACGGACTACCGTCTCCATGAACGGTGTTTTTCATTTCATTTATCTATCTATTATATATATATATATATACTGAATATATATGATATATAAATCATATTTTATATTCTGGAAGTAAGTAAATCATGATATAAGTAATAATAATGTCAAGAACAACAAGTCAAAACACCTACGATAAATGAAACGATTTTACCCAAAACGCTTCTTTAACATGGAATTTACAAAAGAACGGTTAATATAAAGTCATAAGTGAACCATATATGATATCATAACAATGAATATGATTCTGTAATAAGTCAATTACATTATGTAAATCATTATACAGGAGGTTCGGACACATACGAAGCAAATCGGACCTAAGGTAAGGGAAATATCACAATCTCATTTTTATCCGAGATTGTTTATACTTTGGTATTTACTGGGGTGTATTTTATCATCCACATCCATGTTCCCTCAATATGTAATATTGTTTACATCCACCTACAATTGTTTAAATCCAATTTTACCCTTCGGTGAGTTTTTAGTAAAGAATATGAAAGGAATCTTTTGTCGTTTTTTTTCGTACGAGGTACTTTTTGACTTTTCCGACAAAAGTACGAAGAATGTTTTTTTAACTTATACGGCATGGATGGATTTCTAAAACATTATTTCCAAGAATATTCCTTTACAAGTATTCAAGTTTATTTTTAATCAACCTCTTTTAGTTTAAAATTTTATGACATGTTAAGAAAGGAAAAGTGTTTTTGAAGTAGAAAGGATATTTTCCTCAAGAATGAAGTTCAAGTATTTTATCAAAATTATTTTCCATCTAAGATAATAAAAGGGTTCTGTTTTTATCCCTATTATTACATGGATTTTATTATTTTATGATGGAAATATTTTTATGAATTCCTTTATCTTATATGAATTGTTTTATGATGTCATGTTGTTTAAGAATCCCATTTTTATTACATGGGTTATGCAATGATGTATGATTTATGATTTTGTGGCACACATAAGAATGGTATCATTATGAGATGGGTGGGACCTATATCTCCCTCCAATTCATTGGATAAAGATTTTATATCTCATGAGATAGACATGTCTGAAATGGTAGGTTATACCGGTTCAGTGAAATAGGACTGAAACGAGGGTTACTCGATTCAGAAAGGGACTTTGTCCTCTAAGATAGTCTTGGAAATGAGTCTTGACTAACAAGAAATGATTCTCTATGATTATGTGTGAATTAAACAAAGTTTCAAGTTTCATGTTATGATTATGTGGATCTCATTTTCACTTCTATGATTTATTCCATGTTAAGTTATTATGATCTCTTTTGCAGGTTATGATTTTCAAAAAGATATGATATGATTTTTATTTCCTTTATTTGCCCTTGCTGAGCATTTGAGCTCACCCTTTTATGTTTTCTTTTCCCCAGGATATAAATAATGGTTTTAGGTAAAAAAAATGGAAGATCTTTATGGGATATATTGAGGATCTTTCACCACGATTAGAAGATTACGTTCCGAGTTTCCAAAGACACTAAACTATTACGGTCCTTGTGTGTGTGTTTTTGTTATGTACTAAGTATTCCGCAAATGTAATGTAATGTCAATGTACGTCAGGCTTCGGGTCTCTACATATACACCTCTTTCTCTTAATAGGTCATGGTTTCACTAATTAGAGTGGGGCATGGATATTCTTATGTACCTAGATTTATTTCTCTGAGTTCATCCACGGTAGAAGAGACACCTTCTTCAAATGCTAGAGGAGCATCCCTGAGATCTTCCACTTCTTCTTCATTATATATTACCTCTTCTATTTCCACTTTCATTGTGGATGATGGGGAAAACTTCTAGAATTAGGGGAGAAATTGGTATTTGAACATCCTGAAGAAGAGGCCATCATATCTAACCCTGCCGATGACGAAGGGTTTTACTATTTTAATAAAGAGGGAGTGATAGATTGAGAATCAACATCTTTGTCTTCATCTATCATTGCTACTATCTATTCTAATCTGGTTGAAGAAGTAGAGGCTTGTTGTATTTCATAATATGAGATGAAAACATCTCTATTTAAGCTTTCATCATTACTTAGTGTATCAACAATTTCTTCTATGTTGTCAGGCTTAATTGTCGTAATTGACATTATGGAAGTTATTGGACGAGTTCTCATATTTGGGTTTACCTTTTCAATTTGGTTGATGGGTAACACATAATCCATACTCAAATGCATAAATGGATTTGATGGGATCTTTTCCAGTCCATTTGGATCATTAACTCTGGTTATATTCTTTTTTATGGGTTGTGTTCCTTTTTTGTGATAAAACTCTGCCTCAATGTATTGAGATTCACATGTTTTGAACGAATCCTTGTCACCATACAATGTTCTGATTTGACCATTGAAACAGTATTTCAGACATTGGTGGTATGATGAAGGTATGGCTGCATGTTGATGCAACCAAGTCCTTCTAAGTAGAATATTTAAGGTTGTGTCCTGACGAACAACCATGAAATATAAATTAAACACAAGATCTCCAAACTGGGTTCTGAGTGTAATCTCACCTAGAGGTTCTTGTTCATTCTTTTCATATCCTTGAAACATTAAAGTGGAAGGAGATAAATCAGATTCAGTCAAACCTAGTCAATGAAGTATATGAACAGGAATGAGTTTGACCCTGGATCCATTATCAATGAAGGCTCATCGGATGTATACATCATTAACCTTGCCAGAAAAATACAAGGGTCTGATATGCCCATGCACCACATATTCTTCATCTTCATCTGTAAAAGATATGACTACATGACATTATGTAGAATCATTCTCTATATGGTAAACCTCAGCAACATCAATTTCGGTTTCAAACTCTTAAGGACTTGACAAATCCTCAATGATTGCATCTTTAAGATCTTTTGATAGATTCAAAGCATCCAGAATTGATAACTTGGCAGGTACTTGGGCCAATTGTTTTAAGACATTATACTTTTGGTCCAAAGTTCTTCTTTTCCCAACATGGAGATGTGGTTTTGTAGGTGCTTTGGAAGTCGATGCTTCTGATGTGGATGTACTCTGTGTCGGAGTAGAAGCTAGAAATACTCCTGGCTTTAGTAAATTAGACTAATTAGGTCTATTCATTTTCTAAGAAGAAGACAGTGTGACTTCTAATCGGTCTTCCAAAATAATTATGTCAGAACTGAGCCTATCTTTCATAGAAGAAACTCCTTGTTCCTATTGAGCCCGTTGAAGGGATCTTCCATGAGTTTCTGCCGCATATATAGTTCAAGCAGGGGTAAAGTTAAAATGGTGGTTTCTGGAATTACCACGTCTTCCCCTGTATCCTTGACTTTGGCCTCTTTCTCTTGTTCCCCAATTAGGTATAAAGAATTCTGGCTCATTATAATCAGAATCACCATTGGCATAAGGATCCGTTAAATGGATAACAATAACAGAACCAAAGATTAATTCTTCATCCAACCAAGATTCTTGTTGACAGGTTAATTCTGGTTGGGCCGTTTTGTGGGGCGGTGCTCGTGATTTTGAAACAGATGGAATAAAATCATCCAGGGTCAATGACAACTTTTTCCTTGACACAAGCTCATCTTCCTCTGACTGCTCTTTGTATTTATGATCATGTCTCTTCTTTGAGGAATGTCCTTTTGATGAAGATGGTTTTTTTGTGGTAGGAGTGGTAGAAGACACAATCGGTTGTTTCAACCGTTTTCATAAAATGGCATGAGTCCAGTTTATCATTTTCCTGATCATCATATCATCATATTTTTTTCAAATTTTTACTTTTAACCTCTTGATATTATCCCTCTTCCTCTGGATTGGTAGAAATAACACATGTTACTTGATCTGATGAACTTTTAAATTTCACTTGTCCAGAGTCTACCATATTTTCCAGAAGGTCTTTGAAAACAAATCACTCCTGAATGGGGTGTCCCAACATCTGATGAAAGGGATAATAATTTGGAATATCTTCATCTCCATCTTTATTTGGATTCTTCTTCCTTGTAAACTGAACCAAATTGTTTTCTAAGGCTGAGATGAAGTAACCAGGAACTTGTTCATTCCTGAAAGAATAAACTTTATTCTTTAATTCCTCAAACTGTCTTCATCTTTGATCTCTTTGATCATATTGATGAGACGGTCATTGCTACTGATGCTCAGGAGGCGGATCCCTTCAGTATGATGAGGATCTTGAAGTAAAAGCAGGTACAGGTGTCTGTTTGAGTGTTACTGTAATAGCTTCTTCTTTTCTTATCCTCCTCCTCGGAGCTGATGGAATTACATGAGTTTTAGACTTAGTTTCTATAATAGAGTCTTCTATCTGTTGAGTGATTTAAGTAAGGTCTCAAAACCCTCCTGTTTATTTCAAAGGGATCAATGGTGTATGTAATTCATCATGCAGATTTTCCACACAGATTGGCATCAATTCTTCTTGAGGGAGTACTAGACTTAAGTAATATGTTAATCCTTTCTATCATGAAATGAAATCTGAAACTCTTTCATTCTCCATTTTTTTACAATTGGTAAGATCAAAAACTGTCATCTTTGGTATCATTGAGCTAAATTGGAGAAGTAATTTTTGATAGAGATCTTCTCATCCAGTAATTGATCGAGATTGCAAACTTGTATACCAAACAAAGGCTGGTCCTTATAATGACTACACAAAACACCTAAGCTTAAATGCTTCTTGTTGTTGAGAAGTTCCCATCATGGGATCACAATGAGAAAAAAAATGTGTTAAGTGTTGTTATGGATCTCCTGAACCATTAAATATTAGGAATGTGGTATTTACAAAATTTGGTTGGGGAGGAATTGCATCCACTCATTCAGGGTAAGCTCTCTTTTCTGGCTGAAATGGTGCACATCGTTCCTCTATATCTTCCAATCGAGCCATTAATGCCTCAATTGTGTTCATAATCATTTGGGAAACATCCAAATGATATGGAACCTATGCAGGTATAGCAATTGGAGCTTGATCTAGTGCAACGACTGGTAAAACCACTGATGGTGGTGTTGATATCTACCTTGGATAACCCACAGAAACATGCCTATCAGGATGTATATGGTCCTACCTTGATTATGTACCCAATGGAGGGAATTAATTATCTACATCTATAGTTACTACAAATCCTCTTTATTAAGGAGATCCTATAGGATTTGAAAGTTGAGGACTTTCCTTGGGAGTACGTCCAGCAAAAATGCTATTTCGAAGTAACTCTGTGTTGAGTATTTTCAACTCCTTAATTTCTTATTCTTGCTGTGAAAATATATCTTCAAGTGAAAGAGATTAACCTTCTCCAGTGGAAAAGTGAGATTCAATTAGACTTTTTTCCTTCCCCTTGTCAGATACCTTTTGGAGAGGGGGTGGTTAATTAAAGGCATACCTAGATTCTGGGAAGCCTCTAATTTCGGGTATGCACACCTTCTTCATTTGCCTCGGTGTGTACTATATTATGGAAAAGAAATTCATCTTCTAATTCCCTAGAACTGGGCTTATTTTTTGGAGGATCTTCTATAATGGTTGTAATAACATTCACTGATGCATAATGCATTGATGGAATTTTGTCAGTGTTTCTGCTAGATCGTATCCCTTTATGTCTTCCATGAGACTTCGTTATCCTATTTGAATAATTCCCTGGAACTGTTTGGAAGATAATAACATGAAGGGAATCCTTGGATAGTTCATTTGTACACTTTTCTTATGGCTTCTTCCCTAATCAATAGAAAATTGTCCTCCGTTAAGGAGGGGATTGCAGATGTGAAAATGCCCCTAGCCCTGCAGGCTGGGGATGTTCATGTTCCTCTTCTTCAAATCGTTGAACATTTTTAAATTAATTTGAAGGTTTAATTAAATGATCCCCCATCCTTGAAATCTGGGGTGATTCTTGAACTACTATGGAAGAAATTTGTGCAACTGCTCATCTAATTTTATGGATTTTGGTTCGAACATTATCTAGGTGCATCATCCGACAATCACTTAAATCACCTATTTCTGAAGATCGTTGTGCCATTTCAGACGTTTCCCTTCTCTAACGCCTGACATCCTCTAAGAAAGGCAACTACTCAAGATTCTCAAATGCTTGATGTAAAAGTAACTCAACAACTTCTTTTCTTTGGGCCTGATCCTGATGAGAACTGGTTGAGTCCTGTTCTTGAGCATACATTTGATTGCATACAAAACCTATTGATTGTGGCCGACCATGGACAATAACATTGAATGAGACCACTTTTGGAAGACTTTTCTAATTTTGGAGTGCAGTGAAATGCAATACTCCATATGCACCCCATCCTCTGATACGAACACTAGATAGGGAATCAGAAATTAACTAGCGTAGTCTCTTTAGAGCATTGATACATGCATGCTGAAGGGTTCTATATATTTTTTCAACCTTTGGATGTTGGAAAAATAAGAGATATGCCAAGTAAATTTGGCGTTGAAACCCTTCTATTACCTTTACATGAATTTGATATTCATCATATGGTAATACTTTGGTTTTAAAATGACGAATATTTTTCCATAAGTTGAGGAAGATTTCATGGATGCAATCTTCCATCATAAATTCTGGAATGTTATACTGAGAATTTTCCAAAGGCCAGAACATGACTGGTATTTCTCCTTTAGCTAATTGTTTCCTCATGTTTAACATATCTTCATCATCTTTCACAAGAGGTTTCTCCACTTGATCTGACCAGAGTGGATGCTCTGTAAGACAAATAACCTAATGGAGGTTTAGAGAAGGATTTTTCCCTTAAGATGTCTTCTGGTTGAGAAAGTGTTTCACCCGTAAATGACAAGGCATCAGACATGATTGGATTTATGTTTTCAAGTTCCTCAAGATAGTAGGGATTTCTCATCGCTACATTTTCAATTATGGAATTTTCTTGACAATGTGAAATACTACTGAGGAGAGGACTTTCGCAATGAATTCCATCATGGCACTACTGGAAATATAGACAATACAAATGGTTCAAAACCGTTGGTATAGGCTAGAAAACCGTTGGTATAAGATATACCAACGGTTTCCCAAACTGTAGGGAAGTAAGGCGTTGGGAAAGACCTTTACCAACGGTTTAAGGAAAATCGTTGGTAAAAGGTGGTGAAAGTTTTAATTTCCCAAAGGTTCCTCTAAACTATTGGCAAAAGGATTTACCAATGGTTTAAAACTATTGGGAAATTCATATTTTTGAGCTTATACCAATGGTTCAAAACCGTTGGTATAGATTTTTACCAACGGTTTAGATAAACCTTTGGTATATATTCATATATGCTCAAAGTATACCAATGGTTCTAAACCGTTGGTATTGGGTATTTTCACAAAAAACCATCATCCTGCATACAGCTGCCTCCACTTGATAGACCTGCATAAAAAACATCACAAATAACATCTATAAATAGACCTCAAACACCACAAAAAACATTGTAAATAACACAAAAAAAACACATAAAAACATCACTCTTCCAACCATGCCATTTACTACAATTCCCCATTTCAATATTCATATGACAAAAACTCTTCCAATTAACCTATTTCAATTTATTGGGTTCACACATATCAATTTTTTCTTACTAAAAAAGGTGTTGATTATGATTGAAATTGGTGCATGAGGGGTATATGTGATAAAGTTAATTAACAATGTGGTTAATAATTGTGCATCATCTAGAGTGATGCATAACTTGCATTGAATGTGATGTGGGGGGATGTCCAGAGAGGGGAGGGGGTTGTCCATGAAGAGGGGAGGGGAGATTTCTAGGGAGCAATTATGGGGGTCATCGAGAATGTACAACAAGGATTTGTATTCAAATTATAGCATATCATCACATGAATTTGATGAGCATGAGATAATAAGCTTACCAAGTCATTCATATAGTTCAAGACATACAAAAATGGAATAATACCAAATAACATTGCATGATCAAAGAAATAAAAAAAAGGCATGTGAAATCAACATGCCTATATTTACATATCATCCATGAGGTATAACATTTAATCAAATTGTAATAGAATTATACATAAGTCATATGAGTCTCATTTACTTGCATACACAGTGGTACAAAAGGAAAATGTTATTCATGTCCGGGGGGCTGTCTGGGGTCCAAGGAGGAGGGTGGGGGGCTATCCAGGGTCTAGAAAGGGGGGTGGGGGGCTATATGAGGCTGTCTGTTCACGTCACATTTGACTCATGGATCGTTTTCCTTAAGTTTCAACAGAATTCGAATGTGTTTGGTCAGTTTGTCGTATGTCAGTTGTTGATTTCACTTAAAATTAAGTCCATTTTTAACAAAACAGAGGAACTTTTAGTGGTGTCGTCCACATCGGGCCTCGGATTGAGACAGGGTTGACTCTAAAATGTCACATATGAGACATGTATTGTTGTGCAAAAGTATCAACACAATCAGAAGCCGTTTGATCAGTTTGGCGTATGTACGTAAAATATTGTCCATTTTAAACAAAATACATACACATAGAGTGATACCGGTCACACTGTGCTTCGGGTTGATCCAGGGTTGACTTGTACACATCACATATAACCCATGGATCGTTGTCCTAAAGTTTCAACACAATCCGAAGGCATTTGGTCAGTTTCCCGTCTGTTAGTTGTTGATTTCACTTAAAAATAAGTCCATTTTGAACAAAAGAGAGGAAGTTTGAGTGGTCCCGGATAAACCACGCCTTTTATAGAGGATAATTTGACTCATACACATCACATTTGACCCATGTATAGTTTTCCTTAAGTTTCAACAGAATCCGAATGCGTTTGGTCGGTTTTCCGTATGCCAGTTGTTGATTTCACTTAAAATTAAGTCCATTTTTAACAAAACAGAGGCACTTTGAGTGGTGTCGGCCACACCGGGACTTGGATTGAGGAAAGGTTGACTCGTAAACATCACATATGATACATGGATCGTTTTCCAAAAGTATCAAAACAATCAGAAGTTGTTTGATTGGTTTGGCGTATGTACGTAAAATATTGTCCATTATAAACAAAATACATACACTTGGAGTGATACCGGCCACACCGCCCTTCATATTGAGCCAGGGTTGACTCTTACACATCAAATATAACCCATGGATAATTTTCATAAAGTTTCAATACAATCCGAAGGCTTTTGGTCGGTTTCCCGTATGTCAGTTGTTGATTTCACTTAAAAATTAGTCCATTTTGAACAAAAGAGAGGGAGTTTGAGTGGTCCCGGCCACACCGCGCCTCAGATTGAGGCGAATTTGACTCGTACACATCAAATTTGACCCATGTATCATTTTTATTAAGTTTCAATAGAATCCAAATGCATTTTGTCAGTTTTTTGTATGTTAGTTGTTGATTTCACTTAAAATTAAGTCCATTTTTAACAAAACAGAGGCACTTTGAGTGGTGTCGGCCACACCGGGCCTCAGATTGAGCTGGGGTTGACTCATACACATCACATATGACCCATGGATCGTTTTCCTGTAGTATCAACATAATATGAATGCGTTTGGTCGGTTTACTGTATGTCAGTTGTTGATTTCACTTAAAATTAAGTCCATTTTTAACAAAACAGAGGCATTTTGAGTGGTGTCGGCCACACCGAGCCTCTTATTGAGGTGGAGTTTACTCGTACACATCACATTTGACTCATGTATTGTTTTAATTAATTTTCAATATAATCTGAATGTGTTTGGTCGGTTTTCCGTATGTTAGTTGTTGATTTCACTTAAAATTAAGTCCATTTTTAACAAAACAGAGGCACTTTGAGTGGTGTCGGCCACACCGGGCCTCGAATTGAGGCAGGGTTGACTCATACACATCACATATGATTCATGGATCGTTTTTAAAAAGTATCAACACAATCAGAATCCGTTTGATCAGTTTGACGTATGTACGTAAAATATTGTCCATTTTAAACAAAAGAGGGACAATTTGGGTGGTTCCAGCCACACCGCACCTCGTATTGAGAATAGGTTGACTCTTACATGTCAAATATGACCCATGGATAGTTTTCCTAAAGTTTCAACAGATTAGGAATGCATTTGGTCGGTTTTTCGTATGCCAGTTGTTGTTTTCACTTAAAATTAAAGTCATTTTGAAAAAAAAAGAGAGACATTTTGAATGGTACCGTCCACACTGCGCCTCGGATTAAGGCAGGGTTGACTCTTACACGTCAAATATGACCCATGTATCGTTTTCCTATAGTATCAACAGAATCTGAATGCGTTTGGTCGGTTTACCGTATGTCAGCTGTTGATTTCACTTAAAATTAAGTCCATTTTTAACAAAATGGAGGCATTTTGAGTGGTGTCAGCCAAACCGAACCTCGTATTGAGGCGGGGTTTACTCGAACATTTCAAATTTGACTCATGTATCGTTTTCCTTAAGTTTCAATATAATCCGAATGCGTTTGGTCAGTTTACCGTATGTTAGTTGTTGATTTCACTTAAAATTAAGTCCATTTTTAACAAAACAAAGGCACTTTGAGTGGTGTTGTCCACACCAGGAATCTAATTGAGGTGGGGTTGACTCATAAACATCACATATGATTCATGGATATTTTTACAAAAGTATCAACACAATCAGAATCCGTTTGATCGGTTTGGCGTATGTACGTAAAATATTGTCCATTTTAAACAAAAGAGGGACAGTTTGGGTGGTTTCGGCCACACTGTGCCTTGGATTGAGGTGGGGTTTACTTTTACACATCACATATGACCCATGGATCATTTTCCTAAAGTTTCAATAGATTTGGAATGCATTTGGTCAGTTTTATGTATGCCAGTTGTTGTTTTCACTTAAAATTAAAGTCATTTTGAACAAAAAAGAGACATTTTGAATGGTACCATCCACACCGCACCTTGGATTGAGGCGGGGTTGACTTGTAAATGTCACATATGACCCATTTATAATTTTCCTATAGTATCAATATAATCTGAATGCGTTTGGTCGGTTTATCGTATGTCAGTTGTTGATTTCACTTAAAATTAAGTCCATTTTTAACAAAACAGAGGCATTTTGAGTGGTGTCGGACACACCGAGCCTCGTATTGAGGTATATTTGACTCATACACATCACATTTGACTCATGGATCGTTTTACTTAAGTTTAAACAGAATCCGAATGCGTTTGGTCAGTTTTCCATATGTCAGTTGTTGATTTCACTTAAAATTAAGTCCATTTTTAACAAAACAGAGTCACTTTGAGTGGTATATGCCACAAAGAGCCTCTAATTGAGGTAGGTTTGACTCGTACACGACACATATGAGTCATGGATAATTGTGAAAAATTATCAACACAATCAAAAGCTGTTTGATTGGATTGGAATATGTACGTAAAATATTGTCCATTTTAAACAAAATACATACACTTGGAGTGATACCGGCCACACCGCGCATCGGATTGAGGAGGAGTTGACTTTTACATGTCACATATCACCCATGGATAGTTTTCCTAAAGTTTCAACACAATCTGAAGGCATTTGGTCGGTTTTTTATATGTCAGTTGTTGATTTCACATACAGATCAGAAGCAGCTAAAAAATTGTTGCATACATGCCATGTTTATTTCCTAAAACAAAGTATAAAAAGCAAAATTATGAAACTCTAGAACATGGGTTTCCTCACAGGAAGCACTAAGTTTTACGTCTTCAGCTAGATGGATGGACACTGGTCAATCGTCTTGGTCCATCAGCTCAGAACTCCTCTGCCTCTTACAAGAACTGGTGGTCGTGTCATCAAGCTCATAGGGACGCTTAGTGGGATTGATCACTTCAGGAGCGTAGCGGGCGTGAATCTGGTGTGGAAGTAAAAGAATCTGGTGCTCTTCATCATCCATACGCTGATTCACCCATCGTGTGAGGTCAGATGGAGATAGGACGTGCACATCGATGATCATGTAAGAGGTAGACAAGCTAGACATTGTTGGTTAAGCTGCATCCACAAATAAATTCATTTTTATATATTAGAACTTTTATAAATGTTTGTCCCATTTTTAAAAACAATTAATTTGTGAAAATTGTGAAAAATAACTTATCGGATATATAAAAATGGATTTACTCATGGACATGATGCATAATATCTCAAATATTCCTCATTGGATCCCAATTTGAAATTTTAATCCATTATCAAATGTCTTATATCAATTTATTTTTATTTGGATCCTTAAGGTTGAACGCTTTTTGTAAAATCTAGCCAAGGGAGGATAGACTAGTGACTTGGAATACAATTGGATTCTATGTGGTGAAAACCACATTATAAGCATTGTTTAGGATATTATTGAGGTGGTTTGAGGATCCAATCTATCTTTTTAGAGAAAATTCAGCATGTCCAAGTTTGGTGGTCAAAGTTTTGAAGTGGGGGGGGGGGTATTTGGTGGTTGAGGAGGGGGGTGAGGGGGATGTCCAAGGTCTAGGAGGAGGGGTGGGGGTTGTCCAGGGTCCATGAAGGGGGGTGGGGGCTGTCTAAGGTCAAGGAGAAGGGGAGAAGGGGTTGTCCATGGTCCAGGAAGGAGGGGGGGTTGTCCATGGTCCATCGAGGAGGGGGGTTATCCAGGGTCTAGGGTGGAGGGTGGGGGATTCCTAGGGTCCAGGAAGGAGGGGTACTATAAAAGGTCTTGGGAGGAGGGTGGAGGGGGCTTGTCCAGGGTCCAGGAGGGGGGATGTCCAAGTTTCAGGAAAGAGGGGGGCCAGGTTATCCAAGTTCCAGGAGGGGGGGACTGTCCAGGGTCCAAGAGGGGGGTTTCCAGGGTCCATGAGGAGTGGGGGATCTATTAAAGGGAGGAAATCCCCAAATAATTCATTGAAAATTAACTAAACTTAATCCAAAAAACATCACAGTTCCAATCCATCACCCAACCAACATCCAATTCATCCTCAATATCACTAACCTTCACATGCCATAAACAACACAACCTAGTTTATAACAAATTAAAATAGCAAAAAAATAATAGATGTAAAACATTAAAACTAAGGTAGTACTTACATATTTAGAGTGTAGAACTAAAAAAATTGTTTGATTTAATATGGATCTATGAGTGGAACGAGTTTATGAGTCTTTGTATAGAGAGATCCCAGACGTTTAGGTCAAATCAAAATAGAAAATAAAAAATAGATGAAGAACATTATAACTGAGGTAGAACTTATATATTTGAAGTTTAGAACAGAAAAATTGTTTGATTGAAGAGGATGGATGGAGTTTTGGAGACTGGGTAACGAGAGAGCGTCTGGAGAGCTTCAATTTAGGGCTGAAGTCGAGCGGAGGGGGACTACAATCGAGTAGAGGGGCTACTAGACACCCGAACTGGATTTAGGGGAAAACTTTCCCAATGGTTATGTCCTATACCAACGGTTTCTTTAAACCGTTGGTAAAAGGTGGCACAACATATACCAATGGTTAGTGTATAACCGTTGGTAAAAGTGTCTTAATTGAGGCCCATACCAACGGTTTTACAAACCGTTGGTAAAAATGGGATTTCCAGTAGTGCGGGGATGATCACCACAATGGATTACATCAAGGGATAAATCTTCTTATTCCTTGGTCTTCTGGCCACATGGAGGGTTTTCGTGGATCTCATCCAGAGATAGGCACTCTAGATTGACCGAATTTTCATGAATCAAGCCTTCATGATGAAGTGTCTAATGAGGAAATTTAGAATTAAAAATACCACTCCCATATTTTGGTAATGAGAGGATAAGATCTTGAGCAGCAATAGATAAATGTCTGAGGGATTCAAGAACTCTATAATTAAGAGGAGCCACATGACAACTTAACTCTTGATTTTCCAACAATGCTTGGCGATATTTTTTCTTAGATGTTCTCTTATACTTAGTTAGGGACACTTTCTGGGAAAATTGGTTATCATGGAAAAGTGTATGTGTCTGTCCTAGAGTGGTTACTGGAATGGATTGATTACCTCTAATTGGAAAGGGTGTATGTTACCAATCTTATTGTCCATATGATATGGGGGAGTATGACCCATGACCCTCCTATACTTGAACATAGGTGTGTATCTACTCCGGGATGTCATGATGATGTGTCATCTCATGTGTGAGGATAGATTTATGTGTTTGTTCCCCTGATACTACTGAAGTAGTTAAAATATCCTAGCACGTTTCCAGAATATGGGCAGGGATTTGCGTCTGCCCTTTCACCATTGATAGAATATGTTTGGTGACTTCAGCGGCTGGAATGGGAATACACATTAATTCCGTATTGGGAGTAGGTGTATTTTCTTACTCCTATCCTCCTTTTCCTATCAATGGGTATTGACAGTACTCATGCATGGGGGTATAGAGTTGGGTCAGCCCCAAATTTTTCATCGGAGCTTTCTGACTTACTTCTCTGGGTGCTACCAAACGAGACTATTGGCAGGCTTGATGAACATTGGTATGTTTATGTGAATTTTGGTTGTTTCCCATCAAGTATGGTTGACGGACTTCCTTAAATACTAGCATACGAGACTACTGACATAATTGGTCATTGTAAACAGGTGTATGTTCCTGTTTACCAATTGCCACCACATTAGATTGGAGAACTTCTTTAAATGTAGTCAGACGAGCATGCTGACTAGATGATAACTTCTAAGAAGGTGTATGTGCCTATTCACGGTACTCCACCAGGTTTATCTGGTGGGATTGGTGGTTTTCTGTCAAATGAGTTTGATGAGAAGAAAAATTAGGACAGATGGTTGTATGCGCCCGCTCATTGTTTTCCATCAAGTTAAATTGATGGACTTCTCCGGAGGAGGAAAAGGTGAGAACCTGCTCCCTGTTAACCGGACATTGTCCCTAGCGGTTCATCTTTCATGCCCAAGTATGATAGACCTAGGCCAAACTTCCATAGGCAACACCCATATCATGTTGTAGGTTCACTACCGCATGATTCTGGAGGCGACTACTGGTGGGAGTCCCCAGTAAGGACTCTTGCATTCTTGAATTGAGGCCTTGAGTGACCTCTTGATCCACCTCCCTATAGTATGGGAGGGATTTATTATTGAGTTCTAAGGACAAGGACCCGAAACGGTTGGAAACGGTGGTTGGTACCATTTTCTTATTGATCATTGATCGTCGTTGGCCAGATGATCGAAGATTTTTATTGACCTGGAGGGTCTATCGAGCAGCCTCTAAAGTCGGGATTGTACTGTGCTGGTGATATTCCTTTACCAGCACATTAGAGACCCATCATTGAAGATTTTGGGTTAGTGATGACTTCCTTCCCAAGGATGGAGATCCAACTTGAGTAGTGGTCAGGAAGTTCACAGATGTTGTCTTGGAGAAATCCATTCTTTGGATTGAAGGGAGTTCTGTAGAAAACTTGAATACAACAACAAGCTCTATTAAAGAAACATCTTTTTAGATGGATACATACGTTATTGATTCCTTTGTCTATACTTCCATTATCAATTGATAGGGGCCTAAAAGTTGGGTAACATTATTAACTTAGTTAAGGATTCACATCGGGTTCACCATTTTTTTTTCATAGTTCCTCGAATCATGTGTTCTAGATTTAAGAATCATTGTTTCCAGGCGGTTTCAATTAGATTTATTCATGGAACCGAAAACTTCCAATAGTTCTTTATACAACGATTACCAGCTTTCCAAAGGCATTCGTTCATTAAGTTTTGAACTTTATGATACCTAAGAATGTGCATTGGTCAAGAGGATGGGAGGTCGGACTCATCACACCCTTTTGGGGAGAATTATTGTCTACTCCAAGAATCTCTTTATAAATTTAAAATATTTTCATGAATCCTTATTAATTCACCAAGTATATAATAATTATCCCTTGGAATTTATAATCACTTATTAACATGTGTAAAATTTTAGAATCATCAGTATGTATTCAAGGTTCTTCATTAAATGAAAATATCTGTATGTATTTGAGGTTTTCCATCAATGGTGTCCTATAATATACTTCTTAGAGATTATTTTAATCATCATGGTGATGATACTGGTTTTTAATTCACTTACTAGGGCACTCTAGAATTTTATTATCATCCAGGGGGACGAAGGTTTAGTTTGATTTTGGGATCGTGCCTATAAGATAGGCTACCTATGTATCCTTGTGAAAGGAATCAGAACCCTCGTAGTTGAGTTCAATTGAATGGGACACATCATACCTTTTAAGGTCATATGATAAGGACCTATAAAAGAAAGTTTCTTAGTTGAAACTTAGTGTGGGACTTATGCTGAAGCAGTCCAAGGAATTTGGAAAGGATATGGGTTTCCAAGTAGGATCAGACCCTATTGGGAATATGGATCAAGGAGAACAGGGTTGATTTTAAGTGTTGGGTTTGAACCTCAATGAGGCTTCCTATGTATCCCATATATATAGAAATCAAATCCCATGTAGTTCAATAGGTCTCATAGAAGAGTATAATCCTTTGAGAAAAATCAGTTTGGTCTTACTTCCTAAAAAGGATGCCTTGGTGATTTGAGGATTGAATTTGGGCCGTATTCCTAAGGAGGATGCCCAAATTAGAGGAATTATGGTTGGATTACTAAAGAGAACATCCAATGAGCTCAGGACCTGAGAATTATTCCTATGTATCCCAATTATGATGGGAATCATAGTTCTTGTAGTTCATTTAATTGTGCAAATGTTGTGATCATGAAAAATCACTAAGCCCATGTGAGTCATGCTCGGTGTGAGAAACAAGAGAATGTTAAAGATTCAACAAATGAATTCACACTTTCAAATTTTTCCTCCTCCATTAGTAGAAGAGGGTGTGTCGACTATGGAATAGGGAGAGGCGACGAGCGTTCCCTCTGTTCTATTTACATTGTACAAGGGTCCAATGTAAGGAGGAAGGGATGAAGGTGAGGGGATTATACCAGGATGGCTTCCCTTTGGGATTGGTTGGGACTTACTCCTATAGAGGATGCACATTTGAGATTGGTTGGGGCTTACTCCTATGGAGGATTTCCATTTTGTAATTTTTTGGGGCTTACTCCTAAGGAGGATGCCCATTTGGAATTGGTTGGGGCTTACTTCTAAGGAGGATGCCCATTTGAAATTTAACCTGGCATATGAGTCAGGTGATGTGGATTGAGTAGTTTCTTGAAGAGTGTATAATCTCAAGGTACTCGATGAATCCATAAGGAGAGCCCAAACTCACAATATGTGAAAGGAAACAAGAGGAATAAGTCAACTCAAGTAACTTCATTGAGTGTTATGGATTGTCTCAAATCAGGGTATTCGAAGGTTGGAAGTTGGGACACATAAAGAGTGCATTGGAAAATTCCCTCGACTGAATCTAAAAAGTTCATGGTGCGACTTTCCATTTTTTATGGGGGCCAGTAATGGAAGAAAAGGTACCGGCCCAAAGGGCTGGGACCGTAGCCCGGCACTAAACCCAAGCAGGGGTGTGGGGGTGCAGCTCCCACGGTTTGGACCAGTGGGGTCGTGTAGGTGCTCCGCCAAGGTGCCTTGCATAGGTTTTCTGCGTAGGTGTATCGCATAGGTGCTCTGCCAAGGTGTGTCGTGTAGGTGCTCCACCCAGGTGCGGAGCATAGGTGCTCTACCCAGGTGTGGCGTGTAGGTGCTCCGCGCAGGTGCGTCGCATAGGTGCTCGATGCAAGTGCTCTATGCAGGTGCTCTGCACAGGTTCTCCGTGCAGCTCCATGTGTTCTAGACCGTGATAGAACTTTGAACCATGTTTCCCCATTTAATTATCTCTTCTCTCATGTTTTAGAGATCTACCTTATAAAATTTGGGGGATCTTGGTGAAAGAGCTATGCAACAGGAGCTTTGGTAATTCTTCCAACTTTTTCTGTCTGTGAAATGGGGAGCCCGAGGTTCCTATTTATAGGTAAAGAGGGGACCTGGCCGAAGGGAGGTTGTCCACATAGGTCCTCCACTTAGGTCGTCTGCGAAGGGGTGTAAAAATTCATTTTCCATGTAGGTCCTCCACGTAGTTCCCTTTGTGAAATTTATCCATCTTCCAAGTGCCATAACTTTTGATCTGTAAGTCCGTTTGGGCTCCGGGACTAGTAAAATAAAAGGTCTTGAATAGATCTACACTTCTTTGGATTGTAATTACACCATGTATTATCAAAATAAACTCTAAAATTGAATTTAATGTGTCAAAACCTTTTCATCATCGATCTTGTAAATCCACAGCATACCCCTGGGTGAGGAAATTAGTCCACTTATCCATTGGTATGGAGTGGTATTTTAACACATATAAATCCAACTTGCATCTTCTTCTTTCCTGGTGAAAACATATTTACTCATACTTAACATTTTTTGTATGTGTGAGAGTCATATATTCACTTTACAGAAAAGTGTATGGAACATATTTCATGGTGTCTACATCCACCATTGGTTATTTTTCTTCCCTTTTATAGAAACCTAATTCATCATATATGGGTTCCCAAGTATCAAAGTGGGCCCTTTCACTATTTAATATGTGGAATTTTCCATTGATGAGGTATTTCAGACATTGATGGAATGTTGAGGACACCACCACATGGCTGTGGAGCCAGGTTATTTTGATTATGACATTTTATGTGGTGTCTTGATAGATAACCACAAACTAAACATCTTATGTGAGATCCCCAAATTTATATTTGAGTTTGATCTTCCCAAGAGGTATTTTCTCACATTTATCATACCCTTTAATGGTCTTCTTTGTGGGAGAAAAATAATCTTTACTATATCCCAAACATTGGAGGGTTAGAATATGGATGAGATTAATCCTAAAACCATTTTCAATCAAAACCCTTTAGATATCGACATTATCAATTATACCTGAAACATATAGGGGTATGATGTGTCCTTGTATGACCTCTTCTTGATCATGTTCTATGAATGATATGGTGACATGGTACTCTTCTGACATGGTCTCCATTCTATAAACCTAGGATACATTAAATTTTATATCAAATTATTGTGGGCTCTATAGGGTTTCAACGAGTGCCTATCCGAGTTATTTTAAAAGATGGATTGCATTGGGGGTTGAGATTTTGGCTAGGAAAACTGCCAGGTATTTCAGAATTTCATACATTTGTGCCATAGGTCGGCACTTCTTGTGGTGGGGTTTCTACTTGACATGTGTCTCAAGAGCCGAGGAATTTTTGGTGGATGGTTCGGGTGCTTATGCATAGGTTGAGGGAGAATCTACTGCAAGTATCATGGTTCGTGTTGGCCTTCCCTGTTTCTTAGGATGATCTGGTAATTGCACCCCCACTAGATAGTTATGCAAGACAATTGGGTGAAAATGATCGTTGGAGGATTCTGAGACCCCTATATGTCTATTTTGGGATTGGTGGAGTAATTTCCCATGGTTCCTAGTTGCATATATTTTTTTTTATGGGTATGTGACCAAAATATTGGGTTTGACCAAGCCTGTATTATCCCTCGTATCCTCAGTTCCTACTCATGTGGCCTCATGTTCCCCTGTTTGGTGTGGGGAACTTGTACTCAGAGGCATATTCATCATTGTAGAATGGTTCTTCAGAGTCTATCACATTGATATAACCAAATATGAGATCTTCATTTGATGAGTGTTTCGTTTGGTGGGGTGGTTCCCATGTTTTGGATGTTGCAGGGAAGAAATCTTCAAGAATTAGAGCTTATGTTGGAGTAGAATATGACTCTTCATTTTCTATATATTCTTATATCTGATGGTTTCATCCACCTTCAGAATACATATATTATTTCACCTTCTTTCATTGTGGAGTAGTTTTTGGTAAGCACAATTGTGCTCTCATGGTGTCGTAAGCTCAGTCAACTATTTTCTGAGTCATCCAGTTGTTGAACTTCTATCCATTACTAGAAAAAACTTTCTATCAATCACCCTCTTCTTTTGACTAGGCAATGGTTATGCAGGCCATCTACTCTAAGGATTTATCTAACACCACCTATATGTAATTGAACATGCCTTGAAGGAAATAATTGAAGATGAATCAGTCAAGATATTATGACACAGCCTTCTATGGAAGTGGAAGTAGTCGGTACGATCAATGAGGTTGAACTCATTGGGATTCCTAGGCAATAGTAGCTTGAGTAGGTTATTGTCCATGGATACAAGGAAATAACTAGGGACTTGGTCATTTGGAAATGAGTAGGCTTTATTCATCTATTTCTCAAATACTGGGTGACCCTGATTTCTTTGTTCTTCTAGAAGAGGGTGATTTTGTAGTTATTGCCTCTCAAAAGGAGTTTTTAGGTAGTTCAATACCTTCTTAGGTTCTTGAATGGTCACTTATTCTATTTTAATGGTAATAGTGAAAGATTTTTCCTTGCTGATCCTTTTCCCCTATGTTGAGGACATGAGTTGAGATTTAGCTTGAGTTCACTGAATGGAATCTTCCAAATGTTGGGTTGTTTATGTGAACTCATGGAACCCACCTGAGTACTTAATTCAGATTAGAGGTCTTTATAACTCAACCTATAGATTTTTATCATAGATTTTTAGCGATTATTCTTGCAAGAGATGGATGCTGAGTGAATATGTTAAACCATTCTATATGGCTATAAAATCAAACACCCTCACATTTTCAAATTTCTTGCAATTCGTTAGGTTGAAATTTTTCATTTTCCTCAGCGTGGAGATGAAATGGTAAAGAAATCAATGATGAAGGTCTTCTCATCCTGCAATATATCCTATCAGAAGGTTAATGTACCAAAAAAAGGTTGGCCCTATAAGATTTTGTACAAGACACCTCATCTTGGTTGCCTTTTTCTAATATTGAGGGCCCATCATCAGACCACATATATATACAAAGTGAGTGAGATGTTTTTAAGGATCTCCCTTTCCATCAAAGGTATCTAAGGTAGGATTACTAAAATTGGGTGGAGGCAAGGTATCATCCACTCATTTGGGATATGGCTTCTTCTTAGGCTACACAGGTATGCATCGCCCCTCCATGGATTCTATTTGAGTAGCCAAAGACTCAATGACATTGATAAATTCTAGAGGCACTACTATTTGAGTTGTATCCCATCTATAGGGAGTAGGTAGGGCCTGATGAGGTGGAGCTATTTTTATCTCCCATTAATTCTCAATTCATGAAAATACTGAATGATTACCCTGGAAAGGTAGAGGATATCACTGTAATGGAGGGAATTCATGATCATTTTCAACTTCATCATTTATATAGACCAACTACCTAGATGAAAAGTTGATCTGACACTTAGATTCCACATTTTTAGGTGGTTTATCCATTTCTAGATGTATAGGAGGAGAGATATCCTCCACTATCTGAAGATGATACCCAATGGTAATGTTTCTCCTGAGTAACTCCTCATTGAGTTGTATGAGATTTTGAATTTCATTCTCATATTATGTTATTTATTCCTCCATTGAAGGAATTTTGATTCTTTATGGTGTTTATTGGTATGTAGCCACACCTTTATCTTTATCTTTGGAAGTGTTCTTCTATAGAGGTGGCAACTTGATATTTAGAGGTTCTAGGTTTTGGAGCCTCTTTTGGTTTTGGGTGTGTGTAGCCTCAGTTGGTGCATCCAAATCACCCTCCACTCAGGGTAAATTTTTTGTGTTGTGTCCCTATGTATTTGTGTCTTGATCCATGTTATAAATTGTTTTGATGGTGATGGAATTCCTAGAGATGTATTGAGAAATGGTTGTTGTTATATGAATTTCAACACAACCAGATGATTCTGCACTATATGTATTAGGGTTGTTTCTCGAACCCTTGACTATATTGGGCCATTTTGGATTGTGACCCTAAAGGGGTATGATTTCCTTTTCCATACACTCCTCTTTTCTCATCTTGTGAGTAATTACCTTGAGGGAGTTTCAAATCATGATTTTCTAACAAACCCTAGATAGAAGAGGTTTGTCTTGCAGTAGGTGGAATGGATGGAATTCCGAACATCGATGTATACCTCCCAACTTGGAGAAGAATGATTCTCTATATAGTGATGATGATGATGAAAATTCCCCCATTCCTGTGGTATGGGGGTTATCCAGGGTTATAATTGGTATTGATTGATCCTACAATTGAGGGTCTAATGCTTTTAGTCAAGGATTTTATGATTGTTAGGATGGGAATTGAGATTTAAATTCCCTTATCCTAGTGGGATGGGATTGATCTAGAATCACCATTGATTTTCCCAGGACCTTCTTAAGGGATGATGAACTTGTTGATGGTGATTGAAATATAAATTCCCTCATCCTAGTGAGCTAGGGTTTGTTTTCAGTTAGTGCCAGTATGTCCTGAATCCTCTTGGGAATTGATGATATGAGGGTTGGTGGTGGTGGTGGTAAATATTCCCTCAAACCGGTGTGCTGGATTCGCTCCGAGAAATCTATTATGGAAGCTACTATTTTGGCATGTTAGATGTGGTGCAGTTGTTCTCATGTAAGAGCTAGGTAAAATGGTATCCCATGGAGGGATTTAGTTTCTATAGGATGTCACTAGGTTGATTGTAACCTCAGATTCCATGTATGAAATGAATTTTCATTACTTTGAGGGGCCCATTTTAAATAGTTTTTGGTTATCCTATTCCTTCGTTCATTATGTATTGGCATCATTGAAGCATAAGTGTTTTGTTGTAGTGACCAACTAGCCCGATCGTTACCCAGTCCCCTGATTTCATCAGATGCTATGACATTATAGGACATTGTATCGTAGTAGTTCTATTTTCATAGGGATGTGGTGAAGTGTAATTCTCCATACTTTCCTCATCCTTGAATATGAATACATGATGTTGATTCAGCTATCAGTTTTTGAAGAGCTTTGATGCAATGGTGGAAAGCATGTTGTAGATTTGCTCTATGATTTTATGGTTTTGTATAATGAGACATAGAGATAGAATCTAGGTGTAGATGAAATTATAGTATCGTTATGGTATGAAGGTGACCCTTATATCCTAGACAAGGGAAGTTTCTATTATCTAGTCACTGATTATTTTCCCATATGTTTTGGTGTAGATAAGGCATGCACTCCTTCTCCATCTCATCTAGATCTCATTGTTAGAAGTAAAAAAGAGTCCATAACATGGTGGAGAGGTTGTTTCTAGTTAACTCTCCCCATATATCAATGTTTTCTTCCTCTTAATCAAAATTAAATTCCTCCATATGATCAAACCATAGAAGCTACTTCTTGGGGTGGCCTTCTTACCAAAATGGAGTGGTGCTAGAAGTTGATGGGGAACTATATATAGTTGACCCTAATGTTTTGATACCCTCTCTATATGAAGGCATCTGAGTTTTGAACACCTCTCTATATAGAGGTTTCTATGAAAGGGGAGAATTTTCTTGTCTGTGGGAGTTATCACCATGGGGAGGTTGACCATATAGTATGTTAGGAGTAGAGTCTGTGCAATCCATCTCTAAACTATCACTTGGAGGACTATCATGGTAATGATCATCTTATACTTTATTTTTAGAGTTGACAAACCCTTGGTATTTTGAGAATGCATCTCGAACAACCTCAATGACACTATCATTGAGCATATTAGATATATGATCCTTGTTTTATATCATGATTGGAATACAATGACCTACCTTCTGGAATTATGTGGGAATATAATCTTATTGTATGATGATATCTAGACTTTGTTTATAACCATATGGTTTTTCATGAATATAAGTCCACTTCTAAGAAGTTGTTGGAATATTCCAATGATATTCCTTATTATTGATATGAATATGAGTCTTTCCTAAGGCATGTTCCATTCTAAATTGGTGAGCCTTAGTCATAATAGGAGTATGAGCCTGATCCTATTCCTTTGTAATATTCCACTGGTCTTTTATGATAGGAATATGAGACTTACCCAAGTCATGTTCTACTCTCACTTGGTGAGCCCCAATTGGAACAAGAATATGAGTTTGGTCCAAATATGCATTTCCCTTCAAAATATTCCAAAGAACCTCTAGAATGGGAGAAGGGATATGATCCTTCTTCTGTATTACCTCAAAAGGATGTTGATGTAGTCATTCTTCGGAATAAGTAGTAATATATGTTTGGATTCTATGATCTATTGGAATATGTTAGGAAGATTAACTAATAGGAATATGATCCTATCCCAAGGCATGTTCCATTCTCACTTGGTGAGACCTGGATAGAATGAGGATATGAGCCTGATCCTAGTCTTTTAGAGTATATCTTTGGTCTTCTTTGATAGGAGTATGAGCCTATCTCGAGGCATGTACCACCCTCACTTGGTTATACCTATAAAAAATAGGGATATGATCCTAATATGGGGCCTTTGGAATAAGTAATTGATCTTTTGTAACAAGGATATGAGATTTTTTCAAGGCATGTATCACTCTCACTTGGTGAGCCTTGGTTGGAACGTAGATATGAGCCTAGTCTAACGCATCATCCTTTACCAGAATATGCCAATAATCCTCATGAATGGGAGTCAGAATATGTGTTTTCTAAGGAGAAACCACTTGTTCATAATGATCAGAGTGTTGAGATTCTCGAATTGTACGGATAGTAATATTTGCTTATCCCTATATTTATACCAGTGGCAGGATATGTCGATGGAGCTATTTAGATGTTTCTAAGATGTCATATTATTTTATAAAAGTTTGTGAAGGGATATAATCCTACACATTTTCTATATCCACTATATTCTGGAAAATATCTTCAACTGAAGTGGGGATATGATCCCACTTCTGTCCCCGTTATTCCATCAGAATATGCCAATGGACTTCATGCACGGGGATAGGGATATGAACCTCCCCCATGCCTATTACAGGAATATGCCCATGTAGTTATTCTGAGTGAGTAGGGATATAATCCTACTCATCTGTTATTATTAGAATACATCGGTAGACACTTTCTATGGGAGTAGGGATATGATCGCACTCGTATTTATCCACAGCCTTCCATGCCTGATGTGTCTTCCTCATTGCCCATGCATGGGCATAAAATGTAGAAGTGTGTTAGGTGGTACCCTCAACAGGCGACCAATGGGTACTGGTGGGATGGAGCTAGCGTCAGAGGTTGGAAGGATCCCTCATCGATGGCCTCTGAACTAGAAGTGAGCCACATTTGGATCCTTGATCCACCTTTATCAAATACTAGAGGTGGTGATTGTCACGCTCCCATGATAAACTTCTGAAGTGGTTGGTTGTGGAAATGAGGACCATTGGCTTTAATGCAGCTTTCATTAGATGAACTGGACTCATCGGATATAGTACTTGAATACCCTCATAGTAAGACTCAATGGTCAAGATTGTACCATGTCAATGTTATTCTCATACAATTGTATTCTCCACCCTACATTGAAGATGTTGGGTGGGTGAGGTCATTCGGAGGCCCGTAAGGGTTGCATTTGCAGCTAATTTAATAGAACGATCATTAGGTAAAGACATGTTGGATCAGGGTGTTGTTTGAAAGAGCAGTTTATGCATTCCAAAAGACAACAAGTAATAAGGTCACTAATCAATACATCACTTTATGCATGATATTTTCTCAATCGGATATGCATGGGTAACATAATTTTCCTTTTATTCCTAATTCGTCCATTCTGTTCATCTGTACTTGTCAAAGAAAGGATGGACTTATTTCATTAGAACCCCAGCTATAGAGAATCATCTGTAATATCCATGTCATATTCAACTGATTATCTCTCTATTTTATAGTTTCACATCGATTTCACCATTTTTTTGCATAGGAAATTCAAACAAAATGACCCAACATATAATAACATAATCATTTTGTTATTTAATAGTTTCACATTGGTTTCACCATTTTTCTTTCCCATGGGTTTTGGGGATAAGGAACCACTCATGAAATAGTAACATTAATGGTCTAATGAGAATTGGGCAATCTATCCTTTTTATCTTACAAAGGAGATGTCATAGTTAAATGATTTCTCATCTAGTTCACCATTCTTGTTTTTTTATAAATAAATGGCTGGACTAACCCAAAAAGTTGATCATAGTGGGTTTTCAGTGTCTTTATATAATCATTAAAATTGGAACCACTATTTTTTTATCCTTATTATAAACTCCCAATAGTTCCCATATCCATAATTGGGTATAGACCTGATTTCCAAAGGCAGGTGGTCCTTTGGGGTTTTATACCTAACGATGCTTAGGATCTCACATTAGTTTAGAGGATGGGAGGTTAGGCACATTACACCCTTTTTGTGGGAATTGTTGCCTACTCTAGGACTCTCTTATAGATTTAAGTTATGTTTGAGAATTTATTCCTAATCTTAATGCAAGACCAGTTACCCTAACAAAATTATCATAGGTTAAGTCTCTTTATATATAAATATATGGGGTCTTGTTGGTAAATCCATAAGTATATATCTAAGTTTCTTTATCCATTTCCCTTTTATGGTTATATACTTATATGTTGAACCTATATAACTATACACTCTGGGTTTTTTTATCTAGGGATTTGGATAATATTTAAAGGATGGGATTGAGCCATTATGAGGCTTCCTATATATCCTTTTTATAGCAGGAATCAAAACCCACATAGTTTGTTAAACATATGCTGTTTAATGTCATAAAAAGGAAATATATATGGAAACTTGTGAATTAGTTGTTGATCTCCAGCCATAGGGAGGCATCCAACATATCCTGGTCATATTTAGAATCAGAGTTATCATAGTTCAGTCTTTCCCTTAGGACTAACCCCAAGGTAGATATCCCTATGTGATGAGTAATTGTATCATACCATTGATTAGGGATTACACACTAAGGCTACCCTAGATGGTGGAGATTCATTATGCTAATGATGTGATCATTTCAACTCCCTAATACCACATGAGTTATTCTTTGTGTGAGAAATAAGAGAAATTAAGTAATTAGCCTCATTATATATGGATGTGGGGATTACGTGCTAGGACATCCCTTTGGATATTTGATATGGAGATCAGTTTTTAAGAAGTCATTTTATGTATCCTGGTTATAGAAGGAATCATAGTATTCATAATTTAATTAAACTAGGTCTTATACACTGAGATTTTCCCTTTTGGAGGCTGGACAATGTTATCAAGTCTTGAGATTCTCTCTTGACCTAGCCTACTTGTATGCCAGAATTACGTTGATTGTCTACTCAACATGTCTTGATTGTCTGGTTGACATTTTGGAGGATGTCTTCCTAACATGTCCAAATACAATTACATGATCTAATTAACTTTTCTGGGAGAAATCTTATAATCTAGATGCCATGTTTTAAGTTTGTCACATAACCAAGGATAACTTGTCCAGAGAACATCGCAAGACATAGTCGGTTGATCCTACAAGCTATCGTATGATATTAGTTGATATGGTTGGAGGGAATCGCATTATCTAGTTGAATTTTCCTGGTTTCATCATGAAATCTAGCTAAAATTCTTATTGGGCATCGCTAGTGTCTATTTGACATGTATGGAGGGTGATAAATTTTATGGCTGACTTGTTTGGGTGTCATTGTGAAAGTCGGCTATCATGTCTGGTGAATGTCGCAAGATTTGGATAGATTTTTTGAAGGATGTTGTGAGATCTATTAAACCTATCCTGATTCCATTTTTATACTTAGATTACATGTACTAGTGTCGACTTATGATTTGGGTGACATGTCTAAGGGACATCATGAGGTCTGGATGGAAATCCCATAGGATTTCGTGAGACCTAGGTGGAATAATCAGGGGGTTCCATGTGACTATCCCTGAAACATCCATGGGAATTTTCATGATCCAAATAGTATACTAAAGGATCGTCACATGATCTAGGTGACATGTCTTAGTGTTTTCATATGACTTGGGTGGTTCATGAGAAGCACATCAGGATCATTGTATGTGTTCTTCACATAATGAACCTATCTTGTTAGTCTTATTCTTAGCCTTTTATTACATATGCCTTAGATTTTTTTAGTGTTATCTTGTTTAAGTCTCACATGACTAGTCACTTATGTGGGATGTCCTTATCATAACCTACCATGATTCCTTCATGTGATCTATGAGTGATCATGTGAAGTGCCTATGCATGTCGCATGATTTTCTTAGGTGGTTCCACAGATTTTACCTTCCAGAAAAACTTTCTGATCATGAGATCAACCGCACTGAGAAATCCTCTTCGATTCTTGAGTTCTCTAGTGATAGGACCCAAATATTCATTTTTTATGCAAGGGTGGGATATTTATAGGCCTCACCACCTTGATTATTCACTACTTTGTGTAGGGTGTATCACACAAATCCAGGTAGGTGTTAGAGGAGGGATTTGATGTCATGTGTTTCATGAGGTCCTATTGCAAGTCATTCTAGGGGCGTCATGTGATTTTCAAAATCCACAATACCATCCCATAAATTCCCCATTTATTGTATTACATCCAATTAATGGGGTATTTTCTAATCATTTGGGAATACCAAGGGACTTTCTCATTGTCAAGATGATATGTCCAAGGGCCTTCATGAGATTAGGGAACCTATCAAAAGGACTTCACGTGATCTTAGGTAACCTATCTGGGAACTTTTATGAGACAATGATGGATTTATAAGGGGATTTCATGAGATATAGATATCATGCCAAGTGGAATTTTGCGAGGTCTTGTGGAGCGCATGAGCATGTTACATGAAGTTCACAATTGTAAGAGGCTCCTGTCTTTTTTATTTTACTTCCTTATTTTATTTTTCAAAGGCTTGGGGATCTTGATATATTGCATGAGTGTTGTCGAATATAGTCACTCTCCCCACTGGTGAAGCATTTCATGACCAAAAAAGGGTCTTGTGGTGATGTGTGATCATTTCATGTAGAAACCCTTTTGCTTTTTCTTATGGAGATGAAGGGGGAGCACAGGAATGCTTGGACATGTCTAAATCCCTTTACATAGTGAGGGTGACATGTAATTGGGCTCTCGTATGGTGAGGTGTACATGTCTCCATGGGCTTATGATGTCTCGTAAACCATATGGGTTGTATCACATGATTTTTATGACCGCAATAGGCTCTCATATTTTACTCTTTTTATTTCCTTGTTTATTTTATAAGGGCTTGGGGTCTCATGAGTTATCTTGAGTGTTATTGAGGAAAATCATTCTCCCCATCGGTGATGCATCATGTGGCCAAAAAAAGTTTTTATGGTGATTCATGATCATTATCATGGACAAAAAATTCTACATGTTTTTAGAGAAAGGAGGAGCGTGAGACCACCCGGACGTGTCTGAAGCCCTTCACGTGTGGGGGTGACATGCCAGTAGGAACTTGCATGACTAAGTGAACATGTCATCGGGGCTTCAGTGGTGTCTTGTGAGCTTCATGGGTGCATCATGTGAGTTTCAAGACTGCAAGTGGCTCCCTCATTTTGGATATTTTCCTCCCTATTTTCCAAGGATTTTTGGATATCTTGTCAGATACATGTCGCCTGACAATTCGTGTGACCTAGGCATGCTCATCTAGAAGTTGTTGTGTGATCATCAATTTTCTGGGGTTCCTTAACAAGAGAAAAAGGAATTGTAAAAGGGGCTTCATGATATCTACTGTAGGTTGTGAACTATATATTTCTCCTTCATGTGACCTTCTAAAGGTATCACGATCACATGTCTCTTGGAGGATTATGAAATACGTGAGTTATGGCCACCTTTTCTTCCTTTCTTGTGGGGAAAATAATACAAATATTCAGTTATTTATTCCCTTGTGAATTTTTCGATTCTCATTTAGAAGACATCAACACACATATATTTCACTTTAACATTTTTATGTGTTTTCTAAAATGTGTAGGATTATATGTTTCTTGATAAATCTATTTATCAACCCCTATTTGAGAAATAAGATATTCTGATAATGATATCACATGGATGGTTATGTATGGATATAATTGAAAACCTTGGTTTTATCTCTCTTATTTTCTACATCGAGTTTTCCCATGTAGATTTAGAGTACACCAGAAAAAGGATATTTGATAAGTGAACCATAGGGTATCATCATTCTCTTAGAAAAGGGGGAAGATGATATGGAGTACCTAGAAAGGTAAAATAATATATGATAATCCCTCTATATTTCTCTTTTAATTTGATTATCAATAAGGGAGATCAAGATATAATCCATCTCGGCACACATATTGTTATTGAGGATTGTTATTAACAACAAAATCAAAGGGAGGGATTGTTAAGACTAAGTGTTGCATCTATTCTCAATAAAATGGGGATTTTATTGAGACCAAGTGTTTCATTTTTTTATCAATAATTCAATCTATTTTAGTGATTGAATATTATGTGGTGATGGTTAGAGGATTGTTATTGATTAAAAATAGGGATTGGATTTCATGCATGATAATACATCTATGTAATTTCATAGATGGAAAAGGAACCATGTAAGGTTATGGATTGAACAACATGAGTGTATAATTTAAAAATAATGTGGAAATAGAAATCTTATATTCACTAAGGAGTACTACCATTGGGTGTGATACCACCAGGAATGCTACCACCATGTGTTATTTCTAGGTTTTACCTCTAGGTGCTACCATTTGGTGTTATCACTAGGTTTTACCATTAGTGTGTTACCATTGGGGTGCTATTGTGAGATTCTACCATTATGTGTACTGTCATTGTTTTACTACTGTGAGATGTGATCACAAGATGAAGAATGGATCAACCATGATAGTGATCTTGAATTATTAAGGCCTGCATGCAGATGTTATTTCATGCATGAGAATTAATGTATTGAGAAGATGATCCTTTCAGTAGATGATGTTGTTGATATGAGTTGTGTATGAATTAAATATGAGTTGTGGGTGTTCAAACGGTTTGAATAGAATACCTGAATTATTCATATATTTAATTGAGAAATTTAGGACATCTAATACTACATGAACAAAATAATTTTTCGTGACATCAAAGGTTAATCTTGAGCTTCATGTGTTTTATAAGTTTATAATAATTTATTTAGGTATTTTATAAAGGTTCTAGTTTATTCACATTCTATGATGCATGCATAGATATCATATTAGATCGAGCTGAGGTATTTCATGGATAATGAGTCAAGAATGAGATTTTTGTTATTAAATATAAGGCATGGTATTTATCTACTACAAGATGAAATGAGTAAATGATGAACTAAAAGTGTTACAATTCAATTAAATTGTGATTTAATTGAATAATGTCATGATACATGAATTGTGATTTAAGTTACATTAAATAGAAATAATTGTGGGATATTAAATAGAAATTAATATCTATAATTAATGAGGAAATAATTTAGTTATATTGAATTGATTTAAAATATAAATAACAACTTTCAATTATATGTAGTTATGATAAAGAAATTGTTGGTCGGAGTGGATACTCAAGAGTGGGGTGAATTGAGTTCTAATTAAAATTTCTGTTAAAAACTTTATGGTTAAGAAAACCCCCAATTTTAAAAACAGCCCAGTTAATTAAGGCAGTAGAAATTTAAATGTTCAATTAGTCAATAGGTTTCTCAAAGGGTGATTAATCCTTAGATGAATCAATGTAGAAAACCAATTAAACTTTTGAAACAAGTCTACTGAAGTAAACAAATACACACACTAACCAAAACTAACTATCAAAGTGTAAGAAAAACAGTTGTATGTTTTAGAAAATATAAGCAGTGGATAAAACAAAACAGAGTAATTGAATATTAGAACAACAATATAAATAGGAGGTTCAGTCTTAAGTAGAGACTTAATCCTCTCTACTTGGTGATCACTTACCACCAAATAGTTTATATAAATAAAGTTTTGATCCACACCCTGGATTGGGGTTTACAACAGCACACCTAGCTGTCCAGGTCACACTTGACCTCTACCACAGGTATTTGTGGGAAACAAAAGAAATAAGTGATTGAGTATGAGGATAGTTTTACATCCTCTAGTTATGCTCAGGATACAGTGTGTGTTATACAGACAAACATACACACTGCTCAAATAGAAAATATAAAACAAAACAGAGTTAAGGATGAGGATAGAGTTAGGAATTATTTGTGTGTTGTGCAGTAATGCTATAGACTCAATGAATATTGAGAATATGGTATTTGAGTCTTATTATTGAAGTTGTATTTCAGAACAGAGTATTGCAGTTTCTGTAATATAGCTTCAGGGAGTGAAAAGGTTCAGCTCTTTTGTGTCTCGATGTATACTAAAGCCCTTTTTGGAGAAGGTAGCTTGTCACAGTCTTCTTGTAATCTCAAGTTCTTAGTTCATCTCTTTTCGTATTCTTACAATATTTGTTTCAGCGTGTACTGCTACTATTGTCATCATATCTTTATCGTAAAAGATGAGGTCCTTTTATAATCCACGATCCTCTAGACATAACGATCTTCGCACGTGCATGTACCTCGTACTTGTCTACGGATACTCCCACAGACAAAATTAAATAATGTCAAAAACATTAATTTGTCTATATATGACCGTTAAAAATAAATTTTAATTAATAAAATGTAAACGGTTATTTATATCAATCGGTGATTCATCTTTGGTCTATTGTATTTGGTTTGATAATATCGTAATCGATCTGTCAGCTTCAGTTTCGGTGTGTCGACTTCAGTCTATCATTCTTCGGTCTGTCGAACTTCGGTTTCGGTCTGTTGAACTTCAGTTTCAGTCTTTAAAAATTTGGTTTCGGTGTGTTGACTTCAGTCTATCATTCTTCAGTCTGTCGAACTTCGGTTTTGGTCTGTCAAGCTTCGGTTTTGGTGTGTTGGCTTCGGTTTTGGTGTGTTGGCTTCGGTTTCGGTGTGTTGTCTTCGGTTTGTCAGGGAATCAAAAATATTATGAAGAGTCTGCCTTACTTATACCATTATAAGACAAAGTGTTAATAAAAATACATTTTTAAACATATTTATTCATGACTATAAGAAATTTACTTATTAAAGTATATGTTGCTATATGACATATTTGATTTACATGGACATATTGAAATTGGCATGAAAGAGTATAATCTAGCTATTGAAATAATTTGTGATTGTGAAAACTATAATATCATGGAGAGTCCAAAAATCTCCCCCTTTTTGATAATCACAAATTATGGCATACATGAAAATATATCGAATAAAGATAGCTTGAACATAGAATGTATTTAAAACTACTCTCACCCTCACTAAATGGATTAAGGAGAGTATATGCCACCCTTATTTTACTTTCTCCCCCTTTATCATATGCCATCCTTATTTTCTCCCCCTTTTGGGATTAACAAAAAGATAAAAGTAGGAAGGAAAAATAATAGAAAATAAAAACACCAGAAGAATTTTCATTCAAAGTCATAAGAGTACAATACAAACAAAAAAGAGTAAATCCCTATCAAAAAGAAACAATCCATCACTAGGGTTTGGTATGCAGATGATCTTTGCCTTTGTTTGAAGGATCCAAAGGAGAAGGAGAAGGTTTGGGAGTGGCAGACGATGGAGGTGGTCGGATTACAACACCAGGTAGAGAAACACCTGTAGGAATAGTAGCTACAAGGGTAGGCCTTCTCTCTGACAGCACACGACTTGGAGACTACTCAGTAATGATTGGTCGAATCTGAGTAAGAGCTTGAGAGACAGTCATTGGAGCAGGAGGCTGAGAGGTAGTACCAATGGAAGCAGTTGGAGGGACCACAATAACCTCGGCCTGAACATGCAAATACGGTTTGAGAAGGTTGATGAAGTCATTAATGACTTCTCCTATATATTGCATTGCCTTCTCAAATTCATCTTTATTCCCCATAAACTTACTCAGTAAATGTGTAAACACTTTCAACTGGAGAACTTTCTTTTTGAAATCTTCTGTGACTGGGGTAATTTGAAGGTTTTATGCCATAAATTTGAAACTTTTGATGAGATCATGCTTGATATATATCTTAGTGAAATACTTATCCACCTTTTCCCGAATTTCCTTCTGAGCTGTATGGGCTTCATTGGTGCATTGTCTGACCATATTGTACACATGATCTGTATTATGATGTACCTTTTCAAGGGTTTCCTTATCTGAAACAATCTAGAGTTTCTGAATTTCCTCTCTCATCACAGCCTTGAGAGACTCTAAATCAGCAACAACACTCCTTCCACTTCTGAAACTAGATGGGCCAGTCAACATTTTTTCAAGCTCTTCTTTCAACTTTTTCAAGTCAACACTGAGTATATGAGTTACGAAGTTCCTAATAATATCTAGAACACCACTAAAGGAGGTCTTGAAGTTATAGGTTAAGGAATTCAGATCATTTCTCATCGTTCTTACTTTTTCTCTTAGCAAATTGTTGTGTCTAATAATAGTTTATGTTGTAGTAATAAGATTCGGTTGAATCTCCTGAATCACAATTCTTGAAAAAAAATTTGCATAAACATATGAGATACTTAATGAGGTGTAGGATTCATTTCTGGATCCCACTAAAGCTAGCACATACTCACATATCTCATTCTTAGACTTTTCCAAATCAGCCTTAGTGACATAGTCACTGGGCACTGACTGAACAACAGGGTCTACTGCTGAAGATAAAACAGGTGGAATAGGTGCAGTAGGCTCTAGGTCAGCATGGACTTGAGTAACAGGAGGATTAGGTACCATATCCTTATCTAAATCATATTCTAAACCGAAAATAATATATCTTGGATTAATATTCCACTCTCTAGCACAGGTCCAATCTCTTGGCTCAATGGTATCAATTCTTACCCTTCTTCCCTGAGGCTTAGGAATAACATCAAAATCATCAATTTCTTCATCCTGTTCTCTAGCCATAATACCTTATCTGGGGACAGGAATCAACCGGACTTTAGGTTCTGCCTGAGCTCCAGCTATTTCTACTTCACCAGGTAGTTCCTCAATTTGAGGCACCAGAACTACATCCTCTTCCTCTTGGCCAACAGCCATATTATCATTCAATTCCTAAATGACCTCTTGGTTTTTAGAATTGGGATGGAGTATTATGTCCTCATTTCCAGCATCTCTATGATCATCATCTTGTTGATCAGTAGGCTCAATTCCATCACTAGCTCTAAGAACAGATTCCTCACTGGATCTGTCAACCACTTGTTGTACCACTTTTAGAGAATCATTCACATGATCAACACTTCCTCAATCATCACCATTATCACCATCATTACCATCATCATCATCATCATCATCATCATCATATTCCTCATCTTATTTTCTAACATAATCTTCAACTCTAGTAACTTCAGTTTCTTCCTCTTCTTCATCATCTAGAATAGTTTCTCTTGAAGGCAGTTCCATAGGTGGACTAGCAGGTCCAAAAGTCATATTCTTGGGACTTTCAGTGATATCAGGATCACTCCTATAATAAAAAGGAGATCCTTCTTCCCTAGGCACTTCAACCTCAGCTTCCTCATCAGAATAGACAGGGACTTCTCCAAGTTTGAAACCTGGATCAACTTGGTCCTTTGGCCTAGAAGGATGGTCAACTGGATTGAATTCCTCATATAGCCTTTCTTCATCTCCTACCCAACATCTCTTCCATGGGTTCCAGAAGATTTTCATCCTTTTACAAATTTATTTCTGAAGAAAAAATCCACTGCATGCAATTATCATTTCATCTCCATCTTCTACACAGTCTAATTTCTTCAACATGGAAGAAATCATTCTCGGATAATATAAGCAGGTTTCCTTCTTAGGTGTCTTAATCAACTCAAAAATATGTACCATAAGATATCTGCACAGATTCACCTTTATTCCATGTTTCAATAAAAATATCAAGAAGACGTCCTGATATTTCACCAAAGAGAAATCTCCCTTCCTTGGGTAGATTTGATGTTGTATGGACTTAAAAAGAAATCTCACTTCTCCTTCAAATTCATTTGCAATAGTCCTCCTATATTCTTCATTTACAGTCATCTCCTTCAGATCATCTTCATATGAAAACAAATTTGATGAAGGTGGAATATTATCAGGATATTCAGCATAGACACCTTCATGAGGTACCTCTAAGCAATCATCCCATTCCTTTGAAGAGAAAACCACTTCCTTTCCCTTTACAATAGATTTCATCTTTGCTGCCTCGGCTTCATCCAGTGTTATACTCAAATGCTGATAGAACTCATACACTAGCTGGGGATAATAGGGTATTTCATTGTTGGTAAATCAACTAATCCACCCTTGAGATTCTAGTACCTTGAGAAGAAAATATTTTCTTTACATAAGCCACTCAGCAGACACTTCCTTTTTAGCTGTAACAACCCAACTTTCTAAGCTTGGTTTCCCAGTCCCACTGGTTTCACCCTTATGACGCTTAGCAAGAGGAGATTTTTGAGGCTCTTCCATTGTGTGCTTAGTCCTTTCCATGGTGAAGTTGTGGATTCTAATTGTGTTGAGAGGTCGAGAGTCAAGAGAGATAGATAGAGAGAGACTAAATGTATAAGGCTTTATGGCTATGGAGAAGGTGAAAGGTCGGGATAGATTGGACTTAATATATCATTTAGTTATTATAGATTTTAAAACATAAAATTTAAACACAGAAAGGTGAAAGAGATAAAAAAGCGTTGTTTTACTTAAAGTATAAGGAATTTACACAACAACCCTTAAAAGTATCGATGTCAAAGAATCAGTTTTAAGTAGATCGGTTTCACAAAAATCGATTTCATAAAGATTGGTTTCATAAAAATCGGTTTCATAAAGATCAGTTTCATAAATATTGGTTTTATAAAAATCGGTTTCATAAAAATCAGTTTCATAAAGATTGGTTTCATAAAAATCAGTTTCATAAAGATCGGTTTCATAAAGATCGGTTTCATAAAAATCAGTTTCATAAAAATCGATTTCATAAAGATCGGTTTTAAAAACATTGGTTTTCAAGATTGGTTTTACAAAGATCATTTTTATAAAAATCGGTTTTACAAAGATCGATTTTACAAATTTATCATTCATATTTCATGTCTGATGTAATTCATTCTCTCATAATTTAAGGGTTTAGTGAATATATCATCAAGTTGATGTTCAGTCCCAATAAACTCAAAAGTTATATCACCTTTTTGATAATGATCTCTCAAAAAGTAATGTCTTACATCAATATTCTTTGTTCTAGAATGAGATATTGGATTTCTAGAAATGTTAATAGCACTATTGTTGTCACAGTTAATGGAGACATGTTTGAAATGATATCCATAGTCTATTAAAGTGTGTTTCATCTACAAAATTTGTGCACAACAACTACCAGCAGCAATGTATTCTGCTTTGGCAGTAGATAATGCAACAAAATTCTGCTTTTTACTGAACCATGATACGAGTGACTTTCCTAACATGTGACATGTCCCAGAGGTTCTTTTTCTATCTATCTTACAACCAGAAAAGTCAGCATCTGAATAACTTATTAAATCAAATGGTTTTCCTCTTGGATAAAATAGTCCTAAGTTGGGAGTATATTTGAGATATTTGAAAATCCTTTAAATAGCATTTAAATGAGATTCTTTGGGATTAGCTTGAAAGCAAGCACACATGCATACAATGAACATAATATCAGGTCTACTAGAACTAAGGTAGAGAAAACTCCCTATCATGCCTCTATATTTGTTTTGATCCACTTATTCTCCAGATTCATCAGCATCCAACTTACAAGTGGTACTCATAGGTGTATCACTACCTTTACTACCATCCAAACCAAAACGTTTTAAAATATCTTTAGTATGTTTACTTTGATTTAAAATAATACCATATTTATTTTGAAAAATCTGAAATCCAAGTAAAAATTTAAGTTATCCCATTAAACTCATTTCAAATTCATTTTGCATTATTTTTGAAAAGTCAGTACATAAAGAGTTTTTAGAAGATCCAAAAATTATATCATCTAAATAAATTTGTACTATCAAAACATCTTTATAAATCCTTTTAATAAACAAAGTAGTATCTTCTATTCCTTTAGTAAAACCTTTTGAAATAAGAAAGGAACTAATTCTATCATACCAAGCTCTTGGAGCTTGCTTTAGACCATATAAAGATTTAGTAAGTTTAAAAACATGATTTGAAAAATGGGGATTTGTAAATCCAGGTGGTTGTTCAACAAATACATCCTCAACTATATACCCATTTAGAAAATCACTTTTGACATCCATTTGATAAAGTTTGAAATTCAGATGAGCTGCATAAGCAAGTAGTATCCTAATGGCCTCTAACCTAGCTACAGGTGAAAAGGTATCCTCATAGTCTATTCCCTCCTCTTGACTATATCCTTGTGCAAATAACCTAGATCTGTTTCTAACTATATTTCGAGACTCATCAACTTTGTTTCTGAAAACCCATTTAGTTTCTATGGTCAAGGCGTCTTTAGGTCTTTCAACTAGTTCCCAAACTTTGTTTCTTTCAAATTGATTTAATTCTTCTTGCATATCCATCACCCAAAATTCATCGTTGATAGCATCATTAATATTTTTGGGTTCAATCTATGAAAGAAAAGCTTGATGTTCAACCTAGTTTTTCATAGAAGCTCTAGTTTGTGTCCCTCGGTTTAAATCACCTACTATAGCATCTAAAGGATGATTCTTGATAGTTTTAATACCTCTAGAAAGATTTGAATTAGACTCCTCATGATTGTCTATTTGTTCAGACTCAATAGGTGTAGATTCTGGAAGATTCCCAGAACATGTCACTTTTATAGGGGATTCATTGTCATTATCATTAAGGTTCAGAATTGACATATCTTCCTCAAGATATTCAAGAGAGGTTTTGGGTTCATGTGGATCAGTTTCATCAAACTTGACATGAACTGACTCTTCTACACATTTTTTCTTGTTATTGAATACTCTATAGGCTTTACTCGAGATTGATTAACCTAGGAAAATTCCTTCATCACTCTTGGAAGCAAATTTGTCAAGATTATTTTTAGTGTTAAGGATAAAGACTTTGCAACCAAAAACTCTGAAGTAGTTAACCTTAGGCTTCCTATTGTTCCAAAGTTCATAAGGGGTCTTATTAAGAACAAGTCTAATCAAGACTCTATTAATGGTATAACAAGATGTATTTATAGATTCATCCCAAAAATAAATAGGTAAATTATATTCGCTAAGCATAGTCCTAGAAATTTCATGAAGAGTCCTATTTATTATTTCCACGACTCCATTTTGTTGACGTGTTCTAGGAGAAGAGAAATTGTGACTATAGCCATTGTGTGAGCAATAGGATTTAAACTCTATATTTTTAAACTCAAGTCCATGATCACTTCACAAGGTCTTGATTTTAAGTCCACTAAGGTTTTCTATAGACTTGGAGTATTTGATAAAATAAGAACAAGTTTCAATTTTGTGATCTAGAAAGTATACCCAAGTGTACCTAGAAAAATCATATACAAGAACATAAACATAGTGATTCCTATTTAAACTTTAACTCTTGATGGTCCAAACAAATCCATGTAAACCAACTCAAGCGGTTGAGAAGTAGAAACTTCTTTCTTTGGTTTAAAAGAAACTTTGTGTTTCTTTCCCTTTTGACAGGGATTGCACACCTTGTTATGTGGGAATTCCAGTTTAGGTAAGTCTCTAACTAAACCTATCCTAGTCAGTTTCCTAAGAGAGTGCACATTACAGCATCCTAATTTTATGTGCCACAAATAGAATTCCTTATGAAAATCATTTAAGCAACAAACATTTTTCTTAGCTAAAGAATTTAAGTCAACAGCATACACATTCTCATTTCTGAGGGCAGTAAATATTAAATCATTTTTTGAATTAAAAACATTACATGCATTATTTTTAAATTTGACATTGAAACCATCATTACACAATTGAGAGAGGCTAAGTAAATTTTACTTTAATCCATCAACAAAAAGTACTTTGGAAATTAATACGGTATTAGGGTTACCGATCTGGCCTAAGCTGATGATTTTTCCCTTTTAATTGTCACTAAAAGTTGCATGAACACCATCAACCTTGATTAGGCTCCTGAAGCATGAGTAGTCTCCTTTCATATTTCTTGAACATCCACTATCCAAGTACCAAAGAGTCTTACATGAACTCTTTAGGAAACATCCCTGCAAAACAGATTAGACACGAAGTAACTTTGGTACCCAGATTTTCTTGGGTCCTGAGAGGTTAGCAAGTAAAATTTTGGGAACCCATACTTGTCTCATAGATTTCTTATAATCAGCAGATATATTTTGAGATATAAACACTTTGTTTGGTCCTTTAGAGAATTGTCTTTTATGAAATGGTCTAGAACATGAACTAGTAGTTAATTGTCCAGATTTTGGAATAAATTTAGTTTTAATGATCCTTCTCTGTCTAGGCTGATATCCTAGACCAGTTGTATATTTTGGGGCAATTTTTTGTCCTAGAAATTGAGTTAGGGTATCTATACCAGCAGTAAATTTTTCAAGATCTTTCTTTAATTGTTCATTTGATAATTTAAGTTCAGTATTTTCTTTTAACAGCTAAGCACATTTTTCTTTCTCAATATCCAAACTTGACTTATAATTTTCATTCAAAGCATGTTGTCTATTTAATGATTTATACTTGTCCTTGATCTCATTAAAGGTATCCTCAAGTATTTCACAATATTCAAATAGTTCATCATTAGTCATATCTTCATCATTATGTGACTCATTCTTATTCCCAGAATAATAGGCATTATGTATAGGAGAGTCAAGTGTTACCTCAAATGTTTCTATCATGAAACATAAGTTGGCATGATTGTTCTGTTCACTATCAGAAGCATCAGATCCACTGGAGCTATCTTCTGAAGCACTACAAGTATCTTTCATAGCCTTTTTATATCCTTTTCCCTTGTCTTCATATTTCCTCTTAAATTTCAGCTTGGGAATGTCTTCCTTCACATGACCTTTTCGTTTGCACTCATAGCAGATTATTTCATTTGAGTTTTCATTCCATTTTCTGTCTTTCTTTCATTGTCATTTACTATCATACTTTCCCTTGTAGTTTGACTTATTGAATAATTTCTTCTTTCGATAGAAATTTTTGAATCTTATTGAAAGATTAGCCATTTCCTCATCACTGTTTGAATCTGAATCTTCACTGGTGGAGCTGTCTGTATGAACTTGAGCTTTTTCTTTGTATTTTCTCTTTGAGGTAGTAGTTTTGAATTCTACTAACTTCTTCCTTGGTTCCTCTTCTACTTCTTGATTCACCTTAACTTCTTCCTCATACATCATAAGTTTTACAATTAGTTCCTTCACTGGAAGCTTTCTTATATCACAAGATTCCCAGATGGAAACAGAAGTTTCCCTCCATCTGTCAGGTAGGCATCTAAGCAGTCTCATGATTTGGTCCTTACTGTCCACTGGTTTTCCAAGCAGACTCATAGTGTTCACTATTTCATTGATCCTGATATACATTTCAGATATAGGTTCATCAGGCTTCATTTTAAAATTATCATATTTAATAGTGTATGTATTTAGTCTCATTTATTTAACATTAGTTGTTCCCTCATGAGAAATAGCTAAAGTATCCCAAATTTTATATGCAGTTTTACAAGGAGATATTCTATTGAGTTCATCATCACCTAGAGAGTAGTACAGGAATTCATTGCTTTACAGTTATTATTATATATAGCTTTAGTCAACTGAGACCATGTGTCCCTAGAAGTAGCAGACAATATATGTTTCTCTTCAATTGTGTCCCAGATTTCAGGTCTCATACTCTCTAGATACATTTTCATTTTCAATTTCCACTGAGCATGGTTATTACCATTAAATAAAGGTGCCCTGTTAGTAGTAGCACCCTCAAATATAGTTTTCATAGTTACTTAGAATATTAAAGAACTGAAAATTTAGATATAACATAAATTTTAAGATCTTTAAGATACAACTAAAATCATAGTTGAAAATAATTTTCAAATCTTGAAAATAAATAAAACTCTGATACCAAATTTTGGTCAGAGTGGATACTCAAGAGGGGGGTGAATTGATTTCCAATTAAAATTTATGTTAAAAACTTTATGGTTAAGAAAATCCCCAATTTTAAAAATGGTTTAGTTAATTAAGGTAGTAGAAATGTAAATGATCAATTGGTCAATAGGTTTTTCAAAGGGTGAGTAATCCCCAAATGAATCATTGTATCACACCAATTAAACTTTTGAAACAAGTCTACTAAAGTAAAAAAATACACACACTAACCAAAACTAACTATCCAAGTGTAAGCAAAAACAATTTTATGTTTTAGAAAATATAAGAATCGGATAAAACAAAATAGAGTAATTGAAGATTATCACAACTATATAAACAAGAGGTTCAGTCCCAAGTAGAGACTTAATCCTCTCCACTTGGTGATCACCTACCACCAATCAGTTTATATAAATAAACTTTTGATCTACACCCTGGATCGGGGTTTACAACAGCACACCTCGCTTTCCATGTCACACTTGAACTCTACCAAAGTTATTCATGGGAAACAAAATAAATGAGTGATTGAGTATGAGGATATTTTTACATCCTCCAGTTATGCTCAGGAGACAGTGTGTGTTATACAGACAAACATACACACTTCTCAAATAGAAAATATAAAACACAATAGAGTTAAGGATGAGGATAGAGTTAGTAATTCCTAGTGTGTTGTTCAATAATGCTCTAGACTCAATGAATGTTGATAATATTGTATTTTAGTCTTCTTCTCGAAGTTGTATTTCAGAATAGAGTATTTCAGTTTCTGTAATCCAGCTTCAGGGAGTGAAAAGGTTCATATCTTTTGCGTCTCAATGTATACTGAAGCCCTTTTTGGAGAAGGTATCTTGTCAAAGTCTTCTTGTAATCTCAAGTTCTTAGTTATTCTCTTTTAGTATTCGCACAGTCTATGTTTCATCGTGTACTGCTACTATTGTTGTCGTATATTGATCGTAAAATATGAGGTCCTTTTATACTCCATTATCCTATAGACATAATGATCTTCGCACGTGCATGTACCTCATACTTGTCTACGGATACTCCTACAGACAACATTAAATAATGTCAGAAACATTAATTTTTCTACATATGAATATTACAAATAAATTTGAATTAATAAAATGGAAACAGTTATTTATATCAATCGTTGAGTCATATTTGGTTTTTTGTCTTCAGTTTGATAATATCGGAATCAGTCTGTCAACTTCGGTTTCGGTGTGTCGACTTCGGTCTATCATTCTTCGGTCTGTCGAACTTCGGTTTTGGTCTGTCAAACTTCAGTTTGGGTGTTTCGACTTCAGTCTGTCATTCTTCGGTCTTTCGAACTTCGGTTTTGGTCTGTCAAACTTTGGTTTCGTTGTGTTGGATTCGATTTTGGTGTGTTGGCTTCAGTTTCGGTGTGTTGGCTTATGTTTTTCAAGGAATCAAAAATATTATGAAGAGTATGCCTTACATATACCATTACAAGACGAAGTGTTAGTAAAAATACATTTGTAAACATATTTATTCATAACTATAAGCAATTTACTTATTAAATTATATGCTGTTTTATGACATATTTGATTTACATAGACATATTGAAATTAGCATGAAAGAGTAGAATCTGGCTATTGAAATAATTTGTGATTATGAAAACTACAATATCATGGAGAGTCCAATAGAAATCGTGGAAGACTGTAGGAAATTATGGTCAAATATAGTTAAGATAAAGAAATCATGGGAGTCTTGATCTGAATCTTATGGGTTTTAATGAAAACTTTTATAACTATTTTATTATAGTTTTTTGAATATGATAATAACTATATATATAGGAGACCTATATATTTCTAAAGATAGAGAATAATATATATGTTCTAGATTTGAGGACATACTGATACTTCTGAGAGTTTCATAATTTCCAATATTGAAATAAGAGAAGATCTGAAGCTAGGATTACTTGAATGTGATAGACCTAAGTATTCAAAGAAACTGAGTAGAATCTATATAAGATCAGATCTTGAAGGAGTTTCAAGACTAGTAGAGCTGCAAGTCATTATTGAAGTTATTTAAAAGGAACATGTGTAGACCTATTGATCCATATGCTCACGGAGGAATATCCTATTTCCAAGTGGTGAAAAAGAAACCAAGGATGGTAAAAATACATTTCTATATTGGAACCTCATTGAATAATATAATTATGTCTTCTATTTGGTGTTAGAAGTGGAGGAATATGGTGGGTCTCTGTATTGATTAGGATGAGTTTGTCTATGGATGTAATCACTTTTTTGATATTGAATAATCTATGTTGGGGGTATAATTAATGAAACAAAGAGTAGTATTTTATGCCAAAACTTGTAAATATTGTGTGTTACTCTTATTTATTACTACACATTAAGGTGAGTGATAAGAGTTGAATTTTTTAAAAAAATTATATTTTATTCATTGAAATTCCCCATAATCTAATATTATTCCCTAGTTGATTTATTGAATTTGGAAATTTTTTCAAAGGGACTTAATCTAGAAATGGATTTAGATAAGATTTTATTGATTTATTAAGAAATAAAAAACTTGGTTCTTAATGTTTAATTTAATAATGTTCTTTGAAAAACATGTTTTTTCTATGTATAATATCAAATGTGCAAAGGGTTGGATTGATCAAAGGGAAAAGTTTAATCAACTGTAATTTTTTCTTCTTTTAATTGATCCACTTTTCCAAAGATAGAAAAAGAATGGTTCGAACATGATTTTCCCTCTTTAGGTTGATCCATCCACCAGAGGGAGGGAGTTACCACACATCAAAAACAATCGACCATGATAGAAATATTATTGTGATCAATTATTCTACTGATGAGGGATCAACCATACCCATATAATTAATAGAGAAATGAATCTAAAATTCAGAAAAGGGGAGAAATTGTGGCTTATATTTGCAGTGACTATACCATATATCTGATATTAACCATCATAAAAACTCAAAAAAATGGAAGAGACATGAACCTACCATACAAAACAAGGAGATAACCATAATCACCCCTTCTCATAGTCAATAAACTCGATCGAACTCACTACCTTATTATTCTTGTCTCGTATCTGGACAGACAATGTTATATGGGATGAAGCTGAATTGCCTTGCTAAGGGAGTCACAGTTGTACACTGATTGGACCTAAGCTCCGCATTGACCAAAGATGAGATCCAACTAGATATGACATGATTGAAATCATCTTATTCACTCCACCTATTATGATTTATAATTACACTCCCTTATGAAGTAGATTTTTTCCTGACACTGCCGGATTCATGTAGTAAAGAACCTAGATCCCATCTTAAGATTAGGGGATCAATCCAAACCATTTTTTATGTACACAGAATCACCTGTGGATCCAAGATCACCCTATTAAATATTAATTAATCCATATATGGTATATCACCAAGTGTTTTTTGAACTAAAAAATATTCACTATCATGTTTGTTTGAGCGTGATTCTTAAGAATCTCAACTCACTGTTAAATATATAGACACATGGTGAGTGATAATTTCAAACTAAAGTTAATAAATATCATCAAATAAGTCGCTCTATTGATAATCACAGTTCTAATTACACTTTATTGTTTGAATTTATCATCTGGTGGTGGAATGATTTGATTTATAGAAGCTTTTCAATACATCAAGGTAGAAAAAAGGCAGAGCATGGCATAATGAGTGGAGAAATCAGTATTACCTAAGACTAATCCAATAATGAGGTCCAATCATATTCTTTTAAAACCTATTAAGGTATTTAAATCCATATTCCCAATATTTGAAACTCCTCATGTGAATGTTTTATTTCTAGTCTATCTACACATTAGCAGATGAATTACCTAGAAGAAAGTACGGATCTTGATAGTATAAGGGTGATACTTTTACAATTTTATTTTTGGTAACTAGATAAACATAATATTTTATTTGGGGTATCAATATAAGAAGTGGATTTATGCTCATAATTTTAGATAAAAATTGGGTACATTGGGTTCATTGGAATGGAAATTGATGCATGTTTGAGAGAAGTTATAAAATATTGAAGAGGGAAGGTCGAAGAAGGAAGTTTGGTGGTAGATCAACTGGTGATCTTTTCCTAATTTTATTTAAATATATTTATTTTCATTATCTAGTGATGTCACACTAATAAAATAGTGTTTAATACAAGGAGATTTATTCCCACTCCTATGATGAATTATAGTTTTTAATAATAAATTCTCCTCTGTTCAAATCTCAAGAAGTGTTTAGATGATAGCTTTTAGGGGTATCTTATTCTTCTATGCATCTAATATCATTCGTTACTTATTCACTGGTTTTACAAAAAATAAACTTAATAATCTCACTAATTATGATAGTTAAAAATTAGGGTAGCTCAAGGGTGATTTGTAATATCTGATCACTAGGTCAGGTAAATGAAGAGCACATGGTGATCATCGTATTTTTCTTTTCCAAACTAAAATTTCTAGGGGGGGTTATCTGGGATATTTCCTTCGATTATAGAAATAAATGGAGATCCAATTTGAATAATTATTTATAGGTAAGTGAGGAGAGATATATAAGGTTAGACCAATATTTTTTAAACATAAAATTATAAAACCAATCAATTTTAATCTTCTAAACTATTTCCAACAAATTAAACCCACTAAACTAGATTTGAACACACTCATAACAATATCTTCTCTAGAGACAACCTGAGTTCCACTAATACTATATTTAATTTGGGTTTAAATTGTTTTTTTTAATCACCCCATGATAGGAATGCATAAAACTTGGCACCATTTCTATGGAATCCATTTTTTATGTTTTAATTTTGATTAAAATTATTTTTAATGGCCAAATCAAGTTCTTCAAACCTCATTGGTTTTAACTCCAGTATTGTGAGAACTGTGCTCACTAGAATTTAAAAAATTAAAACTATAGAATAAGAGGAAATAGATTTTTTTCACCATTCCATTAGATAAATCTCCCTCCTCAGCTTCTCCCTCCACAAAAATACATTATAAAGTAAAAAATGGCAGATTATGTTGCTCGAGTCAATGGACTCTGAGGGGAATGTATACACAAAATTTCAATATTAATAACCTATAATTACAATTTAATTAACAATATTGTGAACTCAATACTAGAATAATGGGAATACTACCTAAATTTCATGCATTTTCATCTAAATGTCCCAATATAAACCTGAGAACATTTAAATAAGTATGCAATGTATTCAAAACTAGAGATTCACTGAAGACCAAATCAACTAGAAGGATTTCCTCTTATCTATTAAGGGGAAACCAAGGAGTGCCAATAAAACCTAAAACCTGGAGAATTTACCTCATGGTATGAACTATATTGGTAATTCCTCCATAAATTCCTCCTTACTTCAAGGAGTGATCAAATAAGGAAGGAGATCTATGAGATAAAATAAGAAACTAGAGAAACTCTCTATGAGTTTTTGGAAAGGTTCAAGAAACTAACCACATACTACCCACAATAATCCTATTAGGAACATAATTTATTGGTATTATTTTACCAAGGATTTATGTGAAATTATCGGAACTTACTAGATGCTTCTTTATGAGGAGAACTGATTGATAATCTACTAGTTGAAGTGAGATAACTGATTGAAAAAATCTCCCAAAATTCCAAAAAAAATGGTATGAGAAATGAAAATTGAGGTGTGAATGAGGTAAAAAGATATAAATCACATTTAATAGAAGATAAATTTGAATAACTGAAATCTATTTTGAGGAACCTAGTTGTGAACAAAGTACCAGAGACATCAACCACCACACTCCCAAGGGTCTTCCCATATTTATACTCTTGGGAAAATTTCACTGATAGGTGCCCTAAAGTTCAAGGGACTGAAATCTATGATTCCATGTTCCAAAGGAAATTCTAAAACCAAGAAAATAGAAATAAAGTATTTATATATTTCCCCACTAATCAATATGAAGCTGGGAACCAACAATAATAAAGGCCACCATTCCAATAGGCTTCTCAACAACCTTATCAACCCCCTCCATTCCAAAGACAAAATTTCAAACCATCCATGAGTTACCAACAAGGAAAATCTAAAGAAAATTCCATGATGAACATTATAATATAGGTAATAGAATCCCAAAATAATCAATAGACCACCCTCACCACTCATGGATCATATCTAAATGAATTTAAAGGACAATGTGGACAACTCATGACCACTATAAATAATATGGTAAATCAAGACTCAAGTAAGGTTCCTACTCAGTCAATTCCCAACCCTAAAGAAAATTTCATTACTATTACATTAAGTAGTATAAAGGATCTATAAAATAGTTAAGGATCATACCTAGAGATCAAACCTGGAAGTGAATAGCAACTTGTATCTGATGAATCTACCCAAGAAAGGGCACTTGAGGAGGAAACAGTGAATACACCCCATGAGAAGAAATATAGAGGAAAATATAAGATAGAAGATCCAAAAAAACCCAACCTCCCTTCCTTTCTTGGATGTAATCCCCAAATAAAACTAGTGAAGAATCACTACAACAAGAGATGTTGGAAGTATTTAAGAATTTAGAGATTAACATTTCTCTATTGAAAGACATTCACTAAATTCCAAGGTATAAAAAAATCATTAAATACATGTGTATTGGAAGAAATATATTGTGGGGAAATGAAGATGATAGATTAGGTAAGAACATTTATTCCCTTTCTACCCCGCAAATCCCCTAGAAATTCCATAATCTAGGTACTTTCTCTATCCTCTATAAAATCAATGAGCTTGTGTTTTATAATGAATTGTGTGATCTAGGGGCCTCAATTAATGTCATTCCATAATACATTTATTATTATTTACAAATGGGAGAACTTAAACCCACCTAAGTGGTTGGTAAAATTGCCAACTAAGCCACTGTCTACCCATTAAATGTTCTTGAAGATGTATTGGTGATTGTACAAAGTTACCCATTCCCTACCAACTTCTAAATTATCAACATGGAATAAGAAAAATGTAAAAATCACTCTCTCATCATTATATTTAGAAAATTTTTGAATGATACTAAAATCATCATAAATTTCAATGAAGGTACCCTTTCCATGAATTTTTGTGAGGAATTAGTGGATTTTAATATATCGAGTTCAATAAAATACAAACATAAGAGAATTCTATTTTCAATTTTAAACATTTTGAATTATCTTACTCTTATAGGGAGGAGATTTAAATTTTTAATGACATAATAATACTAGGAGAATATTTAGAAACACCCAACTGACTTGATAAAAAAAATGAAAATGAACTCAATCTAAATACAATTTCAAGTATTGAACAGTTTAAAGAAATTGATGAAAATTATTTTAATGAGTTACTCAATTGTTCTACTAATACTTATTCCCTACATGTTCAGGGTGAAAACCTAAAAAACACTAAGATAGAAACATATCTATAAAACTCCCTGATTTAGAATTAAAACTACTTCCATAAAACTTAAAATATGATTTTTTTAAAGTAAAATGAGAAATTATCGGTAATAATCTCAAATAATTTAGAGAATAGAAAAGAAAACCAACTTTTGAAGACTCTGAAACTTGATGTTGGGTCTATAGTATGGTAATTGGGATACATCCTAGGGATTATACCTACCACCTTCATATATATTATTTTTCTTAAAAATGAATCAAAACCAATAAGACAATCCCAAAGGAGGCTCAACCTGATCCTTTTGGATGTAGTAAAAAGAAGGTAGAAAGACTTTTAGGAGCTTGAATAATATATCCCATATTAGAATCCCAATGGTTGATTCCCAGTCAAATTGTTCCAAAAAAAACTAGAAACACAATTGTGAAAAGTGAGAATAATGAGTTAGTACCCACAAGAATTCAGAATAGCTGAAAATTTATCTTAGATTATAGAATATTAAACCATGTTGTAAGAACCTGATTATTCTTTTTAAGTATGAGACTCTTTTTTCATTTCTAGGTTTTTTTTTGAAAGAAGGGGGAACTGGGAAAGTACTGGAATTTTTTGATTACATGTCGTGTACTCCAAGTACACACTGTGTAGTATGGTCATGTATGATGGGAATACATAGTGTGTGGGGATGTCAATGAGGAAGAGAGAGAAAACCAAGTACACGCTATGTACTACCTAGTACTTGTCGTGAAGTCATGTCGGTAAGACCTGGAAAGTAGGTCGGAGAATTTTAGCCATCTTTGGAACAGTAAAAGAACCTACACAGCATGTATTCCCAAGTACCTACAGTATACTTTATAAACTTTTCTTGAAATGGGTTGTAGCCTTTTTTTCTGGTTCTGGATAGAACCTCTACAAAACAGCCACCCTAACTTCATTTGGCTCCCAATTCTTCATCCAAAGTTGTATTCAAACATTGTCAGATCCATTGGAACACCACCAGTATGTTCTTGATTTCTCTTGATCCATTCTCCATGATTTCGTTTCTTGACCAAGTTTTAGGAGTTTTATCATTTATGATAATTGTGTAGATCTACCTTGTTCTAGACCGAATTAGAGGCTAGTATTAGATGAGGATTATCATACAACTATGAGGTAGGTGGTTCATACTTCATTTTGTGTTTTCACAGACATTTATAGGTTTTGGTTTTTAGCATAATTGTGGTTTTTTGAGCAGAACCCTATTATTTCATTTTAATTTGATTGTTATACCCTGTGGGATGTTGTTGGGTATTCTCTTACCTATTATTCTTGAGTGAGGCCAGGTGAGAGGCCATTTATCATTGGGTTATTTTTTCTGAGGTGCTAAAATGGTTTTAAATGAATTATCTTGATTTATATTGGTATGTTTAAATTGAATAAGCTTGATTAAGCTTGTTAGAGGTATTCAACACCCCGACACTTCCATGTGATAGATGATAGTTAGTGAAATACAATTGGTTAAAAAAAATTCATGTTTATATTTTTTCATTATAATTTTATATATGTGATGTTTGAGAATACATATGTTGAGACCCTTGGGGTTGTGTTGGGTGTGTCCTGGATTATCTCGAGTGATGTTGATCACAGGTTGGGAATTTCCTGGATTTTCATGGGTGCTTTTGACCATGGGATTGGGCGTCATGGACATCGGTTTGAGGCAGTGTGACTATCAGGTTGGGCATGGCCATTAGATTCCAGCGATGTGGTTGCAGGGACATGAGGTGTTAGATATGATGTGTCTTGGGTTATTACTTTTGGTGATTACTACTCACCCATGATGTCAAAAATTCAATGGAGTCATGTACACACAGGTTGACACTATGATGAGGTGGTTTTGACCACTTGTGTTGGTAGAGGCCCCTAATAGTTGTGGTTTAGGTACTATTGGTTTGGGGCGGTTCTTTCTATAGGAAGAAATTTATAAGGTGAGGAGCCTTCGGTTGGTAGCGATGAGGCTACCATGTTATATGATTGAGGGCAGACATCTTTGTTCCTCTGGTTATTTATTTGAGGGAAAAATTTTCTATTCTTTTGGTTAATATTTGAGTATAGACATCATTTTTACTCTGGTTGTCCTATCATGGGAAGAAGTGAGCTTTCGAGTAGGGGTCTATGGGACCGAGTTACTTCTGTTTGGGAATACCTTTGGGATGTCGGTACTTCATACATGTAGTGTCAGGAGGCACCTGGTGTTAGGTTATATGATTGAGGTGGAACCTGACGGTTCACCTGAGCTTTGTAACTACAGGGGTACCTTAGGCCATGGGCCAAGGACTCTCTTCACTTATAAGATTATGGTGTTGGATGAAGCAGGTGACACTCCCTAGTGGCTGCTGAGCACTAGTGGGTGTTGTGTTTATTTATTGTATCATACTATTTACCTTACTTAGAGATGCATGTCTGGTTAAACACTTATACTAGGTACGCACCATTAGGTGGTATCCTAGTGAAATTTATCTCACACCCTACACGAGCCCTTCAGAACATGTGTAGACTTTATGGTTTTATGTACAGGTAAAGGATCAGCCTTAGGAGTTAGATCATAGTACTGTTGGAACAAAGATTGGTATGGACCTTGAGGTCATGACTAGCTAGTTTTTTACTTTTTTTAGCTTTATTTCCTATTCATCATGCTTACTTTAATATTTAGCTACTATGGTTATCCATGGGAACCCTTTTTTATTTACATGTATGACCTATTATGGATGCATGCTTGGTTTGTTAAGTGTCTACAAGTGATTGTTGGCATGTTGTTCTATTTAATTTCCACTACACTTGTTTCTACATTTCCTCTGCTATTTATTTATAATTGGATATGGTTCTTCTCTGAAGGTTTGGTTCAAGTCTACTGAGTCATTTATTTCCACTTCATGTTATGTTATTATGCTTGGACCAGTGCCTTATATTCCTCTAAGAGGGTATAGCCTCCCCAATATACATTTTTACACCCTCGCTGCTAATCGACAGCCTTTGGTGTTCAGGGAGGTGCGCCTAAGGTCAGTAACACCCATCTCGTTAGCACTATTTGGGTGGATATTTGGGTTTAGGATGTTACAAAGTGGTATCAAAGGAGTTCTTGACAAGGATTTAGTATCAGATTTTGAATGGCTACTAATTATATCAAGACTGATTTTCTTTTCGGCTAGTTTACTATTTGGGATATGGTAGAATGGAGATATATTGTAATTGGAAATGGGTTTCTAGCTTGTGCTTGGGTGCCTACAGCCCCAAATGTAAGGTATGGAACAAGTTTCCTTGGGTGGGAATTGCTATTTTTCTTTTGCTTAGATTATAGTTTATATGGTTTTCAACTTGGTGGATCACTTGGTATGTGATGTTATTGGTTGTGATATGTGACCCTTGACCCGATGTGGTAAGGGGAGAATTGGACCTTGTCCCAATAAGGCAAGGCATGGTTATTGGATTTTGATAGGCATATTTTTAGGGTATTTTAATTTCATATATGCATGCATGATTTGTGAAGTGATAATATCTTGTGATATATATCAAATTCCATGCATTAAATGATTTTCAAATGTGAAATTTTATATTCCATGCTTTATATATATGTGAAATTTCATGTGGCATGGGATTTGGGCCTGACTCTTATGCAATCAGGTAGGTACTATGGTTGAGGTGATTTTCATCACCAGGATTGGGAGACTATGTCATTAGATTGAGGCAATTTTGGTCATTGGGATGGGTTTTGTAACACCCCAAGCTTCCATGGTACGTTTCCTGTTGAATAATATAATAGCTTGCATTGTACGCAACTTCGAGATTCTAACACACCGCGACCAATCAAACTAGCCATTATGAATAGTAATACCCACTTTTTGAAATTTAATAAATTTTATATTTCAAAATGTACTTCATTTTTGGATTCGTAATATCGAAATAATCTTAGGGTGAATTTTTGGTATTTTTCTGAAAACTTTCAATTTTTGATGAATAGTGAAAAACACTGAGTTATAGCTTACAACAGAATTTTTATTTAAATAATTATTTATTTTATTTAAATTTATTTAAGGTAAAAATATATAAATAATACCTATATAAGTTCAATTTAATTAATTGTATTTAGTTTATAATAATTTTAGATATATAAAAATTTTATTGAACTTTTTAACCGTCTTTTACCCACCTCCTAGGAGCATTTGAAAATTTGAATAAAACTTAATTTTACCGCTTCTGTGAATTGAATTTAAAAAATCCAAGAGACACGGTTGATATCAATAATTAAAATTTTGTTCAATAATATAAAAAAATTGTGAATAGTAACTTTTGACTTTTATTTACCACGGTTAAAAGTACATAGGGTAATTAAGGGTAAAAATGATATTATTATTACCCCAACACATGTATTAATTCTATTGGATAAGTCTAATTCGACTAAAAACAACCTTAGGAAGAAAATATGATCCTTTAGGTCCACTTTTATTAGATTTGGACATTTATTATTATTTATTTCAAAGAAGAGTTAAAAGTGTTAAATTCAAATCTTAATAACTAAACCATTTTTAATATAGGTTTATACATAAGATAAAGTATATTATAAATATTAATTATAAATATAAAAATATTTCCTACATAATGGTATTTTATTTATATTTTTTAATATTAGATAATTTAATTTATTTATGACACAATGATGATGCAGCAATTACCTAATTAATGAAATATCCAAATAAATGTAATTTGAGACTTTTTATAAATTGAACTAATTTTATAGGTTAATATTACATGTTAGGGTTGGTTAGATGAATTTTTTTGAAGTAATAATTCTGTTATGATTTTAGGAAAAACAAAATACCAAATAGTGTCAAAATTGACATAAAAGATTTTTTAAAAAAAATATTATATTATTAATTGATATTCTATTCCTAAAAATCTAAGGTTCGTCCAAAAGACTTATATAATTATAGTAGTATCATTAATGAACCACTTGTGGTTATATTGGAAGTATATAATAATTTTTTTAACAATATAATATAAAAATACCAAGAGACGTGGTAAATGTCAAACTATTTAACTAAGAGTTAAATCTAAAAGATAAGGTTAATATAGTGACCCAAACCTATATAAAACCTATTTTTTGAGTGGTTTTAGACCAATACTCACCTTATAATTTAAATAATTTATTTTTAATCCATTATAAAACTAAAATTATTTTATTATAAAATAATATTTCTAGCTTTTCCTAAGGTTCCCCTCACCCCTCTTATAAAAGGGAACTCCCCCTTCCCCCAAATTCACACCTTCAAATCCTTTTTTCTCGGCCAACATCTACCCAAATACCCTCTAAAATGTCCTACCTTAATTATATAGGCATTAATTTAGTCATAAATTCAACCTAATGAGCCCTTTTGATCAAATCAAAAAAAAAGAACCCGAAGAAGAGGTAAATATTTCATCACCTCTTTCAAGTTCCTTTCTTCTTCCACTTAATCTTTCTTTGTTGTTTCCATTATAAAATAATAACTCCAGTATATTCTATATAATTAGATGTTATTAGAAATATGGTACAACCATATTCATTATTCTATCCATCCTTTGAATGACATGTCACCATGCGTGCGTACGTACGGCTTACCGTCTCCACGTCGTGGGGTAATTGTTATTCAATACATTATTATTTGGATGGGTATAATAATGATGTATAATTGATTTAAATAATAAATATAACATGATAATGATTCTGTATATATGATATAACATCCAATTATATTTTATTTTAATATCAAAAGAATGATATTTTCGCTCGTGCGTACGTACGGATTACCGTCTCCACGAACGCGATGAGATTCATTCACCATCATAATCTATTCAAGACTAATTTTAATTATATGATTAAAAATAATGTTTAAAGACTTAATATCATTCTGAATATGAATAATATACATCCTATTCATAACAAAAACTACTTACAAAACAAATCATATAAAGGAAAATGAATCAGTTAACACCTGAAATGACGATAACACTAAAATATTATTAACAAATCAATATTAAAAGATCATATATGACATAATATTAATGTATATGATTCTTTTATAATTTAATAAAAATTATTTCACCATTATACATGAGTTTAATCTACCCTCAACCAAGGAAAATTACAAAGTAAGGGGTTTCTTATCTCACTTTTAATTCCGTGAGATTTCCATTGTTCGACACTTACTTATTAAATGTGGTGTATTGTGTACATTCATTTGATATATATATTATCATTATTCTCTTTATATTCATGGTATTCTGTGATTCATTTGGTTTTTATTAACTTTTGTCCATATGACTCGATTCATTACAACAAAGTAAGGGTTTTCATCTCACTTCCTATTTCTGAGAGATTCATGCCATACTGCCACTATTTCCTTTTGTGTGGTGTATGTACTGCCCAATGATTGTATTATTTGTGTAATATAATTTAATTCATGATTAATTACATCTTCATTTTATGATCCATCTTTCATGGGATGTATTTTTCATAAGTTACCAAATTGGTAAGGGAATTTCAAATTTCAATTTCCACTCATTCGGCTTTACGCATACTTCATTGATTACATTGCTCTAAGATTATGTGTGAAATCACTATTTATTTACTTATGTAGTAATTTCCAATACCCTTTTTGTGGATATAATTTTTATACACATAATTTCTCCATTTATAAATTCTCAAGTCATCGATATAAACTTGATAAGAGATATTTTAACTCAATTTCTATTCATTGAGTTAAACATCCAAGTCATTGGTGTTGTTTTTACAAGAATATGTGTGAATGTACTCTGATTTATTTACACTTAATATCCAATCATATTGAGTGTATTTATATTTTTCACACATAATTATTTTGTTGATTTATCCTTAACCTAAGGATACAGTCTTTATTAGAGATTTCATCTCAATTTAAATTCCATTGAGACTTCTTTGTTGTTATATGCCAATTCGCTTTTATATGGTGTATATAATGTACTTTGATATAGTATATCATGAATCCCTTTATTCCAATGATATTATAAAGTTTTTATTACCTCAATTATTTGTATTCAAGTGTCTCTCTTTTGGTTAGGAACTCTAACTAAAATATCATTTTAAAATGTTTTACAGATTTATTATTCTTAATCTTTCTCATTAATGTCCATGTTTTAAAAATGGTTTTAAGGATTTATTTATATGGACATTAATGTTTTAAAATTAAAATTCCTTTTAAAAGTTTCAAAGTGGTATGGGACACTTTGATTTAAAAATCTATTTTAGATGGATTCTTGATAAATAGTGAGACTTTTAAATGTTTTCAAGAAAAAGGGCGATATTTCTCTCAAATAGTTTTGATGATTATTTTCATCTATATAAATATAATTCATTATTATCTTTTGAGGTTGATATATTATAATAAAATCTTCCATATTGTATTGAATGAGTTATGTTTGACTGTGGATGTGCTATTTTTATACCATTTATGGTTTGTGCTTAAAATATTGACATTTCGTATGCTAGTTTTAATTTGAATGTTCAGATTATGTTTCAACCTTTTCATATGGGGAATTCATTGGACTTAGTAAGTGATGGGTGGAGCTTGCTATAGCTCCTCGATGAATCGGCAGGTCTCATGAGACAAACTAGTGTCTTGTCACAAGGCCTTGACAAAATCTTATTTGTAGTCTTGGAACAAGGCCTTGACTATGTGGTTATAAAAGTCTGGCATTATGCATTCCATCATTATGAAAGTGGCTATTGATATTGCATGTGATTATTCTACTAATAGAATATCCATGTGAATAAGTAAATGGAATTATTTTATTTTATCTTTTCCATATTATTCTGAAGTTTAAGTTTAAAAGTCTTTTGTTTTAGTCTTATACATTGTCTTAAATTTTCATGCTTATTTTTGAAAGTTTCCACTGTATTGTTATCCTTACTGAGCATCTGAGCTCCCCCATTTCTATGTTTTATTTTTATCAGGATGCGAAGAAGTATATTATGACTAACCTGTAGGGATAGTCTATTAAATCTCAGTGTTGTCTATGGAAACAATGTTATTGTAGTTTTCTATTTTATGGTGTAATGTAAACCTTATGAATGTATATTTTACTTACAAGGATACTAAACTAATCAGTCTTTCTAGACTTGATCTTTTGTGATCATGCCAATGATACGTAATAATCCACTGACTCTGGGCTTCTAGGGTTAGGGCGTTACAGTTAGTATTAGAGGAAGTTTATTACAAACCTTGGAATCTAGATTTAGATAAACTCTGATTTGAGCACATAGCCCTAAGATAGACTTTGAGGATTAGTATAGAATAACTTCCTAAAATTTTGGTATTGTAGATATTTTGTGATTTTTCCAAGAAATACATCCCTATCTGGATACGAGCAGGTAGAGGGGGATCTGGAACAGATGTACCTAGGGGTAAAACCTGAAAACACCGCTTTGAGCTACACTCAAACAGGAACTGGTGCATGACAACGGGCCTTGTTGCACTCTTGGTTATGACACTCCCAGGAGATATGCTTATGATAATTTATATTTTCTTTACAAACCTATTTGAAGGATTTTAATATAAGATGAGAATAAATTACCTTGGTTAATCCTAAGGTGTTTCAAATTGAAAATATGGTGTCATGATATTCTCTAAATGATTTTATGACTATTGTTACTCACACAATGATTTCTGGTTTTATTTAATGGTTGGATTCCAAGGAATTCATAGTAACTTTGAGCATGATATACAAGGTGGGAACATTGGTGTAAATAAGAAACAAAATGGAATGTTGATAAGCGTAAAAGATATCATGTTATTTCCAAATCGGTTTTCCAAAAATATGAACAACAACATATATATTAACCAACTCCTGGACTCAACAAAGAATAGAAACGTGATGAATGATAAGACCTCCAGTAGTGGAGACCATGGAGAAAAGAATCCTCAATTTCCTTCATGTAGGAAATGTGGAAGGAGACGCCTACGAAAGTGTCACAATGGAAAAAATAAATGTTTTACGTGTGGGAAAGAAGGACATAAAGTAAATAATTGCCAAGGAAAAATGAAGAGTACTGTGGAAGAAAATAAAAATGGTCCCAAGAATCCATTTGCAGTCATTTTCTGTAAATGTAGGGGACCTGGCCATTAACCGAGTGAATGCCCTATTCTATAGGATATTTTCTTGGTCAAAGAAGAAGCTATGTGGAAATAAATGGTTGGATAAATGTTTAAAAGTATTAGTGCTCCTTGTTGATGGGATTACTTTGGAATAATTTTCTCTTATATTTTTAACCCTTCAGTTTGTCATGTGAAAATGATATTTGAGGAATAATTATCTTTTCTCTTGTGGATATAGTTATAAATAACAATTTGGTTTTATATGATCATTGGGTTTGTGGAAATTACAAGTTATTATATTTTTGGGATGAAAATGAAAGTTATGAGATAAAATTTGTGGCTAAATTATGTTATGGTTATTTTGAGGAATTTATCTCATTTTGGTAATGTTATAATATATGGTTTTTGAAAAAGGACAACACGCAGACTGTGTGACAACCCGTTGCATCGGACAAAGCTGTGGGAATCGAACCCACAACTAGAGTGTGATTGGGATTTATCACCTACCACTGGACTATGTGAAGTCCATGGTTAGTGTGACTAATTATTTTTAGTTAAATGATTTTATTGATCAATAATAAGTTGATTTGGGATCTTATGTCTTATCAAATGAATACCCTTAGAATAGGAAAATGATTTGGTGATTAAGTGATAAAAGTTATTTTGGAAGACGTTCGCTCTGTTGGGAACACTATATGCCTAAGGAAAATAGAATACTTAGGATTTCATTTGAGGAGTAATGGTGTATTTTTATCTATGTTTTTGTTATGTATTTATAGTGATTTTGGTTATTTATGGAAATGATTAACCTATAATAAAGAATATGTGATTAGGTTAATTACTTTTAAGTATATGACTTTAAGAGGAATCGATGTCATTTGGAGATACAATTTAACATGGAAGACTACATAAACAAATTCTTCTAAGTTTTGGGTTTCAATATTAGTTTGGATTATATTGAAAGGTTTTAAGGACAATTGTTTATTGAATGGTATTTATTTAACTTTGGGGTATTTTTGGTTTAATTTTAGAAATTAAGATTAGTTTTTCTTTCTCTAAAGGAATATCCTTTTGGGGGATCATCTGATCTTGTACTAACCGTTTTGGTTTTAATTAATCTCTAAAGACAAGGTAAATATATAGTTTATCCTTTTTGGATCATTTGATTCTCTAGAAGTTGATTCTAGCTCTTCCTTTGTGACCAAGTCATCTTGAATACTCATCGTTTGAAAAAAAAATGAGTTAGTGGTAGAAATTTATTAAAGAATGAAACTCTACTTAAAAATTAAGTATATATGTTTATTTTTTTAGTCAATCTCGTAAATAAATTCCTCATCTTTATGAAATTAAACTTAAAACAAAAAAAAAAGTTGTTCGTTTACTTTTCCTACAGGGAAACTAATGATAGTTTGTCCTATCACAAGTTTGTGGTTTTCTTATTGTTAAATTTCTTCTGATCATATTTTCTATCCATATCTATCAGAACTTGACACTTATTTTATCATCCATATCCATGTTTTCTACAAGTAACCCTAATATGGGTTATCTTGGGTGACCTTTGTACTTCTCTTTCTATCTTTTAAAGTGATAGTTTTATTGACTCTTTTTCCAATGTGAGACTTTCAATTATGTTCCCAAGCCCAATTTTAAAAATTGTGAGGACGCAATTTCCAAAAGGGGGAAGAATGTAACACTCCAAGCTTCCACGGTACGTTTCCCTTTGAATAATGTAATAGCTTGCATTGTACGCAACTTCGAGATTCTAACACACCGCGACCAATCAAACTAGTCGTTATGAATAGTACTACCCACTTTTTGAAATTTTATAAATTTTATCTTTCAAAATGGACTTCACTTTTGGATTCGGAATATCAAAATTAGCTTAGGGTGAATTTTTGGTGTTTTTCTAAAAACATTCAATTTTTTATGAATAGTGAAAAACACTGAGTTATAGTTTACAACAGAATTTTTATTTAAATAATTATTTATTTTATTTAAATTTATTTAAGGTCAAAATAGATAAATAATACCTATATAAGTTCTATGTAATTCATTGGAGTCAGTTTATAATAATTTTAGATATATAAAAATTTTATTAAACTTTTTAACCGTCTTTTACCCACCTCCTAGGAGCATTTGCAAATTTGAATAAAACTTAATTTTACCACTTCTGTGAATTGAATTTCAAAAATCTGAGAGACACGGTTGATATCAGTAAGTAAAATTTAGTTCAATAAGATAAAAATAATTTTTTGTGAATAGTAACTTTTGACCTTTATTTACCATGGTTAAAAGTAAATAGGGTAATTAAAGGTAAAAATGATATTATTATTATCCCAACACATGTCCTAATTCTATTGGATAAGTGAAATTCGACCAAAAACAACCTTGGGAATAAAATTTTATCCTTTAGGTCCACTTGGATTAGATTAGGACATTTATTATTATTTAATTCAAAGAAGAGTTAAAAGTGTTAAACTCAAAGATTAATAACTAAACCATTTTTAATATAGGGTTATACATAAGATAAATTCTATTATAAATATTAATTATAAATTTAAAAATATTTCCTATATAATTTTATTTTATTTATATTTTTTAGACATTAAATAATTTAATTTATTTATGACACAATGATGATGTAGTAATTACCTAATTAATGAAATATTAAAATATTTGGTATTATAAATATTCAAATAAATGTAATTTGAGACTTTTTATGAATTCCACTAATTTTCTAGGTTAATATGACATGTTAGGGTTTGTTAGACGATTTTTTTTCGAAGTAATAATGCTTTTATGAATTTAGAAAAAACAAAATACCAAATAGTGTCAAAATTGACATAAAAGATTTTTTAAAACAAATATTATATTATTAATTGATATTATATTCCTAAAAATATAAGGTTTGGAAAAAGACTTATATAATGATAGGATTATCATTAATGAACTACTTGGGTTTCTTTTGAAAGTATATAGTAAGTTTATTAACCATATAATATAAAAATACAAAGAGACATGGTAAATGTCAAATTATTTAACTAAGAGTTAAATCTAAAATATAAGGTTAATATAGTGACCCAAACCTGTATAAAACCAACTGTTTTAGTAGTTTTCGACCCATCCCCACCTTATACTTTAAATAATTCATTTTGGATCCATTAGATAACGAAACTTATTTTATTATAAAATAATATTTCTAGCTTTTCCTAGGCTTCCCCTCACCCCTCTTATAAAAGGGCACTCACCCTTCCCTCAAATTCACACACTAAAATCCTTTTGTCTTGGACAAACTCTACCCAAATACCCTCTCAACTATCCTACCTTAATTATAGATGTATTTCTTTAGTCAGTAATCCAACCTAATGATCCCTTTTGATCAAATCATAAGGAAGAACCCGAAGAAGAGGTAAATATTTCATCACCTCTTTCAAGTTTATTTCTTCTTCCACTTCCTCTTTATTTGTTGTTTACATTCTAAAATAATAACTCCAGTATCTTATATATATTGTGATGTTATTATAAATATGGTACAACCATATTCATTATTCTATCCATCCTTTGAATGACATGTCACCATACGTGCGTACGTACGGCTTACCGTCTCCACGTCGTGGTGTAATTGTTATTCAATAAATTATTATTTGGATGGGTATAATAATGATGTGTAATTTATTTAAATAATAAATATAACATGATAATGATTCTGTATATATGATATACCATCCAATTATATTTTATTTTAATATCAAAAGAATGATATTTTCGCTCGTGCGTACGTACGGATTACCATCTCCACGAACACGATGAGATTCATTCCCCATCGTAATACATTCAAGAATAATTTTCATTAGATGATTAAAAATAATGTTTAAAACTTAATATCATTATTAATATGAATAAGATACATCCTATTCATAACAAACACTACTTAATAAACAAAGCATATAGAGGAAAATGAATCAGTTAACACCCAAAACGACGATAATACTAAAATATTATTAACAAAGCAATATTAAAAGATCATATATGATATAATATTAATGTATATGATTCTTGTATAATTTAATAACAATTATTTCACCATTATATAGGAGGTTAAACTACCCTCGACCAAGGAAAAGTACAAAGTAAGGGGTTTCTTATCTCACTTTTAATTTCGTGAGATTTCTATTGTTCGCCACTTACTTATTAAATGTGATGTATTGTGTACTGTCATTTGATATATATATTATCATGATTATCTTTATATTCATGGTATTCTGTGATTAATTTTCTTTTTATTAACTTTTTTTCATACGACTCTATTGATTACAACGAAGTAAGGGTTTTCATCTCACTTCCTATTTTCGAGAGATTCATGCCATACTACCACTATTTCCTTTTGTGTGGTGTATGTACTGCCCAATGATTATATTCTTTGTGTAATATACTTTAATTTATGAGTAATTACATATTCATTTTATGATCCATATTTCATGGGATGTATGTTTCATAAGTTACCAAATTGGTAAGGGAATTTCAAATTTCAATTTCCACTCATTCGGCTTTACGCATAATTCATTGATTACATTGCTCTAAGATTATGTGTGAAATCACTATTTATTTACTTATGTAGTAATTTACACTCCCATTTTTGTGGATATACTTTTTATACACATAATCACTCCATTGATAAATTCTCAAGTCATCGATATAAACTTGATAAGAGATATTTTAACTCAATTTCTATTCATTGAGTTAAACATCCAAGTCATTGGTGTTGTTTTTACAAGAATATGTGTGAATGTCATCTGATTGATTTACACTAAATATCCAATAATATTGATTATATTTATATTTTTCACACATAATTATGTCGTTGATTTATCCTTAACCTAAGTATACGGTCTTTATTAGATATTTCATCTCAATTTACATTCCATTGAGACTTCTTTGTTGTTATACGCCAATTCACTTTTATATGGTGTATATAATGTACTTTGACATAATATATCATGAATACCTTTATTCCCATGATATTATAAATTTTTTATTACCTCAATTATTTGTATTCAAGTGTCTCTCTTTTGGTTAGAAACTCTAACTAAAATATCATTTTAAAATGTTTTAAAGATTTATTATTCAAAATCTTTCTCATTAATGTCCATGTTTTAAAAATGGTTTTAAGGATTTATTTATATGAACATTAAAGTTTTAAAATTAAAATTCCTTTTAAAAGTTTCAAATTGGTATGGTACACTTTGATTCAAAAATCTATTTTAAACGGATTCTTGATAAATAGTGAGATTTTTAAATTTTTTCAAGAAAAAGGGGGATATTTCTCTCAAATAGTTTTGATGATTATTTTCATCTATGTAAATATCATTCATTATTCTCTATTTAGGTTGATCTATTATAATAAAATCTTCCATATTGTATTGAATGATTTCTTTTTGACTATGGATGTTCTATTTTTATACCATTCATGTTTTGTGGTTAAAATATTGACATTTCGTATGCTAGTTTTAATACAAATGTTCAGATTATGTTTCAACCTTTTCATATGGGGAATGTATTGGACTTAGTAAGTGACGGGTGGAGCCCGCTATAGCTTCTCGATACATCGGTAGGTCTCATGGGACACACTAGTATCTTGGAACAAGGCCTTGACAAAATCTTATTTGTAGTCTTGGCACAAGGCCTTGACTATGTGGTTATGAAAGTCTAGAATTATGCATTCCATCATTATGAAAGTGCCTATTGATATTGCATGTGATTATTCAACTAGTATAATATTCATGTGAATAATTAAATAGAATTATTTGATTTTATATTTTCTATATTATGTTGAAGTCCAAGTTTAAAATGCTTTTGTTTTAGTCTTATACATTGCCTTAAATGTTTATGCTTATTTTTGAAAGTTTCCACTATATTGTTATCCTTACAGAGCATCTGAGCCCAGACCTTTCTATGTTTTATTTTTCCCAAGATGCGAAGAATTATATTATGACTAACCTATAGGGATAGTTTATGGGATCTTAGTGTTGTCTATGGAAACAATTTTGTTGTAGTTTTCCATTTTATGATGTAATGTAAAACTTATGAATGTATCTAGTACTTATAAGGTTACTAAACTAATCAGTCTTTAGAGACTTGATCTTTTGTGATCATGCCAATGATAAGTAATAATGCACTGACTCTGGGCTTCTAGGTTCGGGGCGTTATAGGTGTGGCCCGGGGATATTGCGATACTTGGCTCTGTTGAGAGAGTGTAAGGAGGCTATGAGGTCAGTATGTCATGGGAAATGGTTGTAATGGGGGAGAGTAAGGGTAGTTATTATGAACTGCCTCTTTACTACTTTCCCTATCTGTGTTATATATATTGTTATATATGTGGGTTTTCTGACCATTATAGTATTCAGTGGGTTCCTCTTAGATGGATCAGATGAAGCGTCAGGGGGGTGATGATACAGTGACACAGGAGCACGATCAGGTTTATAGTCCTAAGGGGAAAGTATAGCATGATCCGAAGGTACAGGCTCATGGATAAGATCAGGTTCAGGATCCAGTGTAGGTAGAGTAACATCCGGGTTTGGAAGAATTTTGTCCATGTCTCAATGAGAGGCTCTGATCTAGTCTGGTACATGTTTTTAGGGGATCGATAGAGGTTTTCAGGGAATGTATCCCTCTATGGATTACCTTACTCAGGAGTTCCAATCACAACACCTTCCACTTTTTTAGGGTGAGGGTGGTCCACAAGCAGCTTACAACTAGATAGAAAGTATGTAGATGATCTTAGAGTATCTTGAGATTCCTCCAAGGATGAGGGTCAAGCTGGAGACATATATTCTCAGAGGACTAGTGAAGAAATAGTGGTATGTGCAGGTTCAGGCTCGCATACATGAGGTACTGGCATAGAAGGACTTCAAGGAAGGATTCTTCAATCACTTTTTCCCAAAGATGCTAATGGAGGAGATATCTAGAGAATTCTTGAGACTTTAGTAGGGTGACATATCTATCATGAACTATATAGTTACCTTCACTAAACTATCTCGCTTCACACCAGGTATGGTAAGCGATGACACCTCGAGGGTGAGGTGCTTCGAAGATGGATTATGGCACGCCATTCGGGTGTAGGTAAACATCTTTAGGCTAGACTCATTATCAAAGGTGGTGAATCAGGTGCTCATAACAAAGGGTAACCTAATGGACAAGTCTCTCTTATGTTAGGCAGTGGCTTCATGTGATGGTTCAGATGGTAGTAAATGAGGTCAGGATGAGTTCTAGTAGGGCGGTTAGGCCAAGGACTCAGCTAGACCACCTAGTGGTAGTTCAGTAGTGGTTTTCTTTCAGTGTGGGTAGCTAGGGCATGTCCAGAATCAGTTTGATAGGCCTCCAGAGGAGTGCCAGGAATGTGGACAGGTTGTTCATCTTGAGAGGTTCTACGGGAAGCCTTCTTAGACAATCAGCAATCAAGGACTAGGAAAGACTTTGGAATCTATAATTGCTTCAATTTTGGTACCAAGTGAGGGTATCCAAGGTTTAGCTGCACATGGAGGATGTGGCAGAGATAGTGGCACCCAGCCATGGGGTTAGTGTTTGGTGGTTGGTACAGCACCGCATGGAGGGCAGGCTACAGGAAGCTGTGTTTCAGGCAAGGTGCACATCGTGGAGCTTCTAGAGGTTGAGAAGAATGGAGAGTCGACCATGGTCAGAGGTACGCTATGGGTGTACCTATGATTTCCTTTTTCTTCTTTTTGGAATGGCCTATTGAGGCATGTCTATTTTGAGGTAATAAGGTGCGTAGGATATATATGGACTGACCAGACACTAGTCATTAGGTTGGCACCATCTCGGGTGCATGATTATATATATATATATGAGGTAATTGGAATCAAGAGCATCATTGGATGCGGGTTACTTGAGGTGCTTAGGCATTAGGAGCATCATTGTATACAGGTTACTTGAGGTTCTTAGGCATCTAGGCATCCATGGGATGTGGGTTACTTGAGGTGCCTTGGGTATTGGGGAATCAAGGATGCAGTTTGTGATTGAGGTGCAAGGTATGAGATTTTTTTGAGCATCCATGGGATGTGGGAACTTGTTGTTCCATGGGTTCCATGGGCTCAAGGTAGTCATTAATGTGGTGTAGGATATAATTGAGTGTCGGAAGTGAAATGGGAGCAACTGATTAGGTGCAGGGGTGACGATGTGTCACAGGAGGACTATGAGTCCGGAAATAGGTTTATGGACCTTTGTTTGATTTTATATTTGTTTTTTATTTGTTTTGAAATATTCCTTCACTACCCTAGGAAGGGAAATTCAAGAATTAATTTCTTTAAGGGGAAAGTTTGTAAGAACCCAGTTCTTCTTTTAAGGTACGGGTCTCTTTTTTTCATTTCTGGGTTGTTTTGAGAAAATAGGGTAAAACTGGGCAAGTGCTATAATTTTTTGGTTACATGCTATGTACTCCAAGTACATTCCATGTAGTATGGTCATGTATGATGGGAATACATGGCGTGTGGGGATGTCGGCGAGGAAGAGAGGAAAAACCAAGTATGCGTCGTGAACTTCCTAGTACACGCTGTTTAGTCATGTAAGCAAGACCTGGAAAGTAAGTCGGAACATTTTGGTCATATTTGGAATATTAAAAGAACCTAAATAGTTTTTAGTCCCAATTAAATGATTTTTACTTTGTAAAATTTTCTTAAAATGGGCAGTAGCCTCATTTTTTGGTTCTAGTCAGAACCTCCACAAAACAGTCTCTCAAACTTAATTTGGATCTCAACCCTTCATCCGAAGTCGAATTTGAACATCGTCAGATCTATTGGAACCCTACTGGTAAGTTCTTTATTCCTATTGATTCATTCTTTATGATTTGTTTTCTTAACCATGTTATAGGAGTTTGATCATTTATTCTTGTTCTGTAGATCTACCTTGTTCTAGACCTAATTAGAGGCTAGTACTGGACAAGGATTATCATACGAGTATGAGGTAGGTGGTGCATACTCCATTTTGTATTTTTTCGAACATTTGGGGGTTGTAGTTTTTATCACAATGGTGTTTTTTTAGAATAACACTATTATTTCATTTTAGTTTGATTGTTATACCTTGTGGGATATCATTGGGTATTCCCTTACCTGTTATGCTTGAGTGAGGCTAGGTGAGAGGCCATTTCTCATTAGGTTATTTTGTCTATGGGTGCTAAAATGGTTTTAAATAAATTATCTTGATTTATATTGGTATGTTTAAATTGATTAATCTTGATTAATCTTGTTAGAGGCATTCAATACCTCAATGCTTCCATGTGATAGTTGATAGCTAGTGCAATACAATTTGTCAAATTGTTTTTTCTATTTAAATTTTTTCATTGTGATTTTATATATGTGATGTTTGATATTAAAAATGTTGAGACCCTTGGGGTTGTGTTGGGTGTGGCCCGGATTTTCTTGAGTAATGTTGATCACAGGTTGAACATTTCCTGGATTTTCTTAAGTGGTTTTGACCATGGTATTGGGCGTCATGGATGTCGGTTTAAGGAAGTGTGACTATCAAGTTGGGCATGGCCCATGATACTTGGATGGAATGGACATCAGATTTAAGAGATGTGGTCATAAGGACACGATGTGTCAAAGATGATGTGTCTTGGGTTATTATTTTTTGTGATTGCCACTCACCCGTGATGGTCAAAATACACTTGAGTTGTGTGCACACAGGTTGACTCCGTGATGTGGTGGTTTTGACCACTCGTGTATGTAGAGGCCCCGAATATTTTTGGTTTAGGTACTATTGGTTTGTGGGGTTTTACCATAGGAATCCACATGGAAGGTGAGGAGCCTTTAGTTTGTAGCGATGAGGTTATTGAGTTATGTGATTGAGGGAAGACATCAATGTTCCTCCGATTATTTATTTGAGGGCATATTTCATTGTTCTTATTATTATTATTTAAGGACAGATATCATTGTTCCTATGATTTTTGTGCCATGGGAAGACATGATATTTCAATCAGGGGTCTATGGTACTGGGTTACTTCTGTTTGGGTGTGCCTTCAGGAAGTTGATACTTGATACACACAGTGTCAGGAGGCATGTGGTGCCAGGTTATATTATTGAGGTGGAACATGAGGGTTCACCTAAGCTTTGTGAATACAGGGGTACCATGGGCCGTGGTCCAAGGACTCTCTTTGATATTGAGATTCTGTCATTGTCCGAAGAAGGTGACACTCCCTGGTGGTTGTTGAGCACTAGTGGGCATTTTGTTTATTTATTGCACCATACTATTTACATTACTTATAGATTCATGTATGTTTAAACACTTATACTAGGTATGCACCATTGGGTGGTATCCTACTGAGATTCATCTCACACCCTACACAAGACCTTCAGGATGTGTGTAGACTTTATGGTTTTACGTACAGGTAAAGGATCAGCCTTGGGAGTAGTATCATAGTACTATTGTCATGGAGATTCATATAGACCTTGAGGTTATGCCTATCTTGATTTTTACTTTTTTTTAGTTTTCTTTCCTGTATCAGCATGCTTACTTTTATATGTTTCTACTGTGTTTATCCATGTGTTCTCTTTTTTTACATATATGACTTTCTTTTGATGCATTATTGGTTTATTGATTGGCTACAAGTGATTGCTGGCATGTTGTTCTGTTTACATTCCACTACAGTTGTTTCTACATTTCTTTAACTATTTATTTATAATTGGATATACTTACGCTATGCGGGTCTGGTTCAAGTCTGTTGAGTCATTTATTTCTACTTCATGTTATGTTATTATGCTTGTACTAGTGCCTTATCTTCCTCTGAGAGGTTATAGCCTCCCCAGTATACCTTTATACACCCTAGTTACTAGTCGATATCCTTTGACGTTCGGGGAGATGCGCCTATGGTCAGTAACACCCAGTCCATTAGCATTGTTCAGGTGGCTCTTCGAGTTTGGGACATACACATGTAAACAAAAAAATTACAGTTCCCCATACCCTTTTTGGAACAATATGTTGGAGAGTTTGGATAGAAAAGGTAATTACTGCTTACATTATTACTTATTGGGTATTTTTAAGTTCTAATAGATCCTGAGGACCAAGACAATACTACATCCACCATCCCCTTTGGTATGTTTTCCTACCAATGAATGCCTTTCAGTCTTTAAAATTCTATAGGTACCTTTCATCATTGTATGGTAAGTATCTTCTTAGACCTGATTGAGAACTTATTTTAAGTATTTATTGATGAATTCATTGTGTATGGAACTTGCTTTCAAAGTATTCTAGAAATTATAGAAAAGGTTTTAAAAATATGTATTGAGAAAAAATTGATTTTGAATTTTGAAAAATGGAATTTTATGGTAGAAAAAAGAAATTTTTTGGGATATTTAATTTCTAAAGATAAAATTGAAGTAGATAAATCCAAAGTTGATTTTATTTCCACTATTTCTTACCTCTCTATATTAAAACACATTAGATCATTTATCTTTCATGTAGGATTTTATAGGAGGTTTATTAGATAATTTAGAAAAAATTGTTTTCCCCTAAATAACCTAATCAAAAAGTAAACAGAAATTGTTTTAGATAATCTATGCTAGAATGATTTTGATAAATTGAAGGGATGTCTGGAAACTTCTCCCATTATCTATTTACTAAACTGGAGTTACCCCTTTGAAATTTTGTGTGATTCTTCCAAAATATCTGTAGGGGGTATTTTTTTCCTAAAAGATTTATAGGATTACATAAGTGATATCCTACACTTCATAGACCCTGGACACTTCCCATTTTAACTACACAATAATAGAGAAGGATTTTTTATTTATTTTTATAGCTATAGAAAAATTGTGTTCTTGTATTTTAGGGAATAAAGTAACTATTTATTCTGACCATGTAGTATTGAGATATTTGGTCGAGAAATCTAATGAAAATTTCAGAATAGTGATATGGATGTTGTTACTACAATAATTTTAGATGGAAATTAAATATAAGAAGGGTCGTGAAAATATGGTGGCAGACCACATGATTTGGATTCCTCATACTTTTGAGGAATAACCAATCCCCAAGACCAATCTAGATGATTCATTCCCTAGTGAAAAAATGTATAACCTCACCCACGTTCCCTTGTATGCTGACAAAATTAATTTTCTAGAAAAAGCAAAGGTACATCCCTTATTATATAAATATAAAATTGATAAATTGAAATTTGAATCAAAATATTATGTATGTGAGGATCCCTAATTATGGAAAATTTTTAATAACCAAGTCATTAGGTGTATCCCTAAAGAGTAAATGAACTTTTTTACTTTCTTTTTTCTATACACATGCATTTGGAGGCCACTTTAGACTTCAAATAACCACTATAAAATTTTGGAATTTGGATTATTTTGGCCCTCAATTTTTAAAAATTAGCATTACTTTTGTAAGAAATGTCCAAATTGTAAGTTTACTGGTGGAATTTCCAAACAATATGAGATTCCCCAATAACCTTTGATTTTCTATGAAATTTTTTATGTATGGGGAATTGATTTCATGGGCCCATTTCCTATTTTATTTGGATTCTCCCACATCCTATTAGAAGTTTATTAAATATCTAAATGGATTGAGGAAAATTCCACTCAAACTGATGGTTCAAAATAGTAGTTGGTTTTCTAAAAGAAAACATTTTTTGTAGGTTTGGAATACCTTGAACTATAATCAGTGAACAAGAAACCCACTTATTAAATAATAACATGGTTTCCATTATAAAAAAATATGGGGTTCACCATAAAACTTCCATTGCCTACCACCCACAAACAAATAGACTGGTTGAGGTGTCCAACATAGAGGTCAAAAGAATTTTGGAAAAACAGAATATCCCAACTAAAAGGACTAGAGTAAAAATTAGAAGATGTACTATGGGCATAAAAAACTTCCTACAAAAATCAATTAGGTATGTCACCTAAAAGAAGTTTTTATGGTAAACATTGTTACTTTACTGTTGAGTTATGGCACAAAGCCTATTGGGTAGTCAAAATAGTGAACCTAGAGTTTGTAAAGGCTGTAGAATAGAGGAAGATACAAAAATAGATCTGGAGAAGCTAAGAAGAGAATAATACGAGAACTCGTTATTGTATAAAGATATAACTAAATCTAATCATGATAAATTGGTGCAAGAAATATAATTCCAAGTTAGAGACAAATTGTTGTTATTTTCCTCAAGGATTAAAACCCTTCCCTAGTAATCTTCATTCCAAGTGGGTTGGACCATATACGATAACTAATACTTATCCTTTTGGTGTAGTTGATATTCAATGAGAAGGTTTAACATAGCAATTTGATTTGAATATCTAGAAACTGAAGAAGAACCAAGAGGAATTCCGAAAATGACCTATGGAGGAGTCTAAACTCCTCCCACTATTGATAAATAGAAGCACCACCAAGTTGTCTCTTTCCCTTATATTGGTTTGGTTGCTTATTTTATTTTGAACTATTTTTATTAAATAAATTCATACTAAAATTCAATTATAATAAGTGTTGAAAAAGTTTTGGGGAGGATATTAAACCTTTTAGATTGATTTTTAAATTATTTTTAGTTAAAAAAATAACAAAAAATCAAAATTTGTTTTAGGAACTACAAATATTTTTTCATTATTTTTTAATTTCTTTGATCTTAATTAAGAAAATAAATTAAATTTTTTAACTCTGAGTAATTAAGAGGATCTTGATCATATTATTGAATCTCAAAATATCAAATTTTTCTAAAATGTATTTGTTTTCTTGGATTGTGATTTTTCAAACTTTTGTATAATTTCTAACTAGAAATTGAAATCCAAAACCACTAGTTACAATCCCAAATTTTTATTCCTAATGTGGGAGGTTTCTAATCCATTTTTACATAATATTTATATTACCCTCTCTTCCTAAGAGAATATTGGGATTTGTTTTATAAACTATAACTTTTGTTTATTCTCTCTCAAATATTTGTAAAACATGAGTTACTTTCAATATGATTGAGGAATTCGATTATAAAGTCTATCATTATTATTTGAAATATACCTTAAACATTGATCTTATTTAATCCCTTAGATAACCATGAACTGTATTATAGGTTTAAGCTACATTAAAACCCAAATTATCCCTTACCTAACCTCCCTCTTTTATACAATTACATGATTAAGTCAAGTTTAAGTATAGGGGAAAGGGGCTTCCATGTGTTTTTATATAGGAAGAATTATTTGTTAAGGAGTCTGTGAGATGTGTTAATCACCATTTAGGGAATCTGAGAGGATAAATGGGAATGATTCACCTACTATACATTCCATTTTTATCATCCTCTTCTCCTAAATCTAAATCAAAAAAAGGGAGTTTAGGAGGACACAATATCTAGATTCATTTCATTACTCATGCCCAATGTATAGAAAAAAATTGGGGAGTGTGTGTTATATTTTTCAAATAGGGGATTGAGTGATTATTCCATGATTTAATTGATAGATCATGAAATTTATTTAAAGATTAAAATATTTCTCTTTCATCTGAATCATTTTTAAACACTTTCCTGCCAACCTCAAAGCCACTAGACAACCTTTCCAAAGACCTCATGACTGATTTTATTTTTCATGATTCACAGTGTAAAAATATGAGAATTTTACCAAGACTATGGTAAATAATAATTTCCTAAGTATGAGCATAACTCCACAGAAACACATTCTCTTGAGTGAATAGTGATAGTGTAATGCATGTGAGGTAGGACACAAATTTTTTTTGGATGGATTTTGAGAGTCAATTTTTTTGTGAATAAGATAATTTCATGCCTTTGAAATTAAAAAAAATGTATGAATCGTGATGTAATTTTTTTGTAGAGAACCTAAAAAGTTTCTCACGCTTTCTAATTGATAGTCTGGATTTTACTAAGATCCTATCTTTTTATTCCATTAACTGTTCTTCTTTAAATTAAAATTTCATTAAAAAAACTATTTTTAAGTGTTTATATATATCAATACTTGAATAAAATAAATCAATGATAAAATTTCATGGGGGTGTAATAGTTCAAGTATGGGGGAGTGATGAAAGATGAAATTTAAAAAAAAAATATATGTTATTCATTGACATTCCCTCTAATTTAATATTATTCCCCATTTAATTTATAGATTTTGGAAACTTTTTCATAAGGAATTAATCTAGAAATTGATTAATATGTGATTTTATTAATTTATTAAGAAATACAGAACTTTATTTTCCATGTTCAATTTAATCCTATGCTTTGACAAACATGTTTTTACAATATAGACTATCAAACACATAAAAGGGTTGGATTGACAATAGGGCGGCATTGAATTAATCATAATTTTTTCTTTATATGGTTGAACCAGTTTTCCAAATATGGAAAATGAATGGATCAACCATTATTTACGCTCTTATGATAGATCCTTCCACTAGAGAAAGGGAGCTTCCACACATCAAAGGAAATCAACCATGAGAGAAATATTCTTGCGATTTATTATTCTACTAATAAGGGATTGACCGTAACCAAGGAATTGATAGGGGAATGGATCTTCTATTTAGATAATGGGAGAGACCACGCCTTATATTTGGATTGATTAAACCTTATATCTAACATAAACCATTATAAAATTCAAAAAAATAGCAGATACATGAACCTGTCATATAAAAAAAGGGGATAACCATACGCACCCCTTCTCACGGTTGATAAACCTGAATGACCATGATACCTTCTTGTGCCTTCCAAAAATATAAATCGCCTATTTTTGTAGGGATGAAGGTGATATTCCTTTCTAAGGGAGTCACAATTGTACACTAATAAAACGTGAGCTCCACATTGACTAAATTTTAGATTTAGATAGGTATTCCATGATTTAAATCATCTTATTCATGCCACCTATGAATATTTACAATTTCACTCTATTTAAAATGAGATTGCCTCCTGAATCCACTAGATCCATAAAAATAAGAAGAAAGAACCCATATTAATCTTAGGGGATTAACCCACACATTTTTCCCATGCACACCATCACCTATGCATCCAATATCCACCTATTGAATATGATCAGAGCTGGGTCTAGGAGAACACCGAGTAGTTTTCGAAATAAAAAATCCTCACTATTGAGTTTGTCTGAGCATGTATCTTAAGAATATCAACTCAACACTAAATATATAGAAACATGGAGATAATGAATTTTGAACTTGAGATAATAAATATCAACAGAGAAGTCACCCTACTAAGAATGTTGGTATCCCGTTCAAATTTGATGGATGTTGATGGAATGATTTGATTTTTTGATGCCTTTCAAAAGAGAAAGGTGGGAAAAAATGAAAAAAAATAATGAGAATAATATTGGTGGTAATCGACACTAATCAAATAAAAAATACCAATCATGTTCTATAAAAACCCAATAAGATATTTAAATCCATAGGTCCAATGCATGCTACTTCTCACATGCACTTTTTGCTTTCTAGTCAAGTCATAAAGAAACAGATGAACTCCTCATAAGAAAGTTTGGAGCTAAATTGTGTAAGGGAGATACTTTTATGATTTAATTTTCACTGACTAGATGACTATCATATTTTACATGAGGCATTAATCAAAGAAGTATACATAGGGTTATAATTTTAGATAAAAATTGGGTACACTAGGTTCATTGGAACATAAATTAATTAATTTAAAATAGTAGATATAAAAGATTAAATTGGGAACATAAGAGAAGGATGTTCAGTGGTGAATCTACTAGATATATTTTGATACTTTTCTTTCAATATATTTCTTTTCATTCTCTGGTGATGGCACACTAATCCAATAGTGGTTGAGTCAAGGATATTTCTTCCCAACCCTATGATGAATTTCAGTTTTAAATAATAAATGATCCTCTATTTATATGCATAGATTTTAAGAGGGTCTTATTTTTCTATTAATTTAAATATCATTCTTTCCTTATTTATTGGTTTCACACATAGGCCAATTTGGGATCTCACTGATTATGATAGTTAAATAGTGGGATAACTCAAGGGTGATTGGTAATATTTGGTCACTAGACTAGGTAAAGGTAAAACACATGGTGATCATAGTATTTCTCTATTCCAAACAAAAATTTCCAAGTAAGTCTAATTTGGTATTTTCCTTAAATTATATAAATAATTGGGGATCCAATTTGAATAATGATTCATAGGTAAGTGAGGAGATAAGTCTTAGGTTAAACAATTATGTTTTAAACATCAAATTCTAAAACCAATCAATTTTAATCTTCTATATTGTTTCCAACAAATCAATCCCACTAAAAAAGATTTTAACACACCAATAACATTGTCTTATCCATAAACAATGTGTGTCCCACTAATACTATATTTAATTCAGGTTCAAATTGTTTTGTTTAAGCATCCAATGACAAGTTTCCATCAATGATCCTATGAGAAATATTTGAGTGGATCATGAACTTTTATAAGTTAAAGAGGTTAAATTGAAAATCAATAGAATTCATAAAAATTTTCCACTGATTAACCCCCTATTAGTGGTCCATCCATTTTGGGAATCAAAAAAATATAAATTTTTAAGAAACCTAGTAGGCTGCATGGTCTGGCCGTATGGTTGGAAAAACCATACACCAACCATGTGGGCCACCCTTTCCCTTAAAAAATGTTACACAATTTCGTGTAGAATTCCACATAGCTTTACTGACCATTATGAAACCATTTGAAATTTCAATAGAACCCCTACATCCCTCTTTCATGGATAGACACATTATTATTACTAACTATGCACTAATCATGTATACTATCCAAACTTCCCAAAAAAATTGACCCCTAGCTCCTAAAAATGCCAAATATAAATATTATTGAAATAAAATTCAAATAAATACATACCATTGACCTGGTTGGTGTCACAATTCTCCCCACCAGGCCACACTCTACCACTAGAAAGTCTATAATGATTCATGTTATTGAGAATTTAAAACCAAAGTTCTCTCTTAGTGAGTTTTGGCACTCCTAAAATTAAATTTCATGCCGGACCCACCGCTTAAAAAGGAATAATGGTCTCAATCACCTCAAATATTTTCTCCCAATAGTCAAAAACTATAAACTAGCTGGTCAAAAATGGGGACATCAGATTCTATTTCCAAATCCTCCTTATCAACAATGAATGGAATCCATACCAAAAAAAATATGCTTCCCAATGCACTCCACAACTCTAAGTTCTAGAAATATTCCACACCAACCAATCTGGATCACTTAAACAATGGGTTCCCAATCAAATCAATACATTATAAGGGTACCTAATCATTAATCACAACCCCCTTCTCCAAAGAATGATAATGAAAAATGATAGGAAAATATTGAACACCCCTAAACCATAACCAATCCTCCCAAGTAAACTGACTTCACTAATCGTCCTTGAAATTACACTTTTTCTTAACCAAAAGTGTTCTCCCAAATTTGATCGACATGGGGAAGATTGACATGGATTCCCTAAAAGGTTTTAATAAATCCATATGTATCGGTATTGATAACTATTCATGAATGAGGTCAATACCAACACTATATTCTTACCCATAAGCCACCAAAAATTAATAATGCATTCACAACACATTTATATTCAATAATATGGTTGTCCTACCTATTAAAACCATCCCTAAAGCAAGCTATAATAAGTTCAATTTAAAAGATATTTGTTCCTTATAACTCTTATCTCCAAGTAAAGACACATACACACCATTATCCAAGAAGAGGGAATCAATGGGAGACTATGAATATTTGAATGAGGTATCTCCATAATTTATAATTTTACATTAATAGTGGAATGAAGGGGTTTTACCTCTAAAAAATGTGTCACTAAAAATATTGAATCTCTATGAATACCTAAAAATAGGTTCCACACCAAGTACTGATTTCTATCCTGAGGAAAAAACATGACTTACCCAAGGAAAACACGTCCTAAAATAAATCTCAAAGATATAGGTTAAGGTCCATAGGTTCATTGGAAACATCCAATCAAGAGTGAAGTAAACAAAAACCTAACAACATAGTTCAGATAGAATTTTCATGAGCACACTCAGTGCGCAAGACTATAGAAAAAATGGCTAAAACCACCCCACTATGAGTGATCATAAATATCAAAACAATTCACCTAATTGAGAGTTATAACAAATAACTACTATGTCCATTATATAAAAATCCTTATGGATGATTGTCCTAGTCATGAAACCATAACCCTGAGGTTCAGTAAAGACCACCACTAGAAGACTGGATCCTAAAAGAAAAACCAGCAACTCAGTTGAGGATAAATAACACTGATTCTAAGAAACTCTCAACACACTCCTTAATCTAATACTCACTCTAATGAGTGAATAAAAAAATTTATGGTTTTTCTCACCATGTCACTACCCCTAAACAAACCCTATCTCAAAAGGATCTCAATGAATTTTATCAGGTAGGTGATTTGGGATAGTAACTTTCCACCAATCCTAGCTCAACTGATCGAGAAAGCCCACAATGGTATTTTACCTTGAAAATTTAGGCATTTAGGGAGTACTATAGGTTTCCATAACCCTCTTTAATCATCCCACTACACCAAGACAACTCCATTCATCTCATAAGGAGAAAAAAGGTGATTTAAGTTATTTTAGAAGAGGTCAAGGAGAAAAAGGGATATGAGTCCACCACTTAATTTTAAGTCTCATTGGAGTCAAAAAAACAAGGTATCACTCTTATGTGAAGATGGGAATCACCCATAGGACCAATATTAAGAACCAAATATAATCTTTTCATCAATGCCTTCCTAGGAGTCAGACTCTAAATAACATAAAACATAATACTATTCAATTTAGGTCTCACTACCCAAAGCAAAAAAATACATCATAATCTAAAAGCAAATCAAATTAAAAAATTACCAATAAAACATGTTTCAAAACTCCACTTTTAGACCCACCACCAAACAAAAGAGTCTAGCCACTCCTTTATAAAAATAAAACTTCCTCAAGATAACTCACCTTTTAAAACACCCCATTTTAAACATTTTAATACCTTTCCATGATTTAAAACATCTCAATTTCCTTACCCAAAATTTTCCAATGCATATTAACCTTGAAAACACCTTTCCAAGTTTGTTTACCAAATCCATTACTAGATGAAAACATCAACCTGAAGTTTAAAACCTATTTCTCATAAGATCAAACTTTCAAAATAATTTGATCTTTAAAACCATTTTATCTAATTTTTAAAAATACACCAAAATATCTACTTATGAATTTAGAAAAATTTTAAGATGTTATATATATTCAAAAAAAATACACCGCTTTATGAAATCCTTCTTGTTTTCTTAAAACACTTAGGATGTTAACCACTCTTAAAAAATCAAGAAAATAAATAATCCCTTTGTAATAAAAATAATATGATCTCTTTAAAAAATTTATTAAAAACATTTATTTATGATCAAAACATTTTATAAAAGTCCAAAATCATTTGAGAATAATCTAAAAGACCTCATTTTAAATTGAACCAACCTAAAATTTTACTTTTTGGAAAAAAAATCCAAGATTTCTATCACAAACACTTATTCCCTTTTATAATTATAAATATAACATAAAAAATAAATTTTTTATACCATCACTTTCCTTAAAAATAACTCCTTATTCAAAATCATTTCATATTCATCCCAAAAAATCAAGTTCCAAAATACAAACACTTTATAAAATCTTCTTCCAAATAATTGTTTTTATTAAATTCCTTCTTTAAAACAAAAAAACACCCAAAATCATAATTAAACAAAATACAATGAAAACCACCCAATATAATCATCTGAAAATCATAAATACATCATAAAAATTAATCCAAATAATCTTAAAATCATCAATTCTACAATAAAAACTCCCTCACCCAATCTCACTTTGATGGTAAACACCATTAAATCTCACTTGAAAAGTGGGGGAAGCAAAAAAAATACTATGGGGGTGTCATGAAGTTGTTCATGGTTTGAACATATGGTTTGGTGGACCATATTTCAACCATAAAATATCCTTTATAAGTTTTATAGAAACATTTTCATAATCTCTACATGGCTTTCCAAATCATGAAGGATAACCTTATAGCCCTAGTTCCTTCCCTATTTCCACCTCAAAACTTGTAAAGTATAAAAATATCCCATGAAACTCCAATTAGGATAAATTTATCATTATCTCATACTAATATATATGAGAAAAAATCAAAAAAAAACTCAAAAACTAAGGCTCAAATCCCCACTTCTTCTGGTAATTCAAGTTTCATCATAAGAGGTGGTCACCAGGAACACACTCATGATTTATCACTTAAGATCTAATGATCCTATTCTCCTTTCTACCATGATGAGCCTCAAATAACAATAGGGGGTATTATACTATTTTCAATTAACCAACCTATACCATCTTACCATGTCACTTGATTCAACTCACCACAAAGCCTGAGGAATGTTCTTGATCGACTATGGCTGGCAATAAACACTAGGGTATCAAAGTGTAAACTATAGAAATAGTTTCAACTTAGGATCCAAGAACCAAAACACGTGTATTACTCTTGGAATTATGTAATAAACCATCCGTATATTGGACTCTCGTTCCATAAAATAAATAGTTTTTTAATATATAAATAAAAAAACATAGTATAAGCGGCAAAAACATGATAATGAATCATAACTAATATCAAAATTTAATAAAAACAAGTGAACTCAAAATACATTCCAAGATGAGTTAGACAATACAAACAACCTGAAACCACTAAAGATCCTAGAATGCTCTGTATGATCCCAACCTCTATGTGACAGTCAGTCTCCATTGAAAACATATGCAAGAAGGATTATGCTCATCAAGAAGATTCCCTGTGCACATGAAATATAGTATCCCGCCTTTTTAACATAACTTTCCATTACATTTTACAAACATTGGACCTTTAAAGTCTAGTGTCTTGGAAATAAGGAACAAAATAAATGAAAACTTAAAATGATCTTTTAAATCTTCTTGAAAAGCCTCTTGAAAAGTTCATCCTATGTACAACTACTACATCTCATAACCTGGAGACATACATCAAAGGAAAGGGTGAGCAGAAAGCCCAGTAAGGAAAGCAAGGGAATTAGTTTACTTGTGATATCAATAAGAACTTGATGAAAAACATAAAGACATGAGAAATGGAAGTAGAGGAATTTAATAATGAATATAACTTGAACCATAACATGAATATGTGGCTAAAACATTTAATTTAGACATTCATGAACATATCACCAAGGTTCATCCCCAAGGTGTCATAAAAATTACCAAGGTTATTCACCAAGGTATCGTGAAACTTGTCATATCTAGTGATTAAATTATTTACCCAATGCAATGGAGTGTTCTCCAGTTTCACCCTTAATATGTCTTTATTTTCATGTGATACACATAGATCATAATCAAAAATTTCATAAATAACCCATATAGAGTAAAACTAATGGGTTTCACTTCAAAATCGTGACGTTTTAAAAGTGCCTAGAAACATGATCGTTATGTCTTTTATAACCCTTGGAAAGGGAAAGTGGGTTTCTTGTATGTAAATTCCAGAATAAAACAGATAAATTTTATTTCTTTATGAATACCTTTGGAAATGAAAATATATTTGGGTATTCAGATAAATAAAATAAGAGAATTTATTGAGAAAAAAGAGAGATATTTTGAGACAAAATTTCTGCAGCATAACAGCTATATAACATGGTTTTAGAAAAAAATAAAATGAGAGGGGAAAAGGGTCTCCCATAAAAAAATTAATCATTTATATTATAGTTACATAATAAAAATAACATGGTGTGTAATGACACACCACATGAAAAGGAAACTTGAAAGAAAATAGAAAATGTGATTTCTTTTATGAAAATTCGGCAACCTAACAGTGTCACTTAAAAATTAAGAAAATAAATTGATGAGAGAATAAAGGTTCTCTAATCATTTTGAAATGAAATTTATATTAATAATAATATATAAGAACATACCCCCACAAAATAATATGGAAACTGGAAGACATAACATAAAGGAAATCATGACTAAAAGAGGAGGGTGGAAGGTTCCCTTACCTTGAAGAGTAACTTCTAAAGCTTGAAGGTTGGGACCTTGGGGGGATTGAGGGAATCATGGGAGGACTTTTTAGGAGGTAGAAAGACTATAACTTCGTTTAGGAGTATTTTGGAATGAAATGAATGGGGGATGTCTTGGTATTTATAGGAAAAGTGAGAGAATATTTAATTAATTTTTAAGGGACACCTCATTGGTGGTATTTGAAAAACCATGGGCTTTCCCATGGTATTTTCCCATGGTATTGGCCACTTGGTACACCTCATAGAATATATTACTATTAAAAAGTCTACCAGAAATATTACATCATTATTGATGTCATTAAACACCCGAAACTTAAAACTGTATTTTCACTATTCACCGAAAAACAAAACATTTTATAAAAATTTCATAAATTCACCCTAACCTAATATCGATGCTCTTAATTCAAAAATAAACTCTATTTTATTAAAATATTTTTCAAAATATTTTTTATTTAATTTTTAAATAAAATCATTATTCATTAAAAAAACAACTCTAAAACTATAACTTGTTTTTTCATACCTTGAAAAAGTAATCAAGGTCCCATAAAATTATCATATAACCATAATAAAATAAAGTAACAATTTATGATTACATTTTATGAAAATAAATTTTCATTTTAAATTATTAAATTAATTATAAAATTTTAAATAAAATATTTATGACCTACAAAAATAATAAAAATTATAATATGATCATTTTTTCACTTTTAAGATGTCTAAATTGTATTTATACATTCATGGGTGGAGTTTCTATTTTTTTGGAAGATTTACTATTCATTACTATTCATAAAGGTATGTTACTATTCATACTTTACTATTTATTAAAAAACAAGTTGATCTTATTAGACTCTAAATTTATTACTGATCACAACTGTAGAATACCATTTTTTTAAAATCATTTCACATTATTAATTATTTAAATTTTACATGAATATTTTAAAATACCCTTTTTCTAAAATTTATCAATAATATTCATCCTATATTTATCTGAACATTTGAAAATCACAAATATTACCATAATAAGAAATAAAAAATTTATTTATACCAAGGGATTACAAAAAGTATCTAAGGCCTCGTTACATAGCCCCTTATAACACTTTCATAGGACCTAAGTGTAAGGTGTTATATGGTGATAGAATCTTGGGGTGGCTCAGACAACATTGCCCGAGTGGTGATTTCTATCAGCTTGAACTTCTCCCTTAGTTGATTTTGTTCAAGCTTCACATGTTGAAGCTCATCTTGGGATTGGTCCAGAGTGAAGCCCAGAGATGCTACCTCCTTACCAAGCTCTGACAAATGAGCTTCATACTACCTAAGTCTACTAGATGAGACCATTGACTCTTCTTTCTATATTAATTAACCAATATCACTTGTGTTTATAAACAATAATTGTAATGTTAAGAGTTTATTTTCCAATGGTTATATTGACCAACGGTCATGTAACAGTCGAAACCCAACGGTATCACTTCATTAATTAAAGAATATGGTTTTGTGGAGTATAAAATGAAATAACACACAAATTTAGGAAACAAATATGATTCAAAAGTTTGGGTCGTTACATTCTACCCCCCTTAAGAAATTCTATCCCTAAAATTTTAACTCATAACTTAAGAAGAGAAAAGGTGTGGGTAATTCTTCCTCGTAGATTCCTCTGGTTCCCACATGGCTTCTTCGCATTTGTGGTTCCTCCACAACACCTTAACAAGGTGGGTACTCTTGTTGCATAAAACCTTGTCTCTACGATCCAAGATCTCCACAGGCTGCTCCTCATAAGAGAGTTCATCTTCCAGTTGTACCGCCTCTAGATTTAGTACATGTGAAGGGTTGGGTATGTACTTCCTCAAGAGGGATACGTGGAAGACATCATGAACTTGTGCTAGATTTGGAGGAAGTTCAAGTCGATAGGCCACTGCTCCTACGCAATCAAGGATTTTTTAGGGGCCAATGTACCTAGCGATGATCTTCCCTTTCTTCCCAAACCTCATGACTCTCTTCCAAGGTAAAATTCAAAGAAACACTTTGTCACCAACATCAAACTCCAAGTCCCTTTGATGGTTGTTGGCATAGATCTTTTGCCGACTCTTAGCATCCTTAATGTGTTGTTGGATGGCATGGACTTTTTCTGTCATATCTTGCACAAGATCAGGCCCAAAAAGCTTTCTCTCACCAACTTAATGCCAATAAGTAGGAGTTCTACATCGCTTACCATATATAGCTTCATAGGGTGCCATTTGAATGCTCAAGTGAAAGCTATTGTTGTAAGAGAACTCAACTAAAGGGAGATATTTATCCCATCCACCTTTAAATTCCATTGAGCATATTATCAGTATATCCTCAAGTGTTTGAATAGCCCTTTCAGATTAGACATCAGTTTGGTGGTGATAGGCCATACTAAAATTCAATTCAGTGCTCAGATCATGTTGAAGACTTATCTAGAATTTTTATGTGAACCTTGGATCACGATCAGATACGATAGAAAGTGTAACTCCATACAGCCTTACCACTTCCTTCACATAAATCTTGGAAAGTTGATCAAGAGAGAAATCTTCCTGAATGGAGATAAAATGGGAAGTCTTGGTGAGACGGTCCATAATAACCCATATTTCATTGTTCCCTTTGAAATTTCTTGGGATACCAGTGACAAATTCTATAGTGATATTGTCCCACTTCCATGCTGTTATAGGTAGTGGTTTCAATACCCCTTTAGAAAGTTGTTTCTCTACCTTCACTTGCTGACATACCAGGCACCTTGAAGTGTAGTCAGCAATCTCCCTTTTCATATTATACCACCAATAATGATCATGAAGGTCCCTATACATTTTTGTGCTTCCAGGATATATAGAGAAAGTAGAGCTATGAGCTTCATCCATCGGCTCCTTCTTTATTTCTGGAATAGATGGAACACATAGTCTTGTATGAAATTTCAATACACCTTCTTGATCAATATTGAACTTAGGAAACTTACCATTCTTCACAGCCTCAAAATTCTTTTGTAACAAAGGATCTTCTTTTTTATATTTCTTGATCTTCTCTAGTAATGACGGTTGAGAAATCATTTGGGTTAGGGTTGATGATTTCCCTTCCCTTATAATTCACATGTCCATATTTACTAGGTCATTAATCAAAGGATCTTTTTTAATCCTCCTCATAGAAATAAAAACTGGGTCTTTCCTTCTTAATGCATTAGTGACTTTGTTTGCTCTTCTGGGGTGATAATGAATTGAACAATCATAGTCTTTGAGAAGTTCCAACCATCTCCTATGTCTCATGTTAAATTACTTTTGTGTAAAAATATACTTCAAACTTTGATGGTCTATGTATATATCACATTTCTCCCCATAAAGATAGTGCTTCCATATCTTTAGAGAAAAATGACCGCAGCCAGCTCCAGATCATGCATATTATAGTTCTTCTCATGATTCTTTAACTGTTGATATGCATAAACAATGAATTTTTTATTTTTTATGAGGACGCACCCAAGCCCTTTCAGAGATTCATCGCTAAAAATAATGAATCCTTCTCCACTTGAGGGTAGAGTTAACATGGGTGCAGTAACCAATCTCTTCTTCAGCTCTTGGGAAATTTCCTCACACTCCTTTGTCCAAATGAACTTGACCCCTTTTTGAGTTAACTTGGTTAATGGATTAGAAATTCAGGGAAAAAATTCACAAACCTCCTATAATATCTCACTAGTCCAAGGAAACTATGAATCTCTGTTATTGTTATAGGCTGAGGCCACTCCTCTACAACTTTTTTCTTTGCAAGGTCAGTTGGGATTCCTTCATTGGTTATAATGTTCCCCAAGAAAGCAACTTGTTGCAACCACAATTCACATTTTCTGAACTTCTGAAAAAGTCTCTCCTTCCATAGAGTTTTCAAAATAACCCTTAGATGATCTTCATGCTCCTCGTAACTTTTAGAATATATTAGAATATCATCAATAAAAACTACCACAAAGTTATAAAGGTAGTCCTTAAAGAAACTATTCATCAAATTCATAAAAATAGCAGGTGAATTAGTCAGTAAGAAGGGCATAACAACAAACTCATAATTCCCATATCTTGATCGAAAGGAATTTTTCAGAATATCTTCTTTCTTCACCCTCAATTGATGATAACCAGATCAAAGATCAATCTTAGAGAAGAATTGAGCCCCACGAAGTTGGTCAAATAAGTCATCAATTCTTGGAAGAGGGTATTTTTTCTTCATTGTGATATCATTCAGTTCACTATAATAAATTCATATTCGCACTAATCCATCCTTCTTCTTCATAGAGAAAACTGGTGCTCCCCAAGGAGACACACTAGGTCGGATAAACCCTTTCTCAAAAAGATCTTGGAGTTGTTTCTTTAACTCCACCAGCTCTACATTTTCCATCCTATATGGGGTCTTTGATATCGAATGGGATCCAGGTACAAGTTCAATAGAGAACTCTAACTCTCTTTCTGGGGGAGGTCTGGTTAAATCCTCAGGAAATACATCAACATATTTCTGGATGATAAGGACATTTTCTATCCTCAAACTCTCATTTCCTTCTTCTTTTTCACCGATCAACTCCATAAAAAATGATATAGGATGTTCTTATAGACAAATATCATGTTGAGATATCTCTCCTTGGCAGATAACTATAGGTTTTCCATTCAAGACTACTGAGATTTCCTTACTTCTGCATTTGATCTTAGCGTTATACTTTGAGAGACAGTCCATCCATAGTATAATGTCAAATTCTAGCATGGGAATGACTACTAGATTTATGATAATATTGTTCTCACTAAAGTAAATACTATATTTTATAAACACTAACGATGTTTGGATAGTCCCACTAGGAGTCTTGACTGACAACTCTACTTTTAGAAAATCGGGGGTTGATTCTAAATTCTTTGCAAACTTGGAAGAAATAAAGGAATGTGTAGAACCAGAATAAAAAAAAGTACTTTGTATATTTGAGAGAACAACAAGAGTACCTTCCACCAAATCATTTGGAAATTCAACTTCTGCCATAGTGACATCAAAAGCATGACCTTGCTCTCTTGTCCTTTTCTAATTCTGATGGTGATTCCCCTCCACTGACCTAGGATTTGGAAAGTGATTAGAAAAGTGCCCAAGTTGTCCACACTTATAGCATTGGACATCAGGTATGGCCTACACCATCTTCCCCTTGTCATTAATGTTGGGAAGTTGTGTCTTCACTTCACTATGATAATTCCATGCAATGTGGCCATCTCTACCACACTTGTAGCACTTACCGCTCTTGGGCAGGAAGTTCCCTGAATGTTTCTTCCCACATTTATTACACGTGGTATGTTGTACTTGTTTTCCTCCTCTTTCCTGATTGAAGATCCTCCCTAAGTTTGGAACCATAGATCTCTTATTTTCATTGGATTTATGAGACCATTGTGTCTCACCAAACTCCAGTTCGACTTTCATCGCACTTCGCATGGTTTTCTCATAGCTATCATAATCTCGATTGGCTAGATTCTTCCGCATATGAAGTCTCAGTCCACCAAAGAATCAATCAACCTTACCATTTGGATCCATGAAAAAGATAGAGTTGTAATGTGAAAGCCTTATGAATTTAATCTCGTAGCTTCCCACAGATTCATTATCCTTCTTCTTTATCTTGAAAAACTCCTCCATTCTTGTTCTCATCGATTGAGGGAAATACTTGTTGAAGAATATCCCTCTAAACTTTTCCCACTCTATAGCTTCAACTTCCACTCTTGTACTTGTGTTTTCAATCAGTTCCCACCACTAATCATCTTCTCCCTCTAAGAGATAAATAGCCAAGGTAACCTTCTCTTGTTGAGAACAATGGAGCATAGAAAAGATCTTCTCGATAGAGTAGATCCACTGTTCAGTAATCGATGGTTCGGTAGATCTGCTGAAGGTTGGTGGTCATTAACGTGTAAAGGATTCAACAGAAATTTGTTCCCTTTGCGATGAAATCGGTCTATCAGCTTGATTCAATTTATTTCCCATAACTTGAGTCAGTTGGTTCATCATTTTCATGAAAGTTTCCATTCTGGCTTTCATCGAAGGGTCGTCAGTTCATGGTCCATTGCGGTCACCATCATGGTTCCTCATATTTCCCACCATTTTGTAAAATAATAAAACCTTAGTGAGAAGATTATTTTATTTATGAATATTTTAACTATAAAGGATTTTATTCCTTAAAACTTCATTCTTTAAACAATTACATTTCTCTATAAATCCTTTATAATGTTTCATAAAAAGATTATGATTAAGCAAACATATCCTCCAGGAGTGTCATAACCAAGAATGTAGCAAGGTCCATTATCGTGTACCAGGATACCCCGGGTCAAGCCTGAAAATCCTTGTCAAAGTTTTTACTCCTAGGTACATCGGTGCCAGAGCCGCCTCTACCTGCTCATATCCAGACAGGGATGCATTTTCTTGATAAACCACATACTCAATACTCACCAAAATACCAGGAAATATTCCTATATTTAAACTTTTCTATAGGGTTCTTACTAAAGTTTTAATATCCTAATTTCCATAAATAACTAAACTCTCCTTTGATACCAACTATAGCATTTCACCTTTTTAACATAACTTTTCATTACATTTTACAAACAGATGACCTTTAAAGTCTAGTGTCTTAGAAATCAGGAAAAAAATACATGAAAACTTAAAACACTCTTTTAAATCCCCTTAAAAAGCCTCTTGAAAAGTTTATCTTATGTATAACTACTGCATCTCATAACCTAGATATATACATCAAAGGAAAGGGTGAGGAGAAATCCCAGTAAGGAAAGCAAGGGAATCAGTTTTATTGTGATATCAATAAGAACTTGATGAAAAACATAAAGATATGAGAAATGGAAGTAGTGGAATTTCATAATTAAAATAACTTGAACCATAACATGAATATGTGACTAAAACATTTAATTTAGACATTCATGAACATATCACCAAGGTTCATCCCCAAGGTGTCATAAAAATTACCAAGGTTATTCACCAAGGTATCGTGAAACTTGTCATCTCTAGAGATTAAATTCTTTACCCAATGAATTGGAGTGATATCAGGGTGAACCCTTAATATGTATTTATTTTCATATGATCCACATATATCATAATCAAACATTTCATAAATAACCCATAGAGAGTAAAAGTAATGGGTTTCACTTCAAAATCATGACGTTTTAAAAGTGCTTTGAAACATGATCGTTATGTATTTTATAACCCTTGGAAAAGGAAAGAGGTTTTCTTGTATGTCAATTCCAAAATCAAATAGATAAATTTTATTTCTTGATGAATACCTCTAGAAATTAAAATATATTTGGGTATTCAGATAAATAAAACAAGAGAATTTCTTGAGAAAAGAGAGATATATTTTGAGATAAAATTTTTACAGCATAACGACTATATAACATAGTTTTAGAAAACAATAAAATGAGAGGGGAAAAGGGTATCCCATAAATAAATGAATATTTAAATTATATTTACATAATAAAAATAAATAATATCATGGTTTGTAATGACACACCACATGAAAATGAAACTTGAAAGAAAAGATAAAATGCAATTTATTTTATGAAAATTCGGCAGCCTAACAGTGTCACTTAAAAATTCAGAAAATAAATTGATGAGAGAAGAAATGTTCTATAATAATTTGGAAATGAAATGGAAAGTAATAAGAATATATAAGAACATACCCCACATAAGAATATGGAAACTGGAATACATAACTTAAAGGAAATCATGACTAAAAGAGGAGGGTGGAAGGTTCCCTTACCTTGAAGAGTAACTTTGAAAGCTTGAAGGTTGGGACCTTGGGGGGCTTGAGGGAACCTTGGGAGGACTCCTTGGGAGGTAAAAAGAAGATAACTTCGTTGAGGATGATTTTGGAATGAAATGAATGAGGGAATGTCTTTGTATTTATAGGAAAAGTGAGGGAATATTTAATTAATTTCCAAGGGACACCTCATCAGTGGAATTTGCAAAACCATGGTCTTGCCCATGGTATTGGCCACTTAAGACACCTCATAGAATATCTTACTATTCACAAGTCGATCAGAAATATTACATAATTATTGATTTCATTAAACATCAAAAACTCAAAACTGTATTTTCACTATTCACTGAAAAACAAAACATTTTATAAAAATATCATAAATTCACCCTAACCTAATATCGATGCTCTGAATTCAAAAATAAACTCCAATTTATGAAAATAATTTTCTAAATATTTTTAATTTAATTTTTAAATAAAATCATTATTCATTCAAAAAAATAACACTAAAATATAACTTTTTTTGTAATACCAGGAAAAAGTAATTATGGTCCCATAAAATTATCATATAACCATAAGAAAATAAAGTAATAATTTATGATTACATTTTATGAAAATAAATTTTCATTTTAAATTATTAAATTAATTATAAAATTGTAAATAAAATATTTATGACCTACAAAAATAACAAAACTCATACTATGATCATTTTTTCACTTTTAAGATGTCTAAATTTTATTTATACATTCATGGGTGAAGTTTCTATTTTTTTGGAAGATCTAATATTCATTACTATTCATAAAGGTATGTTACTATTCATACTTTACTATTTACTAAAAATAAAGTTGATCTTATTAGACTCTAAATTTCTTACTGATCACAACTGTAGAAGACCATTTTTTGAAAATCATTTCGTATTATTAATTATTTAAAGTTTACATGAATATTTTAAAATACCCTTTTTCCAAAATTCATCAATAATATTCATCCTATATTTATCTGAACATTTTAAAATCACAAATTTTACCATAATAAGAAATAAAAATTTTATGTATACCAAGGGATTTTAAAAAGTATCTAAGGCCTCGTTACATAGCCCCTTATAACACATGCATAGGACCTAAGTGTACGGTGTGCTATGGTGATAGAATCTTGGGGTGTCTTGGACAACATTTCCCGAGTGGTGATTTCTATAAACTTTAACTTCTCCCTTAGGAAATTTCATTCAAGATTCACATGTTGAAGCTCCGCTTGGGCTTGGTCCAAAGAAAAGCCTAGAGATGTTACCTCATTCCCAAGCTCTGACAGATGGGCTTCATACGGCCTGAGTCTACTGAATGAGGCCATCGACTCTTCTTTCTGTATTAATTAACCAAGATCAATTGTATTTATAAACAATAATTTTAATGTTAAGAGTTTATTTTCCAATGGTCATATTGACCAACATTCATATAACAGTCGAAACCCAACGGTATCACTTCATTAATTAAAGGTTATAGTTTTGTGGAGTATAAAATAAAATAACACACAAATTTAGGAAACAAGTATTATTCAAAAGTTCGAATCGTTACATGAAACTCCTTGATCCACCTATATCCTGTAAAAAAAGTTTTCATATGTTCAAAATTATATGTCGAGTGTGAGGAAAATCCCTATAGGATATCACTATGAATTTATATAATGACTTTATCTATAAAAAATATTGGTCTAAGTTTAAAAACAATAATTGAAATCCATTTTTTATTTAAAAATGGTTTTATCAAACCATTTGGTTTTCTTTTAAAATAGTTCAATTTCCATAAACTAACACTGAACATTAATCAAATAAATTAATGAAACATGGAACAAATCACATAAATATCCAATAATGAAATGTTCCATTAATATTCACACATCCAGATCAAACCATACATGAAACATCATAATCATACCACAAGTAACATAGGGGATCTTTGAACTATAGGTTCTAAAGACACTGGGACTCGCTCATGGAACATTAGTCAGCTATGTAAACCTAAACAAGTATAATAGTTTGGGCCTCTCAAGGTCATCAGAAACAAACCCTAGCTAGATTCATATGTAAAACTAGGGTAGCACTTGTCCACTCACCCACATACCTAAGGTCACTCATGTGAATCCAACCATCAATCCATAACCAATTCCAAAAGTAATCATTTCATGAATCAATAATATATCAAAAAAAGGAAAACCACTTTTAAAATCATCTTTTGAGATCACATTGGAGTCATAGAAATAACTTATCATATATAATTTGGTTATAAAATTTATTTTCAATGGAAACCATTTGAATACATCCCTTTAAACCCATTTTTAAATCCTAACATGACTTTGAATCCATTTTAGAGTTAACCTATAGTGAACCAACCCAGACTTCCACCTAACCCAGCACCAGAGCTAACCCGTAATAAGGCTCGAGGTGAATTATTTATTGATTCAGGATGGAAAAAATCACTAGGGTATCACAAGTGTCAATGTGGGACTGATTTCACTCTCAAAAATCCAAATATAAACTATGGTTTTTAATTGGGAACACAGCATGGGGTATCTAATCATTAGACAGCATGTCAAAATAAATAAGAAAATATAATGAACAAATTCCAACTAAATAAGGAATAATGATAAATTATAACCAATATATTTTAACAAAACAATTACAATTAGAAAAAAATCACTTTCTTACAAAGCTTTTCATTTCAAACAAGAAATTGAAAACTAAAGTAAGAGTCTTAGGAAGTCAGTACACAAAACAAACCTACTAGTCCAATAAAACCAAGATACCAACAACTTCAACACTATGTGACTCTCAAGTCACCTCCATGAACCAAGAATCCATTTTCTTCCCAAGGATAGTGGCATAGAACCAACCAAATTTTTAAGATAACACTTGAGAACATGCACAAGACATGAATACTACATACCCACCAATGTGATTATGTAGGGTGTGATCCAAAGTCCAGTAGGGTACCACCATGAGTTTATTCCATTAATTTTATAAAATAAAACATCTTCACTAGTTTGAAAATAAATAAAATCAAAAAAAATATTTCACTTTTATAGTTTTAAAACAAACAACACTTTACACACACGTCTTAAATATTTTCCTTTGAAAATACAAATTAATCCTTTCTTTTCAACATTTGAAATACACTTTTAGAAACAACCCATCTATTTTTATTTAAGACCTTTACATTCCCTTCAAGGATAATAAATAATAAGGAAAAGTTGTAAGGCAATTCATACCATAGAAAGTTAAAAGGATAATGAAAACTAAGTAGGGATAACCAAATAACCAATACATAAAAGTAAGCACATATAAAGAGGTAATAAACTCACATGATAAATAATAAATAAGGAAAACATAACATACAATACATATAATGAGGCAACACCATAGTTTCTAATGGTATAATGCTCAATGTACATAGGTGGAACCCCTAGCCTAAAGGTCTTACAATCTAATACCCATCACCTGAATCACTCTCAACTAGCCTCATTAGATACACATCCCTTATCTAGAAAAATCTCAACTAAGGGACACTATCTAGGTTAAACCATAAACTATTGAACCAACTATCCATGTATATCCCCCTTAGTGTCCTAATATTCCTTATGTAATAGATAAAGGGGGTGGTCCACTTCCAATACAATTTCAATCATATGACAGAAAAAAGTCCAAGGATAACATCAAAATAATATCCTTACTACATCTAACATCCCCCTTAAAAAGATTCCCAAATCATAACACAAGCATGAATCACAATTAAATCATCTATCACGTGGATATACATAAACATCAACTGCAAATACAATGGGGAAAAATAAGTTCACAACCAGCCAATCAATCAAATGGAATTTCATAAAGTGACAACCAGACCTTTGATTTATTCTTAATTAATATATGTTTTGAAAATCCCATTTTAAAACCATTTTGAATATATATAAAAATCCAATAAAATTCAAAAAGGAACACCATAACACAAATATAATCAATTTGAGGAAATCAAAAATCCATAAGTTAAACACGCCATTTTTAAATTTGTAAAAACATTAAAATAATAAGTGAAACCCACTTTATAAAATATTTTTGATCCAAAACTTAATGAACAATCATTTTTCTTCAAGAAAACCATTTTTGAAATTTTATCAAACATTTAGAATGAATAAAAGTCCATTTGAAATAAAAGTTTCATTGAACTATGAAATTCACCCAATTTATCAATGGTAAAACCAAAAAAATATAGAGAACCTTTGAAAATAAGATTTTATATATCATATAAATCAATACTTTAGTTTTAAAACACATTTAAAACATCCAGAAACCAATTAACTCTCAAATAAAAGTCAATGGAATGGAAACACCTACCTCAAGCGATGAAATCATGTCTCCTTCAATGAGAACCATCAAAAGAGGTTTCAAGGGATGGATAGCGGCCTTTAGAAACCAAAATACATAATATTTAATAACCCTAGGCATTAAAATTTTCCAAACATGGCCACTAGTATTAGAGAGAATGGGTAAAGTATAAGAAAACCAAGGATGAATAAGGGATCCCTAACCTTTCTATCCGAATTAAAATACACTAATAAATCACCCCAAATCTAACTTAGAGAGGCTTGGAAGGATGATAAAGGACCTTGGGATGTTTGTAGGTAGGAGGAGTTTGAGTGGGGGAGTGTGGGGGAGAATTATAAAATAAAAAGAAGAGAAAAATACCAAAAATCCAACACTTGATCTGGTCGCATGGTTTATTTTCATGGTTTACCAAACCGTGCGATTATCATACAATAAATACTATCAAAAACTTACCAAGTCACATGGTTTCCACTTTTTGATTTCCCAAAAACATGAATCTAACCATGAGGTCATAGAAAAGTTCCAAAAACTTCAAGGTTTCACCTTGGAACACCCCAAAAATCAAGTAACTCAATCAAGGACCAAAAATATACAAACAAGTGACATTGTGGGTGTTACAATTATCTCCTCCATGCCACTTTTTCACCCATAAAGTCATTTACAAATTAAGACAATAGGGAATGCTAATATTACCTCCCATATAATAAGTCTTCAGTCCAGTACCAAACTTCCAAACCTGATACTGAGAACATGAAACAAAAACATTCCACTCATCAAGAGAACCACTACTAAACTATTTGGAACTCAAAAACAGACAACTCACTAGAAATCCTAATTAGATAACTCCTCACTAGAAAAAAGTAGGGATGAAAACAAAATCAGATGTTGATATAGACACTCCTATGATCTCTTTTTAATTTAGAAATATCAAAATACATATCACTATATAAAAGAGCCTCCTAAATTCCTAATCCAGTCTAAATGGAAAACCACGATCACCACCTGTGAAACATTTGAGGTCACATGAGACAAAATAACCAGTCAATCCCAAGAAAAATAACTACAGAAAACAACTCTATAGGAATGATCAAAGTATATGGAGAACTATCATAGGTCTCCCCACTATTTATAAATCTCCTAATAAAATAGAACTAAAGAAAACAATATTTATAGTGCCTAAAAACTCACCAAAACAAGACAAAACAAAAGGATCATATCCAAAATAAAAAAAATCACTAAACCATAATCTTTTTCATCTATTATATTCAAGGTGGATAGGATTTACAATAGATAGTAAAATTCCATAGAAAATGATTTGAACCTTGAAAAATATTATTTCATGAAATTAAATATAAAATTGTCCATAAAACACTACTCACCTTCCAACTCAATGATGAAAGAAACACTCTAGATGACTACCTAGATCAAATTTGGGTTAAATACTTATTTTTCTTCTAACACTCATTCAGCTTAAAAAAACTCCAAAGGTGAATGAGTTAACCACGATTATGTCAAGTCCTTTTAGATTTTGAATAAGAGGGATTGGTGTTCCTAAATGTACCTCTCTAAAATCATACCAATGGATTTTTCTTCACTAAAGTAGGAAAAAAAAGTTGAGTATATAACTACCAATCATCACCACCTTCCTTCTATTTCTTTTCACTAGGCATATCACCCTCACTAACACCATGTGGGGCCAAATCATCCCTTTACATAGATTTCCCTACCAATATTTCCTTAGAAATTATGGCCTTGTACACCACTTATATATATATAGTCAAGTTGGAATAAAACACCGATGAATAAAGGTATATATGAAGTTATATAGAAAAGAACCATGCCTTCTTTGATTAATTAGAATCCAAATATGGAGAGAAATGAACCAAGCTAGTTAAATTATCAACATAATCCTTCACCAACTAATCACCTAGATGTACACTCAAGAATTTCATCACCTTTGAAATTATCAATTATTCATGATAAATTTATTAGATGAAGGATGCCATAAAATATTCCCAAGATAAAACTTCAAAAAAATCATGGATAATGATCTTCCACCAATCCAGACCCAATACTTAAAATAAAGTAAAGTTACACCTCATCCAAGAGTTTTCAGGTGTTTGTAGTGAATATAAGAACTCTTTAATCATAGCTAGACATTTCTTCACCTCATGAGAACCTTAATAAAAACTAAACACTAAAAGGTACCGATTTAGGAACTCTCACACATGATCTATGAGTTGAGAAGTTAATATACCTACCACTCTATCTAGAGTCTAGGAAGAGTTAGAGACTAGAAGGATGACTCTTGAATCACTAGGGAAACTGCCCAAAGCATTCCCTTATTGTCTTATCAATTCCTTTTTTGGGTTAATATTCTAAAATATCACAAAAAAATTCACCCAATCAAATCACTTTAAATTATAACACAAATAGGAATAACATAAGTCAAATAAATTCAAACCATTTAGATTATTAACTCAAAGGGAACAAAACTAAGTAATTAAAAATTACCAAACCCACTTTGAATTTCCTTTTCCAAAATCCATAAAACATTTCAAACCTAATAAAAGAATAAATACACTTATTGAAAACCATTTTCAACTTCAAACCATACACACCCAAATAATTTTCCTTACCCAAATAATCATTATCATGGTTTAAAACATTTCATAAATACATATCAAAACACCCAAAACATGGTTTTTTCTTCAAACTAGCACAAATTTCAAAGTATAAAACCTTACTATAAAAAATGATCAAATATACTTAAAATAAATAGGATTAAACTCAAATAATCATAATAAAACATAAAAAATCATAAGAGAATCCAAAATCACTAAATGATTTAAAAAAAATTAAAAACTTTTACCACCGTGCATGGTTTGTCAGACCATATTCCAACCATGTAAGTTCCATTGGAAGTTAACCAAAATAGTTTGTGTGAACTATGAATGGTTTGATAGACCATGGACCTTAACTATGCACATCCTGAATTACCATTAGTTTCACTCTGAAACTAGGAATTTTCTAATGTATCTCTTGAAGTCCTCCTACCACTTAGTGTATCAGTAAACCACATCAAAATTTCTCAAAAATAAACAATTATAAATCTTGAATTCAAAATAAAATTTTTGACCACCTATAGAAACTCAAGTATTAGCATGAGGAAGAGATGTCCAAACACTCCTCTTCACCTACCAATTGATCCCTGATAATCCTTACTCATGTATATCATAAACCCCCAAATAACAAGGGAGTTGTGATACTATTTTGTAGTGAACCAACCTAAGTTTCCACCTAACCTAGAACCCGATCTGACTTTCCACAAATCCTGAGGCATGTACCTAATCACCCCAACCTAGTGACCAGTGCTAGGGTATTAAAAGTGATAATGTGGGAACAATTCATCATAAATAACACAAATATAAAAAATGATTTCCAACCAAGAACCCGATATAAGGTATACAGACATTAAAAAACATGACATAATAAATAAGAAAATACAATAAACAAAATCCAACCATATAAGGAATCATGATAAATGATCACCAAAATATTTTACTAAAAAATTTACAATTAGAAAAAAATAATTTTTTTACAAGGATTTTATATTCAAAATAAGAAACAGGAAAATAAAGCAAGAGGCTAAAGAATATGATACACAACATGAACCTACTAGTACAAAAAAACAAAGATACCAACAAAATTAACACTATGTGTCTCTGAAGTCACCTCCATAAAATAAAATCCATCCAATTCCTGAGGAGAGTGGCACCAAACTAGTCAGACTCCAAATCTAACACCTGATAACTTGCACAATACATAAAGACTGCATACCCACCAATGTGAGTATGTAGGGTGTGAGCCAATGGACAGTAGAATACAACCATGAGTCCATTTCATTCCTTTCATAAAAGAAACCAAGTACATTAGTTTGAAAATAAATAAAAACAAATATGTTTTTATTGCACTGTCAGGGTTTTAAAACAAATAGTACTCAACACACCCATCTTAAATATTTTCATTTGAAACCCCAAATTAAATCTTTCCTTTCAAATTTTTAAATACACCTTTAAAAACAACCTATATATTTTTATTTAAAACCTTTATACACCCTTAAAGGATAATAAAGAATAAGGAAAATTCATAAGGGAAGTTATACCATAGAAAGTTAAAAGCATAATGAAAACTATGTAAGGATAAAAAAATAACCAATATATCAAAGTAATAACAAATAAAAAGAAAAAAACTCACATGATAAATAAGTAATAATGAAATCATAACATACAATACATATCATGAGGTAATGCCATATGGATTTACGTGACAATACTCAACATACATAGGTGGAACCTCATATATCTAATTTTCATATATATTTTCATGGTTTTAATATATGTTTTCACTAAATATTTATGTATTTAATATGATATTCATTATTTGTTTTATTTTTTTATGTATTTTCATGGCGCAGATTATATTTAGAACAATTTGGAGGAAAACATGGAATTATGGGAAGATGAAGACACATTGTGTCATGGTGAAACACCAGAAAAAAATGAATGAATTAAATATTAAATATTTGATCCAAATATGTTTTCTACCATTTATCACCATTCAAACCACAAATAAAGACTCAAAGAATGAAATTAATGCTACAAAATTCTATTTGGGTTGTGAACCAGAAGATTCAAGTTGTGAAGGTGGTGAAAGGAGATGTATAATTATAGATAGAAAGGATCCAAGGTGTAACACATAGTATACGTCATGACTTCTCATGAGGTGCTCAAAAATCAAACTTTTCATCTTTTGAACAATTCACCATGTGAATTTATGATTCATGTCATGAATCTAGTCAGACATCACTTATGGGAAATGCCTTTTGACATATTTATGGGGGTACAAATGCTCATTTTAACAGGAATCTTAGGGGAGACATGGATGAGTATAAATAGATTATTTTTACCATATAAAATAGTTATTATAGGACCAAGTAGTTTAACTACTAAGATGATACCACTAGGTTTTCAACCTAGAGATTGTTCATCATAGTTTGGTTTTTCTTTCCTATTTTTATATTTTATATTTTGATGTTATTTTGGTTGATTTTTAATTTAATTCCAATATCTATTATTTATTATATTTCTCATTATTTATTTTCTAATATATCAACTATGGGTTTTGGTTTATTCATCATCGGTGATCACTTGAAAATGATTGGATGAACCCTATAGGGGACAGAGAAATCAGTTAAAGGGGGTGCATACCAATTGTAACATCCCGGATCCGAGTTCCACACAATAGGTGCCCCGAACCCGGTTGGTCACATGACCTCAAGTGAATTTCCCAAAATTCCAGATACTCTCAACTAGAAGCTAGGTCCTAGGACTGATATAGGGGAAACTATGACCTCATTTGTCAAAGTGTAGCATAGCGGAAATAAATATAAACATACAAAAGCAGAAGCAATAAACAATATAGACTGGAAATGGATGAAAGAACTAAAGTAAAAGATAACCAGTAGTAATATATATGATGATTCAATATGTCTTTAATTCTAATAAATCATCCAAAATAGGATACACTGCAATCTGATACAATACGGCACAAGGTACAAAGTACAACAAAACAAAACCAAAGCAGTGAAATAGGAACGCAGCAGCATCACAAGCCTAATCTCAGTCTCATGCTCTCCTACTCCTCTACAACAATCATGTAACTATGTAGGGACCCTTTCCCTTATCAACACCTACAATAATATAATCTATTTGGGCCCAAGACATGACCCAAATAGGGTGTGAGAAATAAATCCCAGTAGGCAACCACCAAAAGGCTCGTGCCCAACTGTTAGTGAAAATGTTCAACAACAGTGTGCAATAATGAAATGTAGTAAACTAGGAAGTACTCAAAAGTAACTATTCCTATCGGTTACATTTTCATTTTAATATTCATTTAACAATTCAACATAATTGAATTCTGAGTTTTTCCGAGACTCGCCCTCGACTGACAATCTTCTATACCAGTGCCACAGCAGAACCACAACAATCTATCTAACAAGTGAAAGATAATAATAATACCAAGCATGTGCTTTAGCTTGGTAGGTACAACATAATAAATCACCATAGTGAATATTCAAAGTAAACTTGCCCTCAGACATGCAAATACTTACCCTCATGCAAACAGAAATGAAACCCTCAGGTGAATTCCCTCAGGCATACCAGATACTGCCCTCAGGCACAAAAGCTACTGCCCTCGGGCATAAGAAACATTGACCTCAGGCTAAACAAAACCTTACCCTCAGGATAAATAGAACCATGCCCTCAGTATAAATAGAACCTTGACCTCAAGCTAAACAGAACCATGCTCTCAGGCTAAACATAACCTTTCCCTTAGACTAAACAGATTCTTTCCCTCAGGCTAAACAGAACCTTTCCCTCAGTCTAAACAGAGGAAAAATCAAGTAACCAGGTAGAGCCCAAAGCATAAGAAAGAAATTTATATATGTTTCCTCTCAAGAAAACTCAAAACATGATATAATCACGGCATACCCACGGATATCCTAGCCAAATGGCTAAACAAGGGAAATGCACCCTTGGAGTGGCCCTGGATCAAAGAAACAATCCCAAACAACAGTTTATACTTATTCATTAGATTACCTATGCAATTCTAGGTATCTAAACAATAAAAGTCTCAGCCATACGACACCTCGAACATGGTCACGTGGCACAAAGGTATACAAAATCAACTCGACAGTTGGAATTAAACACAAGACCACCTACCTCGATCTCCTCTGATCGATATATGTGAAAGGCGCACCCCAAAACGACCAAGAGAGACATAGATTTGAGATAAAAAATTACCTGTTCAAACCTAAATAACTTCCCTTAGGGAAATAATTGGAAGGAAAGGTTCAAGAAGAGGTAAGAACTTACCTGCGCGGATCAAATGAGATCGACGGTAGAAGAATCGGAGTCCCGGTGAGTGATCGAGAGCTCCTCCAAGTATCGGACTTCTCTCTCACTGCTCCTGGTGAGTCCTGTGACTCCTCTACCGAATGAGGAGGCTACTTCCTATTTTTAATGAAAAAACATAACTACATAGTGTGTACTCTCAAGTACACGGCATGTACTATTTTTTAACTATTCCTATGGCGGTTACTTTGCACCGCTTCAGTGTTCATCTATCGACTGATTACATGGAGTGTATTACTAAGTACAAGGCGTGTAGTTAGTTTTTACACCCTTAATCACCAACAAGCCTACACGCCATGTATTATCCTCCCACACAGCCAAAGTACACGGCGTGTTTACAAAAGTACATGGTGTGTAGTTAGTTTTTACACCCAAGCCTACACGCCCTGTATTCTCATCCCACACAGCCAAAGTACACAGTGTGTGTACAAAAGTAGACGACGTGTACCCATAAATTTGGGATTTTTCCCACATTTCCCTTGCTTTCTCAAAAACACTTAAGGAAAAAGGAAAAGAAGAAACATGTACCTAAAGAATAAGAATTGGGTTCTTAAAAACTTCCCCCCTTAAAGAAATTCATCCCTGAATTTCCCTTCCAAGGGTGGTGAAGATAAAGTCAAGAACAATTCTAGCCATTGAGCACGTACATCGGTCTCCCGCTCCCAGATTTCATCCTGCACTTGGCCATACTACCATAGCACCCGTACGAGATGAATTGACCGGCCTCGAAGAACCTTCACACTCCTATCAACAATATGAATAGGATTCTCCTAAAAGGATGCATTAACCTAAATTTCAACCTCCTCGGGCTGAAAAATGTTAGATGGGTCTAAGTAATAATGGTGAAGCTGAGATACATGGAAGATGTTGTGCATGGCCCAGTACCTCTGTGGTAACTGCAACCGATAGGCAACCGGCCCGACTCTCTCCAGAATCTCAAATGGACCTACATACCTTGGTGAAAGTTTACCCTGTCTCCTGATCCACCTATGTCCCAACCTCAGTGAAGCATGAAAGAAAATCAGATCCCCAGCCACGAACTCCAAGGGTCATATGCGGCGATCAGCATAAGATTTCTGATGAGACTGTGCAGTAGCCATCCACTTCTGAATCAAATGAACCTACTATGAAGTCTCTTGTAAGAGATGTGGTCCCAGTAAAGCTACATCACCTGCCTCCAACCAGCACAAGGGTGATCGGCATGGCCCACTGTATAAAGCCTCGTAATGTTTCATCTCAATAGTTTCCTGAAAACTATTATTTTAGAAAAATCGACCAGGGGTATGTGCTTCTCCCAAGATCCCCCAAAGTCCTGGATGCACGCACGCAGCATGTCCTCTAGCACCTGTATTGTACGCTCTGACTAGCCATCGGTCTGAGGGTGGTAAGCTATGCTCAGAATCACTTGTTTACCTAGTTCCCTTTGAAAACTCTGCCAGAAACAAGACTTAAAACAGGCATAACTATCTGAAACGATAGAATGAGGGGCCCCATAAAGATGTAGTACCTCTCAGATATACAACTTCCCGATCTCATCAACACTGAAGGTCTCCTTGATCGAAAAAAAGTGAGATACCTTCATAAGTCTGTCCACAACAACCCATATGGCATCATTGCCTTGAGGTGACCTTGGAAACTCGGTCACAAAGACCATCGTGATATCATCCCATTTCCATTCTAGAATGGGTAAATGTTGTAACAGTCTGGCTGGCCTCTGATGCTCCACATTCACCTGCCGACAGATGTAACATCTCGAAACAAAACCAGCTACCTCTATTTTCATACCCGACCACCAATACTGACATCTCAAGTCATGGTACATTTTAGTAACACCAGGATGCATTGCCAAAGCTAAAGAATAAAATTCCCACATCAACTCCTCACGTATATCCCCTGGAACCCACACTCATCCATGGATACGCAGTACCTCGTCATCGCCTATCGTCCAACTAGGAGGAGGGTCCTCACTTTCCACCGAATCCTGTAGAACTAGGCCTTCTAAATCTGATAGTTGTCTCATCCTCACTCTATTCAGGAGGGTAGAAGTCACAACTAAGGATGAAATATAGGTTCTCCCCTGACTATCGTGCACCTCCAAATTCATCTCAGAGAACAAATCCATAAGCTACCACTCACCACTGGCCTCTTGTACTACTTGTATCTGAGTCCTCCTACTCAATGCATCAGCTACTGCGTTACCTTTACCAGGTGTATAGGCAAGCTCAAAGTCGAAGGACTGAAGGTATTAAACCCACCTTCATTGTCTCAAATTCAATTCACATTGGGTAAAGATGTATTTAAGTATTTTTTGGTCCATAAACACCACAAAATGTTCTCCCAAGAGATAATGTCTCCAGCAGCATAATGCATGAACAACTGCAGCTAACTCGAGATCATGCGTCGGGTAATTCCTCTCATGTGGCCTCAACTGCCGAGACTCGTATGCAACTACTCGATCGCCCTACATCAATACTGCTCCCATCCCAATACCTGATGCATCATAGTAAACTGTATAGATCTTCCCTTGCTCTATAAGTATCAGGACTGGTGCTGATTTCAACCTTCCCTTTAGTTTCTGAAAGGCTATCTCACAAGCTTCTGACCAAACGAACTTCATACCCTTCTTAGTCAAACCCATCAACGGCGCTTCTAAGTGGGAGAAGTCTTGTATAAAGTTCTTGTAGTAACCAGCTAGCCCCAAGAAACTCTATATTTCAAACATGTTCTTAGGATGCTCCCAGGAAACTACTGCTCTCACTTTCTCTGGGTCTACCGCAACTCCTTCCTATGAGATAACATGACCCAGGAAGTGAATCTGGTCAATCCAAAAGTGGAACTTTGAGATCTTAGAATATAACTGATGCTCTCGTAGTGTGCTCAATATGATCTCAAGATGGGTGGCATGTTTGTGTCAAGTGTGAGATTACACCAAGATATCATCCACAAAGACCACCACAAAAGAATCCAAGTGTGGATGGAACACATGATTCATCAGAGCCATGAAAACTGATGGCACATTTGTTAGTCCGAACGGCATAACCAAGTACTCATATAGACTATATCTGCTCTGAAAGGCTATAAGCAGTATGTCTGATGGTCTAACGTGAAACTGATGATATCCAGATCTCAATTCAATATTCAAGAACACTCATGCTCCTTGAAGTCGATCAAAAAGATCATCAATCCTTGGTAAGGGATATTGGTTCTTAATCGTCAACTAGTTTAATTTCCGATAATCCACGCAGAGTCTGAGGGTACCATCTGACTTCTTAGAGAAAAGGACAGGAGAACCCTAGGGAGAAATATTGGGTTGGATAAAACCCTTGTATTGTAACTCCTCTAACTGCCTCTTGAGTTCCTGCAATTTTGGCATAGTCATCCTATAAGGAGGAATGGACACCGGTACCACTTCTGGAACAAGCTCAATTGAGAACTCCACCTCTCGCTCTGGAGGTAGACCTAAAAAGTCATCTGGGAAGACATACCTGAAACTATTGACCACTAAAGGGAAATCCTTCTGACAAGTTCCCCGGTTATCCAGATATAAACTCGAAATATGGGCTATCACTCCACCTCACCCATGATGCTCGGGTCCAGCTCGACTCACCTGGACATCTCATTATCCCTTGTATAGAAACTCTCCACCCTCTGGTGACGTGAAACTCACCCTACAATGATAGCAATCTACAAAGTCTTGAAAGGGTACCAACCATTCCATCCCAATAATGACATCATAGGATATCATCTCTAAGACATATAGGTCCCATAGAAAGTGACACCCACCAACCTCTGGGGGGAACTCCTTGCACTAATGCACACCTACCATTCTAATTCTCGACGGAGTGTCTAGCATCATGATATCCGAAGAAGAAGAAACATAGAGCCCAAGGCTCTCCACAATGGGAACAGATATAAATCTATGTGTAGCACCAGTATCAAAAAGTGTAGAAGATAAAATAGAAGAAACTAGAATAGTACCTCTGAAAGTGGAAGGTTCGGGATCCTTCTGTTATTGGGTCTATTACACTATATATATTTTCCCAGTGTCACGGCCCTGCGACACAGCCTGGCTACCCTGAGCTGACCCGCCCTACTGTCTCTGTGATCCTAGTGTCTGGCTACCACGGCCATGACCACCACCTCGGCCTGAATGTCCTGACGTATTCCAATTTCCTGACTGGTAAGAAGCTGTTAGCCCTTCTCCTGTATGCAAAGTCTGCACAGAACCCCTCTCACTAGTCACTGGTGGAAACTTCCTGCAAAAACGCTGAAGATGACCCATCTTGCCACAAGCTCGGCACTCCACTGGGTCACGAGGATACTGAGGTCTCTTGTGCCCCTCTTTACCACACTAGTATCACATTATCTAGCCACCTAAAGAATTATTCTGGATAGTACTTCCACCATGAGATAAATCCATCTGCCTCTTCCTCTTTTCAGTAGAAATAGTACCAAGGACCGGTGTCGAACCACCCTGGTCCGCACCACTAGCTTCCCGTAGGTTCCGCTCAGTAATCAACGCCTGGTTCACAATATCTTACACTGTAGGCAACCTGAAAAGATTCACTAGCGCTTGGATTTCATATCGAAGACCATCCTCAAAGTGTCTAGCCCTCAACATCTCATCACCAACCAGAATAGGTGCAAAATGTTTTAGCTCGGTGAAGTAGGAAGAATAGTACATCACTGACATGGCGCCCTACTGTAGATTCATGAAATCTCGATCTCGATCTGCCCTTAGCGTCTCCGGAAAGAAAAATTCATAGAAGACTGCCTGAAAATCTTCCCACGCCATGTCTTGGTGATGCTCAGTCTGGGTGGTAACATCCCACCATCTCTTGGCGGAATCATTCAACATGTAAGTAGCGAGTTTGACCCTCCTCCCAAGAGGCGTCTCCGAATGCTCGAAGATCGTCTGCATAAAACCCATTCATGAATTCATAGCTTGTGGTCCGCCATCCCCTAAAAATGTAGGCTGATGTTGCTACTGGAATATACGTGTCAACTCTTCCATAGATGTGGCAACTGGCGGTGCTCCCTGGAAGGTCTGCATGAACCACATGAAGCCTTCACGGAACTGCGCATTCGCACCTGCGTCCAGTATAACAGCTGGCACTGCATCTAACACTATTGGATGATCCACTGGTAGCCCATGGCCTACCATCTCTAGAGTATAATTGGTTCCACTCTCTTGGAGAGCAACTTGTGGTCATCTCGGTGGCATGACTCTACAAGTTCAAACACACACCTTAGTTTAATTTGCTATTGAGGTTTATTTTTTCCAGTTAAGAGTGCCAACGAAAAGGGGAAATATCCATAAGAACTGGAAAAAAGGGACTACATGGCATGTATAAGGTCTACACAGTGTGTACCTATAAGCCCTTACATGTTCATGTTATGATGTAGTCCTGGGCATGTCTCAACCCTAAGTACATGGTGTGTTACACCCACACACGGTATGTACACCACCCTATTTCCCCAGCCACATGGCCAAGTCCACATGGTCTCTCACCGATCAACACTACACGGCGTGTCCCACAGGTACATGGCATGTACTAAAAAGGTAACACTGACCTGTGTTGTTAGTTAAACGGTCGGATTCCAAGATTACACTACACAGCGTGTTTATAACTGACACGGTGTGTATCACCTAAGGTTTCTTTTTCCGTGTTGTTAGTCACACGGGCAGACACAGGGTCAACTCTACATGGCCTGTACAGCTGGTACATGGCATGTTCCCACAGGAACCTCCCTATCCCGTGTCTCTTCCCACATGGACTATGACATGGTTAGAGAATACACGGCGTGTACATAAGGTACATGGAGTGTACTTAAGAAAAATAGTTTCTTCCTGAATAGAAGAACACGTGGCATGTAGTCAAAACTACATAGCGTGTATTCTAGGTTTTTCCAGATAGTAAGCCTTAGAAATTACTCCGGAGCCCATAAAAACACTAAAACAAACACCAAAGTTCCAAATTCTGATCCTTGAGGGGTCATAATCCCCACGAATAAAATATTGGAATCTTATACATGTTATAAACAAGGTAAACAAGTCAGTGATCCACCAAATTATGGTTAATGAGGGCCCATAACACCTCAAGAACCAAAGTTTGGCATTCATTCAAACAAAACCTTATACAAACAATATCCTATCAACAGTAGGCATATTTATCAAGGTACCTATCACAACAACATGATTTTTCTAGAACAACATCTATCACAATAACGTGCAATTTCTAATGCACCTACGTGGCATGGAAATTATGCATGACATGTGATTCTAACATGTGCCTAAATGATGCATGAGATGGCATACCCTCATCTCATCAGGTTGCAACTAATAGAACCCAAGTATAAAATAGAAATAGCACACCGCAAGTACGTCACCCAACGGTGAAATCAAATCAATTGTAATAATTGAAAAACTAGAAAAATTGCAATTAAATGAGGTAGATTGGCTTTTCCATATACACGGGTTAGCTACTCTTGGGCACATCTTATTACCAAGTACCAATTCTGTCCTATCCTTGGCTATAGGCTCCAAACAGTAAGTCAAAAAAAACTCTTCTGATACCACTTTGTAACATCCCGGATCTGGGTTCCATTCAACGGGTGCCCCAAACCTGGTTGGTCACGTGATCTCAAACGCATTTCCCCAAATGCTAGAGACTACCAACTAGCATCGAGGGCCAAGGACTGATAGTGGGGAAACTATGCCCTCATTTGTCAAAGTGTAGTGCAGCGAAAATAAATATAAACATACAAAAGCGGAAGCAGTAAACAATATAGACCCGAAATGGATGACGGAACTAAAGTAAAAGATGACCAAAAGTCATATATATGATGATGCAATATGTCTCTAATTCTAAGAAAGCAGCCAAAACAAGATACACTGCAATCTGATACAATATGGCACAAGGTACAAAGTACAGCAAAACAAAACCAAAGCAGTGCAATAGGAACATAGCAGCATCGCAAGCCTATGCTCGGTCTCATGCTCTCCTACTCTACAAAAATCATGTACCTATGTAGGGACCCTTTATCTTATTGACACATATAGCAATATAATCTGTTTGGGCCCAAGACATGACCCAAACAGGGTGTGAGAAATAAATCTCAGTAGGCAACCATCAAAAGTTCAGTGCCCAACTGTCAATGAAAATGTGCAACAACAGTGTGCAGTAATGAAATGCAGTAAACTAGTAAGTACTCAAAATTAACTATTCCTACCAGTTACATTGTCATTTTAATAATCATTTAACAATTCAACATAATTTAATTCTAAGTTTTTCTGAGACTCCGCCTTGACCGGCAATATCCTATACCGGTTCCATAACAGAACCACAACATGCTATTTAACAAGTGAAAGATAATAATAATACCAATCTTGTGATTTATCTTGGTAGGTACAACATAAGAAATCGCCACAGTGAATATTCAAAGTAAAATTGTACTCAGACATGCAAATCCTTACCCTCAGGCAAACAGAAACGAAACCCTCAGGTGACTGCCCTTAGGCATAACGAATATTTCCCTCAGGCATACCAGATATTTCCCTCAGGCACAGAATCTACTACCCTCAGGCATAATAAATGTTTCCCTCAGTCTAAACCAAACCTTTCCCTCGGGATAAATACAACTTTGCCCTCAGTCTAAATAGAACCTTTCCCTCAGGCTAAACAGAACCTTTCCCTCAGGCTAAACAGAACCTTGCCCTCAGGTTAAACAGAACCTTGCCCTCAGGATAAACAGAACCTTGCCCTCAGGCTAAACAGAGGAAAAGCAAGTAATCGGGATGAGTCCAAATCATAAGAAAGAAATTTATATATGTTTCCTCTCAAGAAAACTCAAAACATGCTATAATCATGGAATACCCACGGGTATCCTGGCCAAATTTCTAAACAAGGGAAACACACCCTCAAGGTGGCCCTGGATCAAAGCAACGATCCCAAACAGCAATTTATACTTATTCATTAGATTACCTATGAAATTATAGGTATCTCAATAGTCAAAGTCTCAGACATACGACACCTCGAACATGGTCATGTGGCACAAAGGTACACAAAATCAACTCAATAGTTGGAATTAAACACAAGACCACCTACCTCGATCTCCTCTGATCGATATATGTGAAAGGCGCCCCCCGAAACGACCAATAATGACGTAGATCTGATATAAACGGTTAACCTTTCAAACCTAAATAACTTCCCTTAGGGAAATAATTGTAAGTAAAGGTTCAAGAAGAGGGAAGACCTTACCCGCTCGGTTCAAACAAGATCAACAGTGGAAGAATCGGAGTCCCGGTGAGCAATTGGGAGCTCCTACAAGTCTCGGCCTCCTCTCCCGCTACTCTTGGTGAGTCCTTTTCCTCATCTGCCGAATGAGGAGGATACTTCATGTTTTTAATGAAAAAACATAACTACACATCATGTACTCTCAAGTAAATGGTGTGCACTGTTTTTTTAACTGTTCCTCTGGCGGCTACTTTGCACAGCCTCATAGTTCATCTTCCGGCTAATTACACTGCATGTGTTACTAGGTACACAGCGTGTATTTAGTTTTTACACCCTTAATTGCTGACAATACTACACGCCATGTATTATCCTCCCACACATCCAAAGTACACGGTGTGTGTACAAAAGTACATGGTGTGTACCCATAAATTTGGGATTTTTCCCATATTTCCCTTGCTTTCTCAAAAACACTTAAGGAAAAAAGGAAAAGAAGAAACGCGTACCTCAAGAATAATAACTAGGTTCTTACACCAATAAATTATGTTTTCACTTCACTTGTAAGATTATTTTTTTTAATAGTATCATGCTGTGATGGTTATTTTATTTTATTCATCATTGATTCCTTGAAAAATGCCTTCAATTTTGAACAAACACCAACATGATTGAGATAATTAATTCATGACTATTGAATTGAATTATTCTTCTGATTTTTTCAATATAATCTTAATAGGATTTAGATATTTTGATTCATAAAACCATGAGTAATTGAGATTCTAGGTTAGTATTGGTAGTTTTGACCCAATTTATATCAATTATGTAAATGGTTTCATAGATATTTAATATGATTATTTTTCATGTGAATTGGAATTAATTTATTTATTTAAATCATCCCTAGAAACTAGTTCCCCTATATTATATAATTCCACTCTATTTTATTCTAGATTTGAATTTCTATCATTATTTTAGTAATTTAATTAAATTAAAATTGGAGGACCCAACATTTGGTTAAGATTTTTTGTTATGCTTCCCTTCTCTTCATGGGATCTACCTCATACTTCCACTATCGTATGCCTTTGTAGTTAGTGTGGTTAGAAAAAAAATAAAAAATTATAATTTGATTCTACTATAGGATTTAAGAATATCCTTAAGACTCATCATAACCCCAAGCTTATAGGTATTACAGTTCAACACTTTTCACCTGAATCACTCTCAACTATCCTCATTAGAGATACATACCTTAGCTAGACAGATCTTAACTAAGGGCCGCTATCTAGGGAAAATACTCAACTAGTGAATCAACCATCCCTATATATCCCACTTAATGTCCAGAGGTTTCTCATGTAATAGATAAAGGAGGTGGACCACTTTCTATCCAATTTCAATTGTATGACACCAAAAAATACCAATATTATCATCACAATCATATCCTCCACACCTCTAACATCTCCCTTAATAGGATCCTTATTCCATAAGCACAAGAATGAATCGCAATTCAATCGTCCATCACATGGATATACATAAACATCAATAATAAATACAAGAAGTATCATTAAGGTCATGACCTATTAATCAATCAAATGTAATTTCATAAAGTTCCAATTGGGTCTTATATTTATACTTAATTAAAATATGATTTGTAAATACCTTTCTAAAACCATTTTGAATCCAAATTTAAATCCAAATAAATTCATAAAGGAATTCCCAAACACATACAAAATCAATTAAAGGAAATCACTAAACAATTTCATAAGTCAAACACACACTTTTTAAATATGTAAAACATTTAAAACAAAAATGATATCATACTTTATAAATAATTTTTGATTTATAACTTCATGAACAATAATTTTTCTATAATAAAAACCTATTTGGAATTCCATAAAACATTTATAATGTATAAAAACCCATTTGAAATAAAATTTTCATTGAACAATGAAATTAACCCAATTTATCAAAGGGAAAAACCAAAAAATATAGAAAACTTTTGACAAAAATATTTTAGCAATCATTTACATAAATAATTTAGTTCAAAAACACATTTAAAACATAAAGAAACTAAGTAAATCTCAAATGAAAGTAAATGTAATGAAAACACATTCCTCAAGAAATAAAATCATGTCACCTTTAAGGAAAACTACTAAAAGAGGTTTCAAGGAATGGATTACAACCTTTAGAAATTAAAACCCCCAATTTAAAGCAACCTTGGATGTCAAAATCATCCAACCATGACCACTAGGGTTATAGAGAAGGGATAAAGTAGAAGAAAAAAAGGAGGAAGAAGAATACATCCCTATTCATTTGATCCAAATAAAATGAAACTAAGAAATCACCCCAAATATGCCTTGTATATAGGCTTTGAATGAGGAGAAAGGCCCTTGGGAGTAACCTTTATCAGAGGCATTCAAGTGCAGAAGAGTGGGAGAGAAGCCTCAGATAAAAAGAAGAGTAAAAGATCAAAATGACCAAACTTGAGTAGGTCACATGGTTTACTCGTACAATTTACCAAATTTTGTAGTGACCATGTGATAACCACTTTCCAAAACTACCTAGGTTATGTGGTTTCCTCTACACAGTTTCCCAAACAATGTGACTAACTGTGCAGCCCTAGAAAAGTTCAAAAACATCAAGGTTTCACCCTGAAACACCCCAAAACTCAAGGAAATCTATCAAGGACCAAAAATATAAAAATTAGGGAAATAAAAGGTGTCACATAACCCTCCATTTCAAATATTTAACAAAGAAACATTAATGAAAAAAACTCATTTTGTTTGAAACCCATTTGAAAATTCCATTTAAAACTATATACACCATGAAACACATAAAACAGTCACTCAACGTCCCACAATAAGTCACAAAAAACATAGTTTATTTAATTATACCAAAGTAAAACCATGAACTAAAGTTATACCATCAAAAAGTATCATTAAGTAGAGACACCTACCTCTAACTTAGAGTTAAAATTGTCACCTTCATTATAAATTATAAGGAACGAGTGAAAGTGATACCCATTATCCTAGAACTATAATAAAATATATAAAACATCAACCCCTAAGCCTAGGTTTAGGACCCATAGTGAACTAGGGTTTAAAAACTTCAAAAAAATGTAATAATAAGAGAATAAATAAAGAAAAAGAGTAGGAAACTCAAAGGAATCAAGAATTACCTTATAGAAAACCACCAATAATCAAGGTAAATCCACTAAGAAGAAAGTAATAATAAGATCTTAGCAAGGAGGGGATGGATCGCACAAATGGGGAGGAATATGGGAGAAAGAGATTTAAAATTCATAAGGGAAATAGGTAAAACACACATTTTTAAGAAACCAGGAAGCCTTAATGGTTTGTCTACATAGTTGGTCAAACCATGTGACTCACCCCTTCCCTTAAAAACACGGTTCATGGTTTCTTAGAGAATTCCACACAATTTTCCTAACTGCATGGAAACCATGTGAAATGGAACCAGAACCCTTACAATCCTCTCACACGGCTAGGTACATGATTATTACTAACTGTGTGTCATGGAAATACTTCACAGAATCTAATAATTTTGACCCTAGACTCCCAAAAAACTCAAAATATAAATATAATATAAAGAATATTCAAATAAATACACACTAGTGACCTAAAGGGTGTCACAATACCTGAATATAGAATGACTAACTCGAGCTATGGATATATAAAGTGTGTGACCAGTTTTTGATGAAAGCGAGTATATCAATAGTATTGTGAAACAAGATATAATATTATATGGAAATTCCATATATAATGGGTCCAAAAACACCCAAATATATACAAAGTTAAGTGAAACTAATCCAAAAACCCACATATATGTAATTTTATAGGCCAAAATGGACTAAGGGCCCAAAGTATTTCTCACAAGTGTGAATCCTATCCAAAAATTTATTAATGATATCCCATAAACAACCAAAATATCCATGTATAAAAATCCAAAAAATGATCATTATAGATTCATGCTCCATGTATGTGACTAGATCATATAGTTGGGAACTTTCCCTTCACCTGGATTATGGATAAAAGATTCCACATTCATCCTAAATGGGATGTATGCAAGGAATGAGTATGAAAACTCAATAGTAGGTCACCAACCCACCTCTTGCAATCTATAATAAACTATAGTGTATTTTAACAACAATACCAATATAGAGGAAAGACCTGGTTAAAAGAATCTTGGCATAAAATTTAATTAGGAATTCTTATAAACATTATAAATCTAGCTCCATGTGATAGGAGTATCCTTACCTACATACATGATTTGAGCCTTAGCTCGGGATCTGAGATGATGTGTTGATGTCATACCCCTAGGGGAAGTGATTCTCATACCTATAAATACACCACACATATACATATATATGTGTTTGTGTGTGTTTATGATAAATTTGGGGCCTTAGTGGATTGTCCCATTTTAGGGAAAGGGGATCGGGTAGACTAAGTCGGGGTGATCTTGTAGCTTATCCCTTAGGGAATAGTGGAATGGATATAATAAGTCAAGGAATTTCAATTCTATCCCATGTCAAGTTCAAGGTAATATTAAACCTAATCCCCTAGATACCATAATTAAACACCTTATTATAGCTAATATAAGAAAATAATAATATATTTTAGCATGCCAATAATTGAAACCAAGCTAACTGATAGGTTAATAATGTTAATAACAAGTAAATAATAATAAATTAAATCATAAAGAAATAAATTTGTTCATTTAAATATTAATGTAAAACCTATATTAGGTTTAATATCATAATTTTAATAGGGTTTACTTGGCCCCAAACCATTATTGGGTTAACTCTATATGAATATAATAGGATGAAGGGATACACCTACCAATTAATTTTCAAGAAGTTTCTTGATGTCCAAAGAGGGGAGATATTCCACCACTAACACCAATGAACTACCTTAACATATTATATTTAGATATTTAAGTCAGTGTGATTTTGGAAAGGCATAACCAAAAATAAAAAACATGGTGATGACTTTGATTTTCCTAGGATAGTACTCCACGACTGCTAGCCTGGAAGAAATCATAAGGATTCAATAAGATCTAGAAACCATAAATGAGAAATATATGATTTTATACTCACTTAAAACATGAAACAAGGAGAGGGGATCTTGGAGGGATCTATGGCCTTACCTTTCTATAAATAAACCTCTACGGCCAATCGAAGCCACTAAAACCAAGGGAGAAGTTGAATCTTGTTATATGGATTAAGAAGAGAGGAAGATATTGATAGGGAGTGAAATAAAGTTTTATGGAGCTAAAATATAAATCCCCCTTGTATTTAGGTATTAATTTTAGGATTAAAATGATAAAAATGCCCTTTTAAAGGGATTTCCTCCAAGAAGCTTCTAGTTATCTGGTAGTTCATGACAAATCCATATATACCCTAAGAGCCCCACCAGGTACTCGATGCTTACTATACCTCACCCCCTTCCCATTTTCCTCCAAATCCTCATTAAAACTCCTTACAACACATTTAACTAAAAATAAACCATAAATAAACTAAAATTTATAGAATTACCTGTCTGGAATTCAGGATCTTTACGAGGCCCATTCACTAACATTATTTTATAAATATTTGAAAACAATATATAGAAGTAGAGGTGAGCATATATTTATACTTTGAAGGTTCCTCCCTAGAAACTCTCATGTAAATGTGGAAGAATCATACTAAATACTTGGTGAATAATAGTAAAATGATCTTATTAACTATCTCATATGAACTACATCCCATCTCACTAAAGCCTCACTCACTAAAATCTATATGCAAAGAAAATATGTAAAACATGAAAATATATCATGAGAGGTACCCCACACCAACTTCCTCACTGGTCTAGTTTCCCTCACATCCCAATAGAATATATCTTAGAACTTCCATCCCTAACCATATACACATACCAAATTTGCATACCATAGCCACATGTGACATATGTATACCACAACCACATACCACATTCACATACCAAAACCACATACTGCACCCATAAGATACATATCACATCCAAAAACCACACATTGCATCTACATACTACACTATAGTTGAAAGTAAGAGTGAGAGAGGGGAGTAGTTAGCAATATTTATTACCCACATCTTAGATTTTGGGGATTTTCATGGTACTAAAAACCTCAAATGGGTGTCAGTCAGGTTACCTGACTTAGGTGTTGGTGTGTAAGAAATAATAAAACATATAATGAGTATATATATACTATCACACAATCCCAACCTAGGGTACACTTATTATTAACCACCATTATAGCTGCATCTCATCACACATCATCATGGCCACATAGAAATAACAACTGATTCCACTGCTAAATACACAATATGCCAACACCACAACTATAAAACGACCACACAACAACCACAGACCAATTTTAAAAGTTCTTTCTATCCCACATATCATTACCAATTCTAAATTAATCTTTTACTAACCATATTAACTTTATTCACCACATTAATTCTAGTAACTACTTATTCATATAATTCATATTCCATTTTACAAACCTTTCATATTATTTTTTATTTACCACTTATCAGTACCACCACTTTAATTCAGGTTACCCATAACTAAATTAATTCAACATATCTCATCCTCAATTCATATTATTCAATTATTTTATTAGATTCAACACATTCCACATACTGGGAAACTATATCATATATACTACATTAACCATATAACCCCACCATATTGTCGCATCAACAACCACACCATCACTTATTCAACTAAATCGTAAATAAAACCACATTAAAGCCTCAAATACTTCCATAAATAGTTTTTAAATATAACTCAACCACAAAATAAATCAAAACATTTTATTTTTTCCTTATTTATTAATTTTCATTCTATTCTCAATATAACAAAATCAATAAAAAACAATTTTATAATTCTTCATTAAATTACCATATTTTAATTTACTCAACCAATTTAAAACATAATTCCTTAAATTTAATAATCTCCTTCATTCATAAAAACATAATCATTATTGCAGTCATGCAACAACATAAATAGTAACAAGATAAATCATGTAAATTAGTAACAAATCACTTAAATTTTAATTAAAATCAATTTTTATGTTCTTTAGTTAGGAAAATTTCATCTCTTTATCTAAGTAAAACTTAATCATGCTAAAATCACACCAAAAAATAATAATAAGGAATTAATCTAAAACACCCATCTTAAAAAATCTTGAACCTTTATGCCACCAAAGGATGAATTTTGATTATTAAACTTCCAAATTACTACAAGGATCTTTAAAAAACATAATCCTCATCATCCTCACATTAATATTTATCTATAATAACCCATAAATCATTTCTAGAAACTCTTGATATAGAAGGATCATGATAAGATAAATTGAGAAAGAACAGTAGCATGGATTGTGAGTTTTTTATCTCATGATGTTAGGTACTTGAGATCCTCTAAAAACACACACAAGAGACCAATCATCCTACTATGGTCACAAGAGGAATGAGATAAATATATGGAAGAAATAGGGGTTCCTGAAATTTATAATTAAATATTAAGCGATCAAATATTTGGTAACCTAAACCACATCATGGTTTTTCCCAACCAATGACAATCTTCCACAGGGCCTCTTAATTCAAATTTCCTAAAATTCTCCCAATCCATTTCCTTTTATAAATTGAGTCTTTGATTAATAAAAAAAATATCCCTCACCAAACAACTTTTTTTATACTATGTTGAACCAACCATGGGTGTTTTACTTTTTAGTTTGGTGGATGATAATTTCATCAAAAACTTCTCCAATACACGATATGAAAAATGAAAACTTCACACAAATCGTGTCATGGTTTAGAAAAAAATTTAATTATTTATGGTTAATCTCAACTCTATCACCCCCATATCTAGAAAAATGTTTACTCCACCATGGAAATAGTTACAACCATGATGAACTCACAAAACCACGATGTGGTGAATGATCAACCACTGCATGTTTTTCTCTAAAACCCAAATTTCATCTCCTTGATCACGGCCCATTTTAAAACTCACCTCCAACACTTAGAAATAAAATAGTATAGGATTAAAAAAATTTGAGTCTATATATTATTTCTTAGTACAAAGTTGTTCATATCAATGGTATTTATAGAAGACCATTTAAGACCCCCCCAGACCTGCACTTTTGGATCTCGTGCTAAACATGCATACTTTTTAATAAATCATATGAATTATAAAAAACTCCCAATATCAAAATTTTAGTGTCTTTGAGAACTAGGTACATTTATAACTAAACATATGGTATAATACACATTTCTTCCAAAAAGATTCTATACACATGTAAATCCCTTAAATGTATCTCTTTTATTGCAATTCCTAGGGAAATAGGGAAACATAAGAAAATGATGATATATAAAGCCTGATAAGATAAAAACAATGAAAATGGGGAATAAATGAACATCATGGTTAAAATATGAGGCATGATATGAGAACATAAGCATGAGTACAAGATTCATAACATGATCATAAGAATAGGAGGCATAACATGATCATAAGTACAAGAGGCATAATATGATCATAAGCACATGCGGCATAATATGATCATAAGTACATGAGGAATAAAATGGAAATGTGGATTCAATATAAACATGATACATTCATAAAAATATCACCATATCTCATCACTAGGGTTTCATAAAACATATTACCAAGTATTTTGACCATGGCATCATAAAATATTACCATGGCATGCTACCAGGGTATCATGAACATGTCATTGTAGACATTAATTCTTTACCCAATGCATTGGAAGGATATTAGGGTGCACCCTTCATATGACTTAATTAATGTGTTCCACATAATAATAAAATACATAAATCCATAAATAATCATAGCATGAACCCATGGAAAATAAATGGGTATCCAATGAAAGTAAGTATCTCTCTACGTAAATACCCTTTAATTAAGATAAAGAATTATGGGTATTTACAACATATATAAAAAAAGGTATGTGGTTTAATCAATAATTTCTCTATTAAATCTATGGATGAGTATCTAGGTTAACACATAAAAGCATGATTGATTTTCTCCTATCAACAGTTCAAGGTTCCGATGCTCTGCTAATGTGTATAGCATCACTCGTGTCGAATCCTCGGCAATGATACTTTTTAATAGTCGGTTGTTTTTAGTTGATTGTATTTTGATTGGGGGTTTGTTTTCAGAGCTTAATTGAAATGATTGATTGATTAATATTGATTTAACAATTTGATAAATATTGGTGTGAGGTCATCATTAGGTATTTATGCTTGTGATATCCTTAAGTCTTGATTTATATTTCATTAAATTAACACCCATGACACAAGTTGATGTTGATTGGAATTCCTAAGTGTTAAGGCTTTAATCCAAGACTTAACTTAACTAGGATTATAATATCAATCAGTAATTAATTTTGTTAGTGTAATTACGGTTCCAATAATCCATGTAATCCATACGTTAAAAAAATATGTCATTAATCCATGACATGTTAAGTCCAACATACACAATGTTAAATTAAAGAATACTCATCGAGCAAATACTCTCAATCACTCAACATCCCTAAATTTTGACTCACCCCAATGGTATATTTACTCATACATTAAGATTATTATAAATTTGGTTTATTATGTTTATGATGATGATTTAATAAGAGAATAAAAGGAATGGGATAAGAAAAGAGTTGTGCGCCGAACACAAACACACAAACAGTGATGAGAATTAAAAATAGAATTTCGATTGAATGAGGAAGAAAAAGAAGGAAAGGGTTTTCATATTTATTTAAAATATTTTAAGATCATTAATATTTAAGAACATATTTTTTATGATTAAAAAAATAATATGAAGAAGAAACTTGCATTAAAACAGAATTACAAAACAAAGACTTACAAGATTACAAATGAAGAAAAGCACAAAAGTAAATGAAATCAATGAGAGGAGGAGGTGTCTATCAAGTTAAAACTTGAGTATTTCAGGTCCTCAAAATCCTTTTTAAATTATTTTTTTGTGCCAATATATGATACTCTCTTCTGAAATGCCAACCCTTTTGAAAGGAGAGGAGGGGATGTATTTATAGCCCAAGGTGGTGGATAGTTTACATTCCAAATATGCCCATCCATTTTCATAGACAATTTGTCCATTTAGACAGATGAATATAGAGATTATTTATTCTTCAAAGTTTTATATATTGACGTTTAATGTCATCCCTCAAAATTTTGCAGCCATTGGACTTTTGGAGCCAAAGATATGTCTATTTTACTAAACAGTTTTCACCTGTCCATTTTTATCAACACTTTTTTTGAAGGATGAAATGTGAATGAATTTTTGAACATGAAGATGCCCTAAAATAAAAAAAATTATTATAAAAAGTTTTCCACCCATATCTTAGATTTTACACAGAAAAATCCCAGCATTATTTTATTATTAAATCAGGATAAAATTCAGTAATAGTGTCGTGATTTTAATTCCTGACCAAAATGGTGGGATGGACTTCAAAGATTCATTTAGGCCCCTTGTTTTTTGGATTTGTTACTTGAAATTTTTATTCATGACTCCTTGAATTATTATCCGAATGTTTGAGGAGAATTAATGAATTTTAACTTCTATATTGAGCCCAGTAATTCAATCTTCATGGATGGTCCAATTTCTTCACAGATTTTGTGGACCTTCTTGTGTGATCCATATGAACCTTCAAATGGAATAATTGGCCCAAGATTACCTCTAATGAAATTTTTTATATTGAATTATTAATCCTAAAAAACAAGAAACATACAATTTAGATCATTAGGGTGATAGTTATTATTAAAACATTAAATAGGATAGAATCTGGATGAATTCAAATAGTGCTCTAAAATTATATTTAATATTTAAACATTAATATTTTACACAAATTATGCACATTTCATATAAAATCAGTAAAGGGGGTATATAATAAGTTATGAAAATATTAATAACATAAACTCCCCCACACTTAGTCTTGTTTATGTCCTCATGTGCAATAAATATAAAAACATAACAAAATAATTTTTACTCACCAACAAATATTAAAATTTTGTTTTTTTTTCACTCAGGGGAGGTTTAGACTATTTAAATCATCCATATTGAATTACACCACAAGTTTTTATAGAAACAATGTTCCAAAAACAATTCATTTTTTCATGCTCAAATTTAGAAATGGAAAGTGGTGGCACACAAAACTTACTCCTCTCAAGATGATAAAATTAATTTATGGATCTTCACTCATTCACCAACCAAAAGTGAAAATCTTAGATTTTGTAAGAGATCTCAGCTTCCAATCCCTATCCTAAAGTGCTCAAAAATCATGAGGTATTTTTATGGGTTTTTCTGTGGTTATTTAATGGTAGGAAAATGATATCCAAAAGATAGGAAAAGGGGGTAAAACACCAAAATGGAAAAAGCAATGCGCATTTTTGTTTTTTGAAATGAGACATGAAAGGAAATGGAAACAAATATTTAAAAGGGAATGAAAATGTGAAATAATACACAAAATAGGAAGGAAATTTGAATTGTATGATAAGATAAAATATTTACAAACCACAAAACTTCTCCCAATGACATAAGTGTTCTTTTTTTGTTGCATTTTTCAAAAGTTGAACTTGAAATATATCTCACACTCATCTCCCAAACCATGATTGAACTCTTCACAAAACTAATTTAAATAGTTATAACAAGATAAAAGGTTGAGGAAGAGTGATTTTTTTACCCACCCAAGACACAACCCGTTCTTATTTTCATTTTTTTTTTTTTGATTTTTTTTTTTTTTTTTATTTTTTTTGAACACTTTTAAATATCATTTGTACAAGATAAACATATATACATTCCCAAACCCCACTGAAGGAAAACCTCTCCCCCACACTTAATTTTATTCTTTTTCTCAAGCATATGATAACATGGTAAAAATCAACAAATGGGTACCCAAAATGAAATCCATTCCCCCTACACTTAAATTTAAAAAAATTATGCAATGAAAATCCATGTTGATATTGAGTGGGATAAGGTATTGGTCTTGTAATGTGGCTATCAAAGAAAATGTTTTCATAGGATCTAAGGGGCTTTCAAAAGGAGTATTAATGTATGGTTAATGAGAGGCTATTTGGCTATTATAATTCTCATGGGGTTTAGAAAACGCCTATATCATATTAATGCACAATGAAGTAGGAAATTCAGCTTGAAGGTCCACAAACTTAAGACTCACAAATGGGGGTAAAAAACACACATTTTTAAAATATTTCCATAGGTGGCCTTGGAATGAAAGAAAATATCGTTCCTCATGGGTGGGGAAAATCATTTTCCAAATCAAAAATTGAGCATTCAAAATTTATTGGTTTTGACATAATATTCTTTATCCAATTTTATGAAGAAAACACAAATTTTTTTAGATGAAACCATGTCTTTTGAATTCCCAAAATGGTTGGAAAAATTTTGAAAATTGGAAGGTGAGTAAGCATGACTCTTTATTTTTCATATTGTTTTTAAATTATTATTTTTTGTTTTTTTTAAGGTTTTTTTTAGTTTTTAATAAAGACACACCCACATGAAAAAGGAAGAGTAAATAAAAAAATGTGATGAGGAAAGTGGTTAAAAAAATGAGAATGATGGAGGAATAAGAAGAGAGAGAGGGAGGGAGGGAGGGAGGGAGGGAGAAGAGGAGTTAAAGGGAAAGAGGTTCCCCCTAGTTTGGATTTGGTGGGTTGCCATCTTCATCCAGTAGTTGGTCAACTGCAGAAGTTGGGGATCCGATGGAAGTCGATGTGGTTCTAGGATTCTGTACCCTCTCATGGTGATGCTTTAACCGATGTCCATTAACTATGAATGTCCTTTTTGAAGATGGGTCTTGGACTTACACTACACCAAATGGGTAAACATTAGTAATAACAAAAGGACCTTCCCAACGAGAATTAAACTTACCTAGGTGAAGCTGAAATCAAGAATTTAAGATCATTACCTTTTCACCTTCATGAAATACCTTTCTTGGGATGTTTTTATCATGTATTACCTTAGATTTTTCTTTGTACGGATTGAAATTATCATAGGAATCAAGTCGAAGCTCCTCTAGTTCAGTCAACTGCAACAATCTCTCTTCACCAGATTTTTCACAATCAAAATTACAGGTTTTCACAGCCCAAAAAGACTTATGTTGGATTTCAACTAGTAAATGACATGCTTTTCCAAATACTAGCCTAAATGGATACATACCAATGGGTGTTTTATAGGCGGTTCGATAATCCCAAAGTGCTTCACCAAGTCTTTCAGGCCAATCTTTTCTAGTGGTCTTAAAAATTCTCTCAAGAACTCTTTTGAGTTCTCTATTAGAAAGTTCAGCCATTCCATTTATTTGGGGGTGATATTAAGTTCAAGTTTTATGTACAACACCATTCTTTTTCAAAAGAGATTCCATGGTTTTATTACAAAAATGGGTTCCTAAGTCACTTATCAAGGCACGTGGTGTGCCAAATCGATGGAAGATGTGTGTCTTTAAGAACTCACTAACATTATGTGAATCATCCTTTCTAGTGGGTTTGGCCTCCACCCACCTAGAAACATAATCAACTACAATAATAATGCATGATAGTCCATTGGAAGGGGGTAATGGTCCCATTAAATCGATTCCCCAAACATCAAAGATCTCATAGAAAATTAAAGGCTTTTGGGGAATTTCATTTCTCTATGAAAATGTGACAAACTTTTGGCAAGTGGAACATGATTAAAAGAACTCATGTGAGTCCTTAAAGAGTGGAGGCCAGAAGAATCCAAATTCTAGGACCTTTCAGGAGGTCCTTTGTGATCCAAAGTGGCCACCTCCAGGAAATGATTGATAGAATTCTAAGATGGGGGAATGTTCATATTTATCAACACATATCATAATTACCATGTCAACCCCAGTTTTCTAAAGTTTATTATCTTCCCAAAAATAGAATTTTGAATCACTTTTCAACTTCATTTTTTGTTATTTTGAAAAAAATTCGGGAAAAATACCAGCAAAAAATAGTTTACAATTGGGGAATACCATGGTAACTTTGGAGTGAGAGATGAAAGTTGCTCAGTGGGGAATTCAGGATCAATGATTTCTGAATGGGAAGAATTATAAATTCTACTCAGGTGATTAGCTATAGGGTTTTCTTTTCCTATTATTCTTTGATTTCAAATGTCAAAATCTTGGAGCATTAGGATCCGTCTTATTAGCCTCGATTTGGAATCACTTTTCTTTAGTAAGAACTTTATAGAAGAATGGACTGTAAAGATGATGATTTTGAAACCTAAGAGATAGGGCTAGAATTTATCTAAGGAAAAAATCACTAATAAAAGTTCCTTTTCAGTCATAGTGTAGTGAGATTGAGTTTCATTAAAAGTTTTTGAGGTATAATAGATAACATGGGGAATATTTTCTCTTCTTTGAACAATAACAGCCCCAACGGCTCTATCAGAAGCATCACACATCAACTCAAAGGGTAAGGACCAATCTGGGGGTTGGATTATCGGGGTAGATGTAAGAGCAGTTTTGAGTTCAATGAATGCTCTCTTACAAACCTCATCAAAATGGAAAGTGACATCATTTTGGATAAACTGAGTGAGTGGGAGGGAAATCCTACTGAATTTATAGATGAATTGATGATAAAAACCAGTATGACTGAGGAATGAACATATGTATCGAATAGAAGTGGGTTTAAGAAGTGATTAGATTACCTCAATTTTGGTAGGATCAACTTCAATACTATCTTGTGAAACTATGTGCCCTAGAAAAAACCCATTTTAAACCATGAAGTGAAATTTTTCAAAATTTAACACAAGGTTACACTTCACACACTTTTGGAGGACTAGAGAGAGTGAATTAAAGAAAGATTCAAATGAATCACCATAAATGGTGAATTCATCCATGAATACTTCCATGAAGTGTTCAATTGATTTAGAAAAGATACTCAACATACACCTCAAGAATTTTGTGGGAGTATTTCAAAGTCCAAAATGCATTCTCCTATATGCATATGTTCTAAAGGGGCATGTTAAAGTTGTCTTTTCTTGGTCCTAAGGTGCGGTTGGTATTTGGAAGTAGTCGTTGTATCCATAAATAAATCAATAGTGTGAATTTTTGGCTAATATTTCTAGAATTTGATCAAGGAATGGAATAGGGTATTGATCTTTTTGTGTTTCAACATTCAATTTTTAGTAATCAATGCACACATGCCATTTGTTCTTCACTCGAGTTGTGACTACCTCCCCATGTTTATTTGTGAAAACATTTATCCCACCCTTTTTAGGTAAAACTTGAATTGTACTAACCCATTCACTATCAAAAATTAGGTAGATAATACCATCTTGAAGAAGCTTGGTGATCTCTTCCCTAACTACCTCAAGTATGAGTGTATTGAGTCATCTTTGTGGTTGTCTAATCGGGTTGGATGATTCCTCAAGATGGATGTGATGCATTAAAAGGGCGGGGTCGATTTTTGGTAGGTCATCTAGGGTCCAACCTAAGGCCATTTTGTTTTCCTCTAACACCTGAACAAGTTTGGACTCCTCGGTTTCAGTAAGTGAAGCATAGATAATGACAGGATAAGAGTGATCATTGAAAAATAATGCATATTTCAGGTGTTTAGGAAGAGGTTTCAGATTATTCACATCTTTCATTTGTGGGTTAGACAACTCAGGAATGGAGGAAGGGACTTCGGTTGCTTCATATTCATTTTCCTTAATAATGTCCAAGGTGGACCAGTAGAGATCAGAGTTGATGTGGGATTCAAGAGAGTTTTCAAGTTCCTCTAGATTTATAGAGTCTATGAATGATAGGTCAACATCAACTTCACCATTTATAACTTGGTTAATCATGGTGTAGATTTTAGAAGATCCTTTCTCATTAGAACATGATGAACATGATGGAATGGAGTTTAATTGATTCTTAGAAGTGTCCTCAAAATCATGGATTGAGAATGCATAGTGGTCCTCATATGGGTATCACATGGCTTGGAAAATGTTGAACTTGTCCAGTTGGTCACAAAATTCCATGGATAAGATGCCTGAATGGACGTCAATTTTGGTTATCACTATCATTAGGAATGGTCTTCCTAGAATTAGGGGAGATCGAGAATAGTTTTGCTCACCTTCCATGTCAAGGAAATAAAAATCAGAAGGGAAGATAAGATCACTGAAAATAACAAGTACATCCTCAATTATTCCCTCGGGATTGGATGTGCTTCGATTGGCTAACTGACTGACAACACCTGTTGGATATAAGGGACCTAGACCAAGGTTGGATAAAATAGATTTGGGCATGATATTAATTGAGGATCCTAGGTCTATGAGTGCATCATCAAAGTTGTAACTTTCAATTTGGCATGGAACCGTAAAGGTCCCTGGATCTTTTCACTTTATGGGAATAGACTTTTGGGTGGAAACATTTTCAAAGGTCCTAAGTTTCTTCTTGTGCACAATTCCTTAATAAACTTGGCATAATTAGGGATTTTTTTATATCATCTAATAGGGGAGTGTTTAATTCAACATGTCTAAACATGTCGAGAATTTTAGAATCAAGTTCAAAGGACTTATTTGGATTAGAAATGGATTGAGGAAAAGGAATTGGGTTCCTAAGTGAAATGAAAGGAGGAGAGGGAATGGATTCAGGTTCCTTTTCAAGTTTCTTTTTCTTTTAATTTTATATGTCAACGTTTAAAGGGGAGTGGGAGGTCTCATCATGAGTCATAGAAATTTTCTTTCCTGATATAAGTGAAATTGCACTTACATTACCCTTGGGGTTGGGTAATGGTTGATCCAGGAGGTGGGAACAACTTGATTGTTGTTGTTAGATTAGTTGCGAAGCAAGTTGACCAATTTGGGTTTCAATGTTCTTAAGGCTAGAATGGGTGAAGGAGGAAAGATCTTCTACAGTGCTTTCCCATGGTTTCTTGGAAGAAGAGGCTTGTCCCGGATTGGGATTACCTTGATTTTGGTTCTTGGGAAAGTGATTTTATTGGTTTGGGAATTGGGAAGGCTCACTAGGATAGTAGAATCCAGAAGGAGGATTATTCCTTTGAGGTTGAGGAATAAAAGGATAAGGCTTTTGGAAGTTACCAACACCTTGACCATATTGTAATTGGTTTGGGTTTTGATGAGGGTATTGAGGGGGATGAGAAATGGGATTCTCATATCTCAAGTTAGGGTTATATGTAGAAGATAAGGGCTCAGAATGGGGTTGGTTGAAGTTTCTAACAAACTCACCAGATTGTTGAGGGTTGGGGTTCCGCTGAGCATATGCTGCATTAAGCTCCATTGGTCTAGATGAATCTGATTGATCCTATTGAAGTTGTGTACATGTGTCAGTTAGATGAGATGGGTAGATATAGATTGCATAGTTCTTGATAGGTCCAGGGAATAGAGATTGTGGAGAATATGAGGTTGGGGCTTTGGATTCCACAACTAGTTGTCGCACAAGACTCGTAAGTTCACTCATCCACTCATTCATCCTATTCGGCCCTATGGATTGATTGTATTGGAATTTTTTTACTTGAGCATTTGATTGAGTATGGAATTTTTTTGTTTTTGCAGCCATGTTTCTTATGATATCTCTTGTAGTTGTAGGAGTTTTATCAACAAGAGCACCACCACTTGGAGCATCAATGAGGGTTCTCTCTATATCCAATAACCCCTCATAGAATTATCATATCAAGAATTGGTTAGATATTTGGTGGTGTGGGTAGGTTGAAACAATATTGTTGAACATATCCTAGTATTCATGGTGTGATTCATTTGGGAATTGATGGATATCACTTATTTCCTTTCAGATGGAAGCAATTAGAGAAGCAGGAAAGAATTTCTCTAAGAAAAGTCACTTCATGTCATTCCATGTGGTTATGGAACCAGGAGGGAGGTAGTAAAGCCATGACTTGGAGGATTCGGCTAGGGAGAAAGGAAATTATTGGATTTTTATTTGTTCCTCAAAAACCCCTTGAGGCTTCATGGTAGAGCACACCTCTTGGAACTCTTTAAGGTGGAGATGTGGATCCTCGCCGGCTAGCCCATGGAAATGAGGAAGAAGATGAATCAAACCTGATTTGAGTTAGAAATCAGCCTCTATGTTTGGATATTGAATACCAAGGGGTTGGTAATTCATATCAGGGGTAGCAAGTTCTTTAAGTGTTTTTCCCCTAGGATTGGCCATATCTAATTCAATTGGTTAGACAAGGACTGGTTCTTGAATTATTTGATTATCCCTACTGTTCCTCATAAGTTTGCAAAGTGTTAACTCAATTTCAGGGTCAAGAAAATATAAGGGGTTGTTTGGGAGGCTATGGGGAATTCAGAGATATTTTGGAAGAAAGAGGAAGATAGATTTTTCTTTGTGTTTTTTTCTATTTATGATTTTTATGAGAATGAGGGTTTTTCTTTGTGTTTTTTTGAAGAAAAAATTAAATTTTTTTTATACAATAACCAAAAACTAATGACTACTTAATTACACCATCCCTAGAAAAAATTTAGTTTTAAAGTGTGGCCAATTTTCACCTATCGACCATTCAAGGTTTCGATGCTCTGCTGATGTGTATAGCAGTACTCGGGTCGAATCCTCGGTGATGATACTTTTTAATAGTCAGTTGTTTTTAGTTGATTGTATTTTGATTGGAGTTTTGTTTTCAGAGCTTAATTAAAATTATTGATTGATTAATTTTAATTTAACAATTTGATAAATATTGGTGTGAGTTCATCATTAGGTAGTTAAGCTTGTGATATCCTTGATCCTTGCTTTATATTGCATTAAATTAACACCCATGTCACAAGTTGGTGTTGATTGGAATTCCTAAGTGTTAAGGCTTTAATCTAAGCCTTAAATTAACTAGGATTATAATCTCAATCAATAATTTATTTTGGTACTGTACTTATGGTTCCAATGATCCATGGAATCCATACGTTAAACAAAATATGTCATTAATCCATGACATGTTAAGTCCAACATACACAATGTTAAATTAAAGAATACTCATCGAGAAAATACTCTCAATCACTCAACATCCCTAAATTATGACTCACCCAAATGGTAGATTTACTCAAACATTAATATGATTAGAAATTTGGTTTATTATTTTTATGATGATGAGTTAATAAGAGAATAAAAATAATGGGATAAGAAAAGAGTTGTGCGCCGAACACAAACACACAAACAGTGATGAGAATTAAAAATAGAATTTCAATTTAATGAGGAAGAAAAATAAGGGAAGTGTTTTCATATTGATTTAAAATATTTTAAGATAATTAATATTTAATAACAGAGGTTGTGTGATTAAAAAAATAATATGAATAAGAAACTTTCATTAAAATAGAATTACAATACAAAAACTTATGAGATTACAAATGAAGAAAATCACAAAATTAAATGAAATAAAAGAGAGGATGAAGGGTCTCTCAAGTGAAAACTTGAGTATGAATGTCCTATAAAGCCTTTGGAAAGGATTTTTTCATGCCAATATATTATCCTCTCTTATGAAATTCCAACCCTTTGAAAAGAGAGGAGGGGATGTATTTATAGCCCAAGGTGGTAGACAGTTTGCATTCCAAATCTACCCCTCCACTTGAATCGCCAATTTGTACATCCATACATCTTAATCTCAAGATTATCTCTTCTTAAAAATTTTATATATTTATTTTTACTTTCATCCCTCAAAATTGGGTGGCAATTGGACTTTTGGATCCAAATATATGGCTATTTTACTAAACAGTTTTCACCTATCCATTTTTATCAACACTTTTTCAAAGGATGAAATGTGAATGTGTTTTTAAACATTAATATTACCTCAAATAAAAACAATTTATTCCAAAAAGTTGGACTCCCATATCTTATCTTTCAAACTGAAAAATTCCAGCCTGATTTGATGATTAACTCAGGAGAAAATTCAGGAATAGTGTCCTAATTTTAATTCTCGTCCAGAATGGTGGGATGGACTTCAAAGCTTCATTTGGGCCCATTGTTTTTGGATTTGGGACTTGAAATTTTTATTAATTACTCCTTGAATTATTATAAAAAAAATATGAGAATTAATGAATTTTTACTTCTGTATTAAGCCCAGTAATTGAATCTTCATGGATGGTCCAATTTCTTCACAGATTTTGTGGGTCTTCTTGTGTGATCCATATGACCCTTCAAATAGAATAATTGGCCCAAGATTCCTTATAATGAAATTTTTGATATTGAATTATTAATCCTAAAAAATAATAACCATACAATTTTGATCAGTAGAGTGATATTTATTATTAAAACATTAAACATACTTAAATCTGGATGAATTCAAATAGTTCTCTAAAATTATATTTAATATTTAAACATTAATATTTCAAAAACAATATGCACATTTCATATCAAATAAGTAAAGGGATTATATAATAAGTTATGAAAATATTAATAACATCAACACCCTTCAATTCAAATAATTATACAAGGGTATACACAAGGGAAAGGCATTGGAAGAAAAGTTATGCATAGCTGGTGATAAGTCAATACAAAGGTAGTGATGGATCATTATCTATAGAGATAATATTTCCACCACACCACATGTATATAGAAACATTGAAATATAGAATAAAGGTAAAATCCATGATAATTATGGAGAGTGAAAGAGATCTTGAACATTTGTTACAACATGAGTGGGAAAGAACCACCCAAAAAGAATTATTGTGGATATCTGGGTGAGTGTCCATTTAGAAAATATATGGTATTCATGTTGAAATGGGTCATACTACTATAAAAGAGAGGATAAAAAATATTAAATAATGGTACATTCATAAATTGAATCTGTATCTCAAACTATAAATTCTAATCCTTCATTATGTCACATAAAGATCATGTGGATTATCCAAAGCAAATCCATTGGGGGTGTCAAACCAGGTGTGCAGCAAGGCCTATTTATCATGAATTCGGTGACAATAAAGTTAATACATAATACAAATTTTTTATGTTATTACCCATAGGTACATATATGCTATAATCACATACACTTTTGGTATCCATACAAGTATGTCGTTACTAGGAAACCCACAAAAAAATTTCTTTACCAAATTTAGGATGGTTTATGGCTACATAAAAGCTTGAGAATTATAATGGATTGTGAAGTTAATATAATGATATGGAATAATTATATATCATTGATAACATATTAAGTAAATTATAACAATGATTCATAATAAAATTTCATTTTGAGACTAAAAGTAATTTAAAAAGGCTCGCAAACGTAATTGGAAAAGAGGGGTGAGGAACCCTAATTTCGACAGAGTAACGGCTTAGGAAAAGTCTATAATGAGAAGAATAAATAAGATATCATAAATAATATATAAAATGGAAGATAATAACATGAATAAAAATCATGTAAGTATATGAAAAAATAATCAAAAAATATATTATAAAAACATATTATACTTGAAGAGGAAATAGGAGGATTAAGGAAACCCTTACCTCTCTTGAGCTTCCTAACTTAGAGTAGGCCCATTAAAATCAAAAAAAACTCTTAAATATTGAGTATTTTGAAATGGAAGTGACTCCATGAGATATATATGATAATATAACTTCAAATTCTTTTGTGTGATAATGAGAAGATGGGGTGGTTATTTATACTTGAGGAGGGGTGGTTTAAAGGGTAAATAATGATTATTTTATTATTAAGGACAACCAGTTTTTGGTGGAATTAATTTCAAAGAATTTGGTTGATAATTAATGTTGAAATTTTTTTTAAGGTTGTGAAAACACATAACTTCCTATTTAATGGTGTGGTTTTTAGGTATTTTATACATTAACCCATTAATTTCAACCTTGTACATTATTTTACATTCATTGAAGTAACTCTTTTTTTTACCATGGTAATTTTTGTGTGCCTTAAAATTAAATTTCCCTTATTTAATAATTTTAACCTTATAATTCCGAATATTCAATACATTTTAATTGATTCAATTTATAAAAGTGATAAAAATCAATTCTAATATTATATGCGTATAACACATAGCGACAATTTTTTTAGAAAAGATAAAATTATAGTTCCAAAATGTTAAGAATGTGTTTCTAAATATAATTAATTGTGTATTACAAAAACCAAAAAAGTTGTTATAACATTTTTTTAAGAAAAATTCTAGAAAAATTATGAATTTCAAAAAAAATAATGATGTTTTTAAAAACCATTAGTAAGTGAGGTATGATTTACTGAAATTTCTAAAAAATGTCGGTAAATGAGGGGTCACTAAATAGATATGTGTATAAATGTTGGAAATTTATTGATGTATATTTACTTAATTTTCTTTAAAAAAATTCTAAAAAAGGTGTCACTAAATAGAGACAATTATGAACTTTTCCAATTTAATGATGTTAATAAACATCAATAATTTGTGAAGTTTATAAACATCGATAAATTAGAAACACCTCATTTAATTAATTTTTAAAAAAAACATTGGTAAATGTATTAGATATGTTTTAAAACTTTTCTAATGTAAAAGAAAAAATGTCTCTGATTTTCAATTTTTATAGTGAAATAATGATTATTTTGTTATTAAGGCCAACCACTTTTGGGTGGAATTAATTTCAAAGAATTTGGTTGATAATTAATGTTGAAATTTTTTTAAGATCAATAAAACCATTAAATTACTATTTAATGGTGTATTTTTTAGGTATTTTATACCTTAACCCATTAATTTTAACCTTGTACGTTATTTTACATTCTTTATGGTAACTCTTTTTTTACCATGGTAACTTTTTTGTACCTTAAAATGAAATTTACCTTATTTGATAATTTAAACCTTATAATTAAAAATATAAAATCCATTTTATTTGATTTGGTTTATGAAAGTGATAAAAATTAATTCTAATATTATATGCGTATAACACATAAAAATAGTTTTTTTTCGAAAAAGGTAAAATTATAGTTCCAAAATGTTAAGCATGTATTTCTAAATGTAATGAATTATGTATTATGTTATTCCTTAAAAACAATTGATCAATAATAATTACTACGAAATTTTAATTCATGATCATATCATGATTATATCATAAGAGTTAGGGTATTTCATAAAAATACCTCATTTTCACTTTTTACCCTAAAAATAAACTTTTTGGAAAATTACCATAAATTCACCCAATGATAATTTTGATATTCCAATTCAAAAAAAGATATTTATTTTATCAAAATTATTATCTAAATATGATATTTTTAACTTTTAAATTAAAAACCTTATTTATTTAAAATCAATATTTTTTATGACAAAGTAAACTTTCTAACTATTATAAAATTACTTAGGACTATGTTAATTTATATTATCATTTTAAAGTGTTTCATAAAATTTATTTCATGAAAATTAATTTAATTTAAAACATAGAAATTTATTATAAAACATATTTTTAATGGGATTTAAACATATTTATAGTTTCTAAAAATACAATTTTTGTTATATCGTAAAACAATTCTAAATGGTCACTTTATTGAATCTACCTAATCAACAATAATAATAACCAATTGTTTTATTGATCAATTTTCATAGTTTCCATAATCCATATTGAATGATATTAATAATTTTTAATGGATATATTTCCCTATAAATACACCATCATTCTCGATTCATCATTCACTACTTCATTTACAAAGGTTCTTACGTATCCTTTGATAATTTCTATCATTTTTTTAATGCTTCTATTCCCTTTTACATCCATTATGACAGGAATTGTCTTTATGGGAGAATTAAAGACTATATATTTTTCTTTAGTGTGTGAATTTTTCTTTTTCATTTATCTCTTTATATAATTCTTAGCTGTTATAGTAAATATTATTTCATGATGTGTAATAGTCTTTCTGTTTTCTCATAATAAAACATAGATTATAAAATAAAAAATATTCTATTTAAAACATACATGATTTTTTTGGGTCATTACATTCTACCCCTTAAAGAAATTCCATCCTGGCAACTTTACTCATTGAATAAAACTTACTAAACCCAAATGTTCTTGTAAATGTTATCTATATAAAGGAAACATTATGAATACCTAGGAGATTTTATTCCTATAGGGTCATACTAGTTATACTTAACGTAGGACACTAGATAAAATGGTTATCTATATAAATATCTATACCCAAATATTTTGAATCATATTTCCCAAAAATAACCAAACTCTATTCTGATACCAATTGAGACACCCCAGACCTACACTTCTAGATTGGGTGCTAAACATACATACTTTTTAATACATCACATGAATTAAAACAAACTCTCAAGATCAAAAGTTTGGTGTATTTGGGAACTAGGTACATTTACAACTAAACACATTTTACAATACACATTTATTCCCCAAATATTCTCTACACACTTAATCCCCTTATAGTTATCCCTTTCATTTCAATTCCTGGGGAAATGGGGAAACACATAAGAAAAGGGTGAGCTATAAATCCGAGTAAAGGATAAACAATGAAACAGAGCATAAATGAACATCATGGGTAAAACATAAGGCATGATATGATAACATGAACATGAGGAAAAGAGTTATAACATTATCATAAGAACGTGAGGAATGACACGATCATAAGTACATGAGGCGTAACATGATCATATGTACATGAGGCATAACATGGAAATGTGGCTACAACATAAACATGATACATTCATAAACATGTCACCATAGCTCATCACTAGGGTGTCATAAAAAATATTACCAAGGCCTTTGGCCATGGTATCATAAAACATTACCAAGGCTTGTTGTCAAGGTATCATGAACATTCCATTCTAGAGATTAATTCTTTACCCAATGCATTGGAGTGATATCAGGGTGCGCCCTTCATATGAATTAATTCATGTGTTCCACATAATAAGAACATACATAAATCCATTAATAATAATATAATGAAACCATGGAAAATAAATAGGTATCTAATGAAAGTAAGTATCTCTCTACATAAATACCCTTCAATAAAGATAAAGAATTATAGGTTATTTACACCGTATAGAAAAAAATTGTTACATCTTGGACCCATATTCCACTGAAAGGTTCCCCAATCCTAGTTGGACACATGGCCTCAAGTGAATCTCCCTAAATTACATAGGTTTCCAACTATTAGAGAGGGCCTAGGTGTTTTTATGGGGATACTATTCCCTCATCACCAGAGTGTAGCACAATGGATATAAAATAACAGATAAGTAGTGGAATCAATAAACCAATCAGACAAATAAATAATTCATAAGACATAAATATTTAAATAAGCCTTGAGTAATATCATATACAGATGATAATACATGTCATGTGTCTAATAAAGTAATAAAAACATGTATATATAGCACCAGTACAATACATGATTAAAAAGCACAAAAAGGATGAAAATAATCTAGCTAGAATCATGAACCTTTTCTTGGTCCCATACTCTCCTACCCCTAAGTAGCAATCAAGAACTTGTAGTAGGGCTCTTTCCCTTATCCATACCAATAATCATATACTCTTTTTGGGTACCATAGTTGTCCTGAATAGGGTGTGAGATATAATCTCATTAGGAAACCACTCAATGGTAAAGTTCCATCCATCCAATGAATATATATACATTGATAAAAAAAATAGGCAGTAATAGAAATTTAAAGGAAGTGTTGTAATTAAACATCATATAAGACAAACGGTTCTTGATTTTGAACTCGGGTGGAGATTCGGCAGAAAATCCTAGAATAGGATTCAAAGAGGGATCTCAAAGGGTGTATTTTTTGTATGGAATAAGAAATAGAAATTAGGTTTTATATAATAATTAAGTGGGGGAATTTTGGTAATTTTTTCCAATTTACTAGGTCAAACAGTTTGGTTTCATAGTTGACCAAACTGTGCGCCAATAGTGTGCCCTTTGTTGTAGGAAAAAGGTACTTCGCACAGTATACTTGTACTGTCTGACTAACCACCCACAAAACATGTCTCATTCCACTATCAAAATTATAAACATTCTCACACGATCTTATGCCTCAAATCACATGGTTTTTCTAACCGTATGTCCTTTAGGATCCCATTTTCCAGCCTCGCACAGTTACTTCTAAACATACATACCACCCCATATAGTTTTTACTAATCGTGTGTCGAGAATATTTCACCCCAAAAGTTGGGTTCTGGGATACGTACCTACCTAGGACACCCCCTATACCTCTATGACCTCAACAAAAATTCATATTAGGCCATATTTAAATATTTAAACTTAAATTTGATGGAAAGTAAAGGATTTGTACCTCAATAATGTACTGGGTTCTTAAAAACTTCTCCCCTTAAAATAATTTGTCCCCGAATTTCCTTCTCAAGTGTAGTTAGAAACTCCAAAGAATAACTTTGGCCGCTATAATCATACATCAGCCTCCTACTCCTAGGTCTCGTCCTGAACATGGATGTGCTACCATAGAACCCATACTAGAGGAACTGACCGACCTCAAAGAACCATCATGCTAAGATGCACAATATGAATAAGATGCTCCTCAAATAACGCATCTACCTGTAACTCAACCTCCTCAAGATGAAAAGGCGTGAGATGGATTTTAATGATAATAGAATAACTGAGATACATGGAAGACATCGTGCATGGATCATTACCTCTAAGTTAACTATAGCAGATACGCTATCATCCCAACACTATCCAAAATCTTGAATAGCCCAATATATCGTAGTGAAATTTTTCCTTATCTCTTGATCCTCCTATGTCTCAGCCTCGGTGAGATAAGAAAAAATACTTGATCCCTGACCTCATACTCTAGATTTCATTTGCGGTGATCAGCGTATGATTTCTATCAATACTGTGTCGTATCCATCCACTTACAAATTAGATGAACCTTCTATGTAGTCTCTTGAACAAGATGAGGTCCAGGCATAGCTACCTCTCCTACATCTAACCAACATAGGGGTGATCAGCATGGCCTACCATAAAAATTATCATAATTCACCATCTAAATAGCTTCCTAAAATATATTATTGTAGAAAAATTCATCCAAGGGTATATGATTCTCTCAAGAGCCTCAAAAATCCAAGATGCATACTTGCATCATGTCCTAAAGCACTTGTATCATGCTCTTTGACTAAACATCGGTCTGAGGGTGGTATGTTGTTCTCAAAATAACTTGTGTACCTAATTCCCTCTACATCCATCACTATAACTATGAAGTAAACTGGGAATCCCTATCTAAAACAATAGTATTGGGGACCCCATTAAGCCATACTATCTCACGGATATACAACCTCCCTATCTCATCAACTGAAAAGGTATCCTTGATAGGTAGGAAATTTGAAAACTTTGTAAGCCTATCAACAACAACCCATACAACATCATTGCCTTGAGGTGAACTTGATAAACCTGTCATGAAGTCCATCACAGTATTTTTCTACTTCCACTTGAGAATGGAAAGATACTATAAAATTTTGGTTGGTCACTGGTGTTCCACCTTCACCTACTGATAGGTGGAACATCTCATGACAAAACCAGCTACAACTATTTTCATACCCAGCCACCAATATCGGTGATGTAAATCTCAATAAATCTTGGTGATATTGAGGTGCACTTCCCAAGTTGAAGCATGAAAATCTTGCACTATCTCCTCGCAAATGTATTCTAAAACCCATATGCAACCATGAACTTGCATAATTTCATCCTCACCCATGATCCAACCAGGAGGAGGGCCCTCACCTTCCACACCCTCCCGTAGGAATAGGCCCTCAAAATCCGATAGTTTCTTCATCCTCACTCTATCAATAAGGGTAGATGTAATAGATAGGGATGATAAATAATTCTATATTTGGTTTTCTTACACCTCCAAGTGAATCTCAGAGAACAAATCCATAAGCTTCCACTCGCTACTAGCCTACTGAACAATCTATATCTAATTCTTCCTGTACAGTGCATTAGCCATTGCATTTCTCTTCCTAAGCATGTAGGAAACCTCAAATTCGAAGGACTATAGGTATACCTTGGATTCATATCAAGCTATGTAAATATGTACTTGAGGATTTTTTTATATTGTGTACACTACAAAATGCTCTCCAAGTAAGTAATGTCTCCAACAGTGCAATACATGAACAACTGCAGCTAACTTAAGATCGTGCATCGGATAATCCCTCTCGTGTAGTCTCAACTATCAAGATCTATATGCCACAAACATATCTCCCTGTATAAGGAATTATCCAAGCCTAATACCTGATGCATCATAGTAAATAGTGTAACTCCTATCTAGATCTAGAAAGATCAGTATCGGTGTTGAAGTCAATCTCCCTTTCAATTTCTGAAAGGCTAAATCACATGCATCTAACCATAAAAACTCCACACCCTTCTTAGTCAACCCCATGAGCGGTGCTTCTTGGTGTGAGAAGTCCTATATGAAACACCTATAATATCTATACATCCCCAAGAAACTTTATACCTCAAATACATTCTTGGGATACTCCCAAGAAACCACAGCTCTCACCATATCTGAGTCAACTGATACTCTTGTCTCTAAGAAAATGTGACCCGGGAAGTGAATTTGATTCATCCATAAGGGACACTTTGTGAGATTAGCATATAACTGATTCTCTCTTATTGTATTCAATATGATCTCAAGGTGTTTGATAAGGTCATGTAAATTATGAGAATACACCAAGATATCATCCAGGAAAACCACCACAAATGAATCAAGATAAGGATGGAAGACTCAGTTCATCAGTTCCATGAAGACAGTTGGTGTGTTTGTGAGACCGAACAGCATAACCAAATACTCATATAGATCATACCTACAAAAAAGTTTGTGTAGGTTATGTATAATGGTATAACATTCACTTGATGATAACCGGATCTCAAATCAATCTTTAAGAAAATCATAGCTCCTCATAGCTGATCGAAGAGATCATTTATCCATGGAAGGGGATACCAATTCTTAACCATTATATGGTTCAATTTTTGGTAATCCACACATAACCTAAGATTTTCATCCAAATTTTTCACAAAAAGGACTGACAAACCCCATGGATAAGTATTGGGTCAAATAAAACCCTTTACCTCTAAATCCTTTAGCTGCCTCTTGAGCTCCTGTATCTCAATAGTAGCCATCCTATAAGGAAGAATGGATAGCGGTACAGATCTTGAAACTATATCAATAGATAAATCTACCTCTCACACTAAAGTTAATCCTAATAAGTTGTCCAGGAAAATTTCTCTAAAACGATCAACCACTGGAGGGAAATCTATCTAATGTGTTCCCTAATCATCTAGATATATAAACTCTCAATCTAGGTTGTCATCCCACCCATCCCATGATGCTCAGGTCTAACTCAACTTGCCTAGACATTCCATTTACCCTTGTGAATGAACTGTATACCCTCTAGTGACGTAAAGGTCACCATAAAATGATATAAATCAATGAAATCATGAAAGGAAACCAACTATTCCAACCCAATAATGATGTCAAAAAATGTCATCTTGAGGAAAAGGAGGTCCCATACTAAGTGACACCCACCAATCTTAAGGTGTAACTCTCTGCACTGACATACATCATCCACTCTAATCCCCAATGGAGTGCCAAGTATCATAACATTGAACACTAAGCCCAAGTATCTCTATAATGGGAAAAAATATAAAGCTATGAGAAGTTACTATATTGAAAATAGAAGATACTAAATTAGAGGATACTAGAATAGTACCTATCACTATAGAAGTTATGGGATCCTACTCATTAGATGTTAGTTTCATTGCATATATATGGCATGATTTGCAGCCCTCTGATATTGCCTTGATACCCTAAGAAGATCTACTCTTCTAACACTACAAAATTGGGGTCTAACTACCATGACCACGACCACCACCTTGACCTAATCGGCCAGATGTACTCTATCTCTCTACCTGATGAGAATATTTTGACTCCACTCCTACACATGGAGTTGGTGAAGACCCTATCTCACTGGATTCTAGAAGAAAAGTTTTGAAAAATCACTGTATATGGCCCATCTTGTTGTAAGATCGGCACTCAACTGGGTCTCTCATGCACTAAGGTCTAGTGTGTCTCAGTCTACTACATTTATGGCACTCACATAGATACTTGAGTATGTTCTCTAGATTCTAATATCATCACATAGAATCTCCAGATGATTCTTCTTACTACCAGTCGATATATCACCAGATCTAGATGTCAAAATGCCCTGGTTCTCACCCTCCACCTCTCTCAAGTTACATTATGTGATAAGTACTTGATTCACTATTATATAAATGGTAGTTAGCTAAAATATATTCACCTATGATTAGATTTCATACCTGATACCATCCTTGAATCACCTGGATTTAGATAAATCATCACCCATCAGAATAGGTGTGAAGTGTTGTAGCTCTATAAAATGGGTCGAATAATCCATAATTGATAATGTGCCCTACTCTAGGTGCATGAAATATCAGGCTCTATCAACCCTCAACATCTCAGGATAGAATTTGAAATATAAGTCTGTATGATCCATCCAAGCCATATCTCGATGACGATTCATCTGAGTCATAACATCTCACCATCTCTTGGAGGAATCATGCAGTATATACATAGTGAGTTTGACCCTCCTCTCAGGAGGTGTATCAAGATGCTAGAACATAGATAGAATGGACTCTAGCCATGACTCTACAGCATGTGTTCTACCATACCCTAAGAATGTGGGTGGATACAACTATTGGAACTCATGAATCAACTCTGCCATAGTCGGGGTGGGTCATGGTTCTCCCGGAATGGTCTGTAAGAAGTGAATAAAGCCTTCATGAAACTGTACCTCAAAACCTATTTCTGGTATAACTACTGGTGTCGCAGCTGGCACTAAGAGAGGATCCACTGGTATCCCATGGCCCACCACCTCTAGAGCATGTTCATTTCCACCCTGCTATTATACAACTAGAGGTCATCATGGTGACACAACTCTATAATGCCAAACACATGCCTCAGAAAATAACATTATCAAATTTCTTAGCTCAAAGCATAGATATTGAAATAGGTTAGGTAAAATCCAACCTATATAAGAACACACCCCTATTCATGCTTCATGAGTTGTGTTAGGGCATCGTACAGATCATATATAAGCAAGAGATAATACTCACTTCCTACTACTAAGGTTGAGTCTAGGTCAAGTTCTCTACTATTCATAATTTTAGTTTTCATTTTATTCTCATTTCATTTATATCACATTTATACCATAGTTAATTTTAAAATGTTGAACTAAATATGGAATCCACCTTATCTATTCCATATCACATTGCATAATTTATATCAGAACAGTGGGTATAACTATCACAACACCTATCAAAACAGCATGCAACAAGTAATGAATCCTAAATGGAATAGCATAATGCATAGAATGTGATTCCTATGAAGTTCATAAAATGATGCATGAGTTGAAATACCCTCATCTCCTCAGGTTTCAATAAAATATAACCCATAATCATATTAATAATAATATCACAATTCAAGTGAATCTCACAATAGTTGAATCAAATCAACTATAATAGTCAAAATCTAAAAAAATAATTTAATTCGAGGTAATTTGTCTTTTTCATGTACATGGGTTAGCTATGCCCAATCATAGCTCATTACCAAACTCCATTTCCTTCATATCCCTATCTATTATCACCAAATAGTAAATAAATTCATAAAAGAGCCTTTGATACGACTTTGTAACATCTCGGACTCGAATTCCACTAAAAGGTACCCATAGCCTAGTTGGCCACATGGCCTCAAGGGCATCTCCCCAAACACCAAAGGTTGTCAACTAGCAGTGAGGGCCTAGGTATTTCTGTGGATAGACTATACCCTAATCACAAGAGTTTAGCACAGCGGATATACAATAATAGATAATTAGCAGAATTGGTAAACCAATCAGACAGTTGAATAATGAATAATATGAGAATATGTAAATAAGCCAGAAGTAATCTCATATACATATTATAATACATGTCATGTGTCTAATAAAGAAACCAAAATAGGTATACATATCACCAGTACAATACATGAGTCAAAATTAAAAATGACCAGAAACAATCTAGCTAGCATCATGAGCATCAGCTCAGTCTTATGCTCTTCTATCCCTAAGCATCAATCAATAACCTATAGTAGGTCACTTTCTATTATCCATACCTATAATCATATAGTATTCTCATATACCATATGCATCCCAAATAGGGTGTGAGATATAATCCCAGTAGTAAATCACCCAAAGGTCAAGTTCCATCCAGTCAGTGAATATATATATATATATATATATATTGAAAATAGTGTACAAGCAGTAATAGAAATGTAAAGGAAGTGTTATAAGTAAACATCCTATAAATTCCAGGTTCTCATTTTATAATAAATTTCATTTAATAGATCAATTCAATTTAATATGTAATCCTCAAGACTCATATTAATTCCCAACATCCCCAATGAAAGGATATGATCATAGGATGCCTAAACAGGCCATCTATAAGTGCAAGTCACTGACGAAAACCAAGCTTGTGATTTACTTTGGTAGACACATCCTAAAATTCATTTCATTCATTATTAATTTATGAACCTAATCCCGTCCTTAGAATTCCTAATTAGGAACCTAGGTATCACTCCAAGTATATCATGAACCAAACACCCTACAAACTTTTCCTAGGTATTACTCAAAGGAATCCTAGTATCGCTCTAGGTGGGGTATAACATCAATGCCACTTGAGTTCGTGTTTGGAGGTCTACTAAGGGATCCCAAGTATCACCCATGGAATATATAATAAACTTCCCTATGGTTCCATCCTTATCAATCCATAAGTAGTTTCATTATCACTCGACATATAATATCCATCCCCCCTTGATTTCATCCTTTTAAATCCATATAAGGAGTCCCAAGTGTCACTCAGGCGTAAGCAAGGTAGAATCCAAATGATTTCATCCATAGTGTTTGTATATATACCCATGTGTCATCCAAGGATTATAATCATTTAATAAATATCATTTAATTACATCAAGGTCATCAAATTATTCATTTCAATTCAAACTCACCTCAAAAGGTGACTCAAGTCATGGGATAAGCTTATAATGATTGGCCTCTAGTTAACTCACATGGGAATTTCATTATAAAAAGGAAACTCAAGCCTAAGCATTCAATTGCATGTCATATCATAAGTTCATGGTCATATCACCCCTTTCCTTTAATCCATTTCAATTACAATTCACAATTCATATTTTAATTCAATTTATAATTGAATTCATCAATTTAAATTATAATTCAATTCACAATTACCATCCCATAGCAAGGGGTAAAAAGGAACACCCTAAGGAATCTAAATTCAAAGACACCCATGGTGGTCTAATTAACTGATAACACACCCAAAGGGGTGGTCCCAATTCAATTTTCTTAACCTATATTCATTTAATAATAGGATATGTTAATTACATAGGCCATATCTATCAATCTAACTCAAGGGTTAAATTATATTTCAAGGATGTCACTCTGAAAATTGGGTGCGTGGCACAATGGAATATATATATATATAAACACTTAGACTTTGAAATAAATCCACAATACCACCTACCGTAGTTTCATATTGGATATTTTATCCATTATAAACTTCTAATTCGACTTAGATTGGGAGAAAATCAAAGAACGAACAATGAACCTAATAATAGAGAAAAATATTTTACACCTAAATAGCACAGCTGATACCAAATTGTAACATCCTAGCTTGGGTTCCCCACATCAGTGCCCTGAGCTAGTCAGTCACAAGACCTTAGGCATGTCTCCCTATACACAAGAGGTTTCAGACTAGCATCAAGGGTCTGATATATCGATAATGGGTAGACTACACCCTCTTTTTTCAGAGTAAATACACCATAGGAAAAAAAGAAACAATAAATAAATAACATGTAATCATAACCTAAAAGAACTAATATCACAAGATATCCAAAACTGGAAGTAAAGTATCAAAACTAAATCATAAAATATATCATTCCAATGTACGTTTCAAGTGTCTAAAATGCAACCCAAAATAAAGACACTAAAGACTCCCCCAAGTGGTTCTTGAATCGTGTATGGTTCCCTCATACATGATTCATCCCATATCATCCATCTAACACATATATGTTTTCCTTAAAATGTCCATAAAATACAAAGTATATTCAGGTACCAATCAGGAAGCCCAAGTAGGGTGTGAGTAAAACTTAGTAGGCCACCACCAACGACGTCTAAAACAATAACTAGTTAATAGCAAGTGTATACAGTTGTGTAAGGAAATAATTACAATTCATAAGTAAATAGTTATCACATTATCAATTAATCTTTATTTAACCAAATAAACCCTTGGGTTCTCATAAACACCCATACCTCAATCCCTGCTTCGACTCATGTCGGATCCCGAAGTATGTCCAAGGGATATCATATCTTAGAATTCCATTGTTACCATTATTTAATTTATACTTGAATGACCATGTTAGCATTCATACAACACACAATATAATGACCATGTTCCCATTATTTAATTCACAAATAAATGACTATGTTATCATTCATACCTTACACATTATAATAACCATCTTCCCATTCTTTATTTCACAACTAAATGGCCATGTTACCATTCATACCTTACAAATTAGAATGATCATGTTCCCATTATTTATTTCACAACTAAATGACCATGTTACCATTCATACCTTAAACATTAGAATGACCATGTTCCCATTCTTTATTTAAAAATTAAATTACCATGCTTCCATTCATACCATACACATTATAATAACTATGTTCTCATTCTTTATTTCAAAACTAAATGACCATGTTACCATTCATACCTTACACGTTAGAATGACCATGTTTCTATTGTTTATTTCACAACTAAATGACTATGTTACCATTCATAACACATAATTAATTCAATAGATAAATATCCACATAAATTTCATTACTAATTCAATAATTAGTTAAACACAACAATTTTATTAGTCAATTCAACAATTAACTAATCATATAAATAACATTAATTAATTAAAAAATTAATTAATCACATCAATTACTCTAGTCAATTCATCAACTAAATAATCACATTGATTTATTTAATAATTCAACAATTATTTTATCACATAAATCCCCTTAATTAATTACTAATTAATTAAGTACGTCAATCCCATTAATTAACTCATCAATTAATTAATCAATATCCACAAAATCTAAATCCCATAATTAATTCCACAGTTAATTATGTCATTATAAGATCTCAATATATTATAATTAATTCATAAATTAATTATCTCAAATAAACAAACTCAACACCTCATAATTAATTATACAATTAATTATCTAAATCTATAATTCCCAAAATCCACAATTTCACATATCCTCAATTAATTAATTCACCAAATTAATTAATTCACCAAATTAATTAATTCAATAAAGAACACAATTTCTAGATATATAATTGAAATTATACAATTACATACATTTGATTTAAATAAATACTTTGGGAATTGAATTATAGACCACCTACCTCGATTCATTGACAAGCAATCACCCAATAAAAATCCCAAAAATTTGAGCATCACAACGACATGGAACGAGATATGAATCTAAAACCCTAAATCAATATCGAATAAATAAAGATCATTCAAATCTAGATCTAGATACACAATACTAAATCTAGATAGAATTAAAATAGGAAGAACAACCCTTTCTTGAATGAGAGAGTAAAGTAAAAGGAATATGAAACCAAGTGAGATGATATCCACTTACTGGGAGGGGTGTAGATCTTCGATCCGGGCTTTGAATCACCAAGAATGAAGGTCGGGAGGTCTTAGAATTCATCTAAGAGGATCTAAAATAGTGAAAGAGGTGTTAGGATTGAATGGGGGTCAATATTGGGTTAATTAGTAGGTTCGATAAATTTTAAAACAATTTTCAAGTGACTTAAATTCCCATGCACAGTTTTTTGGGAAGGGGAACACGGTTTACCCTAACAGTGCGCCTCTTCAGGGTGGTGCATGGTTTCTCCTAAGAGTGTGAATGGTTTGAAAAACCATGCACTGACCATGCGCTTTCCCATTTTCTTCCAAAACTTCCAAATTTCTCCCAAACTCACTCTAAGGTAAAAACCAAATGAAAAGTACTCAACACAATACAAAAGAGTACTTATAAATGAGCCTAAAACGTCTCTAGAAAAGGTCGGGGTTTTAAAATCTCTCCACATTATAACATATCATCCTTGAGTTTCACTCCCAATCATCTCTATGATTCTAAGTCAAAAATATTGGTCCATTGAGCCCTCATATCTGCTTCCATTTCCCATGTTTCCTCCTACACACATTTATGTTGCCACAATACACAAACTATCTCCATGGTCTTTATCTGCAATGTTTTCTCATTACAATCCAACACACGTATCGGATGCTTCTCAAAGGATGAATTTATCTCTAGCTCAACATCATCCACATTGATCACATGAGAAGGGTCGGGGTGATACCGTCAAAAGTGTGACATGTGGAAAATGTCATGCATAGCATTGTATCTATGTGGAAAATCCAATCGGTATGCCACCAGCCCAATTCTCTCCACAACATCAAATAGTCTAATGAAACTAGGCATCATCTTTCCCTATATTAGTATCCTATGATGACCTAACCTAACAGACACTCAAAGGAATATATGATCACTCTCTGTAAACTCTAGGGGCCATCAATGTCTGTCATCATATGACTTTTTTCTACTCTAAGTCATATCCATATGATTCCAAATCAGTTGTACCTTCTCCAATGTCTCTTGTACAAGACTCAATCCCAATAACTCTAACTCACCTGCCTCTATCTAGCACAAAGGTGATCTTCATGGCCTACCATAAAGAGCCTTATATGGTTCCTTCTGAATAGTATCCTAATAAATGTTTTTATAGGAGAACTCCACCAAATCTAGGTGATTCTCCCAAGACCCAACAAAGTCAAGAACACAAGATCACGGCATATTCTTAAGTGCATGTATAGTATGCTTTGATTTCCCATCTATTTTTGGGTGGTAAGTCATACTCAACAAAACCTGCATACCAATAACACTCTATAATCCCTGCCAGAATCATGAAGTAAAACACAAGTCGTGGTCTGAAATAATAATATGTGGCACCTCATGCCAAAAAACTATCCTATGAACATATTATTCTCCCAACTGCTCCACTGATAAAGTCTCCCATATAGGCAAGAAATGTGTTACCTTTTTCAAATGGTCTACAACCACCCAAATAGGATCATTATTATGAGGCATCATCGGGAGACCCACTAGAAAATCCATGGTAACATCATCCCAATTCCATTCTGAAATGGTCAATGGTTGTAACAAACCTCTAGTTCATTGATACTAGGCATTCACCTGCTGACAATTATAGCATCATGTCACAAACCCTACTATCTCCTTTTTCATTCCCATCCATCAAAACTATCATCGTATTTCATGGTACATTTTAGTCACACCTAGATGTAATGCCCACTTTGAGGCATGAAACTCATGCATTAGATCCTCTCACATGCTCGTAGTCAAAAAAACCTGATTCCTAACATAGACAATCTCATCCTCATCTATTCTCCAATTGGAAGGTGACTCCCACCTTCAAGGATTTCCCTCAAGTTCAAACACTCTATATACACATACTTTTTGTTCCTGATCTATCTCAAAAGTGTAGACTCCACTAAAACTGATATCATAATCATCTACTCCTAACTCTCCTAAACCACAACATGCATCTCAGCTAGTAAATCCATCATCTTCTAATCAACACTAGACTCCTGAACTACCTGAGTTTGAGTTTTCCTGCTCAAATCATTAGTAACACTATTCCACATTCTGGGTGTATATGTTATCTCAAAATCAAATGAATATATATACTCAACCCATCTCCACTGTAAAATATTAAAATATCATTTGGAGAAGAAATACTTTAATATATTTTGATCCATATGCACAGAAACTTCTCACACAATAGATAATGTCTCCATCACTTCAAGGCATACACCACCACATCCAACTCGAGGTCATGAATAGGGTAGTTACATTTATGTGACCTCAAATAACAAGACCCATATGCCACAACTCGATCTAATTACATCAACACAACTCCAATTCCAATTCTAGAAGCATCATAATACATCGTATACTCCTCACATGACTCGTTTAGGATCAAAATTGGTGTCGATGTCAAGCACTTATTTAACTCCTAGAAGGAATTATTGAATGTTTCCAACCATTATTACTTTATCCCCTTTTTGGTCAAACCCATAAGTGGCACTACCAAATAGGAAAATTCATGAATGAACCTCTGATAATATCCTATTAATACTATAAATCTACGGATATCAAACACATTCTTGGGATGCTCCCAAGAAAACACTGCCTGAACTTTCTCTGGATCTACTGACACACCTTTCTCTAAGATGATGTGACCCAAGAAGTGTACTTAATCAGTCCAAAATTGAAACTTTGATATCTTGGAATATATTAAGTTCTCTCTTAGTGTACTCAAGATGATGTCAAGTTGTTGTGAATGATCGTCATAAGTCTTTGAGTACACCAATATTTAATCCAAAAACACTACCACAAACTGATCTAGGTACGGATGGAAGATTTTGTTCATCAAGTTTGTAAACACTATAGGTGTGTTCATCAACCCAAACAGAATTACAATGAACTCATATAGGATATACCTTCTTCTGAAAGTAGTCCTCAGTATATCATAAGTCTAAACTCTCAACTGATGATACCTGAATCTCAAGTTAATATTTGAGAATACACAATCTCCTCTCAACTAGTCAAAAAGATCATCGATATGCGGAAGAAGATACCATGTATTTATAGTTATCTGGTTCAACTTATGTCAATCAACACATTAGCAAAAAATCCCATCATCCTTCTTGGTAAAAAGAACTAGTGAACCCCAAGGTGACATACTCAAATTGATAAATACCTTATCCTCTAACTCCTCTAGTTGAGTCTTGAGCTCTTGAAGATTTTTAGGTGTCATTCTGTATGGTGGAATTGAAACTAGCTCAGACCCCAGCATGATCTCAATGGTGAATTCTACATCTCTCTTAGGTGGTAGCCCTGAGAATTCATCAAGAAACTATATCTTGAAACTGATCCACTACAAGTGGAAATACATTCTACTTTACACCTCCATTATCTAGTAATAGACTAGCAACCTAGGTTGCGAGCTCTCCCAATTGCAGTAATTGGCCCTGCTTGGCCCGCCTAGATATCCCACTCTCTATAGTGTCACCCTTAGGAGATATAAAGGTCACTCTCTTGTGGTAACAATTAATTTGGTATTGGTATGCTACTAACCAATCCATACCCATAATAAAGTCAAATCCCAACATGTATAAGATGTAAAGATCCCATAGAAAGAGATAATCCCCAATCTCGAGAGAATAATCACTTCAAAAATAGATGTATCTGGATATTACTCTAAATAGTGTATCTGTCATCAATACCCCACTCATGAAATCCAACTCTAGGCTCAAACCATTAATAAGTTTTGCAAAAATAAAGGAATGAGAGGAACCGGTATCAAATAATACACTAGAAAATGTAAAATCCACAAGAATAGTACCTATCAATATAAATGGTTCGGCCTTGATATTCACAAGTATAGGTTTCACTGCATGAAACTGTCTTTCCCCTCTTCCCTGTGATGCAGTCTGACTCCTCTAAGCTGTACCACTATACTGATACAGTATATCTTTCCCTAAAGCTCCACATCCACTACCTCTATTACCTCATCTAGTAGAAATCCAACTACTAGAATGATATGGTTTGAAAGATCCCCTTCCTACACTCTAATTCTATCTTGTTACGCCCTGATTTCCCATTTATCATTGGGTTATGTATAACTTATATAGATGTCTCATCTTACCGCAAGACTGGAACTCTACTGGTGGTTGGGGGAAATGTCTCTGAAAGTGTCCCAACCTACAATACTAGTGATAGATCACTCGAGTAAGGTCCTGAGAAACTGATCCCTCTGTCTATGCACCTAGATTCCCACTACCCTAACTAACATTGTTGTAGATACACTTCCTACTCTCAAAATTTATACCTCCTAATAATCTAGATACAACTATCTATTCTACACTAGAAGCCTCCTTCAGGTTCCCCTCGGCTATGAAAGCCTAATCCACCGCCTTAGTAAACTTCTTTAACTGGAATAGGTTAACCTGGGACTTAATATCACAGTTAAGCTCATCCTAAAAATTCCTCATCATAGTTATATCATTCCCTTACAAAACTAGAAAAAAACATTCCAAATCTGTAAAGCACTTCTATCATGGAAATACTCCCCTGAGTCAACCTCATGAACTCATCTACTCTCTCCTGCCTTAGCATCTCTTGATAGAATTACTCCAGGAACTTCTAAAAAAAATCATTCCATAACATACCATCATCCTTTATAGTCTACGCCTGAATTTCTCACCATCACTTCCCTAATCCTCATAGAATATAAGTATCCAACTTTAATCTCCTCTCAGTAGGAGTCTCTAAATGCTTAAGTATCATATCAATGGAATCAACCCATAACTCAGCTCCCTCAGATCCACCCTCTCCAGTAAAAGTCGAAGGGTGTTGCAACTAGAACTCCCTCATCAGATCAGACATACTCTTCACAACCTTCCCTAGGTCTCTTCCCATGAATTTCATGAATCGATAAAATTTCTCTCGGAACTGTTCTCCTGCTTCCTCACCCAGCACTATCAGTGCCTTAGGCCCCACTACTGGTAGATCCTCTCCATCCATGACCTCCTTTCATCCTCTCAACAAGTGTTGTTGTGGAGGAATATCTCTAAAATTCCAAACATGCACCTTAGAAAAAAATCACAAAATTAACATGTTTATGTAAGAGGGAAAACACAGTAAGACACAACCATTAATTTCCCCAAACCCCACTACACGGTCAAGACCGAGGCACTATCACTACCCTTAACCATCCTATATATAGATCATGGTTCAAAAAGGGGAAATCATTCTAATTATTCAAGTTTCTCATTTAGACTCCAAATTATTCCCATATTGCATCATTTTAAAATTATCAATTTCATATAGGCACCTTTTTCTATTCAATTCACACAAACAAGGAAAAATAGTTCAAGTTCAAAAACTTACCCAACCTATTTTCCATGCATACCTAATATGATGCATGTCACAAAAAAATCCTGAGTTCCTAGAATGATGCATGAAAACTCAAATCTCATGCCATACCAGGCTATGAGTAAAATATAAATAAATCTCAAAAATAATAATCACATTACAAAAAAGGTGAATCACACAAGGTGAAATAATATTCAACTTTAATATCAAACAGCAATAACAATAATCCCACCCTGGGTACCTAAGTTTTCCTCCATACATGAGTTAGATACTCCCATGAAAGAGCTCATAAACAGGGACCAAATATTCTTAGTCTCCTATTTACCTTTCCTAAATAGTAAGATAAAAGTAAAGTAAAGTAAATTTACTATGATACCACTTTGTAATGTCCCAACCCATGTGCCATACACCGATACCCCTCACATGACCTCAGGTGCGCCTCCCCATATGCCAGAGGTTGTTGACTAGATACGAGATTCTGATATATCGATCATAGGGAGACTATACCCTCTTTTATTAGAGTAAATACACCAATGTAAAATAAGAAAAAATAACTAAATAACATGTAATCATAACTTGAAAGAACCAGTATCACAAGATGGCCAAAACTGGAAGTGTAATGTCAAAACAAAAGCATAAAATATGTTATGACAATGTACATGTAAAGTGTCTAAAATGAAACCCAAAATAAAGAAATTGATGACTCCCCCAAGTGGGTCCCGAATCATGTCTGGTTCCCTCATCCATGATCCATCCCATATCAGTCACCTAACACAGGGTATTTTCCCTTAACCTGTCTAGAAAACATAAAGTTTATTCAGGTACCGATCAGGCAGCCTGAGTAGGGTGTGAGTAAAACTCAGTAGGTCACCACCAATGGAATCTAAAACAATATCTATTCAATAAAAAGTGTATCTAGTTGTATAAATAAATAATTACAATGCATAAGTAAAAAAGATATCACATTGTCAATTAATCTTTATTTAACCATAAAAACCCCCAGGTTTTCGTAGATACTCATACCTCAATCCTGGCTTTATCTCATGATAGAGCCAGAAGTTTTTCTAAGGGATATCATATCTCATAATTTCATTGTTACCATTATTTAATTCATAATTGAATTTTCAGGTTACCATTCATAAATCACAAAATAGAAGGATTGTGTTCTCATTTTTTAATTCTCAATTAAATGACCACGTTACCATTCATACCTTACACATTATATTGAACATGTTCCCATTATTTATTTCATAACTAAATGACCATGTTTTCATTCATACATGATGCATTATATTTACCATGTTCCCATTCTTTATTTCATAACTAAATAATTGTGTTACTATTCATACCTTACACATTAGAATGACCATGTTCTCATTATTTATTTCACAACTAAATGACCATGTTACCATTCATACCTTAAAAATTATTATGAACATGTTCCCATTCTTTATTTCACAAATAAATTACCATGTTACCATTAATATGTTACACATTAGAATGACCATGTTCCCATTCTTTATTTTGTAACTAAATGACCATGTTACCATTCATACCTTACACATTAGAATGACCATTTCTCATTCTTTATTTCAAAACTAAATGACCATGTTACCATTCATAACACATAATTAATTCAAAAATTAATTATCCACATCAATTCCATTACTAATTCAACAATTATTTAAGCACAACAATTTCATTAGTTAACTCAATAATTAACTAATCATATCAATAACATTAATTAATTCGACAATTAATTAATCACATAAATTAATCTATTTTATTCATCAATTAACTAATCACACTGATTTATTTACTAATTCAATAATTAGTTTATCACATAAATACCATTAATTAAGTATGTCGATCTCATTAATTGATTCATCAATTAATTAATCAATATCCACAAACTCCAAATCCCATAATTAATTCCACAATTAATTATCTCATTCTCAAATATCAATATCTCATAATTAATTCATCAATTAATTATCTAAAATAAAAAAACTCAACACCTCATAATTAATTATACAATTAATTATCTCAATCTATAATTCCCAAAATCCCAAATTTCACATCTCCTCAATTAATTAATTCACCAAATTAATTAATTCAATCCAGAACACAATTTATAAATATATAATATAAATTCTAAAATTACATATACATAATTTAAATAAAGACTTAGTAAATTGAATTATAGACCACCTACCTTGATTCGTTGATGAGTGATCGCCCAACGGAAATCCCCAAAATTTGAGCAGCACAACATTGTAGAACAAGATCCAAATCTAAAACCCTAAATAAAGATAGAATAAATCAAGATCCCATAAATATATATCTAGATTCACAATCCTAGATCTAGATCTAATCAGAATAGGAAGAACATCCCTTTATTGAATGAGAGAAGAAAGGAAAAGGAATGGGAAACCAAGTGGGATGAGATCCTCTTACTGAGAGGGGTGAAGATCTTTGATCTGGGATTTAAATCACCAAGAACAGAGGTCAGGATGGATTTGAATTCATCTGGGAGGCTATGAAATTGTGAAAGAGGAATTAGGGTAAAATGAGGGGTTGATCTTGGGTAAATTAGGGGGTTCAGGAAATTTTAAAACAATTTTCGGGTGACTTTAATTCTCGTGCACAGATTGATGGGCAGGGGGAATGGTTTACCTTAACTGTGTGCCTAACTATGTGCTTATTAAAGGGGGTGCATGGTTTCTCCTAAGAGGGAACAAAAATTGAAAAACCATGAACCAGCTGTGCAAATCCCCACTGTCTAGGGTTGCACGATTTGCTGGGCCGGGGCGCATAGTTTGGGAAAACCATGCGCCAACCGTGCACTTGCCCATTTTCTTCCAAAATTTAAAAATTTCTTTTAAACACACCCCAAGGTAAAACTCAAAAGAAAATTAATCAACATAAGATAAAAGAGTCCCTATAAACGATACCAAATAATCTCTAGAAAAGTCTAGGTTTTTATACAAACTAGAATAAGAATGGCACAAAAGGAGTTGAGATCTTACTGATACGGATCCAACAAGAAAAATAGTTCTTGATTTCAAGATCATATGGAGAGTCAGTGGAAAACCCTAGAATAGTCTTCAAATAGGGATCTCAAATGGTGGATTTTTTTGTGGAAGAATAAATAGAAATTAGGTTTGATATAATAATGAATTGGGGTAATTTTGGTAATTTTTCCCAATTTACTGGGTCACATGGTTTGGATGCACGGTTGGCCAAACCATGCACCAACCATGTTCTCTTTTTTATAGGAAAGGGTCACTTCACATGGTCTACTCACACGGTCTGACTAACCATATGCAAACCATGTCTCTATCCACTTTTAAAATTTTAGACATTCCTACATGATCATACACCTCAAATCACACGGTTTATTTAACCATGTGGCATGTATGACCCCATTGTCCAACCTTGCATAGTTACTTATAATCATGTGGGATGCCCCACATGGATTGTACTAACCATGAGCTAAGCATATTTCACCCCAAAAGTTGGGTTTTGGGCTCCATACCAGCCCCAAACACCCCTGATACCTCCATGGTCTCAACAGGTATTCATATTAGTCTATATTTAAACATTTAAACTACCATTTGATGGAAAGTAAAGGATTCATACCTCAAGAAATAATCAGGTTCTTACAAAAATGGTATATGTTTTAGTCAATAATTTCCATATTCAATCGATGGATGAGTATCTAGGTGAACTCTCTTCAATTCAAAGAAGTATAAAAGGTTATCAATAAGGTAAATTCATTAGAAGAAAATTTATGCATAGCTGATGATAAGGCAAGACAAAGGTAGTGATTGATCATTCTCCTTAGAGATCATATTTCCACCATACCACATATACATAGGAACATGGAAATTGAGAAAAAAGGTAAAATCCATGAGAATGATAAAGAGTGAAAGAGAACATGAACATTGGTTACAACATGAGTGAGAAAGAATCCCCCATAAAGAATTATTATGTCTATTTAGGTGAGTATCCATTTATAAACTATAAGGTGTTCACATTGTAATGGGTTATACCCATATATAATAGGTGTTAACAAATATTAATAAGGGTGCGTTTATCAATTTAAGGTGTATCTCAAACCATATATTCTAATCTTTCATCATGGATCATAAAGATAATATGGATTATTCAAAGAAAATACCCTGAGAGTGTCAAACTAGGTGTGTAGTAAGACATCTTTGTCATGCATTAGGTAACGATCAAGTTAATACCCAATCCTTCCTTTTTAGGGTTATTACCCATATGTACATTTATTCCAGATCCACATCCACTTATAGTATCTAGATGGGTATTTTTTTCTAGGAAAACTACACACACTTTTCTTTACCAAATTTAGGATGGTTTTATGGCTATGGGAAATCTTGAGCATTATAATGGCTTGTAAAGGTATATAATGATAGGGAATAGTGATCTCTCATTGATGAAATAGTAAGGAAATTATAACAATGATGTATAATAACATTTTGGTCTATGTGTCACGAAGAATATAATTTACAAATTTTAATAAATCATCAGCTATTGGAGAAGTGGAGAGTAGGGTCGAACCATAGAGAGCACAAGGTATAGTTCACTAAAACAAATCTATTTGGATGATCTTTAGTCTAGATGACTGCAAAGGGATTCTTAATTTAATTTTTTTAAATTATTTTTATGAAACTAAAATTTAAGAAATCTAATGAAATAAAATAAAAATGTGATAAAATAAGTATGATGAACTTTATCAACAAAATGTTTCTAGGATGATGACATCATAATCAAACTACTATACAGCCATGCCAAATATTTTTTTCTATGATTAAATATTTATTCTGCCTAATTATCATCAATTCCAAAAGTTTAATTGTTTTTTAGACACTCATTTTATATCTCCTAATTTATTTAAAATCTCATTCTCTGGTGTTATAAATACATTTGGAGATGTGTTCGAGTATTTAACCAATCAGTGAAATGACAAATTTCATTTCTCAAAAAGTTTTGCCACCAATTTTCACTACAATCAGTCAAAATGGTTGACCTTCTTGGTATCATAGAATTATATAAGAATTAAAATGGTGAGTTTTAATTTCAAAAATAATTAAAATGAAAATATAATTTAAGCAGATAAAAACTAAACTAAAAATATATTCAATTAACAAAGTTATCAAAAAATAAAAATTTCACCATGGAATGCACACCAAATTCAATTCCTTAGTTAACAACCCAATATAATAAAATTACCCCAAAAATAACGATCGAAAAAATAAACATGGTAATAAAATGATATAGCATGAAAATCATAACCATGTTACCAAAATAATGATCATGTCGATCTGAAACTCATTGCACAAGGTAATGTGCAAGTTCATCGATCTTTGAATGCAAAGATAATATTTTTCATGTGATGATTTCATGCATGAATGACAACTACACACATGTATTAGAGGAAGATGGCAGTTTCTTACAACCAAGAGAGGAGGCAGGCTTGGGCCAGTAGTATGGGGGGTTATAGGGAAAGTAGATGGTGACTGTGGGTTGTTTCAATGCACAGGGAGGAGGATGGTTGTAAGAACCTGGATCTTCGTTTCAGGTACGTCTTTCCTTTTTCTAGAGTTTTTAAGAAAAATGGAGTTTCTGGAAAATTTTGAAGTACACACCGTGTACTTCTATTTTTTTCACTAAACGCACCGGGGTCGCACCTGACGGATATAACACACCCCTTCTCCAGGTTCTTTGTCCGAGAGCGACTCGTATGACCGGATCTTCCCCGATCCCCCACCTCTCCGTCTGTTCTCCTATTCGAACACGGTCGATTGCATTGGAATCGTAGGGGTTAGTTCTTCCGTCTACTTGAGCCTTGTTTTCCAATTATTCCTCCTCCTCAAGTTATCTAAGGTTGAAATTTTTGTACGTTTTCTCATATCTACGATGTTCTAGGAATAATATGTTGTCTCTGTTCATGTATATCGATCTCCGAGGATCAAAGTGGGTGGTTTGTGCCTTTCTGTAGAAAGTCTTTGAGTATTTTGTGCAATTTCCACAAATTCCCTTGGGTGGGGAATTGTGGGTTTCCTATTTTTCCCTGTTGTTTGCCTGCTTTACTTGATTGTTGTAGTAGAGGTTTATGATTGTGAGTATAGTAAAATGTTTTGTGCTCAGGTTGCTTTTCCATGCTTGTTTTACCTTTTGGCAGTTTCCAGTTGCCATGCCTAGTTGTAGGATAGTGGAACTGTTTCTATGTTATGTTGTTGAGCCTTAAATTGATAGCCAAGTAGTTCTTGAGGTTTACTTGGATGTTGCACGTGCGCTGAGCATGTTTATTTCACACAGGACTTTGAGAACCTAGTGTAGTAGACCACAGGGAGAATAGATGTAAGGGCTTATCCAGAGTGTCTTTTAATACGATGCGAGACCACAGGGGGAATTGATGATGAGTTCTTCCTCATAGAATCTGTAGTTCCTTGACGCGGGCTACAGAGGTAATGAGACGTTGAGTGCTTCCCCAGAGAGCCTTTAGCATGATACGAGACTATAGGGGGAATTGACAGTGAGTGCTTCCTCAGAGAGTCTATTCTTAGCTGAACCAGAGGGGTGAGACTGTGTGTGCCTCCTAGAGGGTTTCTAGTACTTGTAGGATGAACCATAGGGGTTAGTCTCTGAGATCTACCCAGAGGGTTACTTGTTTTCTTCTTGTTGTTATTGTTACTTGTGTACCTTATATTCTAGAATTGTGGATTGTAGCTGCTGGGTGTTTTTTTCTGTTTACTGCTTCCTACACTTTTACTTGCCTTGTATTCATTGACTGTTAGTCATAGATCTTTGGGTGATTGCCTACTGGGATTATATCTCACACCCTATTTGGTCCATGCTTTTGGGCCCAAGCATACTTTTTTGTTGCAGGAATAGATAAGGGCAAGTGCCCTTCGACTTCCGGTACGTGATTTCTTGGAGATGGAGAGCAAGGGACCGAGCTTAGGCTTGCGATGCTAAGGAGTTTACTTTATTTTCTTTGCACTTTGTTTTTCATTTTTAATTCATCACGTTGGTTTGTTTACTGCTTTCCATAGACATATGCACCATGTTGCATCATCATTATTTTATACTTTGCTTCCGCTGTTCAGTTCAGTTTTTGTATGCTATTTACAGTTTTCATTATTGTGTCTGGTTGTTCTTCTGTTGTACACTTTACCGAATGAGGGCATAGTTTCCCCACCGACTCACCAAGTCCCTCGCTACTAGTCGGCAGCCTCTGGCATTTAGGGAAACGCGCTTGAGGTCATGTAGCAAACCAGGTACGGGGCACTAGTGGAGGGGCTCCGGATTCGGGTCATTACAAAGTGGTATCAGAGGAATTCTTTTCTCTTGATTTACTGTTTGGAGAATTTATCCAGGGATAGGAAGGATTTGGTACTTGGTATTAATTTGTGCTCGTGAGTAGCTAACCCATGTATAGGGAAAATCCATACTACCTCGTTAAATTGCAGTTTGCTGGTTTTGAGATTTTACGGTTGATATGATTTCACCTAGAGTGATTTACATGCTTTGTGTTGTTATTTTCTTGATGATTGCGGTTCTATTTCTGTCGCAACCCGATGAGATGAGGGTATGCCATCTCATGCATCATATAGGCACTTGTAGAAATCACATGCCATGCATTCTTGTCATGCCATCTAGGGTGTATTAGCGATTGCATGCTGTTGTGATAGACTTTGTGTAGATTATGCATGTTGTTGTGATAGATGCTTGATAGAATCTATGTTTCCTTGTTAGAGGATTGATTGATTCCTACCTTGCTTAAATGAACACCAAATTTTGATTCTTGAGGTGTTATGGGCCCTCTTGAATCGGAAATTGGTGGATCATAATCCTGTTTTCTCTTTTCCATGACTGTAGGAGATGCCAAGCTTTGATTCGCGGGGAGTATGGGCCCTCAAGGATTGGAATTTGGCACCTCTTTTCCATGTTTTCAGTATTTCTGGGCTTCTGTGCAGTTTCTGGGATACTTTCCAGAAAAACACAGAATACACGGCGTGTACTTTTTGGATACACACCGTGTAGTTTTCAGGCCATGTCACTGGCCGTGTGAGAATAAACACGGTTTTGTGAGAGTAACTTCAGGAACACACCGTGTACGAAAGGTACACGCCGTGTAGTGGTAAGCCGTGTACCTGTCCGTGTCACAAACAACACGGGTCGGGGAAGCTCGTGTCATACACGACGTGTGTTTTATGAACACACCGTGTATCATTATCCTCAGTAGTCGGCCGTGTCACGAACAACACGGAACGGTGTTCTCTCCTCCTATACACGCCGTGTTTTTTCGGAACACGCCGTGTAAGGGTTAGCCGTGTCGCCAACAACACGGTTTGGGAAAAATCTTCGAGTACATGCTGTGTTTGTTCAGAACACGTTGTTTGGTCTCAGCCGTGTAGCCAGCCATGTAACGAAAAACACGGGTCATTTACACCTTGTCTACTACACGCCATGTCCACAGGGAACACGCTGTGCAGTCTCTGTTTAAGAAGACCATGTGGGTTAGCTGTGTAAAGAGACTCGAGTAGGAGAATAGAGTTCAAGTACACACCGTGTGTGGGGACAACACGCCATGTAGTCTTGGTTTTTACACGACCAGGGGTGGAAGAATCACATGCCCATGTCTATGGTTTAAGTGAACATGACGTGTAGTTTTTATACACGTCATGTAGTTGTGTTTTGTAAACTTGTGTGTTTTTCTTCCTTGTTCCCATTTTGTACTCTTGTGTTCTTTGTCTTTGTTAATTCTGATCTAAGGTGTGCTTTTGATCTTTCAAAGTTATGCCTCCTAGACGTCCTCCGGTTGTACTTCTGTCGTCAGGCAGTGATCAGATGCCAGATATGGCTGATCAGAGACTTCCTGTCAATCCTCCAGTCGGTCCAGCCTTGGCACCGGCTGTCATACCAGTTGCAGGCGCTGATGCACAGTTCAGGGAAGGTTTTCTGAGGATGATACAGACCTTTTAGGGAGCACCGCCTCCTGCCTCAACTATGACAGATTTGATGCGGGTTTTCCAGTAGCAGCATCCTCCCATGTTCTCGGGAGAAGGAGGACCACAGGCTGTAGAGTCATGGCTGGAATCCATGTTGACCATCTTTGAGCATCTGGGGATGCCTCCAGAGAGGCGGGTCAAGATCTCTACCTACATGCTCCGAGACTCTGCAAAGAGGTGGTGGTACATGATCTCACAAGTGGGTCATCAGCAGGTTATGTATTGGGAGGAGTTTCATTGCATCTTTTATGACTACTTCTACCCAGAGACCCTGAGGGCCGACTGAGCCTGGGAGTTCATGAGCTTAGAGTAGGGTACTCTTTCTGTCATGGAGTATTCCTCTCGTTTCACCGAGATACAGCATTTCACACCCCTTCGGGATGGGAGTGGGGTGTTCTTATCAAGTAAGTTTGAGGATGGTCTCAAGAGGGAGATCCGCTCGCAGGTAAATCTATTCCAGCTGACTTCCATCACTTCCATCGTCAACCAGGCGCTGATTGCAGAGCGTAATCTGAGAGACTCCGGAGCTGCGAGCCAGGGAGTTTCTGCTTCCAGAGCTAGTTTTCCTCTAGATGATAGCAAGAATCATTGTAGGGAGTCTACGTGTGGTGATCCGAGGAAGCGAGATGCGTCGTCAGGTAGCCAGGTGGTATGCTACCAGTGTGGCTGGTCAGGGCACATGAGGCCGCAGTGCCAGAGAGAGCCCATGGAGTACCGATCTTGCGGCAAGATGGGTCACCTTCAGCGTTTCTGCTAGGTTTTCTCACCAGCAGTTAGTGACTGAGGTTCTTCCATGACTCCTCGTTCAGGAGCATCCCCACTAGTTTCTCACCAGTCGGGGAACTGGAGTTCTTCCGGCCGTTCGGGGCGAGGTGGAGGTCAAGGTCGTGTAAGTCATCCACTAGTCCCTCATCACCAACAGGGAGGTTCAGCTCAGAGTGGTCAGACAGAGGTGTAGGGCCGTGGTGCAGGCCAATCTTTCGCCATGGAGTAGGCCTATCGGGAGAAAGATCTCGACCCTTCTACAGTTTGAGGTACGATTTTAGTAGCCTCAGTTTTATCTTCATCTCTTTTTGATACTGGTGCTATGCATAGTTTTATCTCTGTTGCTGCTGTGGAGAGCGTTGGGCTCTGTGTCTTTTCTTCTGCTGACTCGTTGACACTAGACACACCTTTGGGGATGAGTAAATCTAGTGTACGCCAATGTATAGAGTGCCCTCTCGAGGTTGCAGGGTATCGTTTCTTATGGGATCTCTATGTCCTAGAGATGACAGGCTATTATTTCATCCTCGGGATGGACTGGTTGGTTCCCTTCTAGGCATTCGTCGACTGTTATCGCCGCAGGGTGAGTTTTATCTTACCAGAGGGTGAATCTTTTCTTCATAGAGGCGAATGGGATGTTCGGGCAAGTTGATCAGGACTCGAGCATCATGGGCTAGGAAGGGTTACAGCCTCGAGTGGTGGATGATCAGGGGACTTCACAGCTATACTTTCCTCCAGTGGTGGATCGTTTTAGGGACGTCTTTCTAGAGGACTTTTTGGGTTTGCCTCTGGAGTGTGAGGTATACTTTTATTGAGCTCATTCAAGGAGCAGCACCAGTGTCCATTCCTCCTTATAGGATGTCTACACCTGAGTTTCAAGAGCTCAAGAAGCAGTTGGAGGAGTTGTAGGCAAAGGGTTTCATCCAACCCAGTACTTCTCCTTGGGGTTTGTCTGTCCTGTTTGCGAAGAAGGCAGACAGTACCCTTCGGCTTTGTGTGGATTATTGGAAGCTGAACCAGTTGATGGTCAAGAACCGATATCCCTTGCCGAGGATTGATGACCTCTTTGATCATATTTGAAGATCTCGGGTGTTCTCGAAGATTGACTTGAGGTCCGGTTATCATCAATTGCATGTTATACCATCAGATATACCTTTGACAGCATTCAGAAGTAGGTATGGTCTATACGAGTATACAGTCATGTCGTTCGGTCCCACAAACGCGCCTGCAGTTTTAATGGCACTAATGAACTGAGTGTTCCATCCTTACTTGGAATCCTTTGTCTTGGTCTTTGTGGAAGATATCTTGGTGTACTATCACACTCGACACGACCATGCCACACATCTTGAGATCGTTCTGAGTACACTGAGAGAGAATTAGATTTATGCTAAACTCTTGAAGTGCCAATTTTGGATAGATCAGATTAAATTCTTGGGTCACGTCATCTCAGAGGAAGGAGTATCTGTGGACCCAGATAAAGTGAGAGCTGTAGTTTCCTGGGAGCATCCGAAGAACGTTTTTGAGGTACAGAGTTTTCTAGGGATGGCTGGATACTACAGACACTTCATTCAAGACTTCTCATGCCTAGAAACACCTTTGAAAGGTCTGACCAAGAAGGGGGCGAAGTTCTTATGGTCATATTCTTTTGATTCAGCCTTTCAGGAGCTGAAGGGAAGATTGACGTCGGCACCGATACTAGTCTTTTCAGAGCCAGGCAAGAGCTATACAGTCTATTATGATGCTTCAGGTATCGGGCTAGGAGTTGTGCTTATGCAGGGAGATGGAGTCATTGCATACGGGTCTCAGCAGTTGAGGCCACGTGAGAGGAACTACCCTATGCACGATCTGGAGTTGGCAGCTATTGTTCATTCCTTATGTTTTTGGAGACATTATCTTCTGGGAGAAAACTTTTTGGTATTCTCCAACCACAAGAGTCTCAAGTATATCTTCACTCAGCGTGATCTAAATATGAGGCAGCACAGGTGGGTCAAGTATCTTCAGTCTTTTGATTTAGAGCTTTCCTATACACCGGGAAAGGGCAACGCAGTGGCAGATGCATTGAGTAGGAGAACTCGGATTCAGTCAGTTCAGGAGGCCAGTAGTGAGTGGCAGCTTATGGCTCTGTTCTCTGAGATTCATCTGGAGGTGCACGACAGACAGGGACAGACTTTCCTATCTTCTGTAGTTGTTACCTCTACACTACTTGATCGGGTACGGATGAGGCAGCTATCAGACTCAGAAGGATTAGTCCTGCGGGAGAGCGTGTCAGGAGAGGACCCTCTTCCTAGATGGACAGTGGGAGAGGATGATATCTTATGTTTCTAGGGATGCGTATGGGTGCTGGAAGACATACGCGAGGAGCTTATGCGGGATTCTCATTCCTCAGTTTAGGCAATTCATCCTGGAATCACCAAGATGTATCGGGATCTTCATCGCCAGTACTGGTGGCCTGGTATGAAGAAAGATGTTGCTGGTTTCGTCTTGCGGTGTTCTACTTTTCAACAGGTGAAGGCGGAGCATCATTGACCAGCAAGCCTTTTACAGCAGTTACTCATTCCGGAGTGGAAGTGGAACGATGTTGTGATGGACTTCGTGACCGGGTTTCCGAGGTCACCCTGAGGGAACGATGTTGTTTGGGTTGTCATTGACAGGATCACGAAGGTTTCTCACTTCTTGTCAATCAAGGAGACCTTCAGTGTCGATGATCTGGGGTGAATTTACATCAGAGAGATCGTTCGTCTGCATGGAGTTCCATGCTCTATTGTTTCAGACAGGTATGTGCGCTTTACCTCTCGGTTCTGGAAGGGACTTCAGAAGGCCTTGGGTACATAGATACTTTTGAGTATAGCATACCATCCCCAGATAGATGGTCATTCCAAGCACACGATCCAGGTGATTGAGGATATGCTCCGAGATTGCATCCTATACTTTGGCGGTTCTTGGGAGAAGCATATTCCTCTGGTGGAGTTCGCCTACAAAAACAGTTTCCAGGAGACCATTCAGATGGAACCATACAAGGCTTTGTACGGTAGGCCATGCCGATCACCCTTATGCTGGCTATAGGCAGGAGAGGCAGCCTTGCTGGGACCTCATCTTGTTCAGGAGACTTCAGAGCAGATAGAACTGATTTGGAAGAGGATGGCTACAGCACAGTCTCGACAGAAGTCTTATGCTGATCAGTGGAGACGACCTCTGGAGTTCGAGGTCGAGGATCAGGTTTTCCTGCGTGTCGCACCGAGGCTGGGACACAAGAGGATTCGGAGATAGGGTAAGCTTTCACCATGGTACATCGGAACGTTTGAGGTATTGGAGAGAGTTGGGTCGGTTGCCTATTGGTTGCAGCTACCCCAGAGGTACCGGGCCATGCACGACGTCTTCCACGTCTCTCAGCTCTGACATTAATTTTCGGACCCATCTCATGTTTTTCAGCCCGAGGAGGTTGATCTCGAAGCGGATGCAACATTCGAGGAGAATCCTATCCGGATTGTCGATCGCAGAACGAAGGTTCTCCGTGGGTGGTATGTCCCTCTTGTACGAGTGCTATAGAAGCATGGGCAAGTACAGGACGAGACCTAGGAGAGGGAAGCCGATGTATGATCTCAGTGGCCAAAGCTATTCTGGTTTTCTTCTTCTACGCCTCACTAGGAAAATTCAGGGACGAATTTCTTTAAGGGGGGAAGTTTATAAGAACCCGGATCTTCATTTCAGGTGCGTCTTTCCTTTTTCTGGATTTTTTAAGAAAAATGGAGTTTCTAGAAAATTTTGAAGTACACATCGTGTACTTTCTGAGTACACGCCGTGTACTCTTTTCCCGCTCGAAGTCGTGTGTTGGCCGTGTTCGGGCCACACACACGATGTGTAAGGGTGATTTGGAGGCCGATTTTGGCGGAGTATGGAAAAACCTAGTACACACCATGTACTCTAAAAGTACACACTGTGTACTTTTCCTTTTTTCACTAAACACACCGGGGTCGCGCCTGACAGACAGAACACACCCCTTCTCCAGGTTCTTCGTCCGAGAGCGACACGTATGACCGGATCTTCCCCAAGCCCCCGCCTCTCCTTCTATTCTCTGATTCGAGAACAGTCGATTGTGTTGGAATCACAGGGGTGAGTTCTTCCTTCTGCTTGAGCCTTGTTTTCCAATTCTTCCTCCTTCTCAATTTATCTAAGGTTGAACATTTTGTATGTTTTCTTAGATCTACAACGTTCTAGGAATAATATGTCATCATTGTTCACGTATATCGATCTCCTAGGATCAAGGTGGGTGGTTTGTGCCTTTCTGTAGAAATTCTTTGAGTATTTTGTGCAATTTCCACAAATTCCCTTGGGCGGGGAATTGTGGGTTTCCTATTTTTTCCTGATGTTTTCCTGCTTTGCTTGATTACTGTAGTATAGGTTTATGCTTGTGAGTAGAGTAAAATTTTTTGTGCTCAGGTTGCTTTTCCATGCTTGTTTTACCTTTTGGCGGTTGGCAGTTGCCATGCCTAGTTGTAGGATAGTGGAACTATTGTTATGTTATGTTGTTGAGCCTTAGATTGATAGCCAAGTAGTTCTTGAGGTTTACTTGGACGTTGCAAGCGCGTTGAGCATGTTTATTTCACACAGGACTGTGAGAATCTAGTGTAGTAGACCACAGGGAGAATAGACGTAAGGGCTTCTCTAGAGTGTCTTTTAATATGATGCGAGACCACAGGGGGAATTGACGATGAGTGATTCCTCAGAGAGTCTGTATTTCCTTGACGTGGGCCACAGGGGGGATGAGACCTTGATTGCTTCCCCAGAGAGCCTTTAGCACGATATGAGACTATAGGGGGAATTGACGGTGACTGCTTCCTCAGAGAGTCTATTCTTAGCTGAACCAGAGGGGTGAGACTGTGTGTGCCTCCTAGAGGGTTGCTAGTACTTGTAGGTTGAACCATAGGGGTTAGGCTGTGAGAGATACCCAGAGGGTTACCTGTTTTCTTCTTGCTACTATTGTTACTTGTGTACGTTATATGCTATAATTGTGGATTGTAGCTGCTGGGTGTTTTTTTCTGTTTACTCCTTCCTTCACTTTTACTTGCCTTGTATTCATTGACTGTTAGGCGCCAATCTTTGGGTGATTGCCTACTGGGATTGTATCTCACACCCTGTTTGAGCCATGATTTTGGGCCCAATCAAACTTTGTTGTTGCGGGAATAGATAAGGTCAAGCGCCCTTCGACTTCCAGTACGTGATTGCTTGGAGCTGGAGAGCAAGGGACCGATCTTAGGCTTGCGATGCTGAGAAGTTTACTTTGTTTTCTTTTCCCTTTGTTTTTCAGTTGTACTTCAGCATGTTGGTTTGTTTACTGCTTTCCATAGACATATGCACCATGTTGCATCATAATTATTTTATACTTTGCTTTCGTTGTTCAGTTCAATTGTTGTATGTTGTTTACAGTTTCCGTTATTGTGTCTGGTTGTTCTTCCATTGTACACTTTACCGAATGAGGGCATAGTTTCCCCACCGACTCACCAAGCCCCTCGTTTCTAGTTGGCAGCCTCTGGCGTTTGGGGAAACATGCTTGAGGTCATGTGGTGAACCGGGTACGAGGCACTAATGGAGGGGATCCAGATTCGGGTCGTTACAATGGTGCATTATTGTGTGCTGCTACAGTAGGGATGAGTCCAATGCTCATAGTGCTATGGAGGAGAGTGTGGTGGTGTGCTGGTGGTGTGCATATGAGGAAGGGGATAGGAGGCTGGAAGTGGGGTGATGAGGTATTGTCTGGTGTTGATTGTGGAGAAGGGGTTGCACTCAGAGGATGGGTGCGACCAGGTGTGATGTAGCAGTGGAGGGGAGGTGAAATTTCTTCTTGTGATAATCTCCAATGGAGGAGGAGATCAGGGGTTTTTGAGATACCCTCCTTGAAGAAGATGATGCCTCCTTAAAAAATGAAAGATAAATATTCAAAATTCAAAATTTCAAAACTCAAATTATCCCAATGTTAAATGTTAAATAATAATTATTATTAGAATTAAAATTATATAAATATATATTATACTAATTATAGAAATAAATAATTATAAAATGTTATATAGGTGTATATATATAAACACATGTAATTAGATATACTAAAATATATATATAATTAGATAAAAGTATAATTTTATATATATATATTACTACAATGAAATATTGATATAATTTTATAAAAAAATAAACTAATAACATTAATACTGCCATTATTAAAACTACTAATATTTATAATATATAATACTAATATATAAAATTGATATAAATACTAATAAATATTAAGAAACTAAAATAAAACTAATATTAGTGTAATCATTAAAAATAATAATATAGTGTTAAATTTTATCTAAAATTAATATAAACTAATATCAATACTAAATTTCTAATATTAATATATAATTAACTAAAAACTCTAAAAAAAATAAAAACGCTATAAAACTACAGAAATAAACTAAAAATATTAAAAATGGTTAAACTATTTAATTAAAACTAATTTATAAAATTCTAAAAAAGTTAGTGAAATCCATATGCATCACATTTTATATTGAAACTAAAAGGAATTTAAAAAGGCCCATAAAGGTAATGGGAAAGGAGGGGTAAGGCGCCCTAATTTCAATAGAGTAACGGCTTAGGAAAAGGCTATAATTAGAGATAATAAATAATTTATCATAAACAATATATCATGTGGAAGATAATAACATGAATAAAAATCATGTAAGTATATAAAAAATGAATTTAAAAATATATTATAACAAAATTATTGTACTTGAAAAGGAAAGAGGAGGATTGAGGAAATCCTTACCACTCTTAAGCTTCTTAACTTAGAGTCAGCCCCTTCAAATCCACAAAAAAATCATGACTGGAGAGGAATAAATGGAGGAGACTCTATGAAAGTGATATGATGAGAGTGTTAGAGACGGTGTCCTAGAACCAGCTCTTTTTACTTTGATTACATGAATATTTTATGTATTAAATATTAAATTAAACGTCTTATTATATATATTTTATTATTCTACGTGAATTTAATGTAATAATGTCCTAGAGTATTTTTCACATTGATAAGGTCATAGTAGTTCCCCACTATGATGAGAACCTTGAAGTGCTATGATAACATTCTTGATATAGTTTTTTGGTTGGATAACATACTATGATGGGACACATAGTATATAGATTGTTAGGTGAAATTACTCATAAGTAGATGAGACTTATTCTCATGAATTTTTCACTTGGTAATCTCCAAGATGGGAGATTATGATAATAGACCCACCAGTAGGAATTCTGTATGTTTTGGTGTCATTGGATATTCATATCTATGAGCATATTTAATGGTTATTATATTTTAAGATTATCATTAATACATGTCACGACTCATGCACTTATATTTGTTGATGAAAACGGCCACACCATATATTGGTGGGAACTAAGGTATGTTGGGTGCGTCATGAATAATAAGTTATTAATGGATAATTCAAGGAAGGATTTGTCTATTCCATCTTTATGGAAGTTGATATCTCATCCATTTTATTGAAATAAAATTGTCACCCTAAATTCCATGGCCATGGTGTAATGGAAAGTTTATTTTAGATAGTCAAAGAATGATGTATCGAGCATAAAGGTTGATGACACCGTCATAAAACCTACTTGATGAGATATTTTGATAAGGGATTATATTACATAGTGAGCGTTCATATGTGGTTTTCATCGTTGTGACTTTAAGTTCTTTCTCTTGGGTGTCTTGACCCATTGCTAAACAGTAATCTTGGACTTTAGGCAAGGCTTCCTAATTCCAACGAGAAATAATCCAAAAAGGTCACACAATAAGTGTTTTTGTTGGTCTTGATTAAATTATATTTGAATTTAATTAATGGAATAAATATTATTCTCAAGAATGAGGAATAATTTTATTCAAGTTATATTGATAGCATAAATTAAATAAATATTTATTCATTGGATTGTGAATAAAATATATTTATTTATTTTATTGAATATTTAATAAATATTTATTTACTAGTTTGTGAATAAAATATTTATTTAATAGAATAAAATATTTATTCGGGTGTTCAATAAATACAAGAGTTAAAACGAACCAAGACCATGTCCGATGATAAAATAATTATTTACGAGCTGGTAAATATTATTTATCCATTTTTCATAAGTTGGCGCACCACAAAAATAATAATATTATTATTATTATTATTATTATTATTATTATTATTATTATTATTATTATTATGTGGCATGGGATTTCATTAATGGTTATAATTATATTTAATTGTAACACCCCATGTTTTTCTAAAAATAAATAGAAATTTCTGGAAATTTGTTTTAAATAGATATTTTTAATTAGCCTTTAAAACACAACTTTTCTACTTCTATGTTCTGAATTTCAAGAAACTGTCATCTACATTTGTGTTCAGTATGTTATTTGGAGTCTTTTGGAACCAACTTGTTTTTTTGGTGAATAGTAGCATACCCTTATGAATAGTAATATGAATAGTGATATGATAAAACACTATTTTATTGAATATTTTATTGATAATAAATGATATAATTTCCTCACATTGTGTTAAATATGTTTAATTAGAAAATATTTGGAATTAGATCATTCATTTGAATATTTGATGAAAATTCCAGTTTTACCCTTTATAGTTCACTGTAGTATTTCGAAGCTAAATATTTTTATATTTACTATTTGAATTTAAAATTTTGTAACAGTGTTACTAACATAATTATCTACAAATTTCATTCAGGACACTAGATCTAAAGATTGCATTTGGATGGAGTAAATGATCAATTAATCCAATGGTGGGCTTGACTCGGAAGAATAGACATGGGATATGTATTTGGGCCATATCGTCTACATACGGGCTTGGATTGAGCCCAAATTTTGAGGAAAGCTCGGGGAGATGATGTGGCACAAATCATCCTTCTGGAAGGCTGGTCAATTCACGCGTTTTGGAGTTCAAATTGGCGGTGCAAGTTGGAATAAAATATTTAGCCGAGATTTTCATTTCACACTTAAAAAGTTATGTATCCCTAGCCCTCACAAACTCTATTTAAAGGGGGTTTTAACTATTTGAGAGGGATGGTCGAGGCTTTGGGAAGGTGTGGCCGAAAGGGTGTCTCTTGGGAGCCCCTCACAACTCTTGGAGGAAGTAAGCCTTTGTGAAAACCTCTCTTCCAAAAAGGCTCTCCTCTCTCACCTCTTCTTTGTATTTCTTTTCTTTCATGTTTGTTTCTTGAATTTTTCTTCAAATAATATTCTGTGTTCATCCCTATTCTTCTTATATTAATCTTCTTAATTGGGTTGGAATCAAGAGTGGAGACAAGATTGGGTTATACCCTTTCAATCCGTTGCTTATGCAAAACGTCTCCACGATGACTACACCACCCATGGAAGAGTAGTTCTTTTTAGTAATCGATCGACCTCTATCCTTCTTCATTCATTTATTTTGAATCAATGAGCTACTGTAATTCACATATTATGATCTATTAATTTAGTTTTAAATTTAAATGAAACTAATAAAGCAATTGAATAGTTAACACAAAACATGCGAGGTCGGGAATTGTGTGAACTGTGAGATCGCAACCTTAACCGGTAATTCAAAACCACATGGGATCAATTTGTAGAGTTCAAATATAATCCCTAAACTCAATTAATCCTCATTTCCAGAGTGGTTATGTGCCTTAATTTACCACTTACCATAAGCTAATTTTAGAACATCAATCAAAGCAGGGTGTTGCGATTGCATGTTCCGAAGTTAGCCTAAGGTTAAAATTCATTTCAATCTTCGTGGTAAAGTTAATTCTCGTAGGGTTCGGGATTTAACAAATTAAGGGATCATAATTAAGTGAATGTTAATTTAAATGATAATGATTAATAAATGATTGAATAGGTAGAGTTAGATCGATTACGTCTTTTAAATATTGTCTAAACAAACATCTTCTTGTTGTGTCATTCTAATCGAAACTTCATTTCAAAATTAAAAACAAAAAAAAAATGCAATCTTCTTCCAGCAAACTTCTTCTAGGTTCATAAACTATATAAAAAAAACCACCCCCATCCTTTCAAGTAGTTATTTTATTCTCTTTTATTTTACTTCTAGAATACCTCTAAAAATTGTTTTAATTCACTTCCTCCTTTGAGAGACGACCTTGGTCAGCCACTCTGCTGCACCTGAGTACCCCAAATCACATTAATCATTTGAGGGCGCCCACGACAGCGCTCTTTCAAATTGGCGACGTTGCCGGGGAGGCAAGTAATTATTTCAACCAATTAGAGGTATTTATTTTATCTTACATTTTATTCTCTTCCTCTATTCTTACTTCCTTCTTTACCCAATCTGATTTTTCTTCTTCTTCTTTTAATTTCTTCTACTTCTCTTTGGACCATCAACTCAAACTTCTCATTTTTATTTTACTATGGTCCACTTTCTTTCTTTTCAGTTTTATTTGATCTATGACACGAACTAATCCCGAAGATCTCTTAGATCTTGACCCTGAGATTGAACGCAGCCTTAGGGCACGAATCAGACATTCTCAATCTACGGGAAGTTTCAATATTCAACACGTTGGTGAATTCCTCTCTTCTGGAAACATTGAAATTGGAAGCTATTCAAATTCAAACATAAAAGAGGAACCAATGGCTGAAAACAATGGAAATGAACTTAATAGAACCATTCGAGAATTGGCTGCACCTGATATTAACTATCAACCAAATTGTATTGCATACCCAAATCTCGACTCGGACTTTGAATTGAAATCTGGATTAATTCACCTTCTTCCAAAGTTTCATGGCTTATCTGGTGAGGATCCCAACAAACACCTTAAGGAATTTAATGTGGTTTGCTCAACTTTAAAACCAAGAAATGTTTCTGAAGATCAAATTAAATTAAGAGCATTCCCATTCTCACTTGATGGAGCTGCAAAAGATTGGATGTATTATTTACAACCCGAATATGTAACTTGTTGGAACGATTTGAAACGTCTTTTCTTGCAGAGATTTTTTCCAGAATCAAGGACCACATCCATTCGAAAGGAGATATCAGGGATCAAGCAAGCACAAGGGGATTCAATGTATGAGTACTGGGAGCGATTCAAGAAGTTGTGTGCAAGCTGCCCACATCACCAAATCAGTGAGCAACTCCTCATCCAATACTTCTACAAAGGACTCACACCCATGGAGAGGAGCATGGTGGATGCTGCAGCTGGAGGAGCATTGGTGGACAAGACACCAGTAGCTGCACGAGCATTGATCGACAAAATGGCCCAAAACTCTCAACAATTCGGTGATAGAGGTACACCACATGTTTGAGGAGTACATCAAGTAAGTCCTTCTTCTCTTGAAAGTCATTTGATTGATACTAAGTTAGAATAATTGACAACTATGGTGAGGCAGATTGCATTGGCTCAAAAGACATCCCAACCCCCTCTTTCAAGGCCTTGTGGTATTTGCACTGAGACAAGCCACCCGACTGACTGTTGCCCACAACTCCAAGAAACAGAAGATTGTGCAGCAGTGTTCCCTGGGAGACCATTTCAGCAGCAACAACAACAACCATATCCCCAAAAGAAGTTTGATCCAACATACAACCAAGGGTGGAAAGATCTAGCGGACATGAGGTATGGCTCTGGACAACAACAAAGGCCCCCTTTTCAACCAAACTTCCAGCAGCCTCCACCTTACCAACAGGGTTTCCAACAACCCCAAAGGAGATTCGAAGCTCAAACATCAACGAGTCAGCAACAAGGGAATATCCAACACAAGGTAGACTCTAACACTGATGATCTTTTGAAACAAATTGTTCTTAATCAACAGAATGAGCTGAAGAGTCAAGGTTCGGAGCTGAGAGAGTTGAAGACTCAAATGAGTCAGATTGCCACCACCCTCCATGAACTTGTGAGTAAGAATTCTGGAAATCTACCTTCCCAACCCACTCCAAATCCAAAGGGGAATGTTAGTGCCATCACATTGAGAAGTGGGAAGAAAATGAACGATACATCTGCACCTACCATTCCACCGGGATTCACCTCAACTCCAGAGAATCTGCATTCCAAACCAACTGATGAGCAATCCAAGGAGAAAGATAAAGGTAAGAAAAAGATTGATGATGTTCCTCCTAAACCCCTTCCTTTTCCAAACATGGTTGTTCAAACCAAGAAGATGGCTGAATAAGCAATGCAAAAGGAGGTTTTGGACACATTCAAGCGTGTGGAGATCAACATTCCTCTACTTGAAGCCATTAAGCAAATCCCAAGGTATGCCAAATTCTTAAAAGAACTCTGCACCAATCGAAGAGGGCTCAAGGGGAATGAGAGGATCAACCTTGGAAGGAATGTCTCGGCACTCATTACACCAACTCTAGCAATGCCAACAAAGTGCAAGGATCCTGGGACATTCACCATCCCATGTACCATAGGGGAGTTGCACTTCTCTGATGCTCTTTGTGATTTAGGAGCTTCAATAAATGTGATGCCTCACTCTGTATTCTCTTCCTTACAGGTTGGTGAGTTGAAGCCAACAAGAGTAGTGGTGCAATTGGCGAATAGAGCTACGGCATATCCAGCGGGAGTTCTTGAGGATGTACTTGTTCGGGTAAGAGACATGATCTTTCCAGCGGATTTCTATGTTCTTAACATGGAGGATGATCAGGTAAGTTCTCATGCCCCCATTATCTTAGGTAGACCCTTCATCAAAACTGAAAAAACTATCATAAATGTCAATGAGGGTACACTTTCCATGGAGTTTGGAGATGAAGTTGTGATATTTAATGTTATGGATTCCATGAAGTACCCCTCAGAGGACCATTCTGCTTTTGTTATCTCCCATTTTGAACCACCAAATAAAAACTCCATAGAATTTGATTGTCCTATGCTTAGGGAGATTATGAGTATTGGTTCTAGTTTGATGTCTAAGAATACTTCTACACCCATTTTTAAGGAACAAGACTCTCTAAGATTTGATTTTGAAATGGAATCATATTCTGATTTTGATCATGTGAACTCTGATTATGACATGGCTATTGAGTATGCTGATGGATTTGGTTCTTTATTCTCTGATTGTGATGATTTTTATTCTGATACTGATGTTCATTGTGCAGATATGTCTGTTGCATCAATTTCTCCATCCATACATCACCCACCTACATTGGAACTCAAGCCATTGCCCCCAAATCTCAAATATGCATACTTACTCAGTGGTGATAGATTACCTGTCATAATTGCTAACAATCTCTCTTTCGAACATGAAGAAAAACTTTTGAATCTTTTGAGAGATAACATTAGGGCAATTGGTTGGACATTGGCAGACATATCAGGTATTAGCCCCTCCATTTGCATGCATAGGATTCTCTTGGAGGATGGGGCTAAACCTGTGAGACAGCCACAAAGGAGACTTAATCCCACCCTCCTAGAAGTTGTTAAGAAAGAAGTTGAAAAATTACTTGAGGCGGGTATCATTTACCCTATTTCTGACTCACAATGGGTTAGCCCTGTTCAGGTTGTACCAAAGAAAACTAGTTTCACTGTTATAAAAAATGAAAATGATGAGTTAGTTCCTGTGAGAGTACAAAACAGTTGGCGAGTGTGTATCGATTATAGGAAACTAAATCAATCCACTCGTAAGGACCATTTCCCACTTCCATTCATTGACCAGATGCTTGAGAGACTAGCTGGGAAGACACACTATTGTTTCTTGGATGGATTTTCTGGCTATTTTCAGGTTCCCATTGTAGCAGAGGACCAGGAGAAGACAACATTCACCTGCCCATTTGGAACCTTTGCTTACCGAAGGATGCCATTTGGACTTTGCAATGCCCCAGGTACCTTCCAGAGATGCATGGTGAGTATTTTCTCAGATTTCATTGAGACCTGCATGGAGGTATTTATGGATGATTTTACAGTTTATGGGTCCTCATTTGATGAATGTCTCTCTAGTTTGGGTGATGTGTTGCATCGTTGTATTGAGAATAATCTGGTCTTAAATTTTGAAAAATGTCATTTCATGGTCGAAAAGGGAATTGTCTTAGGTCATATAGTCTCACAACATGGAATTGAAGTTGATAAATCTAAGGTAGACATTATTTCATCCCTCCCATATCCTACATGTGTGCGTGATGTTCGATCATTCCTTGGGCATGATGGATTTTATCGATGCTTCATCAGAGATTTTAGTAAGATCGCTCTACCCTTATCTCGATTGCTTCAAAAAGATATTGACTTCAATTTTGATGATTCATGTAGGGCATCATTTAACGAGCTGAAGAAGTGTCTGACCACTCCACCAATCATACATCCCCCACGGTGGGACCTTCCATTTGAGCTTATGTGTGACGCCTCCAACTTCGCGGTTGGAGCTGTCTTATCTCAGAGGGTGGAGGTACGTTCACATGTGATCGCCTATGCATCGAGGACGCTAGATTCAGCCCAATCAAACTACACTACCACATAAAAGGAGTTTCTTGCTGTCATATTTGCTTTAGATAAATTCTGTTCATATTTATTGGGCTCTAAAGTAGTTGTTTTTTCTGACCATGCAGCTTTGAGGTACCTCCTAAAGAAGCCAGATGCAAAGCCGCGACTTATCCGTTGGATGCTCCTTCTTCAAGAGTTTGACATCGAGATAAAGGACAAAAAGGGGTCAGAAAACTTGGTGGCGGACCACATGAGTAGGCTTACTCACACACTAGAGGGTGACACCTTGGACCAGGTACCACTTCGGGACACTTTCCCCGATGAGCATCTCTATACCATCTCAGGTAAGCATCCTTGGTATGCTGATTTAGTTAATTACATTGTTGGCTCTGAAATCCCAGTAAATTTGAAGAAGCATCAAGTCCAAAAATTAAAAAGTGAGTCTAGGTATTATGTGTGGGATGATCCGTACCTCTGGCGCATGTGTAGTGACCAAGTCATTAGGAGGTGTATTCCTGATCATGAGTTTGAGTCTGTTTTGCAATTCTGTCATACACTTGCATGTGGTGGACACTTTGGACCCCAACGGACAGCTAGGAAGGTTTTAGACTCTGGATTATATTGGCCTAGCTTGTTCCATGATGCCCATTTGTTTTGTAAGTCATGCTCTCGTTGCCAACACACTGGGAACATTTCTAGGAGACATGAGATGCCCCAACAACCCATACTATTTTGTGAGATTTTTGATGTATGGGGCATCGACTTTATGGGTCCTTTTCCTAGTTCATTTGGATTTGTGTATATTTTGGTTGCTGTTGATTATGTGAGTAAATGGGTGGAGGCCAAGGCCACCAGGACTGACGATTCTCATGTTGTTGTGGACTTTGTCAAAGCACAGATTTTTTGCAGGTTTGGAGTACCAAAGGCCATCATCAGTGACCAAGGGACACACTTTTGCAATAGTAATTTTGCTTCCCTCCTTCGAAAGTATGGGGTGACACACAAAACATCAACACCATACCACCCCCAAACAAATGCCCAGGATGAGGTTTCAAATCGTGAGTTGAAACAAATCTTGGAGAAAACCGTGCAGCCAAATAGGAAGGATTGGAGCAAGCGCTTGGATGATGCATTGTGGTCTTATATGACAGCATACAATACCCCCATTGGTATGTCCCCATTTCGGATTGTTTTTGGGAAAGCGTTTCATCTCCCCGTGGAAGTCGAGCATCGGGCATATTGGGCTATAAAGAAATGTAACATGGATTTGGCCCAAGCTGGAATTCAAAGGAAGTTGCAAATTCAAGAGCTTGAGGAGATTCGACTATCATCATATGAGAACTCAAGGCTCTACAAGGAAAGATCAAAAGCAGCTCATGACAAAATGATCCAACAAAGGGAGTTTCATGTTGGAGAGAAAGTCCTTCTCTATAGTTCATGACTGAAGTTGATGCCTGGTAAGTTGCGTTCCAGATGGTTAGGTCCTTATATTGTGTCTAATGTTTTTCCTTATGGTGCAGTGGAGATCACACAAGAGGAAACTGGAAGGATCTTTACAGTCAATGGGCAACGTTTGAAGAGATACATTGAGGGGCATCCTACTGATGCAGTGGATTTTATCACACTGCATGACCCCATCATCACTTGATCACATCAGGCTGTTCCTAACCCTTTCACTTTTATATTATTTGTCCTATTTAAAAATTCTGAATTTCATGTGCATATATCATCTCACGGGTTCACATTGAGGACAATGAAATATTTTAAGTGTGGGGGAGGGAACCTTTTAGTTTAGTAATTTCAATTGTTTTCCTGTTAAAAAAAAACCAATTTTTTTTTTGTGTGTTTTTCAAAATTTGTGTGTTTATTTTACAATTTTCTTTGTGTTTTTGAAACTTTTGGGCTGAAATGATTCTCATAACCATTTTTAAATCCATATCAATAAGTGAAACAATTTACCCCTTGAAACTAATCTTAAATGAATGCTGAAATGACTTTGTTTCAAGTTCAAATATTTAGTAATTTCATGGAAAGTACGCTGAATTTTGAATCCCATGCCACATCTCACTGTCTTTAAATTTGAAATCACTTTCCTGTGAGGCTTCTGAACCATTATTTTCATATTCTTTACATTCACCTCACTTATTGAGAGAACCAAACCATACTTGATTTAACCAGAATTTGATCTATTCCTGTCAAAACTTGAGGGTTTGAGGTACTTGTGTTTAAATGATTGAGGCATTTGTTTGGTATTAAAACCCCTATTTCAAAGAATCCTTTTTTATAATGGCCTACCTTGAATATTTAATCCTTGTATCCCTTATAAGCCATGCACATCCTGTTAGGTTAAGCCACATTACAAGCCAATTTTCCCTATCCAACCAACTCTTGAAGTGAAATTGCATAATCTAGTTGAGCTTAAGTGTGGGGGAAGTTGTCTTGGGTTTTGCCACCACATTCTGTGATACTTTGGGTGGAAAATTAAATTCTGAAGAGATGTGTTTGCTGCTGAAGAAATTCATTATATTGAAAGCTGTGCCTTTTCTGGAGCTTTCATGACAAGTGAAGCTGTGCCTTTTCTGGAGCTTCTAATTGAGGTGGAAAGCTGTGCCCATCTGGAGCTTTCAAGAAAATCATGTTTGAGAAGATTGAAATTTTTTTTATGCTGAAATGATGAATGGTGTAAACCTTTCATGACTTTTCATGATGATGGAGCTGAATTGATACTATGGGAATTGAAGAGAAGACCATATTTAAGTGGAAATTAGATTAATGCAATTTTTCTTTAAAAGAGTCAAGCCCTCCTCATTCAGCCTCAGAGTTTTTCACATCTTAATCCTACCAACCGAAAGCCACAGAACAACCCTGAAAAGTCATCATGATAAAAATATGTCCTTGACTCACATCGGGTAGCTATGTAGGAATCTATCAAGCCTATGGTGACCCTTGTATGAGTTTGGATGAGAAAGACATTGCAAAAAAAATTGATATTTGAGTGATGAGAGAAAATTCAAGCGAGGTAAGTGTTTTGTGCATGGGCGGATAAATGAAGTGGAAATATATTGAATGATATAAATGGAGAACTTGAAATAAGGTTTTTTATGAGGAATGATATCTTTTTTATTCTTGGTGTGAAATTGATTGATCTTAAAGATATGTGTTTTAAAATTGGTTTTGATTTGATATTGATGTTTACTTGATATGAGGTTTTGCCCAGGTGTGCAAAAGGGTAAGTGTGGGGGAGTTGATAAAACACTATTTTATTGAATATTTTATTGATAATAAATGATATAATTTCCTCACATTGTGTTAAATATGTTTAATTAGAAAATATTTGGAATTAGATCATTCATTTGAATATTTGATGAAAATTCCAGTTTTACCCTTTATAGTTCACTGTAGTATTTCGAAGCTAAATATTTTTATATTTACTATTTGAATTTGAAATTTTGTAACAGTGTTCCTAACATAATTATATACAACTTTTATTCATGACACTAGAGATAAAGAGTGCATTTGGATGGAGTAAATGATCAATTAATCCAATGGTGGGCTTGACTCGGAAGAATAGACATGGGATCTGTATTTGGGCCATATCGTCTACATACGGGCTTGGATTGAGCCCAAATTTTGAGGAAAGCTCGGGGACATGATTTGGCACAAATCATCCTTCTGGAAGTCCGGTCAATTCACGCGTTTTGGAGGTCAAATTGGCGGTGTAAGTTGGAATAAAATATTTAGCCGAGATTTTCATTTCACACTTAAAAAGTTATGTATCCCTAGCCCTCACAAACTCTATTTAAATGGGGTTTTAACTCTTTGAGAGGGCTGGTAGAGGATTTGGGAAGGTTTTTCCGAAAGGGTGTCTCTTGGGAGCCCCTCGCAACTCTTGGAGGAAGTAAGCCTTTGTGCAAACCTCTCTTCCAAAAAGGCTATCCTCTCTCACCTCTTCTTTGTATTTCTTTTCTTTCATGTTTGTTTCTTGAATTTTTCTTCAAATAATATTTTGTGTTCATCCCTCTTCTTCTTATATTAATCTTCTTAATTGGGTTGGAATCAAGAGTGGAGACAAGATTGGGTTCTACCCTTTCAATCCGTTGCTTATGCAAAACGTCTCCACGATGACTACACCACCCATGGAAGAGTAGTTCTTTTTAGTAATCGATCGACCTCTATCCTTCTTCATTCATTTATTTTGAATCAATGAGCTACTGTAATTCACATATTATGATCTATTAATTGAGTTTTAAATTTAAATGAAAATAAGCAAGCAATTGAATAGTTAACACAAAACACGCGAGGTCGGGAATTGTGTGAACTGTGAGATCGCAACCTTAACCGGTAATTCAAAACCACATGGGATCAATTTGTAGAGTTCAAATATAATCCCTAAACTCAATTAATCCTCATTTCCAGAGTGGTTATGTGACTTAATTTACCACTGACCATAAGCTAATTTTAGAACATCAATCAAAGCAGGGTGTTGCGATTGCATGTTCCGAAGTTAGCCTAAGGTTAAAATTCATTTCAATCTTCGTGGTAAAGTTAATTCTCGTAGGGTTCGGGATTTAACAAATTAAGGGATCATAATTAAGTGAATGTTAATTTAAATGATAATTATTAATAAATGATTGAAGAGGTAGAGTTAGATCGATTACGTCTTTTAAATATTGTCTAAACAAACATCTTCTTGTTGTGTCATTCTAATCGAAACTTCATTTCAAAATTAAAAACAAAAAAAAATGCAATCTTCTTCCAGCAAACTTCTTCTAGGTTCATAAACTATATAAAAAAAACCACCCCCATCCTTTCAAGTAGTTATTTTATTCTCTTTTATTTTACTTCTAGAATACCTCTAAAAATTGTTTTAATTCACTTCCTCCTTTGAGAGACGACCTTGGTCAGCCACTCTGCTGCACCTAAGTACCCCAAATCACATTAATCATTTGAGGGCGCCCACGATAGCGCTCTTTCATGATATGACCCTAATGAATAGTAAATTTTATTATTATTTTATTTTATTAAGGATTTAATATAATAGAATCTAGGTTAGTTTTTCATTGTGATATAGAAGTAGTTACAGAATTAAAATTGTTAATTTTTTAATTAAGTATGCTTTTATTTAAAAATTAAATTAAAAATATTTATAAAATTATTTCAAAAAATGGACTTCATTTTTGAATTATACACGTCGTTAAATGGTAAGGGTGAATTTTTGGGAATTTTCTGAAATTCAAGATTTTTCAATGAATAGTGAAATACGATAATATACCGTATAATAAAATTATCAGTAAAATACACTATTTATGACATCATAAGTGATGTAAGGACAATTGGTTCGAACTAACTTGATATTTTTACTATTTGGGGACACATGTATTAAGATTATTCATAGTCTTTAGCAAAATATTATAATAATGATTAAAATAATGAAAAATACCCCCTCCCCTCCACTATAAATACCACCCTCACTCCCCTCTTCCTCCCACACCTCTAAAGCCTTGATAATTGTCTAATTTCTTCCAAATTCCCTCCCCAATCTTATTCCCCACATCCTAGAGCTTATGGTCTCACCAAAAGACCAAAATCAAAGCCCTTAAGGAGGATTTCAAGGAGAAGAGATCAAGAGGTAAACATCCACTTTTATTTTCTTTTTCTTTTTTCATTTTATGTTATTCTCTTCCATTCCATTTGGCTTGTGTTGGGATATTTCATTAAATATTCCCCCTTATTGTCCATATTATGTATGAATGATGAGATATTCCATTCCTCTCATCAATATTGTTTTTATGAAATTTTAAGAGACGTCGTTAGGCTGCCGAATTTTCGTGAGAAATTTCTCAAGATTTTATTTTATTTCATGATTCGTTTTTCTTCTTTCCTCACTCCATCCTATCCAAGATGCATGAAATCTCCAGAATCATTTTTATTCAGGATTTTATCATGTTTATGTAAAATTCATCATCAGTATTCTTCTCCTATTCCACTTATTTAAAGAATAAAAACATTGTCCATTTGTGTCGAATTACCGACATTGTGGATGATGTATTTTCAATTTCCATTAATTCTTTCAAGTCTGGTCATGAAACCATTTATATGGTTGGTACAGGTTATAATATATGTTTTATGACTCATATATGGTTTTGGAATTCTTTTTTACTCATGGTTCTAATTTATAAGACAAAATGAGGTTGTTATTATCAAAGAACCACTAAAATGATCTAAACGAACATCATTAATGTTTTAACTTATGAATCATTATCATATAAAGAATCAAAGTGATAAATGGTATAAATTATGGTACTGGAAATATTTAAATACTAATCCATTACAGTTCTATAGTTTCACTTCCAATCAACAAGAACGATTCATCATGAACTGATCGTGAAAATCATAAAAGAACTCACACAAAATAATGCAAGGAACAAAATACTAACAATTAAGGGGTGAAATGAGGTTATGAAATGACCATATAAGATGTTATAAACATTAAAATTTTCTTTAAAATACTAATAACACTATTTTAACCATTATACAGAAGTTTTAAACAAGTTTGAAGTAAGACAAGCCTAAGGTAAGGGAATTCTTAACCCAATTTCCATTCTTTGGCTTAACCTTCTACTTCATCATTTATTTGCTATTTAAATTATTCATGTGATGGTTTCTATTTATATTATGTTTTATTATGTGTATTTATAGTATATATACATACTAAATCCACTCTATTAAGTCTCTCTTCAATTGTATGATATTTATAAGGGTCTTTTCTTTAAAAATCCTCTTTTTTAACTCGGTTTTACGAAATTCCAAAGCAATGTTTTTATGTAATTATTGGTGTTGTATGATTATGTTTTGGTTCTTGGGAATTATTTATGATGAAGGGTTGGACCTATATCTCCCTCCAATTCATTGGGTATGAGTAAGTTGGAGTTCGGCCATATGGTTACTCCAAGTGTAACTGCGATGGTTACACAAAATAAGGTAGCCGTGAGGGTTACAAATTTTAAGGTATCCAAGATGGTTACAAGATATAAGTAAGTAATGCCCCAAGATACCTTTATGATTATATTTATGTTCTCAGGTTTGTGTGGATCTTGTGTAAATCTTATGTTACATGAAGTAAGTATATATGGGTTAAAAACATGTCTTTTGAAAATGTTTTCATACGTTATGAGTATTCATGGACTAATGTGATTTTTTCTTCTTTTTCATCCCTTACTGAGATTTTCTGCTCATCCCAAGTTTTTAAATGATTTTTCAAAGGTTAATGTATGTGTAATACAATTAAGGAAGACATGTTAAATGTTTAAGAATTGTCAAGGATTCTTGTTTTAAGTTTTAATGTTTTATATTTTGAAAAAAATGGAAACTGTTTTTTTTTATCCACTCTGTAATAGTGTGTAATGTCATGAATGTACTATCCTAATTCTCTAAAGCTCTAAACTTGAAAAGATCTTAAATGTAAAAGGAAGTGTTTTATTGACTAAATTCAAGATTATGTATGTAATAAGGTCAGTTCCTTATATTAATGGTAGTTATTCAATTAATTTTTGTAACTAAAATCTTAGCTCTATAAACAGATGACAATGTCTATTGTGTAAAGTATTCGAAACCAATTCCAAGTTTGGGAATAGATAATTGTTGCGCACAATTAATTCTATCTCGACTCCTCATATCTCCCTCTCAAGAATGAAAACCCCAAGAGATAATTTCTTCAATACTAAAGAATAAGCAATCAATAACAAACAACACAAGACATTTGAATCACCACTCTAGCACCCAAATAATGAGTGGCATTGCTCGGAGACCATTGGAAAATGTGTGGATCGCCGCTAGATGGGTTCTACCCATGGATCCTCACAAACGTAACAAAGGCAATATAGAAGGGCCTTTTCAGATGATCAAAAATCATCAATGAAGAAATTTCCTAATCCCGAGTATTTGTTTCTTTATATATTAAATAAATTAATTATAAATTTGACGTGAAAGATTCTCACTCTTGGTTTCGCGCAACGATTATTAAAAGAAATTTTAATATATCCCCCTCAACCACAATGCTTCTGTTTCACCCAGAACCAACAAGAAGTATCAAAGGGATCATGTTTAAATTTATAATTATTTATTTGATTGTTGATCAATGTGCAGTCGTGGTTAGATTTTCATTTCACGTTATTTGTTATTTAATCCAATTTGAATTAACATGTTATCAGCATATTAATCATGTTCGTTTAGTGTTTCATTTTCTTAGAGGTTTAAGAACAAATGAAGAATGGTTGAAGATACCATCGGAAAGTGCCAAATCTTTGGCTGGTAAAGCTGGGTTACATGACGTGCGGGCGGAGCACATGCTATATACCCATGTGCATTGTATCTAGATGTGCCAAGAAATTAAAAACACATGGTGCTTTTATTTCCCATCACGTGTTGATTGGGACAACTCGGCATGTGGAAAGTAGATATCGGGTGTGTATCTTGCATATAAACACTATGTAGTTGAGCCAAGTTAACATGCTAAAGCCCTAGGCATGTGACTTGGATATACAGAAACTTAGGTACATGAATTGTAGTTGGATGTACATGCCATATAGTCTCCCATTAATGAAAAAAATTAAAATTACATTAAATTTGAAAAATTATAGCATTAAACCCTTATTTTATTGATTGGAACGTCATTGTGTGTTTGAAAATTTAATAATGGTTTTAAATAATTTTAAATGCTCAATTAATTTACTGTAATAAATATTTCATTAATGTTTCTGCTGTTTATTTTCCATGAATGCCAAATTGATGGGTATCTCAAATTAAGTTTGGATGATCATTAAGATGAAATGGAATTAATTAATTTATTAATTAATTAATACAAGCGTGTTCATTATAATAATAAATAATGAATGAATAAATTAATGCTATCCAGTTACTTTTTGCATATTCATTAAATGTATGAATGGTCATGAGCTTGAACAAGACCTATATATGTGTTGGAATTTATTTAATTAAATTTATTGCATGGTTTTGAAATTATTTAATATTAAATTAAAATATATTATGTGATTTATCTCTCCCTCCATTATTATGTAAGACATGTGTGTCCAAGGATATTTATGTAATTATCTTTAACAAATCCTTTGGTTCCCCTTGCCTGCGTGTGAGTAATAAATATTTGTAATTAATGGAGCATCCCAAGATGTGTGGAGACAGTTCAAGAGGGAACCATAATGGAGCCAACTCAGTGATACATAGGTGGACATGTGGAATGTTTTAGCTCATTCTAAGTATAGCATAAGGAGTTATTTCCCCTAGGTAATAGGTTGATTTAATGTCCACTCATTAAATCAAACATTAGATAACCTCATGATCGGGTCATTTAATTATTTATTTATTTATTTTCTAATGCATTAAAATTATATTTATTGATGCAGAGTCTCTATCATATAAATGAATTAATATGCAAAGAAATAATTTAAATAAAATTTATTATGCATAAATGTTTTATCCAAACATGGTTAATTAATTAAGTAAACATCCAATTAAATATTAACAAGACATGTAAAGTATAAAACAAGATAAAAATTTATGCATAATAAAATAAAATCCCTCAATATAATATTAATCTAATTCTTTTGTTACTTGATTAGGAACAAAACTCAATAGAACTGTGTGTTTAACCAACCATTGTTGGGACACTTACTTTTATAAGGGGTGTTCTTATGAAGGTTTTAGTTGAATTAACCATTTTACATCAATAGGAGTATACCTTGATAGACTTGGTGTAATTTGGAGGCCAGTGTTTATAAAATACAAGTTGGGATTTCTGGATTGGGGAGTCCACTCAACGGATCAAGGAGCTACAAGCCCACAGTTGGAAAAGACTTTACTACCTAAATACCTTCAAAATTGCTTAACCAACTCTTATTGGGGTTATAATGATGGGAATATGAATCTTTTCCACTAGAATGTCCTAGAAACTATACATTTCAAGTTCAATGGTGAGGGCTATTAGGACTTGATAAAATAGTGGGAGATTTAATAAAATCAATTAATTTATTATTTCTCATAAAATTTGTAATCAAGAAAAGAACTAATAATCTACTCTTTTAATAAAATGAAAATCTCATCATCAACACTATCCCTATCATAAATATTGGATAAATACAATATCCTCACTAGAAATGACTTCCATGGGTGATTTATATGCCTTCAAATTGTTCTACGCCATGAATGGAAATCTTATATTCTGGAATTCTCAATACCTAAGCTGCCTGCTCAAGAGGTGAGTGATAAAGAGTTCCTAGTCTATGAAATATGAATAAAACGGTAGATGTTCAATGTTTGATGCTTTCATCTATGTCTAGTGAAATCATGAAGTCTCATGAAAACATGGATGTGTATAGCATGTTTGAGCACCTTCATGGTCTATACCAGGAGAGATCTATACAGGAATGGTTTGAGATTTCCAAGGCACTCTTTCAAAGTAAGCTTAGAGAGGGTACCCTAGTTGGATCTCACGTAGTCAAGATCATTGGATACATTGAGCACCTAGAGGTTCTAGGGTTTAAACTCCCTAAAGAACAAGATAATGATATCATTCTATCATCACTTCCTCAAATCTTCTCCAATTTTTTTGTGAATTTTAATATGAACAACATTGAGAAGTCTCTGCCAAATATTTTTATCCTCCTTCTCTAAGTAGATAAAGATATAAAGCACGAAAATAATTTTTTCCCTTATAGTGAACAAACGGAAAGGGAAATAAAATATCTTTAAGCCCAAATATTCTTCACACCCTTCCAAGAAGAAGAATATCAAATGGGAAGTAAGGGAACATGATTTTGTCTATTTCTCTTATGGCAAGAAAGGCCACTAGAAGAAAAACTGCACTCAGCTAAAGAAGAAAGGGGGAGTTTAAGGTGTGTTTTTTATTGAGTGAAATTTATATATTTCTACAAATTGGGTATTAGATACATATTTTGGTTCTAACATATGTATTAAAATATAGAAACCAATTAGATTCAGAAAAATTGACTGAGGGGAGGTAGATCTGCGAGTAGTCAATGGAGATAAACTTGTTGTTAAAGTTATCAAGGAGTACCACCTCACACTATTGACTGAAATGATCTTGGTTTTAAAGGGCTCTTATTATGTGTCTTAATTTACCAAAAATCTTATTTTTGTATCTATACTAGATACTAATGGATTCATTTTCAAATTTAGAAATAAATTTTCCTTATTTTATAAAGATAGTATTTTTTATGGTAAGGCACATTTACATAACAGTCTTTACATGTTGTATTGTATTAACCAAGTAATGGAAATTGATAATGAAGTTACTTCAAATGACTCATACCACAACCAAATTTGGCATCACTGGCTAGGTAATGTAAATGAAAAACTCTTGACAAAATTACATCAAGATGGATATTTATATTCTTTAGAACTAAACCCACTTGGTGTATGTCACGTATGTTTACAAGAAAAAAATGACCAAATCCCCATTTAGTGGGAAAGGTGAAAGGTATAAATAGATTCATGAATTGGTACATGCCAATGTGTATGGACCATTTTCTATTGAATTAAGGGGTGGGTACTCATACTTCATAACTTTTAATGATGATTTTATTAGATATGGATACATTTACTTATTGAGGTATAAGTTGGTTTATTTTGATAAATTCAAGGAATAAAATAATAAAGTTAAGAGCCATCTTGGTAAGAAGATTAAGAAACTCCGCTCAGAATGTGGTGGATAATATCTTAATCAAGACTTAATTGATTACTTATGGGAGTTTGGGATCCTATCCAAAATCACTACTCCTTACACTCCTTAGTGGAATGTTGTAAGAGAAAGGAGGAACCAAACCTTATTGGACATGGTGAGATCAATGATGAGTCATGTGAGTCTTTTGTTATACTTTTGGAGATATGAAATATAAACAGTGTCTCACATACTAAACCAAGTGCCAACTAAATTGATAAATGGTATTCCATATGAATTTTTGAGTGGAATAAAAACTATGTTATAAAATTTACATGAGTGGGGAAGTAAAGTATTTTTTAAGCCCTATTTAGGTAATAAACTTTCACCCTAAGGCACAAAGTGTACCTTTATAGGATACCCTAAGGAAACAAAGGAATATTACCTATACGGCCCCTTGAACAAAAAGGTTATAGTGGTAAGACACACCATATTCCTTGAGAGGGAGCTCAAATCCAAAAGATATAGTGGTTGAGAGATAAAATTCAATGAATTTGAGGCTCAAGGAAAACAAGAGTTGGTACAGGATTAGATTCCATAAATCCCCATGGAAGAAGAAACTGTTCTAGAGACACAAGTACTACATAGGAGTACAAGAGAGTTTAGAGAACTGGAATGGTATGGTTTTCTAGTTATCGAGGATGGTGACTCATTATTAGTTGATAATAATGATTCTATAACCTAAAAGGAAGTATTAAGTGGCACAGATGTTTCCAAGTGGCAAGAAGCCATGAATTATGAAATGGATTCCATGTACCAAAACCAAGTCTGGATTTTGGTAGATCATCTAGTGGATGTAAATCATGTTGGTTTAAAATGTGTATTTGAATGTGTTGTCATGACACGTAAAATTGATTATGATTTTAAGGTTGATTTATAGTATAGGGAAGACCCTAGTTTTTCTCTCAAGGAGTTTTGATAGGTTTAGAGTATGTGTTTTTAATAAAAATTACTAAAAAGGGGGTGATTTTGAAAATAGTTTTAAGAAAATAACTTAACTTAAAGAGTTTAATAGTTGAAAAACCTAGTGGATTTTGAAAAATATGAGATGAAGGGGTCATTTTTATTTCACTACACACATTTCAAGTTCATTGTTCTTATATATTCATTTACGTTTGTAGTAATTCTTTGTTTAAAATTAATTGGAATGCCTATTAATTCCTAATCCTTTATTCCATTGCTTGAAGAACCAAACCTTAACATAACAAGAATATTACCAAGGTCCAGAACTTATGCATGGAATAAGAACTTCCAAATAAAATTTAAATCTCAATAAAGTGGGTACGAAAAATAATTCATGTGTTTTCTAATCGGAACAACATAAGTCACGCACTCAAAACCTCACACCAATCAGTTAGAAATTAAGATCATAACATTCACATGCATAAAAACAAGCATTAAAAATTAAATCATGTAAGATTCATGGAATGAAATTTTTTAACACCCAAATTACTCCAAAACAGAAGCTAATAGATGCACCAGAACTCCCTTGACATGTGTGTAGCTCTCTCAAAATGAACACTCACTGTTTATCCTGACATCGAGAGGAGGAGGAAAGTTGGGTGGAACTCCTTCTTCATCCTTGGTTCCCCTAAGAGGATAGTGGCCTCCAAAAATTATAGGATTAATATAGAACTCATATTTAACTTCAAATTGGTTTCACTTCACTCCTTGGTCTAACTCCCAAATGAGGTTCCCAAGGTATGATTTTATAGGCAAAGTAGAAGATGGTTTTGGGAACACAGATTGTGTAAAACCACTTGTCCTATTGTTTTCGGTGGGTAAAAAGACTTATATCACTTTGGGAAAAACTAAAAAGTTGTTTCACAACCTCTTTAATATATACACCAAATTTTTTGCTTCATTTGTACACCTACATCCCGATATATTTCCAGAACACAGCACACTTCTTTTAACTTTGTGTAGATTCGGTGGCTTGGACAGATTAGTCTATATGGGCCACAAAATAGGAAAATGAGGCTTGGTTTTCTTCATATGAAATGTATCCCATTGAATTTAGGAATATCCCAAAAAATATCACCCCATTTGGATACATAGTTTAGTAGAAGTTTGCAGTTGAGTCCACTAGTATGCTTGGATCATGTGTAGTTTGACCCATTTTTCATGAACTTTGTCATGGGCCCTCCAAATCTCCTTCACCTTAATGAAACTATCAAAACAAGTAACATTTACATTTTTAACAGTGATAAACCCAAAATTATTGATTCAAATATGAAGTAAAATTTGTTATTATTTTTATAATTTTCAATACAAAACTAGTTTAGCACAGTGGTGTAATGGTGAAAATGAAACAGTGAATTGCAGTGTGATAAGTATTCAAGAAGAAACTAAAAATGAAAGGAAAATTCAATACATATAAGGAATGACTGGTTGAAAAGGGTTTTAATATAATCAAGGAATTAAATACAAAGAATCATTTTCACCAGTTTCAATACCGAAATCCATCAGAATTCTACTTCCCATTGCAGCTTACCGTGACTATGAGATTTGGTAAATGGATGTCAAAATAGCCTTCCTTTACAAGAACCTTTATGAAGATGTCTATATGATGCAACCTGAATGGTTTGTGACTCCAAAGGATTACAATAATATATGAATGTTTCAAAAATCCATTTATGGAATTGACCAAGCATCCAGGTCATGGAACATTCATTTTGATGAATCCATAACGGAATTTGGTTTTATAAATAATGAATGTGATCCTTGTGACTACAAATGGTTATTTGGAGTGCGGTTGTTCACTACTAGAAAAATGACCTATAGCCACAGATCTATAGCCATGGTTTTGTGATCCGTGGCTATAGTTCATTTTATAGCCACGATTTTAATTAAAACACGTGGTTATATGGTTGTTAAACCCTTCGTGGATCTCTCATCTCCCCGACCCCTCATGACCCACCTTACCTATGACCTCTTCTCTCTCAGTGGCACTCTCTTCTCATCGGTGACTTCTCCTCTTGGACACCCTCCTCCACCCTCGCGAATTCTCCTCTCTCGGTGGTGACCTCTCCTCTCGGCGGCGACATATCCTCTCGGCGGTGAGCCTTCTTCCCCGATGGCCTTCATGACCTCTCCTCTCCCTGATCCTCATCCCCTGATGGTTCCCGGATGGCCTTAGTGGTGCTTCTCCATCATCATACCCCTCACGACATTTCCCGTCACTACCACCAAATGAGGAAACCTCATCGCCTTCATGGTAACATCTCACCTCTCAAGCATTTCTAAGTGGAATTCATTCTTGAGCTTTGATAGTCTCCTTCTTCCACAAAAATACTTCCTTCTCGTGATTCTAGGCATGTTAACATCTCACATTCATCCTTTATTTTCTGCAGTATTGTGCAGCATTTTTGATCCAGTGACAATTGTTCATATATCCCACTATTTTTTGTTTAGTTTGATTTGAAGCTTACTTCCAGGTATGGGATTCTTATTCTCAATTATTTTTTGCATCTTTGAAACTATCATATTTCAATTTCCCTTTAGGTGGATGGAAGGATTAACTAATGAAGGAAATGATGTAGCTTTAAATGAAATTTAATGGGATGTAGTGTTTTTACATGTTTTACTAGTTTATTATTATTTATAAGTGATGATTCTTTCTCTCAATTTGAAGTTTTTATTATGTTCATGTTGTGACTGTTGTGAAATAGTTAAACCCTGTGGTTGATTTAGAGTACTTATTGTCATTTTTGTTTAAAACCAACACTCATAAAAGGATAAGTACTTATATAAAACTAATAAATGCTTGTGTGTGAACCTAGAATTTGTGTGAAAATACTTGTGAAAGTGATGATGAATTAATGAGAAAACTCACCCTTTAAGTGAATTATGGATTTATGTGGTTTGGAAAAAAAAATTGTGCACTGCTAGTATGTTTATTTTTGGCCTTATGAATGTAATACCATTTCTTCCTTTACTGCATTGATTTTAGTAAGAGTTTTAGGCTCACTTATTTTCATCATTAACACATCCTCCATTGCTTTTGTTTCCCTCTCAAGATATGATTTTTATTTATTATGTCCCTTGAATAATATAATTGTGTGCATATAGGCTTCAATATAGACTTACTTAAGATGATTGTTAATTTTAGATTAAAAAACCTTAATAATTTCAATGGATTCATGCTCTCTATAACAAGGGAATAATTCATCTTCAAGGGGATTGTTTTGAAATGATATTTGAAAATAGCTCCCGGTCACCTTAACTTCTGATGGTCATGGATCCTCCATCCTCGGATTTCATGTTCCTCACATTATTAACTTTAGATCTTCCTTGTTCTTCTAGCTCATAAATGTCCTAAGTGAAATATCAATGTTTCAATTAACAGAATTATCATAAATGAACTTTAATTGTTTCCTCTCCAACAGCCTGAAGGCCTTTAAATTTTTTATTTTGATAAAACTTCCTTTTAAGGGAAGAAGGGGGAAACCCATAACATCAAGACTTAAATAGAAAACTAAGCCCCAATGGACCAAAACTCAAGATCAAGAACAACCCTCACTATAAGAGATCAGCTCCTCCCAACAACAAAAGACATTAAAACTAGCTTCCATTGTCTCATCGCAGCATGGCTAGTTTTCCCATGCTAAAAAGAATGAGATTGGTATCGATGGAAAAATCCATACCCTCTCAAACATCCAATTCTGAGAAGCCATGAAATAGTGAGAACTCCTTGCCCTGAACCTCATCTAGAGCTGCTCTTGTAGACAAAAAGTTGTAGAATCACTTAATCCATGGACCACCAAAGCCAAAACCTTTATTCCTTTCCATAATTTCCAAAGTAGTGAAAAACAGCACTTTCCTACTTGCCATTATGACCTGAAAATTCTCTTTTTTGGATTTTCAAAATGACCGCTTTGTGGTTGTGGTAACAGAACAGCATCCTCAAAACATCACATGGGAACAACAGCAGTGATCTAAATTTGAAATACAAAATTCAAAAATCATACACAAAAAATGAGGAGATCATGATCTGTGATATGCCCACATCACCTGAATTCACATCGCATGCCATCGTCAGACACCATAGTCGTCGTCGCCACCCAACACCAACATACGAACCGATTCCACTATTTAGAACCAAACCATCATTGCCGGTGATGATCTCTCAGAAAACATGGAGACATTTTTCTAGTCAAAACACCATCGCAGAACACCTTCAAACACACTGAACATCCTTATTGCTTCATCGATGTAGACAATGCTGACGCCTGCCACCGCAACCAGATACCAAAAACTGAACAAAAATAGAAATAAATCTCATAGAACCAGCTAAAAAACCATGGACAATAACTTTGTGGAATAAACATCAAATAGATCCTTCATCGCGAATGACTTCAGGAAAAATCCAAAAAATCAAAACATATTGTTGACGTTGTTGAGGCCACCTCTGAGAAACAAGATGAAACTCATCCACACCGCCACCGCAATAAAACTAAAGCCACCCATAGAAAAATAAATGTGAACTAAAACCTCGAACCATCCTCAACCACACCCAAATCCAATTCAAAGTGTCAAAAAATCAAAGCAAAAACAAGAACCACGAGAGCAACCATGAGGCCATGTTCCAAACTAGAACCACATCCCATTGCCACCTTCATGTTTGCACCCGGAGACCACCTCAACCTGACGCATGCGCTCCCATATTAGAACATAATCATTGTGTCAACCCTAGGCCAGGAGAAGTAGGAATTATGATTACAAGTGCCACCGCACTGCCAAAACAATTCTACCCGGTGAAGAAGGGTGAGAGAGAAAGCAGGCCAGCAAGCGGTGGGAAATACCAAGACAGCCATGCCCACGAAGGAATGACGCCACCCCTGGGAGAAGAACCGTCATCATGACGCACTGATCTAGAGAACTGAAGAGGATATCAAAGAAAGTCTATGGTAGAAGAGAGGCGGTGACAGGGGAACTCTAATGTGGCGTCTCCCCTTACGGGCTCATTTCTATACTTTAATTATTTTCTAACTTCCTAATATATTGATGAAAGGATCTCAGTGTATTACATAACTCCTAAAATAATTATTTCTATTATTTCTATAAATCTATACTACATATACTTTGGTGAAAAAAAATGATAAAAAATTGTAGATCCAATCAGTAGAACCCGATTCCCTAATACCAATTGATAGTATTATGGGATCATATAGTCAGCTTAAGGGGTTAGGATGTATGGATCTTAGGAATGATACCTAGAAAATTTTCTTATATACATTATAGATATTATAAAGTAAATATAACACATTTATTTTTATGATTTTTGATGTCAATTAAAGATCCTAATCCTTACTGTTTCGACTCTAGTTGAGTTAATAATTTTCAAATAATAATGTTATTATCAATTATGAGTTGTGTGGTAAGTTATTATCTTTAAACCTAGTGTGTATCCCATACATAAATTCTCACAACCACTAATAATACTGAATCCCATTATCTTACAATGTTCCACCAAACATAAATAGCACTTCAACTGTAACATCGTCTTCCACTAGAGTACATGCACAAAAACCTTGTTTTACTTTCAATAAACTTAATTTTGGAGCTCTAAATTTCTTATTTGAAACCAAATATTTTGTTCTTAAAATTATTTTTGAAACATGATATTATAGTATTTTTGAAAAAATTGAGTCAAATATATCTCCCCTGAAAGATCTAGTCATAGAATTCATTTAATTTTTTGTTCAGTTCTTTTAATTAGTTGTCATAAAGTGTTTTCTTCTCATAAATAACATCTTTATTTTAATGAGATCATCCCTTTTTATAGTGATAACCTTACCGGTTATTATGTTGATTTGAAATATACTAACTTTAAGGATCAATTATTTATTCCCTTAATAAATATCTTAAAATCTTAGAGTCAACTCAAATCTTCACAAAATACAGATTCAAATAACTTTTAAAAGCTTCCTTAAGTTATATAAATAATCACAAAATTCCTTGAGTGATATTTAAATTTGATCATCTAACTCAACATCATCTCAATTATTTTTTGAATTAACATAAATTTAATGTTCCTCACTTTATTTCAAGTGTTCTTCCTTCCATATACTTCAATAAATTTTCATATGAACAGAATTCTACATAAATCACATGGACACAAGTTTCCTCAATATCACTCAATATTTTTTTATTTTCTTATACAAATCTATATTCTTCAATATATTCTCCTTTTGATTCTAAATTAATTTTTTCAGACAATCAAGCAATTATATTGTTCTTGATGATCCTATGAACATAAAAAAATCTCTCAAAAAATATAATTTGAATTCATCTTCTTCCTTCTGAATGTTAGGTATTTTTACACACAATCTTCTGTATGAATTATTGTACTGGATATTTTATGTTCATATTGAATTGGCCATATTATTAATATGAAATTTGTATTTGGAATTAGTTTCATGCATGAAAAAGTTATGCTTTTATTTAATGTTCTCAAAATTTGATCTTTTGGGTATATTCTATCTATTTGGTCATTTAATTCCCATGTGGGCCTATCCTTAGGGCCTTGGCCTTCAGTTGGGATTTTTCCCATATCTCTTCTAGGTGGCTAATCTAAGATGGATCTTTTACTAATTATTTATCCCTCACATCATATTATTAATCTATGCCATCCATTTATCTAGGGTGTCTGAGTGCACTATGTGGCATTCGATTCGGCATGGTCTCATGGTGCACTATGATAGGGTGCACTGCTAATGACTGCAGCATGTGTCAGGTGGGATTAATAACCACTTTCTCCCTTGTTGGTTCAGTATACATGATCACTCATCCTCTAAGATCTAGTTTTTCTATCTCTCTTTGTTTTAGCACTGAAACCCTATACAGGTTGTTCTTCCTCCTCAATGGTAAGTCAGAGTGCATTCTAATCTCCATAGTACACTACTGGATCTTTGATGATAGCATTATTCAGTGAATAAAACACCAGGATGAGTACCCAAGTGGGAGTATTTATAGACCATATGAGAAACTTAGTGATCACCATTACCCTACATAAGTTTTAAGTATCAATACATCCTATCAAAAAAGAACATTATGTGATCAGGACAACTAGGCCTCTTTGTGTCTGGCATTTTAAGTCTTTGAATCTTATTTTAAAGTTGTAGTTTTTTTATCATGTTGATGTTTCTTTATCATTGTATACTATAATTGTTTCTTATTTTTATATTATTAAAATATTCGAGTTTGGGTGGTGTTCTTGCTATGCACGTAGGGTCCAAAGGGACTGAATAACATAAATTAGGTGTCCCTTACTTCTTTCATTAAATTATTGCATCTTGAATATTTAGATTCTGTTTTATTGGACTGATACTTTCAAAGCCCCATATTTGTCCTTAGGTGTTTGTATGTTATTCCTTTTTTTCTTTTCACCCTTACCCCTTACAAAGTTGTATTAGATCCAGACTTGTTTTCCTTTTCAATCGAACCTATTTCTTTTGTCATTAATTGATTTTGTGTATTTCTACATCGTGATTACTTCATAAATTGCCTCTATTTATCCACTATATTTGATTAGATACAATTTTACATTCATAATTCCTCTACATTTCATATTTTGATAAACATGGTTTATGCTTGAGATTGGTCATATTTTAGGGGTGTACAGTTAGCATTTTATGCAAGAACTAAACATATAATATTCTTGTAAACTTTTCAAAAACTAGGTTTGAAATCAAAAAAAATGATGGTGATAGTGACTTTAACATTTGAAAAAATAAGATGAGATCCCTACTAGTTCAATAGGGCTTAATTGATTCTATATGTAGGACCATGAAACCTATTATTACTATAAATAAAACTAGAAAAACTATCACAGAATATAAAGGTGTTTCTATGTATGTTTTAGTTAAGAACATAGTTCTATGTTGCTTTATTTAGGATATAAAGTGCTTTGGGAAACTTCCTTTGAATCTACAACTGCTATTATTTTTCTTAAACTAGAAAAACTATACAGGACAACCACTTTAGTCAGAATTTTTTATAAAAGACACCAAATTTTTACTTTTAAGATAAAACCCAATATTTCTATAAAGGAACATTTAGATTAATTTAACAAAATAATGTAAGATTTATCCAACATTAATATTATTAAGATGACATTGAAAAACATTAAAAAAATCAAATTTTCCTTATTGTTTTCCATTTTACTTTTCCTTAAATTCAATGACTAATTCTCTACCTCATATTGATAAAAATCCAATGTCACTTTGTGTGGGACAAATGTCTTCACTTTTCCATTCCTCTTATTGATCTAAATTCAAATCCCTTTCTTTGAAATTTTGATATGAGGGAAATATTTCATCAAGTTTTTTCTTTTTCTACCTATATCTTCCATTGAACTGAATACGACTATTATGTTTATTGAGATAGGGATATCAACCTGTTACTTAAATAAAAAGGTCCCAAATTAGCCAAATCAAATTCTATGTGATCTATACTTGTTTTAGAAGACAAGTGTGATATACTCAAACATTAATACTATTAAAAAAATTAACAATGTGTTTCCAAGTTCTAAAAAAATCATCTCTTAGGGTTAAATTCACTATGTTTCCATTCATCTTAATTTATTTCATTCATTTCAATAGACAGATCAAAATTTATAAAACATAAAATAACAGGTTTCTACCCTTTCATGAAATCATTTTTCATCAATAGATCAATTTTATCCCATTTTATTAAATCATCAGTTTTCATATAATAATGGGAAAGTATAGAAAAAGTTTCTTATATATGAAAGAAACTTCAATTCTATGGATTTTACATATTGGGAATTTCTTCACCATCATATATAGATTTAGTATATGGGTACTTTAATGTTCACTTTACCAGAACATTAGAATTCAGTTTTTGAATCATTAGCTTTCTAGGATTTTTTATACTTTATATCAATTTCATTAGGTCTCCAAAATCCCCAGCTTTAACATTTATTCCTTTATAGGGGTAAAAACTTTATCAATTACATCACCTTAAATTTCCTTTTTCATTGAACCACGTCACAACTAATCAAGTAATAAGGTCAATATACCTTTCCTTCTTAGTTAGAGTAATAGGGTTGAGATTTATCTTAATAAAAAATCAATTTTCATGTTAGCTTCATCTTTCTTCATGTGACCACCCTTGATTATCAAGTAATTAATCTTATTACGCTTCATAGACTTCTTTTTCTATGTTTTATTTTTTATATGTGGGGTTTTCTTCTTCATGTACTCTAGAAATGAACATTAATCCTTATTTTATTTTTCATCCAACCTCATTGATTCCTCAATTTTTTTTGTCTATACATCCATGAAAACCTTTAGAATATGTTTATTTTTATTCTTAAATTTTTATTTTTCTTTAACAGTAACTTTGATATCTTATTAAAAAAGAATATTTTTATTTATCAGTTCCTCATACCTAGGTAATCATTTCATTCATTTTTTAGAGTGTGTTTAACATCCTTACATCATCCAAAATGATTATTTTCCTCTTTAATGTTACCCATCAGTGGTAACTTCCAATTAACATTAACTTATTTGTTGGAGATGTCTTACACCATTCCAATTTTCTTGTGTTATTCTTGTATTGATTCAATTTGTTTCTTTATAGAGATTTAATTAACATTAATATTCAGTGATTTCTTATAGATTTCCAAAAGGTGGCCTTTCCTTTAATAGTAGAAGCTTCTTTGTTTTAGTGTGGAATTTTATTTTACTTTCATAAATGGTGTAATATTCTTTGTAACTTAATTTTCTTTAAAATCCATAGTAGAGTTACCAACTATTTTCCTTATTTTTCTTCCACTATTGAGGTCTCCTTCCATTATTTGTACTGAATTTGTTCTTGGTAGTTGTTACCTAGTACTCACTATCACCATGGCCACATCATCCAAAATTTCTAATGAATTTTCCAAGATATTGAAATTTGTTTTCAAAATATTTTCTCATTTCCATGTACTAATATTGAATTTATCTGAATTTTTCTTAAATCCTATTCTTCACCCCCTTGACATGCACCATATCCATTTTTAATAGTTTTTTATATTATTACAATAGTCAGTGTCCTTGGATCTGAAAATTCCCCAACACTAGTAGTTTCCATGAAATCCAATCTTCTTACATTGAGTATAATTTTAATGGTGGAGAGATATTTTAGAAAATTTTCCATATTGTCACCTTATGGGAGAATTCTTAAATTACTTATTTCTTCCATCTTTATTGAAGTGGTGCATTTAACAACATATTTATTCACCCATCTTCATGGAGAATTACAACCATCACTTTTCAATGTAGTGGAATTTGTGTATACATATTCATTAGAATGTGGGGTTAACATATTCTTAATATTTTAAGAAGATGATTATTTTAATTTACTCATGTTTATCCCACTACTATAATGAGTCTTTTTTGATGTACGAATTTTATTAGGAACTTCGTTAGAGGTTCCTCTCTCAATATCAAGTGATTATTCAACTTTAGTGGTTTCAAAGTTCTTTAATTTAAATTCTAAATCAAGAAATATTAAATTTTGTGTTTTTTTCTAGTCTTTAATAATGTTTAAATTATCTTTATAGTCATCCTTAAATTTTTGAATATTTTATTCATGAACCTTACATTCATTCTATATTTAATTTTCACACAATTTTATTCTTATAGACTAAATTTTACACTGATAGTTGTTGGCTTTAAGGGGGGAGGGTGAAAGGGGGTCTACAGGGGCAGGGGGTATGTAGGGGTAGGGTAAGGGGGTAGGTTGTAGATGGGGTGAAAGGGGGGAGGGTGAAGGGGGATTTGTAGGGGTAAAGGGGGAGGGTGCAGGGGGTCTATAGGGGTAGGGGAGGGGAGGGTTAAGGTGGGGTGCAAGGGGGAGAGGGTGGTGGTATGTAGGGGGTCTGCAGGGCAGGGGGTGAAAGGGGGTGGGATAGGGGGTGCAATGGGGTAGTGGGGGAGGGTGCAGGGGGAGGGGCAGGGGGGTCTATAGGGTAGTGGGGAGGGTGCAGGTGGGGTGCAAGGGGGGTCTGCAGGGCAGTGGGGAGGGTGCAAGTGGGGTTCAAGGGGGGTGGGGGTGGGGTGGGGGTATAAGGGGGTGGGGCATAGTTTAATGATGAATCCATTCATGAATAAACTTTAGATATTCACCCAATAATATATAGTTTTCCCTCTATATGGACTAATTTTTTATTTATTTTTATGAATTGTAATAATTTCCACCTTTCATGAAATCCATACATGAATGAACATATAGAATAATATCATCATTAAATAAATGTGATTTAATATTTTAACCATCTCCAAACTTGATTACTCTCTCATCCTTATTTTGTTCTATTTAGACTATAAGACTCTTACTATTGCTCTATATTCTAAACATACTTCTTATTTCTCTTCAATTTTATGTTCACGAATCATCATACACAAGAATATTTCAATGTTTTCATTAATTATATGTGTTATCATTTTTATGCATTATTTTTATCAGAGTGTTTTATTGGTAACATAATGATATTATATGAATCATCATATAAAAATTGAATGTTTTCATTAATTAAATGTGTTGTCATTTGTATGCATTATGTTTATCATGATTCTTTGCTCCTTCCACTGATTTAGGTTCATAAACAGTTGAATATTTCAATGATCATGATGGTGGTGGTGGCGGTGGTGGTGGTCTGAGAGGAGGTGATAATGATTTCGGTGTTTCTATAGGAGATGATGAGGGTCATGATGGTTCTGATGATGTTGATATTGAGGTACATTTCAGATGTAAATTTTATTCTTGGTTTATACATTTAATTTTATCAAATGGTTATTTTTATTATGATGATATTGATATTGAATTTTTATATTGTTTATATTGGAGAGAGTTTGAATTCTTATGATATGTATTGTATTATTCTTGAGTTCAGTTTTATTTGGAAGGTGGTGTTTTTTTTTTTGCTCGTGGCTAGAGGATGTGGGTAATGCTATAAGGTGTAGCTATTATGGAAGCATTTGGTGATTAAGTATAGCTGGGTAGGAATCAGTTTACATGGTTATTAACTATGGATATAGGGTCTATTTTACATTGTTTTGAAAGTGTTATCAGGGACCAAGATCCATGGTTTAACCATGGAGGGTTGGCAGAGGGTAGGGCGGGGGGTGGTAGGGGGGACTGGCAGGGGGAGGGGGAGGGGTGCATGGGGAAGGGAGGGGGCAGGGGGAGGGGGGTGGGGGAGGGTATGGGTGAGGAGGTTGGGGAGTGTGAAAGGGGGTGTGAAGTGATGAGGGGGTGGGCAGGGGGTGTCCAGGAGGGGGGATCCAGGAGGGATGTAGGTTTCCAGAAGGGAGGGGCTGCCCGAGAGGGGGGTCTAGGAGGGGGGGATGTCCAGGGGTGTCTAGGAGGGAGGGGAGGGGTTTTCAGGAGGAGGGATGTCCGGGAGGGGGTGTCTAGGAGGGAGGGGGGTGCAGGGGTGTGCTAGGGGGGTGGGCCAGGGGTTCAAGGGGGGAAGTGGGGGGGAGGGAAACTGGCAGGGGGGAGGGGGCAGGGGGTGGAGGTGTCTCAGAGGGAAGGGGTTCTCCAGGAGGGGGGTGTCCAGGAGGGGGGGTTATCCAGGGGGTGTCCAAGAGGGAGGGGGAGGGTTATCTAGGAGGGAGGGATGGAGGTGTCCAGGAAGGAGGGGGTTGTCTAGGGGGGTTGTCCAGGGGTGTGTCCAGGAGGGAGGGGGAGGGGTTTCTAGGAGGTGGGGACTGTCCAGTAGGGGGGATGTCCAGGGGGTGTCCAGGAGGGAGGGGGAGGGGTGTCCAGGAGTGGGGGATGTTTAGGGGGTGTCTAGGAGGGAGGGGGAGGGGTGTCCAGGGGGGTTGTCTAGGAGGGTGTGAAGGGGTGGGATAGGGGTGGGATAGGGGGTTAAAGGGGGCAGTGGGGGAGGGAAAACTGGCGGGGGAGAGGGTACAAGGGGGGAGGGGGTTTTGTAGGGTAGGGGGTGTAGGGGTGGGGTAGGGGTGCAAGGGGGTAGTGGGGAGAGAGAAAATAGGAAGGGGGAGGGTGAAGGGGGAAGGGGGTCTGCAGGGTAGGGGTGTAGGGGTGGGGCATGGGTGTGCTAGGGGTGGGGCAGGGGTGAAATGGGGCCAGTGAGGGGAGGGAAAACTAGTGGGGGGGAACCGACAGGGAGGGGGTGTCCAGGAGGGATGGGGGTGTCCAGGGGGTGTCCAGGGTCTGGGGGTCTATCTAGGGGGTGTTCAGGGTATGGGGGGTCTATCCAGGGTCTATCTAGGGGGGTTTATGGGGTCTGTCCTAGGGGGTCTGTCTAGGGTCTGTCTGGGGGGTGTCCGGGTCTGGGGGGTGTCCAGGTGGGTTGTCCAAGGTCTGGGGGTGTCTGAGGTCTGTCCAGGAGGAGGGGGCTATCTAGGGGAGTGGTGGTATGGGTTTGTCCTAGGGGGTCTGTCTAGAGTCTGTTTGGGGGGTGTCCAGGGTCTATCTAGGGGGTGTCCAGGGTCTGGGGGTCTGTCTAGGGTCTGTCCTGGGGGGTCTATCCTGAGGGGGTTCTGTCCTATGGGGTCTGTCCAGGGGTGTCCAGGGTCTGTCCTGGGGAGGGTATGTCTAGGGTCTATATGGGGGGTGTCCAGGGTCTGGGGTGACCAGGTTTGGGGGGTGTCCAAGGTTTGTCCAAGAGGGGGGGCTATCCAAGGGAGTAGAGCTTTGGGTCTGTCCTGGGGGGTATATCCAGGGTCTATCTAGGGGGGTTTCCAGGGCATGGGGGGTGTCTGGGGTCTGTCCAGTGGGGGTGTCTGGGGTATGGGGGTGTCTAAGGTCTGTCCAAGAGGGGGGACTATCCAGGGGAGTGGAGGGGGGATTTTCATTGGGGGAAGGGGTGCTGTAGGGGGGGCTTTGTAGGGGGTGGGGGATTTTTTATGAAATGGGAAACCCTATATCCACAGTTTTAAACCGTGGATGTAGCACCCCAAACATTTTATGGTATGTTTCTCTTAAATACGTTCGATTCATATCCTATATTTCATAAAGGACTGAGTTTCTTTGAAACAACACTTGGTTATTTAGGAGATAGTCATATCTTATCCATTGAACTTAAATTTTCCACTTGTGTGTTTTGAATTTTGAAAATATGACATACACAGTTGTGTTTAGGATGATATTTAGAGTCTAATAGAATTAACTTAATTTTTGGTGAATAGTAACATACCCTTATGAATAGTAACCTACCCTTACGAATAGAAACTTACCCTTATGAATATTAATATGACTCTTATGAATGGTATCCACACCCATGAATGTATAAATAAATTTAGGCACCTTAAAAATAAAGATGAATAATTTAAGTGTTTTTATTTTTCGATTAAGTAATTATTTTAATTAAATATTAAAATAATCATATTTAGAAATTTATTTTTGAAAAATGGACTTTATTTTTGGATTCTACACATCGAAAAATGGTTAGGGTGAATTTTTGGGATTTTTCTGAAATACTTGAATTTTTTATGAATAGTAAAATGCGATAATTTACGATAAATGCTAAATAAGGGATTTATTGAGTCATTGATGATGATCTGATGATGTAATCCCAATTGGTTAGAATTCACATAAATTTATTACTATTCTTTGTCATAGAATACTTATTATTCCTTGTCTTATGAAGAAATAATAAACTAATGATTAAAAAATTATGAAAACCCTCCTCTCCTCCACTATAAAAACCCCCCTCACTCCCTCTTCTCTTCACTCCTCTCAAGCCTTGTACCTTACCAATATTCTACCCAAATATCTCCTAAATATCCTCCCCTGAATCCAAAATCCCCTATATTCTTCAAAATACCAAAACCTTTCCCCTTAAGAGGTTCTCAAAGAAGGAAGTCTCAAGAGGTAAATTCCTCTTTCCAATTCCTTCTTTTCTTTTAAGTTCTTGTCTTTTTGTTTCTTTCCTCAACTACCTTCACCCAAATAGTATGATAACTCCAGTAACATACATGTAATAGAATTCTTTTATGCTAATGGTATATTTCATTATCTTCTCTCCTTTCTCCACCTTTTATTTTAAATAAATGAAATCACCGTTTGAGATGTGCCAATTTAGCACATTCAAGGACAACGGTTTATCAATTTCTATTATTATTCTTAATTATGGTCATGAAACCATTTGTGTTATGTTTGAACAAGATTATTATATATTCATTATATCCTATTTTTGGTTCTTTAATATTTTTGTACAAATAGTATTAAGTTATAAAGCAAAACATGTTCTTTGTAATCAAACCCACCGATTAACAAAAACGGTTGTCACTATGGTTTTATATAATAATTCGACTTCAATCCAAGTAACCAAATTAAATTTAAAACAATATAATCTAATATATGTGCACTAATATAATATAACTTCAATTATTGAAAACCACTTTCATCTTACATGTTTATACAAATGTGAATATAAGCGAACCGGTCATTAAAACCAAGTAAACAAACGAGCTTGAACAATGAAATTGAACCTCATAACCATTAAAAATGGTTATAAATGAACTTAAAATGATTATAATAAAACAATTAAATATATAAGAGGTTATTTAATTATTAATTAATAAACCTAATTTGTTTATTCCAGTCTTTAATAACAAGTGGAGAACACCAACGGATTTAAGGTAAGGGATCTTCTCTCTCACTTTTGTTCAAGAATCTCCCCTATGTTGTGCTCTTTTATTTTTAATACATAATTATGGGGTATGTTTTAGAACCTTAACCATACTTCCCTTATGATATATAAATAATTGGATACCCCTTTACCTCTCGTTAATCCTTCTCAAGAACACTCGTTACCATACTGAAATGTTTGTAAGGGGTTTTCTCATCTCACTTTCAATTCTGTGGGATTTCCATTGTTCACCTATTATTTCTTATATGTGTTATAGGTTTACTTCCATTTGATATATATTATCATGATTCTATTTATATTCATGGTATTTTGTGATTCATTTGGTGGTTATTAACTTTTTGGTCATACGACTCGATTGATTACAACATGGTAACGAGCTTTGTATCTATTTTCACTTCATTTTGACTTGCTTAGTATTGTGAACCTACTCTTTCTTATGTGGTGTACCTAATTCCCATTTGAGATCACTTTTCAATTGAAATTATATTCCATTTAAATGTACATATTCTCATATCATGGATATGATTATTGTCTAAGTCGTATACCATTTTACATACGGTATTTATTTTGAATGTTGTTTTGATTGTGGAAATATTGATAAATATGTATCCTCTATTCTATACGGATAATGAAAAGGAATATTGATCTTGTGTTTAATCTATGTATAAAAAAAATTGTACATGCAGCGGTGGGTGGGGCATGCTACATCCCCTCGATGCATCGGTAGGTATCATTGATTATATCAAATTGTTTACAATTCAGTTATTATTGATTCATGATTATGATATTTTTATCCCTTACTGATCATTTGATATCAACCCTTTCATTGTTTACTTTCAATAGGTGATGAATAGGAGATCATTTATTGAGTTCTTGTGGATGCATTTTTTTTAGTTTTGTTATGTATTATATTTTGTAACCTTTTCCAATGTAATTTGAGTTATGTATATGTATCTATTTTCTTCAAGACTACTAAACTGATCGTTCCTTCAGGATTTTCATTCCTTCTAACCATTCCAATATAACAGGTAATGTATCGGCTTCAGTCTAGAGGGGTTGGGGTGTTATAGTTGGTATCAAAGGAAGTTTAGTAGAAAACTTGGAAACTAGAATAGGAAATGTATAGTAGAGAACAAAGCACTAAGGTAGTATTTGAGGATAAACGTACAAGAACATCCTGGTATTTTGGTAAGGAATAGATTGTGTGAATCTTTCTAGAAAATACATCCTTGTCTGGATACGAGTAGGTAGAGGTGGATCTGGCATAGATGTACCTAGGAATGAAATCTCTGACAAGGAGTTTTGGGCTTGACCTGGGGTATCCTGGTACACGACAACGAGTCTTACTGCACTCTTGGTTATGACACTCCTGGGGTATATGCTTAGGATAATTTATATTTTCTTTACAATCCATTATAAAGGATTGAAATGTAAATTATTCCTCAAATAAACCATTTTTCTGATTATGGGATTATCCATTCATAGGATCTCAATTTATGCTAATTATTTTGTTAAGATAATATTATACATAATTATTCATACCCTAATATAGTGTATCCCTTTATTTAGAAATGGCGTCTAATGGAAGAAGGGGAATAAATACTCATGGGAAATATAGGGATCTCCCCACTGAGCAAGTCAACACAGTCAATGTTGGTGCAGATTAGATCATGACCATATTGGGACAACTTACTCAGGTTGTAACGAATAACCATTCCACACCTGTGTTGGATCGTTTCATGTAGCAGAAGCCCCATCTTTCAGCGGGACTACTAATCCAGTGGTTTCTGAGCAATGGATCAAATCCCTTGAAAAGATATTTATGGAATTAAGATGCAATGAAAATGAAAAGGTAGTACTAGCAGTATATTATCTCAAGGGAGACACTGATCAATGGTGGTCCTTGATTCTGAATACCACAGAGGAAGAAGAAATAGAAGATGTGGAATGGAGGACTTTTAAGGAAATATTATTCGAAAAATATTTCCCTCATGAGCAACGAACCTAAATGAAGAGGAAATTCTTTGGCTTAAAGCAAAGGGAAAAATACAGTGTTGCGGATTATGAGGCTACCTTCACAAGGCTATACAAGTATGTCGTAGATTACGTACGTGACTCGGTAGACAAGATTGATCATTTATTTGAAGGTCTTAATCCAAGTCTTCGAAGGGAACTGTATTCTCAAAAAATTTCGTCATATTATGAAATTGTATCAAGTTTCATCATAACAGAGAAGGAATTTGCTACACTAGTGCAGAAAATGTTATTTACGTCACTATTTTTTATGTCGGTTATATATAACCGACATGATAATCTGTGAAACATGGTTTTTTACGTCGGTTATTTTATAACCGACATAAAAAATGCGGTGAGTAAATTTTTAACGTCGGTTATTTTAATAACCGACGTTAAAAATTGAGCACATTTGTTTTTTACGTCGGTTATAAATTAACCGATGTAAAAAACCAAAGCGCGCTATTTTTTACATCGGTTATTTGATAACTGACGTAAAAAATGAGTTATCTACGAATTTTTTACATCGGTTATTTTATAACTGATGTAAAAAAAGCGGCTTTTGAGGCCTTTTTGATGTCGGTTATTTGATAACTGACGTAACAAAACAACCCGCAGAATTTTTTACGTCGGTTATAAAATAACCGATGTAAAAAACTGCGATTTCTGATGTATTTTTTACATCGGTTATTCTATAACCGACGTAAAAACCAACACGCGGATTTTTGTACGTCGGTTATAAAATAACCGACGTAAAAAAAGTCGTATCTGATACATTTATAACATCAGTATTATAATAATCGATGTTATAAATGTAATAAAAACATTTTTTAATGTTAGTTATTAAATAACTGACGTTATAAAACAATTAAAAAATTAACACGCCCCGTGGATTGTCATTTACGATTTTTCGATCGACAGTCCGGTGAATCGTCTCTCTCACGCAGTAAAACCTAATCGACTCGTCGATCTTGTTGCGTTAAACTCATTTTGACATCATCGTTTGTCATATTTACTCTCCTCGGATCTATCATCTCAACTCACAACACTCAGGTAAGCCTCCCATGACTTTATTTCGTTCGTTTTTTTCAGATAGTCTATATTTACGTTTTGTGATTTTTTTGTTTAAACTAGGTAAGATTCTTAAATTTTGAACCCTCTTACCTCGTTTTTCCATCATCATCTTATTTATTATCCCCATATCTATTAGATCGACTTGCAATATTCATGTAAGCCTCACCTACTTCTATTTCGTTTGTTTTTGTTTCGTGAATGCCAGACATTGATGGTAATTTTTGTTGTCATTGACAACCAATGATCTCATTCACCTATATTACTGCAATTTATATGTAAAACATTGTGATACACCCATTCCATGTACCAGTGTGATTTATTTTATAAGTATATATATGGTTTTTCATGGTGGAATGTTTGTTTTGGATCCTTGGTTGTTTCTATTTTGGGTATCACTTTTTGTTGTTCCGTAATCTATTTATGTCGCTTATTTTTGTGGACTATTATAAGTCTTCATATGCTATTAAAAACCGATTCATTGCACAATAGATCATTTTAGACTAGTTGGATATACAATTCATGGTTCTCATTTTGAATAATGGCATGATACCAAAACTAGTAGCTTGAGGTTAAAATCTCTAGATATGCCAAAACTAGTAGCTTGAGGTTAAAATCCCATGGTTTTGGGGGGCTGTCAAGAGGGTTGGTGGTTGTACAGGGGGTTGGGGGCTGTCCAGGGTGTCCATGGAGGTGGAGGTGGTACAGGGGTGTGTGGGGGGGTCCATGGGGGTGGGTGGGGGGGTTGTCCAAGGGGGTGGGGGCATGTCCAGAGGGTTTGGGGGTTGTTCGGGGGGTGGGGTTGTCCAGAGGTTTGGGGGTCCAGGGGGTGTCCAAGGGGGTGGGGGTGGGGGTGGTGTCCAAGAGGGGTGGGGTGTGCTGTCTAGAGGGTTGGGGGCTGTCCAAGGGGTGGGGGTTGTCCAGAGGGTTGGAGGGTGTCCAAGGGGGTGGGGGTGGTGTCCAGGAGGGGTTGGGGGTGCTGTCTAGAGGGGTGGGGGGCTGTCCAGGGGGTGGGGGGCTATCTAGAGGGTTGGGGTGTCCAGGGGGTGTCCAAGGGGGTGGGGGGGCTATCCAAGGGGGTGGGGGCCTGTCCAGAGGGTTTGGGGGGTTGTCCGGGGGGTGGGGGCTGTTTAGAGGGTTGGGAGGTGTCCAGGGGGTGTCCAAGGGGGTGGGTGGGTATGGAGGCTTTCCAAGGGGGTGGGGGCCTGTCTAGAGGGTTTTGGGGGTTGTCTGAGGGGTGGGGGCTGTCCAGAGGGTTGGGGGGGGTCCGGGGGGTGTCCAAGGGGATAGGGGGTGGGGGGTGGTGTCCAGGAGGGGTGGGGTGCTTTCTAGAGGGGTGAGGGCTTTCTAGGGGGTGGGCGATGTCCATAGGGTTGGGGGTGTCCAGGGGGGTGTCCAAGGGGGTAGGGGTGGGGGTGGTGTCCAGGAGGGGTGGGGGTGTTGTCTAGAGGGGTGGGGGCTGTCTAGGGGGTGGGGGTGTCCATAGGGTTGGGGGTGTCCGGGGGGGTGTCCAAGGGGGTAGGGGGTGGGGGGTGGTGTCCAGGAGGGGTGGGGGTGTTGTCTAGAGGGGTGGGGGTTGTACAGGGGGTGGGGGTGTCCAGGAGGGGTGGGGGGTTTTCCAAGGGTGTGGTGGTGTCCATGGGGTGTCCAAGGGGGTGGGGGTGGTGTCCAGGGGGTGGGGGCTGTACAAGGGGGTGGTGGTGTCCAGGGGGTTTCCAAGCAGGTGGGGGATAAGTTTCAGTTGGGATTGACTACTACATTGTGGTTTCTGAGATTATGACATGATGATTGTGTCGTGATGATTGGCTTTATATTGTGATTTTCTCCATCTGAATTTTTATTTTAAATTTGATTTGATTCTCAGGTTTACTCCATTTTCTCCAATTTTCTATCAACCATTGTAGGCCCCATTGTTTTCTTTGATTCAATGGAATTTTAAACTGTTATATCTAAATATTTTTTTTAAATAATATTCAAGCATATTATTTTAAATACGCATAGATTTGTTTTATATTTCAAAATTGTTTTACATTCAAATTATGATTTTTTTCATATAAACATATATTTGTCTTATCTTAAAAATATATATATTTTTTATATTTGTTATAGGTAATAATGAGTCTAAGTTGGATTACGGCACATAGAATGAGCAATGAATATGAGGAAGGTGTTGATGCCTTTTTGGAATTTTCTAAACGAAATGTTCCAAGTAATGACATTTTTTTTGTCTATGCCTGAAATGTTTGAATATGAAGAAGTTGAAAAGTAGAGAGATAAAAGATCATTTGATTTTTCATGGTTTTAATTTGAGTTACAGCCCTTGGATTTGGCATGGTGAAATTGGACGGAATGTCACTGATGATGATGATTCGCAAGATGGTAACTCTGATGGAATTAAAGAAATGATTCGCGATATTGTAGCAGAACAAATTGAGATAGAACCGACAGTTGAGCGTCTATATAGTGATGCTGAAAAACCATTATATCCTGGTTGTACAGATTTTATGGTTTTTTCGGTGGTGTTAAGGTTGATTAACCTGAAGACAAAACATGTATGGAGTGACAGAAGTTTTACAGAGTTGCTACAATTGATGAAAGACATTCTTTCAAAAGATAACGATCTTCCAGATTCACATTATAAGGCCAAGAAAATATTATGCCCGATGGGATTGGGATATAAGAAAATACATGACTGTCTGAATGACTGCATTATATATAGGAAGTAATATGAATTTCTGTCAGAGTGTCCTAAATGTGGGACAACACGGTATAAGGTGAAAGAAAAATCACAGGCTGATGTAGAGATTACAAAGATCCCTTCAAAGGTATTTTGGTATCTTCTTGTAATTCATCGTTTCAAGCGTTTATTTGATAATTCACATGATGCAAAAAGGTTAAGATGGCATGCTGAGGAGTGGGTATGTGATGGAAAAATACGTCATCCAGCTGATTTTCCACAATGGAAGAAAATTGATGCGCAGTATTCTACATTTGTAAATGAAATTAGAAATCTCAGACTAGGGTTGTGCACAGATGTAATGAATCCATACCAAACCCTCAGTAGCACACATAGTTCATAGCCTGATTTATTGGTAATTTACAACCTCTATCCTGAAGTTTGTATGAAGCGCAAATATGTCATGTTGAGTATAATGATCTCTGGTCCAAAGCAACCCGGCAATGATATTGATGTTTACTTGTCACCATTGATTAATGATTTGAAACTGTTATGGGCTGATGGTATTAGGGTGTATGAATCTTATAAAATGGAATATTTTAAATTGCATGCAGTACTTATGTTCACTATAAATGACTTCCCAGCGTATGGAAATTTTTCTGGATACAGTGTTAAAGGGCATAAATCATGTCCAATTTGCGAACAATAGACATCATGTTGTCAATTGCATCATGGGAGGAAAATAGTGTACATGGTTCATCGAAAGTTTTTGCCTATGGATCACCCTTATAGAAGACTAAAAAAGGCATTCAATGGATCACAAGAATTTGATACTACTCCAAAACCTTTATCCCCTGATCTGTATTTTGAGAGGGTGAAAAACCTTGATGTGACATTAGGAAAGACACAAAAATCTAGTAATGATAGACATATTTGGAAGAAAAGTTCAATATTTTTTGAGCTACCATATTGGAGGTATCATGAAGTTAAACATAATATTGATGTCATGCACGTGGAGAAGAATGTCTGTGATTGTTTGATTGTAACATTGTTAGATATTAAAGGAAAGAGAAAAGATGGATTGAATGCAAGATTAGACTTACTATCAATGGGAATACATTTGGAGTTAGCTCCCACTCCTAAAGGAAGATGAACATTTCTTCCCATGGATTGTCATACATTATTGAAGAGGGAGAAAATTAGCTTTTGTCAGTGTCTTCATGATATCAAAGTGCCTCAAGGTTATTCTTCAAATGTAAAAAAATTTGTCTCATTGAAGGACTTGAAGTTGATGGGTATGAAATCACATGATTGTCACGTCATGATGCAACAAATTCTACCAGTTTCATTGTGTGGAATATTTCTCATCCGTGTTAAAAAGACTATAATGAAGTTGTGTTATTTTTTCAATTCAATTTGTAACAAGGTGATTGATGTGAAAGCTTTGAACATTTTGGAAAAGGATGCAATTTTTATACTTTGTCAATTGGAAATGTATTTTCCTCCAACTTTTTTTGATATAATGGTGCATTTAATGATTCATCTGATTCAATAAATAAAGCTTTGCGGACCTGTATATCTTTGTTGGATGTATCCTTTTGAAAGGTATATGAAAATATTAAAGGGGTATGTTAAAAATACATATTGACCTGAAGCCTCCATTATTGAAAAGTATATTTCTGAGGAGGTAGCAGATTTTTGTACGAGCTACTTGGTTGCGGTGAAACACATAGGTTTGCCTCCATCTCGCCATGAACGAGTTAATAATGAGGGAAAGGTGATTTGTGGCTTGAAAGTCAAATCATTGTCAGCTAAACAGATGAAGAATTTATAATCATACATCTTGAATAACATATCTGATGCCCAACCGTATATCACATTGCATATTAATGAGTTGAAACAATGTCATCCAAAGAAGAAAGAAATGTGGATTTTGAATGAGCACAACAAAACTTTTTTATCATGGTTTAAAAAGACCTTTCTTGGTAGATCAGATGTATCAGATACATTAAAATTGATAGTGGGTGGTCCATGTTTAAATGTGATAACATGGTCCGGTTATGACATTAATGGATATACATTTCATATGAAAGCTCAGGACAATAGAAGTGCAGTTCAGAATAGTGATGTATTGGTGTTTGCAGAAGCAATGCATTTTTCGAGTGCTAAGGACAAAAACCCAATTTTGGCATCAAGGGAATATTATGGAGTGATTGAAGACATATGGGAGGTTGATTACTTTAAAATTAAAGTTCCTGTTTTTAACTGTAAATGGTTTATCGGTAACGATAGTGTCAGACACGATTAATTTGGAATGACACTTGTTAATATGAATATATTGGAAGACACAGCTAATTCTTTTATAATGGAAACACATGAAAAACAAATTTTCTATGTAGTAGATCAATCAGATATGCAGTGGTATGTTGTTTTACAAGGGAAAAGACAATATGTTGGTGAGGATGAACTTGATGAAGATGCTGATTTATGTGAGATCCCTACTTCCATGGAAAGATTAACAGAACATAATGATGAGCATGTTGAAGACATGGTTTGTGCCATAAGGAACAATCACGATGAAGGAATTTGGGAAAACAATCCATTTGTACATTCCTAAAATTACGGTAACATATGTTTATTTCTTGTTTACATTTATTTTTTTCATAAAATGTTAGATATTGTAAGTTTTTTCTTTATTAAAACATGAATGAAAACAAAATAAGTTTAAGTTTTTGTTTGTTTTAAGTTTGTTTAGTTTACTTTATCATTTTTACCATTACATGGATTATATATCTATTATTTTTGTTCAGTGACAATTACTTTACCATGTTTACCAGGTTTACCATGTTTACCATGTTTACCATGTTTACCATGTTTACCATGTTTACCATGTTTACCATATTTACCATGTTTACCATCTTGACCATCTTGACCATCTTGACCATTGTTTATAACATGATTACCATATTACCAATGTTTACTATTACGTAACTTAGTACACTTTTATATTTTCTAATTACAGTAGTATTAAAATATTTGAATTTGTATATTTGTGAACTAATGTTTGTTTTTTTGATTTGAAGGATAATGACATATCATTCAGTTGATCAACCACATGATTCTGGAGATGAGCATATTGGTCATACCTCTAGGGAGGAACATTCACATGCTCCTCTTGATGTTCCCCAATCTTCCTCATGTGCTCCTATTACGACAAAGAGTTCAAAGGTTGGTAAACGTGGGTGCACACGTTTACCAAAATTAGCACTTTCTCGTATGTAGGATCAGAGGATATTCGTTGAGTTTGATGATGATGATATTCCTAGAGGTCCAAATGAAAAAGATAATAAGATTTTTGTATCAACTCAGGCTAAGAGAAATGTAAGCATTCTGTATGATGACTGGAGAAGTCTGGATAAAGCGATAATCTCTCAGTTGTGGGAGACGATTTTGGTAAGATCTTTTTTTATTGTTTGACTATTCTTTAAATGTTTCTAGTATATATAATATGTTTAACCTCTTCTTTATCATATGAAATTTGATATTCCTGACACTGGAGGAGTCAGGAATAAATATTTATCGTTGGATTCCAGAAGATGGAGGGATTTCAAATCAACCCTCTCATCTGATTTCATTTATGGTCATAGGAGTCATGACAATCCATATCGTATATATCCTTTTATAGATGAAGACACATGGAGACAGTTTTATGAAAGTAGAAGAAAAGAGTCATTTTTGGTAAGGGCAATGTAAACTTTTATAAGATTTCTTAAATAAATGATCTTATTAATGTTTTGTTAATGATTTCTTATTCTTAATTTACAGCAAACAAGGAAATCTCATCAGGATATCCAATCTAAAAATGTATACCCTCATAGTTTATCTCGGGGAGGGTATGCATTTTTGGAAGGACAAATGATGGCGGAAAAATTTCAACAACTAAGAGCTGAGTCTTTAAGCTCTGGAGAGGTGGCCCCTCCATCCCCTCCATCTAGACATGAAAAATGGAAGAGAGATCGGAAGGGGAAAAAGGGCAATATCTTTCGGAAGAATCGAGAATCGTAGCTGAGAGGATTGTAAGATATCTATTTTATTTATTTAAGTTAACTATTTTATTCATATAATTTCAATAATTACAAAAATGTTCAATAAATTAATACAGGACTCTCTTGAGGAGCAGAGTTCACAAGGGGCATTTACAGCTACTGGGAGGCAAGATATTTTATCTGTAGCATTGGGAAAGCCCGAACATCCTGGTCGTGTAAGAGGATATATGGAAGGTGTATCAGTAAGAAAAGTGTTGCCACATTATTTAACTTCTAATGTTGAGGGGGTTTATAAAAAAAATAAAATCCTTGGAGGATGAAGTTCATAATATTAATGCGACGATGGAGGAAAAGATTAGAGCGTCGGTACAGTCTATGTTTACAGACATGCAAAGACAATTTCAGACTGCAGCTCCCACTCCTCCACCTCCCCCTTCAGACCCCATTATTTATCCTCCACCTCCGCCAGTAGCTCCCACTCCCACACCTCAGCCTGCGGACCCCATTTTTTATCCTACTCCTCCACTGCATCTTCCTACTTATTGTGATTTGTATGTTGATGATCCTCAACATCATATAGTTGCATATGGGTTGGTATATTTTATAGAAGATATTGTTCATCATCAACAATTAGAGGTAGAGAATCAGAGGGTTGCTGTACAGGATATTATAGATAAATCAGCTCGAGTATCATTACCTAAAGATGAGGTGACGACAGTTGGACATAGTATCGGCCATTTTTTAATTTGGCCATCCAGACTTCTTCGACTCATTAACATAGAGGTATTAATGTTATATCTTTTATTTTATTTTTTTATTAAAGTTGTTTTATCATTTGAAAACTAATATATTTTTCTATTTATTTTTACAGGAATACTTCAAAGGTAAAGAAATAATGTATAAACAACAACAAAGAAAAATGGTTATGACATCAGATACAGATTCTAGTAGTCTTGACAGATTGTCAAGATATTCAAATTTTTTGGCGGGTCATTATGAGTTTCCAATGGAAGCTCATGTTTGTGGATGTGCAATAAGTGTGGGGATTATGAAAACTGATATCATGGAGCTTGTTACTGGAGATAAGTTGGGCATCAATGTGGTGCAAAAATTTTACATGTAAGTCTTAACACCTTTTCCCTACGTTATATTTATTAAAAATGTATACTTATGTCTGTTTTGTATTAGGTATATTTATAAAATTTGTGAGAGGAATGAGCTGACAGATGTATATGGATTCATGGAGCCGCAATTGATTTTCCCTGAAGCATGTTCATTGGATGAGGAACAAAGAATGCTTTATATTGATGAAAGACTTTAAAATAATATAGTCACACAATGTTGGATGATGCCTTTTTGTGAGAGGTATGAAACACATCTATCTCTAAGAGTTCATTATCTTTTAACATAAAAAACCACTAACCTTACATTTCCTTTTATCAGTGATCATTGGATGTTAGGGGTTTTTTCCAAGGGAGAAAGCACTTTATTAGATATGCTCTATCCATGATAATGTGTGGGAAAGTTTTAAGAATATATTAGAAAAGTAAGTTTCAATTTCTCAATAGTTTTATATATTATAATGAATTTTAAATTTACCCCATTCGTATTATTTTCTAACAGGGCATGGGCCTACTTTCGAAAAAACACAAAGAAAAGGAGTGCAAAGATCAAATATGTAAATTTGAAGGTAAATATCCATTTATAATTTGTACTTTTTGATTTATTACATAAAAATAATATATTGAATTTACACTCATTCAAAAAGAATTTTCATGAACAACAAGGCATCATCGAATGTGGATATTATATGTTAAGATTTATGTATGAAATAATAACAACTGGGATAGTTGTGAATTTTGACCTGGTAAGATTTCCTCTTAAACTTTGACATAATATTTCAATTTGATTTATCCATTATACACATTAACTACTATCCTTTTCATTTGTATCTTTTTTATGACCCTCAACCCTATACTGTTGAAGACATCAAGCACTTACAAGTGGAGTGGTCAAATTATTTTACAGGTTTGATTGAATTTTAGTTGTTTGTAATGTAAAATGTAATATTTAATATTGTTGTTGTAATTGTGTATTTGGTAGTCATTTAGGTTGGATTTATTTTATTTTTTTGAAGTTGACAGTGTAAGTTTTGAATGTTATATATGTGAATGTTTAATGTTGCTCTACTTCTTGTTTTGGCCTACTTATGATGGTTTTTCTTGTATGGATTCTGGTCTGGGGGGGAGGGTTTCCAAGGGTGTGGGGGGGTGTTCAGTGGGGTGGGGGTGTCCAGGGGTCTGGGAGGGTTGTTCGGTGGTGTGGGGGGTCCTGGGTGTCTATGAGAGTGGGGGGGGGAGTCCAAGGGTGGGAGCATTTCTAGGAGGGTGGAAGGGTTGTCCAGGGGAGTGGGATGCTGTCCAGGGGGTGTCTAGGGGTGTGGGGGTGTCTTGTGGGGTGAGGGGGGTTTCCAGGGTGGGGGGGTTGTCCAGTGGGGGGGTCCAGGGGTGTCCATGGGGATGGGGGGCAGTCCAGGGGTGTGGTGGGGGCTGTCTAGTGGGTTGAGGGGGTTCTAGTCTGTTTTTTGTAACTTTTTGGTCTGTTTCAAGGGTGTGGGAGGGCTGTCCAGGGATGTGGGAGTGTTGTACAGGGGGTGGGGTTCTATAGGAGTGGGGGGGGTGTCCAGGGGTGGTGGTGATGTCCAGGGGTGTGGGGGGAGTGTCCAGGGGTGTGGTGGGGGCAGTCTAGTGGGGTGAGGGGGTTCTGGTTTGTTTTCGGTAACTTTTTGGTCTGTTTCAGGGGTGTGGGGGGCTGTCCAGGGGTGTAGAAGTGCTGTCCAGGGGGTGGGGGTTGTCCAGGGGTGTTTGGGGCTGTCCAGGGGGTCGGGGCAGTCCAGGGGTGTGGTGGGGGCTCCAATGGGGTGGGGGAGGGCTATCCAAGGTGTGGGGGGGTTGTCCCGGGGTGTTTGGGGTTGTCTAGGGGGTCGGGGGCAGTCCTGGGGTGTGGTGGGGGCTGTCAAGTGGGGTGAGTGGGTGTTGTTCAGGAGGGTGGTGGGGTTTTCCTGGGGTGTTTGGGGCTGTCCAGGGGGTCGGGGAGAAGTACAGGGGTGTGGTGGGGGCTGTCAAGTGGGGTGAGGGGGTGAGGGGGTGTTGTTCAGGAGGGTGGGGGGGTTGTCCCGAGGTGTTTGGGGATGTCCAGGGGGTCAGGGGGCAGTCTAAGGATGTGGTGGGGGCTGTCAAGTGGGTTGAGGGGTGTTGTTCAAGGGGTGGTGGGAGTCCAGTGGGGGGGTTGTCCTAGGGTGTTTGGGGCTGTCCCAGGGTGTTTGGGGCTGTCCAGGGGGTCGGGGGGCAGTCCAGGGGTGTGGTGGGGGCTGTCAAGTGGGGTAAGTTTTATATGTTATCAATGTAAATGCTTAATTTTGCTTTAGTTCTTGTTTTGATCTACTTCTGTTTTTGTAGTACGAATTCTTGATTTGGTTTCTGGATGTTTCTGGGGGAGAGCAGAGGACTGCATTTGATTTTAAAAAAAAAATTGTCTTCCACGTCAGTTATTTTATAACCGACGTGATAAAGAAATTGGGAAGGGTTTATCACGTCAGTTTTTTTAATAGCCGACGTGATAAACACCTTTGGAATGGTTTATCTCGTCGGTTATTTAATAACCAACGTGATAAAAGGCCTGGGAAATGGTTTATCACGTCAGTTATTAAATAACCGATGTGATAAACCCCCCCCCCCTACGGACTGTTTTACCATGTCGGTTATTATATAACCGATGTGATAAACCATTTCCCAGAGGTTTATCATGTCGGTTATTTAATAACCGACATGATAAACATCCCCCGCATGGGTTTATAACGTCGGTTATTATATAACCGACGTGATAAACCCCACACCCCTGTTTTATCACGGTGGTTATATAATAATCGATGTTATAACCCCCCCCCCCCCCCAGTTTTTGCACATCGGTTATTAATTAACTGATGTGATAAAAACCGTGATGTTATGTTTTTTACGTCAGTTTTTAAATAACCGACGTAAAAAACGTTATTTATAACGTCGACTAAAAACCGACGTAAAAAATGAAAAATAAATGACGTAAATAATGTTTTCTACACTAGTGCTAGATCAAATTTGTTCAAGGGAAACCAAGATAAAAAAGTGGTACTCTGATAACCAAGGGAAAGGTGAAGCACCAAAGAAGAACGAGGGAATGAAGAAATTATTATTATGTGAGAACTGTGGAAAGAATCATCTCGGGAAATGCTTGAAAGGCATGGGAGTCTGCTATAAGTGTGGAGGAAAGGGTCATATATCTAATGAATGCAAGGGGAAGAAACAATTTGATAATGTTTAATTCTACAATTATAGAGAGATGGGACATTATGCAAATGAGTGTCCTAAGTGCCAAGGAAACTTGCCTCAGAAAAGGCCAAGAGAGCAGGGGAGAGATTATGTGATTATAACCGTGGAAGTTGAAGTTTCTAATGATGTGGTGGCAGGTAATTTAATTGTTCCCTCAAACTTAGCCAACACTTTATTTGATTCAAGATCATCTCATTCATTTATATCTTCCTAGTTTTCCAAGAAAATTAGACATGTCCAATTTAATTTAATAAAGGAGTTATCAGTAAAAACTCATAGGGGATGCATCATTGCAACAAATTCATGTCAACTGGTCCCCCTCGTGACACATAAGCATGCTTTAGTTTCTAACCTTATTGTCATACCAATTACTAACTTTGATATAATTCTTAGTATGAATTGGCTATAAAACTATGATGCGAAGGTTTATTTCAATAAAAAAGAAGATAAAATTTTTGAAAATGGTGTAGAATCACTTATCTTTAGAGCAGAGACTTCTCCATATAATTCTTATCTAGACCCACCCCTAGTAGCTCTATTGAATTAAATTCTTGGATAGAAAGAGAACCCAATATCTATGAGTGAGGAAAGAAATATTAAAATTGAAGATGTGTATATAGTGAAAGAATACATTGATGTATTTCTAGAGGATTTACCTGGACATCCTCTAGAGCGGGAAATTGAGTTTTCCCTTGACTTAATTCCTGGTGAAAGACCTATATCAAAGACCCCCTATAGAATAGTCACTATGGAGTTAGTAGAGCTAAAGAAACAACTAGAGGAGTTGAGTGACAAAGGATTTATTCGACCTGGTGCTTCTCCATGGGGAGTCCCAATCTTGTTTGTCAAGAAGAAAGATGGATCCATGAGGATATGCATTGATTACAGGGAAATAAATTCTATTACAATAATGAATAAGTATATTTTTCCTCGGATTGATGATTTATTTGATCAACTTCATGGATCTCAATACTTTTTGAAGATTGACCTTTGATCCAGATATCATCAATTGCATGTGAGGAAGGAAGATATTCCTAAGATATCATTTCGAACCAGGTATGGGCATTATGAGTTTATAGTGATGCCTTTTGGACTAACTGATGCACCCTCTGTTTTCATTGATTTAATGAATAGAGTTTTCAAGGAATATATTGATAAATTTGTTGTGGTATTCATCGATGATATCCTGGTGTACTCAAAAATCTATGAATACCATGAGGATCACTTGTGGATTATTCTGAAAACTCTTAGAAGAAATGAATTATATGGGAAGTTTAGCAAGTGCGAATTCTGGATTCAATCATTTTCTTTTCTGGGCCATATTGTCTCTAAGGATGGAATCCTAGTTGATCCTACAAAGATAAAGGTAATCCAATATTGTCCCATGCCAAAAAACATAATTGAGGTACGCAATTTTATTGGCTTAGCAGGTTACTATCGGCGTTTTGTTCAGAATTTTTCCCAAATGGCTAACCTTCTAACCAAGCTCACATGTAAAGGAGTTAAGTTTTTATAAACGAATGAATGTACAAAATGCTTTAAATAATTGAAAAGAAGACTGGTCAATGCTCCAATTTTGACTCTTCCATCTGGAAATGTGGGATTTGTGATATACAGCGATGCATCAAAGAATGGACTAGGTTGCGTCCTTATGCAAAACGATAAGGTTATTACTTATGCATCAAGACAGTTGAAGACTCGTGAGAAAAATTATCCAACTCATGATCTTGAGTTAGCAGTCGTAATCTTTGCTCTGAAAATATGGAGACATTATCTCTATGGAGAAAGATGTGAGATTTATACAGACCACAAGAGTTTGAAATACATTTTCACACAAAAAAGAACTCAACATGAGGCAAAGGGGGTGGCTTTAGTTACTCAAAGATTACTATTTTTCAATACACTACCACCCAAGAAAGGAAAATAAGGTGGCAGATGCATTAAGAAGGAAAGATCACGGACTCCTGACCCAAATGAGGGTGGAAAGAGATCCTATATTCATGGATCTGCTGAAGATGAATATGGGAATTGTTAAGGAAGGGGAAACAAATTTCCTCTTTCAAATGATTTTTAAACCATCTTTATTAGAGAAGATAAAAATCTCTCAATATGATGATGAGAATATGCACAAGAAAATTATTGTTGTTAAGGATGGTAGATTGGAAGACTGTGTGTATGAGGAAAGAGTTCTGAAGTTTGGGAAGAGATTATGTGTCCCATCAGTACCTGAGCTAAAAAGGGAACTATTAGACGATGCTCATAGCTCAAATTTCTCTATACACCCAGGTAGCACAAAGATGTATAAAGATCTGAAGGAATATCTTTGGTGGGATAATATGAAGTGGGAAAATTGTTGACTACGTGTCAAGGTGTCTAGTTTTTCAACAAGTGAAGGCAGAGAGACAACATCCTAGAGGAGTGATGAAAACTCTACCTATTCCAATGTGGAAGTGGGATAACATTACAATGAATTTTTTCACCAGACTACCGAGGACACCTAGAAGGAATGATGCAATATGGGTAATTGTTGATCGTCTCACAAAATCAGCACATTTCTTTCCTATAAGAGAGGATTTACCACTTAAGTGCCTGGAAAGACTTTATATTAATGAATTTGTAAGACTTAATGGTGAACCTCTATCGATTGTGTTTGATCGAGATCCCCAGTTTACATCAAAATTTTGGAAAAAGTCTCCAGAAGGCTTTGAATACTGAACTTCGTATGAGTACTGCTTATCACCCCCAAACTGACGGACAGTCTGAAAGGACTATTCAAACTCTGGAAGACATGTTGAGATCATGCTCTCTTGACTTCCAAGGTATGTGGGATCAATACTTGCCTTTGGTGAAATTTTCCTACAACAATATTTCTCATTCTAGTATTTAAATGGCTCCATATGAAGCGTTATATGGAAAGAGATGTCGAACTCTAACTTGTTGGGACAAAGTTGGTGAGAGGAAACTTATAGGCCCAGAACTTATTAAAGAGACCATGGAAAAGGTGAAGACAATTCAAGCCCGTATTAAAGCAGCCCAAAGTAGGCGGAAGAATTATGCTGATAACTGGAGAAAGGATTTGGAATTTCAAGTGGGAGATCATGTCTTTTTGAAAGTATCTCCATGGAAGGGTGTCTTAAGGTTCGCTAAGAAAGAGAAACTGAGCCACAGGTACATCGGACCGTTTGAAATTCTAGAAAGAATCGGAGTTATAGCTTACCGTTTAGCAATGTATCCAAGTCTCTCCAAAGTTCATGATGTGTTCCACGTGTCATTATTGAAGAAATACATGCTAGAATCAATGCATGTACTCACCTATGAAGAAATAGAATTGGAACCTGATTTTTCATACTGTGAAGAGATTATCGGGATCCTTGACACAAGGGAGTAGGTATTGAGAAATCGGACGACTCTTCTAGTAAAGGTTCTTTGGAAAAACCAGAATATGGAGGAAGTAACATGGGAACCTGAGGATGTTATGAAGAAGAACCACTCACATCTTTTTGGTGGGCTTTATAAATGAAAAATTTCGAGGATGAAATTTCCGAAGGAGGGAATATTGTAGCACCCCAAATATTTTATGGTATGTTTCTCTTAAATACGTTCGAGTCATAGACTATATTTCATAAAGGACTGAGTTTATTTGAAACAAAACTTAGTTATTTAGGAGATAGTCATATCCTAGCCATTGAACTTAAATTTTCCACCTGTGTTTTGAATTTTGAAAATCTGACATACACGGTTGTATTTAGGATGATATTTAGAGTCTGATAGAATTAACTTATTTTTTGGTGAATAGTAACATACCCTTATGAATAGTACCATACCCTTATGAATAGTAGAATACCCTTATGAATAATAACCTACCCTTATGAATATTAACTTGCCCTTATGAATAGTAATATGACTCTTATGAAGGGTATCCACACCCATGAATGTATAAATAAATTTATGCACCTTAAAAATGAAGATGAATAATTTAAGTGTTTATATTTTTCGATTAAATAATGATTTTAATTAAATATTAAAATAATCATATTTAGAAAATTATTTTTGAATAATGGACTTCATTTTTGGATTCTACGCATTGAAAAATGGTTAGGGTGGATTTTTGGGATTTTTCTGAAATACTTGAATTTTTTTATGAATAGTAAAATGCGATAATTTACGATAAATACTAAATAAGGGATTTATTGAGTCATTGATGATGATCTACTGATATAATCCCAATTGGTTCTAAGTCACATGCATTTATTATTTTTCTTGGTCATGGAATACTTACTATTCCTTATCTTGTGAAGAAATAATAAACTAATGATTAAAAATTATGAAAACCCTCATCTCCTCCACTATAAAAACCTCTCTCACTCTCTCTTCTTTTCACTCCTCTCAAGCCTTGTTCCTTAACAATATTCTATCCAAATATCTCCCCAATCTCCTCCCCCACTTCCAAAATCCCCTATCCTTTTCAAAATACTAAAACCTCTCCCCTTAAGAGGTTCTCAAAGGAGGAAGTCTCAAGAGGTAAATTCCTCTTTCCAATTCCTTATTTTCTTTTAAGTTCTTGTCTTTTTGTTTCTTTCCTCACCTCCCTTCACCCAAATATTATGATAAATCCAGTAACATACATGTAATGGAATTTTTTTATGCTAATGGAATATTTCATTATATTCTCTTCTTTCCCCACCTTTTATTTGAAAGAAATGAAAGCATTGTTTGAGATGTGCCAATTTAGCACATTCAAGGACAACGGTTTATCAATTTCTATTATTATCTTTAATTCTGGTCATGAAACCATTTGTGTTATGGTTGAACCAGATTATTATATATGTAATATATCCTATTTTTTGTTCTGTAATCCTTTTGTATAAATGGTATTAAGTTATAAAGTAAAACATGTTCTTTGTAATTAAACCCACCGATTAACAAAAATGGTTGTCACTATGGTTTTATATAATAATTCAACTTCACTCCAATTAACCAAATTAAATTTAAAACCATTTAATCTCCTGAATGTGCACTAATAGAATATAACTTCAATTCTGGACAACCACTTTCATCTTACATGTTTATCCAAATGTGAATATAAGTGAACCGGTCATTAAAACCAAGTAAACAAACGAGCTCAAATAATGAAATTGAACCTCATAACCAATAAAAATGGTTATAAATGAACTTAAAATGATTATACTAAACCAATTAAATATAGAACAGGTTCTGGAATTATTAATTAATAAACCTAATTTTTTTATTCTGGTTTTAATAACAAGTGGAGAACACCAACGGATTTAAGGTAAGGGATCCTCTCTCTCGCTTATGTTCAAGAATCTCCCCTATGTTGTGCTCTTTTATTTTTAATACCTAATGATGGGGTATGTTTTCTTACCTCCCCCATACTGAACTTATTATATATAAATAATTGGATACCCCATTTACCTCTCGTTAATCCCTCTCAATAACACTCGTTACCATACCAAAATGTTTGTAAGGGATTTTCTCATCTCACTTTCAATTCTGTGGGATTTTCATTGTTCACCTCTTATTTCTTATATGTGGTATAGGTGTACTTACATTTGATATATATTATCATGATTCTATTTATATTCATGGTATTTTGTGATTCATTTGGTGGTTATTAACTTTTGGTCATACGACTCAATTGATTACAATATGGTAACGAGCTTTGTCTCTATTTTCACTTCATTGTGACTTGATTAGTATTGTGCACCTACTCTTTCTTATGTGGTGTACCTACTTCCCATTTGAGATCACTTTTCAATTGAAATTATATTCCATTTAAATTTCCATATTCTCATATCATGGATATGATTATTGTCTAAGTCGTATACCATTTTACATACGGTATTTATTTTGAATGTTGTTTTGACTGTGGAAATATTGATGAATCTATATCCTCTATTCTATACGGATAGTGCAAAGGCATATTGATCTTGTGTTGAATCTATGTATAAAAAATGTTTTGGACATGCAGCGGTGGGTGGGGCCTGCTACAACCCCTTGATGCATCGGTAGGTCTCATGAGACAAATCAGTTGGCGACAAACCCTTCGAGTTTGTTTCCAAAAATCAGACGGGTTCCTACCCACAAAACTAAACCGTTTTTACGGTATTATGGTATCATGTGCCAGATACATGACATCCAATTAATAAGCATTCTCTTTATTCATTATCAATTATTACTATCCATGAGGTTTTCACTATGAAAAAATCTATGGATGCAGTTTCATTCTCAGTTTATTAATGGCGTGAGTTTTTCATTTATTCACCATGTCATATTGATTATATCAAATTGTTTACAATTCAATTATTATTGATTCATGCTTCCGCTATTTTTAACACTTATTGAGCATTTTATATCACCCCTTTCATTGTTTACTTTCAACAGGTGATGAAGAGAATATCATTTATTGAGTTCTTGTGGATGCAGTTTTTTAGTTTTGTTATGTATTGTATTTTGTAACCTTTTCCAATGTAATTTGAGTTACGTCTATGTATCGAGTTTCTTCAAGACTACTAAACTGATCGTTCCTTTTGGATTTTCATTCCTTCTAACCATTCCAATATAACAGGTAATGCACCGGCTTCAGTCTAGAGGGGTCGGGGAATTACAGTGGCTATAGCCCTTTTTGCATTAAGATACTACTACTGTTTCAAATCGTGGCTTTATTTATTCAGACACGATTCAAACCATGGCTATAGGTCTTGCCCTATAGCCACACCAATACCAGCCACGATTCATAAAACCATGGTTATAACCTATAGCCATGGTTTTTGGACTTATAGACATGGTTTTAAACCGTGGCTATAGCCTAAATTTTCAGTAGTGGTTTTCTTAATAGTATATGTTTATGATATATTACTTATTAGAAATGAAATACTAGTCTTATAGTCTGGTAAGGTGTGATTGAATAAATGATTTTCCATGAAATACTTGGGTGAGGCAGTATATATTATTGGTATCAAGATCCATCATGATAGATCTAAGAGGTTTCTCAACCTAATTCAAAGTAAATACATTGACAAGACGCTGAAGAGATTCAGTATGGAACAATCCAAGAGTGGATTGTTACTAGCATCACATGGAATTTATCTTTCCAAGAAAAATGTGTCCTCAGACCCGTGAGGAAATAAATAGAATGGCAAGGATTCCATGTGCATCAATAATTGGGTCAATCATGTATGTTATACTATGTACTATGCTATATGTCACCTACACATTAAGTGTGGTAGCCAAATATCAAGCTGATCTAGGTGACTTCCATTGGATGGCAGTCAAGACTATCCATAAGTATATGAGGTGTGATAAGGATATGTTCCTAGTTTATGGAGGATATGGGGAACTAGTCATCAAATTATATACATATGCTAGTTTCCAAACTGATCAAGATGACATGAAGTCACAAACGGGATACATCTTCACTTTGAATGGAGGTTTTATGAGCTGGAAGAGCTCAAAGTAGGTTGTGGTCCCAAATTCTATAGCAGAGTATGAATATATTTTAGATGCTGAGGAAGATAAAGAAGTAGTTTGGATGTGAAATTTCTTTCAAGATCTTGATGTGGTACCTAGTAGTAAAGATCTCATCACACTCTATTGTGATAATATTGCATCGGTGGCTCTCACAAAAGAGTTAAGGTTACATCAACGGACGAAGAACATACTTCAAAAGTATCATCTCTTGAGGGATTTTTCTCAGAGAGGTGAGGTTTCAGTGAGTAGTATTTCCATGGAAGACAACGTGGAAGACCCCCTGAATAAATCCTTGACTTAGTAGAAACATGATTATCATGTGAAGTCTAGCAGACTGAAATTCGTAGGTAGTTGGCTCCAGTCCAAGTGAGATTTTTCTAGAGTTGGTGTCCTAGAACCAAATATTTTTACTTTGATTACATGAATATTTGATGTATTAAATATTAAATTAAACATCTTATTACATATTATTCATTGTTCTGTATGCATTTAATATAATAATTTCCTAAAGTATTTGTCGCATTGATAAGGTCAGAGTAGTTCCCCACTATGATGAGAAGCTTGAAGTGTTATAAAAATATTCTTAATATATTTCTATGGTTGGATAACATACTATGATGGGATACATGGTATATAGACCATTAGGTGTGAGTACTCGTAAGTAGATGAGACTTATTCTCATGAAGTTCGCACTCGATAATCTCCGAGACGGGAGATTATGAGAACAGATCTGCCAGTAGGAATTCTACATGTTTTGGTTTCATCGAATATTCATATCTGCAAGCATATGTAATGGTCCTTAGACTTTAATATTATCATTAATGCATGTCATGACTCGTGCACTTAGATTTGCTGATGAAAACCATCATGCTATATGTTGGCGGGAAGTAGGTTATGTTTGGTGCGTCACGAATGACATGTTATTAATTGATAAGTTAATAAGGGATTTGTCTCTTCCATCTTTATGGAAATTGATATCTTGACCCTTTGATTGAAATAGTACCATCACCCTAAATTCCATGGTCATGGTTTAACGATGAGTTTATTTCCGATAGTCAAAGAATGATGTAACGAGCATAAAGGTTGATGACATCATTATGTAACCTGCTTGATGAGATATTGTGATAAAGGGGTTATATTACACAGTGAGTTTTCATATGTGTTTGTCGTCGTTTTGACTTTAAGTTATTTCTCTTGGGTGCCTTGACCCATTCCTAGACATTAATCTTGGACTTTAGGCAAGCCCACCTAATTCCAACGAGAAATAATCTTAGAGGGTCACACACTAAATGTTTTTGTTGGTCTCGATTAAATTTTATTTGAATTTAATTAATAGAATAAATATTATTCTCAATACTGAGGAATAATTTTATTCAAGTTATATTGATCGCATAAATTAAATAAATATTTATTCACCAGATTGTGAATAAAATTTATTTATTTATTTTATTAAATATTTTATAAATATTTTATTTACTAGTTTGTGGATAAAATATTTATTTAAGAGAACAAAATATTTATTCATGTGTTCAATAAATGCAAGAGGAGTTCGAACGGACCAAGACTGTGTCTGATGATTAAATAATTATTTACAAACCAGTGAATATTATTTATCCATTTTGTGCAAGTTGGCACACCACAAAAAAAATAATAATAATAATAATAATAATATTATTATTATTATTATTATTATTATTATTATTATTATTATTATTATGTGGTATGGGATTTTATTAATGGTTATAATTATATTTAATGGTTTTTATGCAATTAAATTTTGTAACTGAAATCTCAGCTCTATAAAAAGATGGTTATGTCTATTGTGTAAAGCATTTGAAATCAATTCCAAGTTTGGGAATAAAGAATTGTTGCACACAATGAATTATCTCTCGAATCCTTCTCATCTCTCCCTCTCAAGAATGAGAAAACCAAGAGATAATTTCTTCAAGACCAAAGAACAAGTGATCAAGAATGAATAACGCAATACATTAAACTTTTCGTGCTAACACCCGAAGAACGAGAGGTATTGATCAGAGACCATTAGAGCACATGTGGATCACCACTAGAGGGATTAAACCCTTGGATCCTCACAAACGCAATGAAGACAATCTGGAAGGGACTTTTCAGATGATCAACAATCATCAAATAATAAATTTCCTAATCCCAAGTATTTATTTCTTCAGATATTAAATAAATTAATTATAAATTTGACGTGCAAGATCCTCACTCTTGGTTTCAGGCAATGATTATTAAAAGAAATTTTAATATATCACCCTCCATTGCAACACTTCCGTTGCGCCCGAAACCAACAGAGATAACTTCAAATTGTTTTGTGGGAGAATGAGAATAAGGGGGTATTTATACTTGAGGAGGGGTGGTTTAAAGTATTTAAATAATTATTATTTTGTTATTAAGGTCAACCACTTTTGGGTGGCATTAATTTCAACGAATTTCATTGATAATTAATGTATAAAAAGTTGTTTAAGGTCATGAAAACCCTTAACCACCTATTTAATTATGTATTTTTTAGGTATTTTATGTCTTTACCCATTAATTTTAACCTTAAACATTATTTTACCTTCATTGTAGTAACTCTTTTTTACCACAGTAAATTTTTGTGCCTTAAAATGAAATTGACCTTATTTACTAATTTTAAACTTATAATTATAAATATTTAATACATTTTATTTTATTAAATTTCTAAATGTGATAAAATTTTCTTCTAATATGATACATGTATAGCACATAAAAATAGTTTTTTTAGAAAATATAAAATTGTAGTTCCAAAATGTTAAGCATGTGTTTCTAAATCTAACGCATTTTGTATTATGTTATTCCTTAAATAAATTTTGATTAAGAAGAAGTATTAATAAATTTTAATTCATGGTTAAATCATAAGAGTTATTCTATTTCGTAAAAAATATTATTTTCACTTTTTACCCCCAAAATCAACTTTTTTAGAAAATTACCATAAAATTTCCCTATGATAATTTCAATATGATGATTCCAAAAATGATATTTATTTTATAAAAATAATTCTATAAATATGGTAATTTTAACATTTAAATAAAAATCCTTATTTATTGAGAATCAATAGTTTTTATCACATAGTAAACTTTCTTACTGTTATAAAATTACTTAGGACTTTGTTGATTTCTATTATCATTTAAAAAGTGATTCATAACATTATTTCAAGAAAATAAATTTTATTTAAAACTTCTAACTTTATCATAAAATATATTTTTAACCGAATTTAAACATATTTGTAGTTTCCAAAAATACAATTTTGGTTATATCATAAAACAATTCCCAACAGTCACTTTGTTGCATCCATCTAACCAACAATAATAATGACCAACTATCTTATTGAGCAAAGGTCATAATGCCCATCAGGCATATTAGTCGATATTCATAATGTCGAACAAACATATTTCCCTATAAATACACCATCATTCTCAATTCATCATTCATTGCTTCACTTATAAAGGTTCTTGCATATCCTTTGATAATAATTTCTATCATTTTCCTAATGTTTCTCTTTCCTTTTATATTCATTATGATGGGAACGATCTTTATGGGGGAATCCATACCTATGGAGTTTTCTTTAGTATGTGCATTATTCTTTTTCATTTATCTTCATGTACTATTCTTAGCTGTTATAGTAAATATTATTTCATGATGTGTAATGTTCTTATGATATGCAATAGTCTTTCTATATTCTCGTAATAAAACAGTCGTTATAAAATAAGAGTTACTCTATTTATAAAATAAAGGATTTGTTTTGGTTCACTACATTCTACCTCCTAAAAGAAATTGTGTCCTCACAATTTTACTCATTGAATAACACTTACTAAAACCAAATATTCATGTAAATGTTATCTATAGAAAGGACACATTATGAATACCTAGGAGATGTTGTTCTTATTGGGTCATACTAGTTATATGTAACCCAGCCCACTAGAGAAAATTGTTGTCTATATAAGTCTTTATACCCAAATATTCCGAATTTGAATTCCCAAAAATAACCAAACCCTTCTCTGATACCAACGGAGACGCCCCAGACCAACACTTTTGGATCTGGTGCTAAACATACATACTTCTTAATTCATCACATGAATTAAAACAAACTCCCAAGATCAAAAGTTTGGTGTCTTTGGGAACTAGGTACATTCACAGCTAAACACGTCATACAATACACATTTCTTCTACAAATTTTCTCCACACATGTAATTCCCTTATACATATGCCTTTCATTGCAACTCCTAGGGAAATGGGAAAACATAAGAAAAGGGTGATCTATAAATCTCAATAAGGGATAAATAATGAAAACAGAGCATCAATGAACATCATGGGTAAAACTTGAGGCATGATATGAGAACATGAACATAATGACAAGAGTCATAATAGGGTCATAGGAACAAGAGGCATAACATGATCATAAGTACATGAGGCATAACATGGAAATGTGGCTATAACATACACATGATACATTCATAGACATATCACCATATCTCATCACTAGGGTGTCGTAAAACATATTACCAAGGCTTTTGACCATGGTATCATAAAACATTTACAAGGCATGTTGCCAAGGTATCATGAACATGTCATTCTAGAGATTAATTCTTTACCCAATGCTTTGGAGCGCTATTAGGGTGCACCCTTCATATGCCTTAATTCATGTGTGCCGCATAAGAAGAACATACATAAATCCATCAATAATCATAGCATGGAACCATGGAAAATAAACAGGTATCCAATGAAAGTATCTCTCTACATAAATACCCTTCAATCAAGATAAATAATTATGGGTTATTTACACTGTATAGAAAAAAATGGTATGTGGTTTAGTCAATAATTTCCTCATTCAATTGATGGATAAGTATCTAGGTGAACACTCTTCAACTCAAAGAAGCGTATAAGGGTATCCACAAGGGAAAAGGCATTGTAAGAAAAGTTATGTATAGCTGATGATAAGGCAAGACAAAGGCAGTGATGGATCATTATCCATAGCGATCATATTTCCACCATACCACATGTAAATAGGAACATGGAAATGGAGAAGAAAGGTAAAATCTATGAGAATGGTGGAGAGTGAAAGAGAACGTGAACATTGGTTACAACATGAGTGGGAAAGAATCCCCCATAAAGAATTAATGTGGCTATCTAGGTGGGTATCCATTTAAAAACTATAAGGTATTCACATTGCAATGGGTTGTACCTCTATAGAAGAGAGGCTAACAAATAGTAAAGAAGGGTATATTCATCAATTGAAGGTGCATCTCAAAACATATATTTTAATCCTTCATTATGGCTCATAAAGAGCGTGTGTATTATCCAAAACAAATCTCTCGAGAGTGTCAAACTAGGTGTGCAGTAAGGCCTCTGTCATGCACGGAGTGACGATCGAGTTAATATTCAATACGCCCTTTTCAGGGTTATTACCCCTAGGTATGTCTGTGTCAGATCCGCATCCACTTGTGGTATCCAGGCAGGGATGTCATTGCTAGGAAAACCACACACACTTTTCATTACCAAATTTAGGATGGTTTTATGGCTACAGGAAAGCTTTAGCATATAATGGCTTATGAAGGTAGTATAGTGAGAGGGAATAGTGATCTCTCATTGATAACATAGTAAAGAAATTATAATAATGATGCATAATAAAATTTCATATTAAAACTAAAAGGAATTTAAAAGGGCTAGCAAAGGTAATGGGAAATGAGTGAGGAACTCTAATTTCAGCAGAGTAACGACTTAGGAAAAGGCTATAATGAGCGGGAATAAATAAGCTCTCATAAACAATATATCAAATGGAACAAAATAACATGAATAACAAGCATGGAAGTATATGAAAAAAGAATTTAAAAAACTTTAAAACAAAAGTATTGTACTTGAAAAGGAAAGTGGAGGATTGAGGAAACTTTTGCCTCTCTTGAGCTTCTTAACTTAGAGTCGACCCCTTCAAATCAATAAAACTCTTCAAGATTGAAAAGGGGGAAATTGAAGAGACTCCATGAGAGATATGATGAGAGAACTTCGAATTTCAGTGTGGGAGAATGAGAAGAGGTGTGGGTATTTATATTTGAGGAGTGGTTCAAAGGGTTTAAATAGTGATTATTTTGATATTAAGGTCAACCACTTTGGGTAGCATTAATTTCAACGAATTTGGTTGATAATTAATGTTGAAAAAGTTGGTTAACCTCATGCAAACCCTTAACCACCTATTTAATGGTGTGGTTTTTAGGTATTTTATGTCTTTACCCGTTAATGTTAACCATGTACATTATTTTATCATCATTGAGGTAACTCTTTTTTTTACCACGGTGACTTTTTGTGTCTTAAAATGAAATTTACCTTATTTACTAATTTGAATCTGCTAATTCCTAATATGCAATCTATTTTACTTGATTCAATTTATAAAAGTGATAAAAATCAATTCTAATATGATATGGGTATAACACATAAAAACAAATTTTTTAGAAAAGATAAAATTGTAGTTCCAAAATGTTAAACATGTGTTTCTAAATGTAATGCATTATGTATTATGTTATTCCTTAAATAAATTTTGATCAAGAAGAATGATTAACAAATTTGAATTCGTGATCATGTTATAATTATATCATAAGAGTTATGGTATTTCGTAAAAAAACATTATTTTCGCTTTTTATCCCAAAAATCAACTTTTTTAGAAAATTCCTATAAATTCCCCTTATGCTAATTTTGATATGTTGATTCCAAGAATGATAATTATTTTATCAAAATCATTCTTTGAATATGAGAATTTAAATTTTTAAATAAAAATCCTAATTTATTGAAAATTAACAATTTTTATGACATAGTAAACTTGTTGATCATTATAAAATTACTTAGGACTATTAATTTATATTATCATTTAAAAGTGTTCCATAACATTATTTCATGAAAATAAATTTTATTTAAAACTTCTAAATTTATCACAAAACATATTTTTAACGGAATTTAAACATTTTGTAGTTTCCAAAAATACAATTTTTCTTAAAACAGTTCTCAACAGTCACTTTATTCATCTACTTAACCAATAATAATAATGACCAATTGTCTTATTGACCAATGGTCATAATGCTCATGTCGATATACATAATGAGGAACAGACATATTTTCCTATAAATACATCATCATTCTCACTTCATCATTCATTACTTCACTTACAAAGGTTCTCACACATCCTTTAATTATGTGTATCATTTTCCTAACACTTTTTTTTCGGTCATTATGAAAGAAACGGTCTTTATGGAGGAATTAAGGCCTATCGAGTTTTCTTTAGTGTGCATTATTTTTTTCAGGCCTATAGAGTTTTCTTATAATATGTAATAGTCATTCTATGTGATTATAGTAAAACATTCATTATAAAATAAGAGTTTTGCTATTCATAACATAAAATATTTTTTTTTGAATGGTTACACCATGACTATTGATTTCCAACTTTTAGTAAGACAAAAAGATAAATGAAACTAGTTTTGTTTCATTTATGTGTTTTCCACTGTGCATTAAGCATTCCAACTAGAAAAAAGCCGATGTCAAAAATGAAACATGTTATGACTTTTTCATTGGTACAACCTTCTTCATTATAAAAACAAATAAGGCTTGTTTTTTTTCTAATTACATTATTGTTATCAATTAAAAAGATACAATGATCAAATAAAACCATTGGGTAGGGGGGTGGTTACACGTAAAGATAGTCGAAATAAAAAATGAATTTTTCTTATTATGATATCATAGTACTTAAAAAATAAATAAATAACATTTACTTATCTTTAATTATGAATTTCTACACATTTTATCCAACTTCCGCCAATAGATTACCCTCACAAAGGGAAATGTGAGGTTGGCATGAAACCCCATATTCCAACCAAGCAAACTAGCAGTAGCAGTTTCTGTTTATGCAGATTATGATGACATATAAATGTAAACATTCAGTCTCAGACAAAACTTCTAAATCTTAATATTTGAACACCTAGAATTATATTCAGTTCTGAGCTGCAAAAAACAAGCCCTTGGACCAGTTATCTTCATAAACAGGGAAACATCATTGCCTCTGGCTTTCAAACAATGGTTCACCCACATGCCCCCAATTAAGGGCAGCCTTTTCACTTCATATTACAACAATTATGGCACCACCACACCAAATTCTGATAAGAGCAGCCTTTTCACTTCCCTCTCCTCCCCTTTTTTTTCCCAAAGCCTTTTCCTTTTATTGATTTATTCTTCAAATGCGATATCCGGTTTGCTTTCTGCTGTCTGTTCTTCCGAACCTGTTCAAGATCCTTTATTTCCGACCGGACATGTGCATTTGGAACCTGCGCATTTCGCCTGTTACCTCTCAAGGTCCTGTTATCCCTTCTAAATTGAGGATTCCCTGTCAAAAAACAAATGAACATAGCTCAATAATGGATTGAACAAGTTTTAAGAATGGATTGAACAAGTTTCAAGAATTAGAATGGGATCTCCTGGCCTTAATGGCTTGTATGATGCTTTTAATTTTTTTTTTTTTTAACAGTTTTTAATACTCACATGATGGTTCATTTTCATATGTAGATGGCGAATTCCCCTTACCTCAATGTGAGGTGGAGATATTCTTTTATAGATGAGTAAAAATAATTACAATGCGGGATATTCTGATGTGGGACTCGGAAATACTCATTACACTAAAATGGGGTCCAACACTCCTCAAACTGGACATGCCCTGAGAGTCCCACAAAGAAAAAGGGCAACATCGAACAAGGCCATCCATACTCCCCCTCAAGCTGGGTCGTGGAGGCGGTGAATTCCCAGCTTGGTAGTGAGAGTCTAGACGAGCTCCTGAGAGGCATTTGGTGAAGATGTCGGCGAGCTAATCCGCCTTCAGAATATGGCCAAAACTGATATAATTCTGCTCCAGATGGTGACAAAGAAAGTGGCAGTCCACCTCGATATGTTTCATCCGTTCATGGAAGACGGGATTCGATGCAATCTTCGTGGCTGCCTGATTGTCAGCCCAGATATGAGCAGATGTTTGTGCTGAAAAACCAAGCTCATGAAGGAGATGACGAAGCCAGAGGATCTCAGTGGTGACAGTGGCCATGGCGCGGTATTCTGCCTCTGCACTAGATTTGGAGACGACAGTTTGCTTCTTGTTGCGCCATGAGATGAGGTTACCGGCCAAGAACACTGCAAATCCAGAAGTAGACTTGCGGGTAGCAAGGCAACCTGCATAGTCCGCATCACAGAAGGCCTCAACATCCAAATGAGCATGATAAGAGAACCGAAAGCCACGTGCAGGGTCTTTCTTTATGTATTTGGCAATGCGAAGGACAGCATCCCACTAAGATCTGGTTGGATGCTCCATGAACTGGCTCACTTTGCTAACCGCATAGGCAATGTCTGGACGTGTCATGGTGAGGTAGTTGAGTTTGCCCACCAGATGACGATAGCTCTCAGAGTGAAGAAAGGGTGCTGAGTCGGTATGGAGAGAGCGTTCCCCAGGCTCAAGAGGAGTGTCCACTGCAGTCGTCTGGCTCAACCCTGCATCCTGTAAGATATCAAGGGCATATCTTCGTTGGCAGAGAGAGATAGTGTCCTCAGAACGAGAGACCTTGATGCTAAGGAAGTAGGTGAGAGGACCAAGGTCTTTGGTGTGGAAGTGGTGGTGAAGGTGCGTCTTGAGTTGGGCGATTCCAGTGAAGTCACTCCCTGTGATGATGATATCATCAACATATACTACCAGCATAATACAACTGTTTGACATCGTACGGAAAAAGACGATGTGATCCTTCATACTACGATTGAGGTTAAAGGCTGTAACGACAGTGCTGAAGCGGCCAAACCAAGCACAAGGAGACTGCTTGAGGCCATAGAGGGATCGACGGAGGCGGCAGACATGGGAGTCGGCTCCAGAGGCACGAAATCCAAGAGAGGTGGTTGCAGGTAGACTTTTTCGTCAAGAAAGCCATGGAGAAAGGCATTCTTGACATCCAGCTGATGAAGCAGCCAGTAATGATGAGCAGCTAGAGATATGGATAGACGGACAGAGGCCATCTTGGCAACCGAATAGGTCTCAAAGTAGTCGATACCATATGTCTGAGCAAATCTCTTCGCCACAAGATGGGCTTTGAGGCGCGATGAAAAGTGTCATCGACATTGAGACGAATCGTATAGATCCATTTGCAGCCGACTGCCTGTTTGCCTGCAAGGAGGGGGACCAGATCCCATGTATGGTTGTCATCCAGAGCCTGCAGTTCATCCCGCATAGCCTGTAGCCACCCTGGGTGTGATTTGGCCTCGCCAACTGTGCGGGGGATAGATATCGTCTCCAATGCTGACAAACCGTTGTATGAAGATGTAAAAAGAATAGTAGACTGACAAGAGCAAGTACCTTTTCAGAGTGCAATAGGTAAGTCGTCTGGTGCAGTGACAGGAGCATCGGACGAAGTGGGAACGATGTTGTCCTCGGCCTGGACGGGGGTACAGTCGATGGGCGACGGGAGTAGACTGTCCCAAAGCGATGACCAGGAGAGGGAGACACCAAAGGAGGGTGAATGATGAGAGGAAGACACTCATCGATGGTAGCGTCTGGATGAGGAGAGGGCGGAGTGAAAGAAGAGCTCTCAATAAACGACACATCGGCAGAGATGATATAGCATCGTAAGTCTGGAGAGAAGCACCGGTATCCACGCTGAGTGATGAAAAATACACCGAAGGGATTTGGAAGAAAGTTTAGAGAGGCTAGGGCGAGTGTCCCGAACATAACACAGACACCCAAACACCTGGAGAGGAAGTGAGTGAGGAGGAAAAGAGGAGAAGAGAGTCCGAAAGGGAGTCTCCCCTTGAAGAATAGAAGGGAGACGGTTTAGGAGGTAGGTAGCAGTCAGGATGGTATCAGACCAAAAAAGGAGAGGAACCTTCATGTGGAATAGGAGGGCACGAGTAATCTCCAGAATATGACGATGTTCCCGCTCGGCCACTCCATTCTGCTGAGGTGTGTCAGGGCAGGAGGTCTGATGAATGATGTATTTATCCTTGAGAAACTGCTGAAAGGAAGTGGATAAATATTCTTGTTCATTGTCGGAGCAACGCTCGGCCACTCCATTCTGCTGAGCTGTGTCAGGGCAGGAGGTCTGATGAATGATGTATTTATCCTTGAGAAACTGCTGAAAGGAAGTGGATAAATATTCTCGTCCATTGTCGGAGCAGAGACATTTAAATGAGGTGGAGAATTGAGTATGAATTTCATGATAAAATGTCTGAAAGGTAGAAAAAACTTCAGACCGATCACGAAGTAGGTAAAGTCAGGTCATGCGGGAGTAGTCATCAATAAAGGTGATATAATAACTGTACCTGGACTAACTAGGAACCCTGCAAGAACCCCAAACATCGGAATGAACAAGATCGAAAGGATTCGCTGCACGTGGTTCCGGTCGAGGAACATAAGTCACCCGATGATGTTTGGAAAACTGGCAGGATTCACAATGGAAGGATAGGTGGAAACTGAATTGGGGGCAAAGTTTATGTAGGGTGGAAGTCGGTGGATGACCAAGCCGAGAATGTAGGTCAAGAGCACGGGCTGAGGCAGATGAGCAAGCAACAGATGGTGGAGTATCAAACATGTAAACCCCATTCCGAAAATAGCAATTTAAGTTGGTGGTGAGTTTGATGACAGAGATAAGATTAAATGGACTTTGAGAAACATGAGCGGTCGGCGTCAAGTGAATAGACGGGGTCAAGGAACATGTGCCAAATCCAGTAATATGGATTTTTGAGCCATTAGCAACAGTAATTGTAAAGGCACCTGTGTACGGATGATAGGTAGTGAATATACCGGAGTCCCCTGTGAGATGTTCTGACGCACCAGAGTCAAGCATCCAAGCACTTTGTTGATGAGAAACACATGTGGTAGAGCTGCCGGTCAGAGCAATGGGGTATGGAGAAGATGATGGTGGTACAGTTGCCCGATAAGAGTGTATCAAGGCAATCTCCTCCGACGAGAGCATCATTCTGTAACGGTCACTGAATGGGACCGTCTTGCGAAAGACCCGATAACGGAGGATGGGACAGCTGCTCGGGCGGTCGCACAGACGCACGGGAAGGCTGACAATGGAAGTGAGGGTGCGTCCTTACAGGAGAGTTGGCGACCAGAGGTGGTGTCGGAGGGCCGCGGGCGGACAAGCCAGCCATTCAAGTGGTGGTGGCCCGGGTGATGTCCGCCGAGAGGGCGGTGCCTGGTGGCTGCTTCAGAAGCAGGTCGGGACGTGCCGCGAGAGCGCTGAGAGGGAGCCCGTCAGGACAGGCGGGTCGTGCAGCGTCTGAAGAGAGTCGCGTCGGATCGGAAGGTGCCGGGAGGGCGGGCCAAACTTCGCGAGGGAGGAGGTGCGAGGGAGGAGGCGCGATGGAGGCGGTGTGCCGGCGCGCACAGAAGAGGCCGACTGGAGGGTCGAGCCTAGGTCGACAGGACCAGTGGCGCCTGGGTCAGTAGGCGGAGGTGTATCTGCCTGGAGATTGGTGTTCCCCCGAAAGAAACAGAGGCGTCGGGGCACGTCACACCTAAGTCGGGAGGGCCAGTGGCGCCGAGAGCAGCGGCGGGAAGGGGAGCGCCGGATGAGGAGCGGTTGGCCGGCGTGCGCAGGGAGGAGGGACGAAACCGAACAGAACCGGGAGGGCAGGCGTCGGGCAGAGGATCTGCGGAAGGCGGGGATCCCGTTGGGGCGGAGCGAACCCGCTGGGAGGGAGCCGCGGGAAGGACGGGAGCCACGAGACGGGAGCCACGGGAGGAACGGGACGTCGCGGGGCGAAGCGAAGCCGTCGGGGAGGCAAGCGCAGGGAGCAGCGCGACGAGGCAAGCGCAGGGAGCAGCGCGACGAGGCGAGCGCCCCTAAGCAGCGCGACGAGGCGAGCCGCGGGTCGATTGCGCCTGGACGAGGGCGCCGGAAAAAAGCAAGAGGGAGCCGCCGGAGGCGATGTGGAAACCGGGAGTTCGGGGTCGTCGCGTACAGCGGGGAGGGGACGCCGGGGAAGAAGACGCCGGCAAGGGGAGTTCCGCCAAGGAGAGGCTTCCGCCGAAGTTACGCGGGAGGGAGGCGCAGCGGAGGAGGCGCTGGAGGGCCGCGTAGAGCAGAGCCGCAGGAGGGGGGGTGGCCGCGTAGGGCAGACCCGGAAGAGGGGATTAAAAAAAAAAATGGGATGTTTCCTTTGATACCATGTAGATGGCGAATTCTCATTACCTCAATGTGAGGCGGAGATATTCTTTTATAGATAAGTAAAAATAATTACAAGGCGGGATATTCCGATGTTGGACTCGGAAATACCCATTACACTAAAATGGGGTCCAACATCATATGCCAGTTATAAATTATTTCCATTGCAACAGCCCATAAAGCCTGAATAAAAGCTGCTCTGAATTGAAGTTGAAGCATTGATCTTGGGCCCCTGTGAAGGGTTCAATCTTTGTAATTGCATAGTGAGCTGTAAATGTGCACCCGCTAAGGTGCCAAGATATGTTTTTTATTAAAATTCCCAAAAACTAAGAAAACAAGAAAAGACTGACAATATAAAATAAACCAACAAACAAAGAAAACCAGAGACATCAAGTTGAAATCGTCACCTGGGGTGGCATTCTCTGGAGTGTCACCTTTCAGTGATATTGTAGAGTGGGATTTTTGTTTCCACTTTTTGTATGCCCCTGTTTTGTTTGCTTTCACTTTGGCACCACACTCTGTCTTTACCTGACGACAAAGAAAACCCTTCAGTAAATTCTGATGAACCTGTAAATTACCATGCAACCAAACACTTATCACTTCCGATAAGCAAAATAACCTTGTTTGACAAAACATATTTGAAACAGTTTATAATAATTATAACTTGAGCATTTCAAGATTGCTTATTGAAAGTGTTTTTCTACCACTTATTTAAGTGGATTTCTTCTACATTTAAGTGGAGCTGTTTTTTTTTTAGAAACGGAACAAGTGACACTTATTTTTTCTAGCTGTGTATGACAAGTGGTAAGCACTTCTGTACAAGAGTATTTCTGACACTTATTTCAGAGGTTTTCTTCTGGAATTCAAGTGCAAATGCTTTCATAAACAAAACAAACACTTAATTTTTCAAATTGCATGGCATAAGTGATATGCGCCATCAGTAATTTTCAATTAGCATTGTCAAACAGACCCCAAATCACAAATCATGAACAGAAGAAGCTGAAAAGAAACACACAAAGTTGCAATCAAATGGATAAAAAGGACTCTAGCACTCCTCCCTCCAAGATGTTGTAATGAAAAGAATAAATGCTTACCCATGAATGTCAGGATTGTCAGTGAACCAGTTTTATAACCCTAAGAACATTTAATGAGAATTTAAATGGCAAATAATTTACTCATCCTGATAGATTAGAAAACTAGACCTTCAATATCAACTCGTATTTTCAATGGGAGAATGTCCTTGGCCCTGAACAAAAAATGATGATGATAACGGCTTTTAAGCCTTTTCCATATTTTTTTACAGAAAAAATCTGTAGACAACTAGAGCATAAAACCCAACATCATGCTAGGCAATGCAATCATCATAACAAAACTCCAAACAACTTGGCCCTGAACACTGCAAAGGTGTCAACGACATATAAATGCTAAAAATATGACTGCAGTAACTTCAACATGATAAATAAACTAATAAAAGGAAAGCATCGCAATGGCTTTTTACACATTCAGTAGGGACCTGAAAGAACTGAGAAAGAACACAGATACCCTGAAAGAACTGAGAAAGAACACAGATACCTTTCCACTGGCAGTCACTCGATCTCCGTTGTTCAGCTTGATATACTTTTTTCCCCTCTGCGACCAACAGAATAAAATGGTAGATAACAGTGCTATAAGAATAATCACAAGGTTTGGGGAGGGTGGTAAAAGGAAAAAAATCTATGAGTTTAGGACCTTATCCCAGTGATACATAGATTTTTGTTTCTTTAGGCCCTGGCTATCATCTGCCATCAGATCCAAAACAGCAGTATCCAACCTGTCAATACAAAAAAACTCAGCAAATGAAAATCAACTTTCAAATCAAACACGGGATGGGAAAAATCAGCCTTCCCAGCCTTTTTGCCAAAGAAGGATTAAAAGTAAAGTGAGAGAGAATAAATGAAGATTTTGACAAATGAAGAAACAATAAAGAGCACATGCATAGATAAATGGACATGAAAACACTAGTAATGCAGGCATTCCACATCCATTTGACATCGCTTACTGAAAATTGCTTATAGCACTTATCTGTAATGATAAGTGCTTCTTTAGTGTTTCCAGATTGCTTATTGAAAAATGTTTTTCTGACACATAAGTGGTTTTCTGATGAACACCTCATAATACAATTCTCCTTTAATAGACTCCCCTGTGTGAATAAGAGCTGTGCAAAACCAGAAATACAGTATGGATGAGAAAGAGGCAGAAGAATTGGAAAATGAAGAATACAAGAAGAGGTTTCCCACTCCTGCCCATGCCAAGTTTAGACGAATCTGCAACAAACTATCCCCTCGTTATTCTTTCTCCCCCTGTCCCTTATAACAGCCTTGCCCCCCCCCCCCAAACCCCACGTGTGCATAGTTAGTCTAACTAACTATCCCTTCTAGATTCATCCGTTGAGACTCTTTTACCCCTCTCCTAAAATATACCTTCCAGGCACCTGGGGTGTCAGGTCCGTTATTACTCCCCCCCTGAAAAGCAGTCTGTCCACAAGACTAAAAAGGTGAAACCGAATACGTGTGATGAAGTCTTCTTCTTCCCAAATCGTTTCTTTCACTAGGCAACCCTTCCATTTGATTTACCACTAAGGAATAGCAACACCATTTTGCAGACTGAGTCTCTTGGATAGCACTTCCTCCTGTTCAGGCCAATCTGTAGAGTCCCCCTCCAAATCTGTGGGTAAGATAGAGTGCAATGTCAGGTTTCCCACAACTCTTTCAAGCAGTAACACGTGAAAAACAGGGTGTATTCGGGTTGACAGAGGCAAGTCAAGCTGATATGTCACCGGTCCAATACGCTTGAGTACGGTAGACGGGGCCATTAAAACTAGAAGACAGCTTCTGGTTAATTCGCTGAGCGATTGAATGTTGCTTATCCAGCCGAAGCTTCAAATAAACCCGATCCTCATGCCCATGGCAGTCTGCCTGCCGCTTCATATAATCTTGTGATCAAGACAAACGATGTTTGAGTAGTTTTAGAGCCTCATCGCACTCAATCAAGGCATTGGCAACTGCTTCCACCCCTGTCTCGGATGGTAAAAAACTCAAAACAGTAGGTGGTTTCCTCCCATGCACAACTTCGAATGGAGTGGTGTTTACAATGCATGCCAAGTAGTGTTATAACACAAATCATCCCATAATTTGGCAATCCAACATTGCTGGTCTGCTTTGGTTATCCACAGCTGCAGCAAGAATTTAAGGCTTTGTTAGTCTGAATAAACTATAAATGGCCTTCCCAATAAGTATGGCTGCCAATGTTGTATTGCTAACACCAATGTCATGACCTCCTTCTCATATGTAGACTTAAATAATTTCTTTTCTGCCAAAACTTTACTGAAAAAAGCAATGGGCTGCCAACCCTGCATAAAGACAGCCCCCACCCCTCGCTGTGTCTCAATAGACTTCAAACTCCTTTGAAAAATCAGGTAGAGCAAGAACCTGAGCTTCTATCATGAGTAGTGTTCAAAGGCTTTTTGAGCTTCTATGATCCACCTGAATCCGTCTTTTCGAGTCAAAACTGTGAGAGGTTGCGCGATTTAGTCATACCCCCGTATAAAAGTTCTATACTATCCGGTCAGTCCGAGAAATCCCTGGACCCCCTTGACTGTTACTGGTCTCAGCCATTCCAACGCCGCCTGGACCTTGGTGGGATCCATTGATACCCCTGCATCTGAGATGATACGGCCCAAGTATTCAACCTCCTTTTGAGCAAAATGGCATTTCCTTTGATTGGCATAAAATTAGTTGTCTTGAAGCCCTTGCAGGACAGCCTCCAAGTGTTGCAGATGAGACTCCCAGTCGTGACTGTAGACCAAAATACCATCAAAAAATATTAGTGAAAATTTACAAAGTAGGGGTCGGAACAATTCGTTCATGGTGGCTTGGAAAGTCAAAGGGGCATTGGTAAGACCAAACAGCATCACCAGATTTGAGGTCCAATTTAGAAAAATAAGCTGCACCATTTCGTTCATCCAATAATTCTTCCACCACTGGAATGGGAACTTATCTGAAATTGTCATCTTATTGAGTGCCTGATAATCCACATACAAACGCCAAGTTACATCTTTTTTCTTTACTAACAGCACTGGGCTGGTGTATGCACTTTAACTGGTTCTGATAATCCCCCATCCAGAGCATCTCCTGCACTTGCCTTTCGATCACATTCTTCTAGGAGTCTGGATACCTGTAAAGTCTCGTTGTCACGGGTCCTTGTCCTTGTACCAAGTTCATCACATGGAGTGTATGTCATCTAGGGAGCAAACCCTTGGGTTCCTCAAACACATTTTCGAGTTTCAGTAGCAATTTTTTAAGGTTCTGAGCGCAGCGGAAGCGCGGTTGGGCCGGCACCCAACTTTAATTTTTACCATGATCAATGATTATTTCGGAATCAATACAACGATAAACGTCAGTCTCCACGGAATACAATCAAAGATTTAGATAAAGAAAGAGCCCTGAAACCTTTAGAGAGTATCTTGCACAACATGTTTATAATTAATTTAATTAATTACATAAATAAAATAATACCTGGATCTTCGGTATTTTCTTCGTTGATGATGTCGATCGTCCGAAGTGACTCTTCCGGATTATCTTGTTGCGCTTGCAATGATCCAAACTAGAATCCCTCTAGCAGTGATCCGCACGTGCTTCGATGACCACCGATCGACACCGCTCGTTCTCTGGGTGCTAGCGCGGCGAAGCGAGTGTCTTGTGTCGGTTGTTTTTGATCGCTTGTTCTTCGACCTTGAAGAACGTCTCTCGTTCTTCAGAGGGGCGGGAAGAGGATTCGAGAGAGAAATTGCTTAGCTCAACAATTCTCAATTCGCCAGCTGTGCAGTTCGGTACATGGCACAATAGACGTATGCGTCTATTTATTGACATGGGGCTTCAGTTACAATATTTAATTGCGTAACAGCAATTAAATAGATTCATAACCTTAAAGAAAACTCATGCTATTAATAATAATACCGCGTCATTATTTATGATGCGTCAAATTGCGCAAAACGGAATTATAAATAAAATTTTGCGTCATAAAATAATAGCAGCGTTATTTTAATTTGTGCAAACTAGTTAAATAATTATTTATCATCTTGCGAATAATTATTTTACTATCAGACCGGCCTTGGTCGTCCGCTCGAACTCCACTTCCATTTATTGAACACCCGAATAAATAAATATATAATTTATTCTCTTAAATAAATATTTTATTTACAAACTAGTAAATAAATATTTATTAAATGTTCAATAAAATAAATAAATATATTTTACCCACAATCAGGTGAATAAATATTTATTTAATTTATGCAATCATTTTAACTTGAATAAAATTATTCCGTTGTCATGAGAATAATATTTATTAATTAAATTCAAATAGATTTTAACTGAGACCACCAGAAACACTTAGTGTGGCCCTTTAAGATTCTTTCTCGTTGGCATTAGGCGGGTTTGCCTAAAGTCCAAGAGTACTGTCTAGCAACGGGTCAAGGCACCCAAGAGAAAGAACTTAAAGTCGCAACAACGACATCCACATACGAACACTCACTGTGTAATATAATCCTTTTGTCGCAATATCTCATCAAACAGGTTTCATGATAGTGTCATCAACTTTTATGCTTGATACGTCGTTCTTTGACTACCTGAAATAAACTCATCGTTACATCATGGCCATAGAATTCTGCGCGACGGTTCTATTTCAATCAAAGGGTTGTGATATCAACTTCCATAAATGGAAGGGACAAATCCTTTCTCGACTTATTCATTAATAACATGTCACTCGTGACGCATCCAACGTACCATACTTCCCGCCAACTGTCTGCGTGACGGTTTTCGTCAGTAAATCAAAATGCGCGAGTCGTGACACGTATTAATGATAATCTTAAAGTCTAATAATCATTACACACGCTCGCAGATAGAAATATCCGATGACACCAGAACATGCGGAATTCCTACTGGTGGATCTGTTCTCATAATCTCTTGTCTTGAAGATTACCAAGTGCAAACTTCATGAGAGGAAGTCTCATCTGCTTACGAGTACTCGCACCTGACGGTCTGCATGCTATGTGTCCCATCACAATATGTCATCCAACCGTAGAACTATATTTAAGAATATTGTTATAACATTTCAAGGTTCTCATTATAGCGGGGAACTGTCATGACCTTATCAATGCAACAAATACTCTAAAACATTATTACATCATAGTCATGCAGAACAATGAACAATATGTAATAATATGTTTAATATTTCAATACATTAAATATCCATGTAATCAAAGTACAACCAGTTGGTTCTAGGACACCAACTCTTACAATTTTTGCAAATCTTGTTGATGCTAAACATCCATTGTATACTCTTTCATGCTTTGTTTTCCTCCTAACATCATGAGTCGGTTGTTGCCCCCACAAGGTTTATTGGCCAAGCTGTTCAAAGAGTAAACAATTTGACTTGTTCGGGTGCTCCATTAAAAATGCTCCCCAACCAAGAACCTCATTGTCATTGTCTTCCAATTGGTTCTAACCTAGAGGTGGCAATTGGTGACAGAACGCCTTAACACGACACGAACCGAATACACAATTAAATAAATTGGTCGGGTTTGGGTGTATGACACAATTAACACGATATATGACACGATTATTTAAATATTTAAAATTTTAAACATCTATTGATACAAGAATATTTTATTTTTAAGTAAATTAGTATATATATATTAATATTTTTTTGATTTGAAATTATTTGTATTCTAAGAATAATTTTAATTAATATAAATCTATAAAATTTAATAAATATGTATTAATTAATCATTTATTTATTTAAATATATAAATAATATGTGACATGATAACACGACACAATAGCCCGTATAATAAATGGGTTGGGTTTGGGTTTGGGTTTGGGCATCTCGACACGAATATTAAATAGGTCAACACGACACGACACAAATTGTCATCCTTATTCTAACCTCCACGGGTGTACGCAGCCAAGCAGTTCTCAAAATAAGGTCTAAACAACCTATTTCCAAGACGTGAGCATCAATCACACAAGCATAATCTCTCATGGTTAACTTCAATCTTTGACATTCACCTTGGGACCACATCTTATGCCCATCACCCAACTTGATACTCATCCTCTTAGAATCTTGAGCAACTAATCCGAGTAGTTTGATCAACTTAGGAGATATGAAGTGGCTTGTAGCACCACCATCCAGTAGAATTAGAATAGGAATTCCATCCACTTAGCCCTCGGCTTTCATGGGGATCATTTATCCATCCTTCTATCCTCGGGTTTGACAGAACATGCCCAGGCCCTGGCCCTGATACTCCACTGCCTTGCATTCAGCTTTTTCCTGTACTTCCACTACCTCCTGCTCAACTTCCTCTCCCCACTTCGCTTCCCTATCATCATCAACAACATCATCCTTTAAGGTTTGGGGGCTTAGCAGAAGCATTGGACCCATGCCCAATTTTGGTCTTCCGTCTGAATCATCCGAAGAACTAGACAACGCACCCCGAAATCTCATATAGATTGGATCATGCACATTTAATTTATAATTAATTTAAAATATAGAATTACCCCCGTCCGTGATGGTCCTTGCGATCAATTCCCGTCGCCGCTCTTGTCGTGTTTCGTTGGGGTGGAGAATCCAACCAAGGACCCCTCTAGATGTATCCAAACATGCTCCACAAATGATGGACACCCCGTAATACTATTCTCCTTTAATGGACTACAAGAGAGGTGTCCCACTCTCCCGCCCAAGACAGTTTGGCCAGATCAGCTTTTAACTATCCCCCCATCATTCTCTCCCCCTGCCCCCTTATAACAGCCTTGCCTCCCCACGTGAGCATAGTTGGTCTAACTATATCCCTTCTAGATTCCTCTGTTGAGACTCTTTTATCCCTCCAAGAATAAACCTTCCAGGCACCCGGGGTGTCACGTGCTCTATTATTTTCTTCTGGAATTTAAGTTTTAATCTTCTGGAATTTAAGTTTTAAGCCATTTTTCAGAAACAGAACAAACACCGCTTTTTTTTAACTGGTTATCCTAAGTTTTAAGCAGTTCATCTGCAAATGGAAAGGGGAAACAATTGTCCATTTTGAACTTCAACAAGTGGTGGTTCCAACAAAAACCAAAGGAAAAATGCTAACAGCTATCAATACATATCATCTTAATGCCCAAAAGAAATTCTTCAGTGAAAACTAACTTCCAAAATGATTTCATGATTGGCTATATAAGCCCATAATTTGCAATCATCGGGTACTCCTCCAGCTATGAACGCAACAATAAATTCCAGCACTCACGACTGAAACTAGAAATCTCTAATACGGATAAGTGTTTTTTAGTAATGAGGGATAATCAGCATCTTCACCAAACTCGCGTATTTCAAACTTGCAATGACAATTGCCAAGATAGAGATGTTCAGTCATTAACCAACTCGTTGTATAATTTTTACATATCCAACACACTCGTGTAAATCAAACAACAAATCATGAAATGCCAATAAAAGCATATACCTGCTTGAAACAAATCCTTCATTAGCTTTTACAGAGAGTCCTGACTCTACATGCTGAAATTTGTACCAAATGCCAAGTCAAAATAGCCATTTTTATCAGTAAAAGAATAAAATGATTCCAAGGCACCAGGAAGGAACCAGCCCAAGACATATTACAAAGCAAAACTTTCAAAAAGCACAAGGCAACCATCTCAACAATCCTGATTCAAAGAAACAGCAGAATCCTTTAGGTTAAAAGCAATTTTTGGTTCAATTTCCTGCTAGAATTTTCTGCTCATTCATAATCAATGCGCTTTAAATAAAGGAATAAACAGCGCACAATCATGTTTACGAACCCGGTGAAATAAACAGCATCATTAACAGCATTAACTCAAGACTGCATAAATTAATGAACATACTTGATTTGTAGGAACAGAACTTATGAAGTACTCCTCATCCTTGAAGCTATTTGCATTCCTTTTAGATCCACAAACTTCAAGATTGAACCAAGGGAATGAATCAGCATTGTGATCAAACTACAGCATAACCACTCACAATAATCCATCAGCTCAGAACAGAGAAAAATATAAAAAACAAACAATAAAAAGAAAAATTATGGTTGTTAGTGCTTGCTGAACCATCATAATACAAATCTGTATGCAGGAAACTTTTGTTCATTGTTTTTTGTTCTTAACATCTTCTGAAATATATCATGTTGTCTCAAAAATTTAGAAAAATGTTCTGATTGATTGCTAGCTAAAGGAACGGATTGTAAGTACAAAAAAAAAAGAATAAAGACCAAACCACTTTTCATCTCCTTTGAGTAAGGTACTTCAGATGGAACCACCTGTGTAAGGATAAGACATTCATCAATGTCAAACATAAAAATGATATGAGAAAAATACATCTAAACCATGCAACATCAACAATCACAATGTGAAACCGGAAGTCATTCCATAAAAGAAACACTTCCGAAGTGACATTGCATAGTAAGATAGCCAAACAGAAAATTCATGCATAACATGACATCAAAAGCAGGGTAATTATATGAGAAAAGCAAGTTAGTGTAAATAAATTGAAAGCAGAAACATAATAGAAATCTATGTACTAGAAACAAGCAATACAAGATCAAACCACTAGAAGTGCAAATATATTAAATAAGCAATTCACCTTTTCCGTGTGATTGTTAGTGCGTTGTTGATGTACAGAAGTAATGATCCCCTCATGAACAGCTCTTTTCTTCTTCATCACATCAACCCATTGACTAGAAGACCCCTGCAAGAAAAGTGCAAATCATTGTGAAAACATATGGAAAGGGGATATTTCACTTTCATAATAGATAAAATAATATAAAGATATTGCAAAACAAGTATTAAATGACACTGAATAGTAGTGATTTAAATTAGTAGAAGTCCAAAGTCCATGGAAAAAAACAAATGGGTATAGACAATCATACACACGGAAACTTACACTTAGATGCTTGGACCTGGCAGATTCACCTTCAGCCTCCAATATGGTTTCCTTGGGCCTAGCATGCGGTGATTTGAATAGTTAATGATTTACTATTATGGCAATGAATAAATACAATACAAACTTTCTTTTTAACTTAATAAGAGAAGATGCATTTCATACAACAGAAATTATAACTTTAGAACTCGCCTAAAGGCTTTCAAGCGCTCTGAGAAGGCCAATGCTGTCAACTCACAGCCCCCGAGTACATTTTTAAAAAGTGGGTGCAACCCTTCACGGGGTAAATCCTTTACTCGACGTATGGACTCCCGTGAAGGCGATGGTTTTGTCTTTGAGTACAGGAGAAATGCATTTGCACAGGATTTTTGTAAAGAAGCAAGTTCTGTAGATGAATCAAGGATTTCTCGAACTCTGTCTGAAATAAGATCAATGATTGTTTGAGGAAAACGTCCATACACAGTTCCTCCATTTACCAATGTCCGGTCAATTTTGGACAATGCCCCATCCAAATCCCTCAACACCTCTTCCTCGGTCGGAGCAGCCATAATTGGCTTGGAAAGGAAGAGGTGCAGATCTAAAAGGTAGGGCATGTCTTCAGATGTTACAAAAGAAAATGCAGTGCCTTTCCGACCAGCCCTTGCAACTCGCCCTACTCGATGAACAAACATTTTAGGTTTTGAAGGGAAATCCCAATTGATAACATTATCAAGCAATGGAATGTCAATGCCTCTAGCTGCAACGTCTGTCACAATCAGCAACATAGTTTTTCTTGATCTAAACCTTGATACATGGATTTTTCGAGCTTCTTGATCCATATCACCATAGCATACTGAAGGTTCGATACCATCATCTCTGAAAAGATTATTTAAGAATTCTACATGATACTTCGTAGAAACAAATAACAGAGTTTGTTGATCAGCACTGATCTGGTCCCTTAACAAATATAGCACTGATGCATTTTTCTCTTCTTGTCGTAAAGTGAAAAAAACAAGCTTCAGATCAGGGCTGATCTTTGAATCCACGTCAAGACGCAAAACTTTAGGATCCCTTAAACCAGCCTTGGCAAACTCGGCAAGGGCATGAGGTAGAGTTGCACTGAAAAGTAAAGTTTGACGGTTTTCACTCAGCTGAGTAAGAATTTTCTGCAGCTGCTCAGCAAACCCCATGCCAAAAAGGGAATCAGCTTCATCAAAGACCACATATTCAACAGTACGCAATGACATGTCATCAATCTCAGATAGATGGTGCATGAGTCTGCCGGGGCTTGCAATTATAATATCGGGATTCTGGGCTAATTCTTCAAACTGGTTTTCCATACTGTCCCCGCCAACCAATAAACTAGTACGAAGATCTGTACCATAAGCAACATACATTCAATCAATTTAGACTAAAAAATAAATTAGCTAAAGAATATAACATCAATGGAATGGAACAGCCATATAATTAAATCAATATTGTAACTAAATCATCAAAAATATAAACATAATTTGCCAAATTGGCCAATTCCACGGTAATGGAGATTTGGGTGATTCAGATAGCCAAGAGAAAATTAGCTACAATTAAAACTGCAATTATCAAATCAAAATTACACTCTTTCCCCGATGGCACATAGACAAACAAACATGAACTCGTAAACCCTTGACAAATTGAAAACAGTTCAAAAAAAAGACTCCAGATCCGATTTCCTGCCCTGTAGATGAGAAAACCAGGTGAAGAAGCTCCCAGGAACTAACCAGTGAATCTTCCAAGTTCTTTGGTGAATTTTAGGGTTTGCAGAGCCAAGTCTCTTGTAGGTGACAAAATGAGAGCCCTAGCGCCGCCCTGAGAAACGTGTTCCCTGAGCCGCTCCAGCATAGGAATGAGAAAGGCGGCAGTTTTTCCAGATCCAGTACGGGCCATGGCGACAACATCGGAGCCGGATAGTATGTAGGGCATGGCCTTACGCTGAATCGGTGTAGGAACTCTGTAGCCCTTTCGCTTCACTCCTCGGTAAACATTGAGACTCAGATTAAGTGATTCAAAACCTCCAGATTTTGCCTTCTTCTTCTGCTTCTCTCTTCGCTTGAGCTCTGCTTTGGAGCTCACATGCGGAAACATCTCCGCACCCGCAATCAGAGAAATCAAGCGTAGAACCAGTCGGCGGATTTGATGGCCAGGCGCCTTGCTGGTCACGCGGTGGTTCTGTTTCTACGACGGTAAAACGAGGTGATCGATCGCCTGGACACCAAAGGCCAGCCCGCAGGTTTAGAAGAGACGACGGTGCGTTGTGTGAGCCAGCGAGCCAGAAGCCGATCACCTCCGACTACCATTGGGTATCGCCCACGCCTGAGCGCCTCTCTCTCCGGGCCACGATTCCATTGAGGCAATGTCAACGTGGGGCTCCCACGTTTTTTATCTCATTGGTATTTTATCATGTCAACGAGGTAGGGTCGCCGTTTTACCTTTTACATTAGGTTTTATCGAAATATTTTCATAAATATCTATTGATTTGGTAAACTATTAATTTTTAATTTTCATGTCAAAACAAAATTAAAAAATATATTGTTATAAATATTTTATATGGATATCATAATGATGATGATGATGAATCATCATTCTTCAACATGACCATTCAAAATCTTTCGTATTTCAACCATTAGATATGAGAGATATCGATTGATCTCGATCATTGATCACAACTTCATATGTCATGTATATATATAAACATGCCTCATAGGGCGCAGTTCAGTGGTTCTGCCCCTACTGTACCTGTGGTGGTGTATTGGAGAGATCCTAGTTTCGAGCCTCCGCGTCTGCAGATTTTCTTTTCTTTGTTCCCCTCCCCCCAGACCTACCATGTATATATAAACATGTTGATGGAATGGAGAGTTTTTGACCCTACATACTTTCTCCAACTACTTTTCTTTTACATTGATGCTTTTCGTCTGTCATTGTCATCTCAATTATTCAACGCAAGTTTCGTTAATGATACGCTTCGCTTACAATCAATCATGTATTTTCAGATTTTGAAAATTTTCACGGTTTCAATCAGTGTTTGATCCACTTCTAACATGTTATTAACGCAATTGTCTTTTCTGCACTGCACATCGTGATGACATTGCCTCCATCATTATCATTGATACTTCTCCAAATCTCATTTTTTTGTATTTTCAATAAACCACTAAGGTTAGGTGAAAACCAATACAAAGTATAGCGTCCTGCACTGGGTGTTACTATAACCAGTGCCCCGAACCGGAGCGGTACGTGACCTTAAGCGCACCTCTCTGTACGTCAGGCTACTGACTAGCAGCGAGGGTCTAATGGATCCTGTAGGGAGACTGTGATGTAACGTCCCGGTTCCGGAAGCCGCCCAGAGGTGCCCCGTACCCGATTGGTCACATGACCTCAAGCGCATTTCCCCGAACGCCAGAGGCTGCCGACTAGCAGCGAGAGCATTGAGTGTGATAGTAGGGAAACTATGCCATCATTGGCAGAGTAGCACAACAGAAGTAAAACATATAACTATAGCGGAAGTAGTGACAATACCATACAACAGTAAACAGCGGAAGAATGAAAGTAAGAAACAACTGAAGCACATATATAAATGATGCATGATACATATGTTTAGGAAAGCAGCCAAACATGTTACAATGTTGAAATACAGTACTAAACCAAAGTGCAAGAGAAAAACAAGTAAACACCTCCACAAACAGTCAGTGAATATATATGGCAGACAATAAGCAAAAAAACAGTAAACAAGGAAGTACTCAGCAGTAAACAATCCTACAGTTCAATTGCATTCAATTTTCATATATCAAGTAAGCAAATAATCACAAACAGGTAACCCTCTGGGAAGTACTCACAACCTAACCCATCTGGTTCAACCAAACAAATACAAGCAACCCTCTAGGAAGTACTCACATTCTAACCCCTCTGGTTCAGCTTTAGCACAGACTATTTGAGGAGGCATTCACCGTCAATTCCTCTTATAGTCTCGTATCGACAACTAAAAGACGCTATGAGGAAGCACTCAACGTCCAATTCCCCCTGTGGCCTGTATTGAGGAACTACATACACTCTGAGGGAGCACTCATGTCCATCCCCCCTTATGGTCTCGCAACGTAATAGTAAAACAGACACTTTGGAGAAGTCATCAATGTTCATTCTCCCTATGGTCTACTACACCAGGTTCTCACGGCCCTGTGTAAGTCAATCGAGCACAACAATATACGACAACCAAAGTAAACCTCAAGAACTACTTGGCTAAACAGTCTACAACATAACACAACATGTTAGATAATAATCACTACATCCTAACAATACTAGGCATGAAAAACAAACAGCCTAACAGGCAAACTTAGACCAAACAGTCAAAACAAGCAATCATGGGAAAAACATCCATAGCATGACAAAGTTAACCCTAATCACAACAATTCACCTTTATCCAATCAAACAAGGCATACCAGGCAAATAAAAGGTCTAAAACCATAAACACACAATACCCCGAACAAGGGTATTGGGCACTTTTTCACATATAACTCAAAGACTATCTACGGAAAGGCACAAACCACCCACCTCGGCATTGTGAGATCGATATACTTGAATCTTAGGCCTCAAATCACCTTAGAACGTCGTAGATCTAAAAAAACGTCCAAAACGTTCAACCAACAATATCTCACGAGAAAGGAGAAATTAGGAGATGGTGTTCAAGAAGAAGATAGAACTCACCGATGTGATTCCAACGCAACCGACAAAGTTCGATTTAGAGAACAGACGGCGAGTCGGGGGCTCAGAGAAGATTTGTCGTCGTACGAACGCTCCAAAACGAGATAGACCTAGAAGGAGGGTGTTCTGTCGATTAGACGCGACCTCGGTCCATTTAATGAAACACTACCACAAAACTGGGCAAGGCCAGCACCACCTCTTTATCAGCGCTAACAAAAAAGCACTGATAAAGGGGAGGACCTTTATCAGCGCTAAAAAAAGTGTTGATAAAGGCCCCCCCTTTATCAGCGTTTTTTTGAGCGCTGATAAAGGGTTGACTTCAAACAAAAAATTAAAAAAAATACATTAATATATAAATATAGTTATATAGTTATATTGATATAAATATAATATATAATTTTTAAATATATTTTAGATAAGTATAAATGTACATTTACACTTATTATACTTAATATATAAGATATTTAGTGAAAATGACTTATAAAAAAATTTAAAAAATATTTTTAATTAATAATATTCTAATTATTATGGAGTAATAGTCATTTAATAACAATTTGAAGACTAAAAAATAAAAAAAATTAAAAAAAGATCCAAAATATGTTGAAAACGCAACTCGAATTTCAAACGACCATAACTTTTGATTCAGGTGTCCGTTTGAGCTCTACCACATATAAAATCGAAGTCTGCGACAAGATCTACATCGCTGTGACCCAAGGGGACCATGGTCAAGCGTTTTTCGAGGCCAAAAGAGGTCCAAAAGGCCTCTAAACCTGAGTTTTTAGTTGGGGTACCCAGATTTTTTAACATTTTGTGGATTTTCAGCCTCGTTTAAGGGGGTATTATTGGCTTTTTTTGGTGGGAAATGAATTTATTTCAAGGTATTACATTCATATTGATATTATGTCTTTTAAATTTTATCCTTTTTTATAATGCACTGCTATTTATAATCAAATATATAACTATATGTACATATTTTTTATATATTCACACCTAAAAATTAAATTTTTTAAATAAATAATTAAACATATTTACATATAAAATATATTATCTTTATCTAAATAATAAATAATATCCATTTTATTTAAAATACCAATATATGAATATTTATATAACTACTATATATTAATATAACTATACATATATTAATATAACTATATATATATATATATTAATATAACTATATGTATATATTAATATAACTATATATATATATATATTAATATAACTATATATATTAATATAAATATATATTACTATATGAATAAATATAACTAAATATATATATAAATAAATAAATAGATATATCATGAATAAGATAACAAATCAATATAGGGTAGTGGCAAAGGCTTTAGGTGCGCAGGGGGAGGTCTCGAGATCAAATCCGGGTGGAGGCATGGGTGCGCGCATAAGGGTGATTTAAAGGGCTAGCGCTGATAAAGGGTCTAGGCGGTGCGGGCGGGCGTTGGAGGTGCGAGAAAGCCCTGATAAAGGGGGGCTCAAGCGCTGTAAAAAGCCCCCCCCCCCCGTGATTGGCAGTAATTTTTTTTATTTTTTTTATTTTTATCAGCGCTTTTTGGAGCGCTGATAAAGGGGACCCCCCTTTATCTTTGCCGGCATTAATAGCGCTTTTTCTAGTGCTGTTAATGACCATTTTTAGCGCTGATAAAAGCTATATTTATAGTAGTGAAAAAAAAGTACACGGTGTGTACTTGCCCTTACCAAGCCCCGATTTAGGCGGCCTCCAGGTCGCCCCACATGACCATGTACCCGGCTGTTACATGGCAAGTACACGGTCACCCGCGACAACCAAGTATACAGTGTGTACTTATAAGTACACAACATGTACTTCAAAAAGGAAAAACATACCTAAAAAGAATATCCAAGTTCTTACAAACTTCCCCCCTTAAAAAAATTTGTCCCCGAATTTCCCTAGCAAAACGGCGTAGAAGAAGAAACCTTGAACAACTCTGACCATTGAAATCGTACATCGACCTCTCCCTCCCAAGTCTCATCCTGTACTCATCTGTGCTGCCATAGCACTCGTACCAGAGAAACAGACTAGCCACGGAGAACCTTCGTACTATGACCAACAATCCGAATAGGATGGTCCTCAAATGATGCATCCACCTCCAACTCGACTTCTTTGAGTTGGAAAACATGAGACAGGTTTGAGAAGTAACGTTGAAGCTAAGAAACGTGAAAGACGTCGTGCATAGCTCGATACCTCTGAGGTAACTGTAGCCGATAAGCAATCGACCCAACTCTCTCTAAAACCTCAAACGACCCAACGTACCTCGGTGAAAGCTTACCATATCTCCTAATCCTCCTGTGTCCCAACCTCGGTGTGATACGTAGGAAAACCCGATCTCCGACATCGAACTCCAGAGGTCGTCTCCGTTGATCAACATAAGAATTCTGCCGTGACTGTGCAATAGTCATCCTCTTCCAAATCAACTATATCTGTTATGTGGTCTCTTGGACAAGATGAGGTCCCAGCATAACTATCTCTCCTACCTTCAGCCAACATAAGGGTGACCGGCATGACCTACCATACAAAGACTCATAAGGTGTCATCTGAATAGTTTCTTGAAAACTATTATTATAGGCAAACACCGTCAGAGGTATGTGCTTCTCCCAAGAACCTCCAAAACCCAAGATGCATGCTCGAAGCATGTCCTCAAGCACCTGAATCGTACACTCGGACTGACCATCTGTCTGGGGATGGTAAGCTGTACTCAAAAGTACCTGTGTACCCAAAGCTTTCTATAGTCCCTACCAGACCCGAGAAGTAAAACGTGCGTCCTTGTCTGAAATAATAGAGTGTAAAACCCCATGAAAATGTACAATTTTTCAGATGTACATTCTTTCTAGCTCATCAACACTAAAGGTCTCCTTAATTAGCAAGAAGTGAGAAACCTTCGTGAGTCTGCCAATGACAACCCAAACTGCATCATTCCCTCGAGGCGACCTCGACAACCCTATCATAAAGTCCATCACGACATCATTCCACTTCCACTCGGGAATGGGTAACTGCTGCAAAAGCCCTGCTGGTCGCTGATGTTCCGCCTTCACCTGCTGATATGTGGAACACCTCATGACGAAACTAGCAACATCTTTCTTTATATCTGGCCACCAATACTGATAGTGTAGATCACGATACATCTGGGTGACACCAGGATGAACTGCCCAAACTGAGAAATGAAAGTCCCACATCAGCTCCTCACGTATGTCTGCCAACATCCATATGCGCCCATGAAAATGCAAGATCGCATCCTTGCCTATGGTCCATCCTAGAATAGGGTCCCTTCCTGACACACTCTCTCGTAGGACTAGGCCTTCTAAAACTGATAGATGCCTTATTCACACTCGATCAAGTAGAGTAGAGGTAACAGCTACGGAAGAAAGAAACATCCGCCCCTATTTGTCATGCACCTCCAAACGCATCTCAGAGAACATAGCCATAAGTTACCACTCACTACTAGCCTCCTGAACTGCCTGTATCTGAGTCCTCCTGTTCAGCACATCAGCCACTGCGTTGCCTTTCCCAGGTGTATAGGCAAGCTCAAAGTCAAAGGACTGAAGGTACTCAACTCACCTTCGTTGTCTCAAATTCAGATCGCGTTGAGTGAAGATATACTTGAGACTCTTGTGGTCGGTGAAGACCACAAAATGATCTCCTAACAAGTAGTGTCTCCAACAGCGTAAAGCATGAACAATCGCAACCAACTTGAGATCGTGCGTCGGGTAGTTCCTCTCATGTGGCTTTAACTGCCGAGACCCGTACGCAACGACTCCTTCCCCCTGCATAAGCACAACTCCCAATCCGATACCTGATGTATCACAATACACAATATAGCTCTTTCCTGGATCTAGAAATACTAGTATCAGTGCAAAATTCAACCTCCCTTTCAGCTCCTGAAAGGCTGACTCGCAAGAATATGACCATAAGTACTTCGCACCCTTCTTAGTTAGACCCGTCAGTGGTGCTGCTAAGCGTGAAAAGTCTTGTATGAAATGTCTGTAGTATCCAGTCAGCCCTATAAAACTCTGTACCTCAAAGATGTTCTTCGGCTTCTCCCAGGAAACTACCACTTTCACTTTCTTTTGGTCTACTGATACTTCTTTCTCTGAGATAACATGACCCAAGAAGTGAATCTGATCCATCCAAAAGTGGCATTTTGAGAGCTTAACATATAACTGATGCTCTCTCAGTGTACTCAAAATGATCTCAAGATGGGTAGTATGGTCGTGTCGAGTGTGAGAGTACACCAAGATATTCTCCATGAAGACTACCACGAAAGGATCCAAGTATGGATGGAACACTCGGTTCATCAGTTCCATGAAAACTACAGGCGCGTTCGTGAGATCGAACAACATAACCACATACTCATATAGACCATACCTGCTCCGAAAGGCTATAAGAGGTATATCAGATGGTCTAACGTGCAACTGATGGTAACCGGAACTCATGTTAATCTTCGAGAACACCCAGGCTCCTCGAAGCTGATCAAAGAGATCGTCAATCCTTGGAAAGGGATATCAGTTCTTGACCGTCAACTGGTTCAGCTTCCGATAATCCACGCAAAATATGAGGGTACTGTCCACCTTCTTCGCAAACAGGACAGACGAACCCCAAGGAAAAGTAATAGGTCGGATGAAACCCTTTGTCTGCAACTCCTCTAACTGCTTGTTGAGCTCCTGTAACTTTGGTGTAGCCATCTTGTAAGGAAGAATGGACACTAGTGTCGCTCCTAGCACATGCTCGATAGAAAATTCCAACTCTTTCTCTAGAGGAAAACCTAAAAAGTCCTCTGGAAATATGTCCCTAAAACGATCCACCACTAGAGGGAAGTCCATCTGTGAAGTCCCCTGGTCATCCAGATATAGACTAGCAATCTAGGCTGTAACTACTACCAACCCATGATGCTCGGGTCCTTCTCTGCTCGCCTAGACATCCCATTCACCCTTATGAAGAAACGATCCACCCTCTAGTGATGTGAAACTCACCCTACAACGATAGTAGTCAACAACAACCTGAAAGGGAACTAACCAGTCCATTCTAAGAATGACGTCATAGCCCATTATCTCTAAGACATAGAGGTCCTATAAGAAGTGATACCCACCAACTTCAAGAGGGCACTCCTTGCACTGTCATACACTAGCCGTTTTAGTCCCCAACGAAGTGTCTAGAATCAAGATATCAGCAGAAGAAAAGATACAGAGCCCAAGACTCTCCACAACAGCAACAAATATAAATATATGAGAAGCCCATCTATCAAAAAGAGAAGAAGCTAAAACTAAGACAACTAGAATGGTACCTTGAACTGTAGAGGGTCCGGGATCCTACTCCTGCTGGGTCTACTCCACTGCAAAAGTCTGACCTGCATTGCGGCCCTGTGACCCTGCCTGACCACTCTGAGCTGATCCACCTTGTTGTTGTTGAATGCTTGGTGACTGGCTACCACGACCATGACCTCCACCTCGGCCTGAATGGTCGGAAGAACTCAATTCCCTAACTGATGAGAAACTGGTGGTGCTGCTCCTGAACGAGGATTCATAGAAGAACCCCTGTCACCAGCTATTGGTGAGAAGAACTGACAAAAGCACTGAAGATGGCCCATCTTTCCACATGATCGACACTCTACTGGGTCTCTCGAGTAGTGTGGACTTGCATGCCCGCTCTTCTCGCACTGGTAGCACACCACCTAGCTACCAGAAGAAGTCTCTCGCCTCCTCGGATCTCCACGCGTAGACTCTATACGACACTTACTGATATCAGTAGGAGGGATACCAACCCCGGATGCCGAGCCTCCCTGGATCACAACTCCAGAATCCCTCAGATTACGTTCTGTGATCAGAACCTAGTTGACTATAGAAGTGATGAAAGTCAACCTGAAGATGTTCACCTGAGATCAAATGTCGTGCCTGAGATCATCCTCAAACTTCCTTGCCAGGAACAACTCACCACCTCCTGGGATGGGCGTGAAGCGTTGTAGCTCTTTGAAGTGAGAAGAATACTCCATAATAGAAAGAGTACCCTGTTCTAGACTCATGAACTCTCAGGCTCGATTGACCCTCAAAGTATCTGGGTAAAAGAAGTCGTAGAAGGTGTGCTAGAACTCATCCCAATCCATAACCTGATGGCGTCCTGCCCGTGAGATCACATCTCACCATCTCTTGGCAGAGTCCCATAACATATACATAGCGAGCTTCACCCTCCTATCTAGAGGCGTCTCGAGATAATTGAAGATAGAGAGCATGTATTTTAACCATGAATCTGCAGCCTGAGGTCCTCTGTCCCCTGAGAAAGTGTGAGGATGCTACTGCTGGAAAACCCACATCAACTCTTCCATAGACGAGACAGGATGTGGTACTCCTCGGAAGGTCTGCATAAACCTCATAAAGACCTCTCAGAACTGTACGTCAGCATCTATGTCCAGAATGACGACTGGTGCCAATACTAACATAATTGGAGGATCTGCTGGTATTCCCTAATCATCCATGTCCAGTGTCTGATCATTCCCTTATAATTGGTAGAAAATCGAAGGACGTCTTGGTGGCATGACTCTGCAAGGTCAAGTGAACACCTTAGATCAAGATTATCAAGGACTAAAAACTAGAAGTGTAAGAAGGGAACAAGAGAAAGAAAGAATTCAAGTTTTTTAAAACATGAATACATGGTGTGTATAATGCCTACACGACGTGTTCCCTTAAGCCTTCACACGGGCATGTACTTTTTCCCAAACTGGTCATGCAACACCCCATACACAGGGCGTGTTGTCCTAACACACGGTGTGTACTTGAATTCTCTTCCCATGCCCGAGTTATTCTACACGGCTAAGCCACAAGGTTCTCCTAAAACAAGACTACACGGCATGTTAGTGCCAAACACAACATGTACGAGATAAACTTCACCGACCCGTGTTTTTAGTCAAACAACCAGTTACACGGCTCACTCTACACAACATGTTCTAGGTGGACACGACGTGTACTGTTTAGGTTTCAACTGCCTGTGTTGTTAGTCACATGGGTGAACACACAACTGTCTATACACGGTGTGCTTATCCCAGACAAGGCGTGTATAAGAAGGTTTCCACCGTCCCGTGTTGTTCGTTACACGGTCAGATATATGGGTTACACTACACGGCGTGTTCAATCTTGACACAACATGTATAACTTAAGTTTTTTATCCCTCTGTGTCATTAGTCACACGAGTGGACACATGGTCTCCACAACAAGGTGTGTACATCCGGCACACAGCATGTTCTACCAAGATTTCCTAACCCCGTGTCTCCGCCCACACAGCCAGTGACACGGTTAGAGACTACACTATGTGTACATAAAGTACACATCGTGTACTTAAGAAAAACAATTCCTTCCCAAACAGAAGGACACATAGAATGTATTCATAATTACATGCCGTGTATTCTGGGTTTTTCCAGACAGTAAGCCTTAGAAACTACTTCGGAACCCAGAAAAACACTAAAACGAACATTGAAGTGCCGAATTCTGATCCGTGAGGGCCCATAATCCCCACAAATCAAAACTTGGCATCTTATACATGTCATAAACAAGGATAAAAATTCAATGATCTACCAAATTCCAATCCATGAGGTCCCATAACACCTCAAGAACCAAATTTTGGTGTTCATTCAAGAAAAATGCATACAAACAATACCCTATCAAAAATCAGGTATTCTATCAAGGCATCTATCACAACAACATGCATATCTAATACAACCTCTATCATAACAACATGCAATCTCTAATGCACCCTGAATGACATGGAAAGAATGCATGACATGTGATTTCTATCAAGTGTCTATATGATGCATGAGATGACATACCCTCATCTCACCAGGTTACAATAGAAATAAAACCTCAATAATATCAACAATAATAATACAAAACATGTTAATCACCCAATGGTGAAATCAAATCAACTATAATAATTGAAAAACCAGAAAAAATTGCAATAATGAGGTAAATTGGCTTTTCCCTGTACACGGGTTAGCTACTATCGGGCACAACTTATTACTAAGTACCTATTTTCTTCCTATCCCTAGCTATAGGCTCCAAACAATAAGTCAAAGAGAAGAAAAAATCCCCTGATACCACTTTGTAACGTCCTGGTTCTGGAAGCCGCCCAAAGGTGCCCCGTACCCAGTTGGCCACATGGTCTCAAGCGCATTTCCTTGAATTCCAGAGGCTGCCAACTAGCAGCGAGGGCCTTGGGTGTGATAGTGGAGAAACAATTCCCTCATTGACAGAGTAACATAGAAGAAGTAAAATAGATAACTATAGAGAAAGCAATGATAATACCATATAATAGTAAACAGTGGAAGAATGAAAGTAAGAAACAACCGGAGTACATATATAAATAATGCATGATACATATGTTTAGAAAAGCATCCAAACACATAACAATGCTGAAATACAATACTAAACCAAAGTGCAAGATAAAAACAAGTAAACAGCTCCACAGCATCGCAAGCCTCAGCTTAGTTCCATGCTCTCCAGCTCCAAAGCAGTCAAGTACCTGAAGTAGAAGGGTGCTTGAACTTATCTATACCTGCAACAATATAATCTGTTTGGGCCCAAAAGCATGACCCAAACAGGGTGTGAGACTAATCCTAGTAGGAAACCATCCAAATATCTGTGCCTAACAGTCAGTGAATATATATGACAGACAATAAGCAAAAAGAAGCAGTAAACAAGGAAGTACTCAGCAGTAAACAATCCTACAATTCAATTGCATTCAATTTCCATATATAAAGTAAGTATATAATCACAAACAGGCAACCCTCTAGGAATTACTCACACCCTAACCCCTCTGGTTCAACCAAATAAGTACAAGCAACCCTCTAGGAAGTACTCATAGTCTAACCTCTCTGGTTTAGCTTTAGCACAGACTCTCTGAGGAAGCACTCACCGTCAATTCCCCCTATAGTATAATATTGGTAACTAAAAGGCACTCTAAGGAAGCACTCAATGTCCAATTCCCCCTGTGGTCTATATCGAGGAACTATATACACTCTGAGGGAGCACTCACGTTCATTCCCACTATGGTCTCACAACGTAATAGTAAAACAAACACTCTAGAGAAGCCCTCAACGTCCATTCTCCCTATGGTCTACTACACCAGGTTCTCACAGACCTGTGTAAGTTAATCGAGCACAACAATATACAACAACCAAAGTAAACCTCAAGAACTAATTGGCTAAATAGTCTACAACATAACATAGCATGTCAGATAATGATCACTCCATCCTAACAATACCAGGCATGAAAAGAAAACAGCCTAACAAGCAAACTAGACCAAACGGCCAAAATAAGCAATTATGGGAAAAACATCCATAACATGTAAAAGTTAACCCTAATCACAACAATACACCTCTATCTAATCAAACAAGGCATAACATGAAAATAAAAGGGCTAAAACCATAAACACACAATACCCCGAACAAGGGTATTGGGCACTATTGTACTTATAACTCAAATACTATCTATAGAAAGGCACAAACCACCTACCTCAGTGTTGTGAGATCGATATACTTGAATCTCAGGCCTTGAATCACCTTCAAACATTGTAGATCTACAAAAATGTCCAAAACTTTCAACAAATGATATCTCAAGAGAGAGGAGAAATCATGTGATGGTGTTCAAGAAGAAGAGAGAACTCACCGATGTGATTACAATGCAACTTCCAAAGTTCTATTCAGAGAACGAATGATGATTCGGGGGGCTCAGAGAAGATTTGTCGTTGTACAGACGCTCTCGAACGAGATAGACCTAGAAGGAGGGTGTTCTATCGATTAGGCGTGACCCCGGTCCGTTTAATGAAAAAAAGAAATTACACGACGTGTACTTTATAAATACACAGTGTGTACTTTCCCTTACTGGTCCCCACTTTAGGTGGCCTCTAGGTCACCCCACACGACCGTGTATTCGGTTGTTACAGGTCCAGTACACGGTCACCCGCGACAACCGAGTACACGACGTGTACTCCAAAAATTTCCAGAAACTCCTCTTTTTCTCAAAAAACAATCAGAAAGGAAAAACATACCTGAAAAGAAGATCTGGGTTCTTATATATACCCTCTTTACCAGAGTAAACCAACAACGAAAATCAAAATAAACATCGACATGAAATAATAATAAATACCAAAAACATCACATACCACATTCCCAAATTGAGGAAGTGCTCACAAACCAATACAATAAAATACGACATGTCATGATAATCTAGAGTGCCAGAAGTAAATCAAAATAAGACACTAAAGACAATCCCCTTATTGAGTCTCGACATCAAGTATGGTCCCCTCATCCATTCTCCATCTCATATCTCACATCAATCATTTAGCATAGGGTTTTTTCCCTTATCCTGACCTATAGCCATGAAGTCTATTTGGGTACCCAACAGCAGCCCGAGATGGGTGTGAGTACGACTCAATAGGTCACAACCAATGATGTAAACAATAACATCAAGTCCAATCACAATTTATGTAAAAGTACAAATAATCAAGTTAGGAAAGTAATTAATTAATTTTTTATTATTTAATGGTATTTAAATTAACCACTCATGTTCTTAGTTCTCAGTGTCATTCATACTCGTCGAACTTGCTTTGGTCTAATTTTGGTCGTCTGAACCATGCATCAAAGGGATCATAGTATAGCGACCATATCCTTTTACACATATTATTACATGATTTTAAGCATAATTATCCATCAAATACAAACCAATGATCATAAATTCTAGTGTTTTTGAAAGACTAGGTACATAAAATTAAAAACATGGAACTAGAATAAAACACCTATTTTTTGATCTTACATAATGATATTCTAACTTCCTTTGAGATCCTACATCTGCATAGGATAACCTGAGAAATACATGGATAAAAGGTATGAGCTAAAAAACCTAGTAAGAGAATAAACATGGAAAAGAAGCATGACACATGAGTCAAAGACATAACATGATAACATAAAAGGCATAACACATGAATAAACATGTAGAGGCATATAATACATAACATAGAATCATATGATCATGAAAATATAGGAATGTGGCAGAAACACATAACATGACATAAACATTATTCAATGTTAACTGCCAAGACTGTATCACATGGCGGACAAAGTCCTATAATGGATTAGGTTTATCCCTAATCTCACAAATGACGTCTCATGAGACTAAACATTACCCAATGCATTGGAGTGTTGTTTGGGAACACTCATAATAAAATGTTCATGCATATCTGTGTCACATAAAGAACCAAACATAAAGAATAAACATAAGGGTTACCCATGTAAAGAAATGGGCATCATAATCATGTCATAAGGCATAACCAATGGTCGTATCATAATTGTGTCCATGAAATAATGGATTTAAATCATACTTGGACATTCATAAGGGAAAATAGGCATAAATAATGATAAATAATTTCAAACTGAAGTGAAAACATGTAAAAAGAGTGTTTAAGAAACTTTATAAATGAGCCACTTTAGTGTGGTTTAGGAAAGATATTAAAGAGACTTTAAAGAGGGGAAAAGAATAATTATTTGTATAAAACTAAAAATTAACCAAGATAGTTTTTTCATGATAAAGTTAGTGATTTTAGAAAAATAATTATGGCATAAAACATATTATGAAGTGTACTTGATAATGAGTAAGAAATGAGGAAGTTCCTCTTAATCAGGTCGTGGGTCGTGTGGGGGAGTCATCAGGTCCGTGGATAGAATCATGGATCGGTTTATCTGGGATGCCTCGTTAGAAAGGAAAAGGTCGTGGGTCGCATGGGGGAAGTTAGCTCAACTTCTTGGGGAAGGAGGAATCAATGTCAGGAGCATGTCGGAGACAGTGCATGGGGTACGTGTGAAGCTTGCATGGAAAATCGTGGAGGAACATACCCTGTGGGGGAGATGCATGTCTTAGAGATACAAGGCGGGCGTGGCTCATACTTTGGCCAGGGGGCGTCTCTATGGGATGTGGTGTGTAGTATCGTTCCCATGCTCCTTCCTCATTCCCAATGGATTATCGGGGAGGGGAGTGACCTCTTTTGGCAGCAGAAATGGTCGGGGAAGGTGTTGGGTTATCCAGGGTGCCCGACTCCATTTATTTCATTTAGAGAGGCTAGTTAGCACCCTATGTTTTTCAGACTGGTCCTAGATTCCACTCAATAGAATGTGTTTGACTCTTTCCTTCTCAACTCGGAAAAGGATAGGTGCATGTTTACCCCCTCGTCATCAGGAAGTTTCAATTCCAAAGACTTTCGAAGAAGCACCTTGGATAGGGGTCCTCAGAGAGCTGGAACAGAGTGGTGTGGCAGAAGAATCTTCCCACAAAGCTTAACTTTCTTACCTGGCGGATGCAGTACAATGCTATTACATTGGATGATAACATCAAAAGGCTGGGAATTAGTATGGTCTCATGTTGCCATTGCTGTGTGTAAGAACCCGATTCTCACTTTGGAGGTACGAGTTTCTTCTTTTCTCTTTTCCTTAAGTGTTTTTGAGAAAATATGGAAAATGGGGAAAAATCCCAAATTTTGGAAGTACACGCCGTGTACTTTTCCACACGCTGTGTACTTTTGGCCGTGTGGGATGAGTACACAGGGTGTGTAGCCATGTAGGCAATGAAGGGTGTAAAGACCGACTACACGCCGTGTAGTGGTCCCTTACACGCCGTGTAGTCAGTCGGCAGGTGAATAGTAAGGCGGTGGCCAGCTGTGCGACAGAACACGCCGTGTACTCAAGAAGACACGCCATGTAGTCATGTCGACAGATGAATAGTTTCATGCTGGCGGGAAGCCGCCAGAGGAATAGTTAAAAAAATGGGAAGTACACGCCGTGTACTTATAAATACACACCGTGTACTTTGTTTTTTCCGCTTAAAATGGGAAGTAGCCTCCCCTGTTCACAGGGAAGGCTTAGAACCGGACGAGAGCTTAGGAGGGACAACCAAATATTTGAGGATCCGCCGAGCGCACGTCGGGAACCCGATTCCGCCTCCGTCAATCTCGTTGGAACCGCACGGGTAAGAGCTTCCTTCTCCTGATGTGTCTCTTGCCAATTATTCATCTAATGAAAGTTATTTAAGTTTAAACAAAGTTTATTCTACGCAAAATCTACGTCATTCTTGGGCGTTTCTGGAATCAACGTTCACGTATATCGTTCGTTGGCGTTTAAGGTAGGTGGCTTGGTGTTTATTTTTCCAACTGTTGTGCATTTTGTGTGTTTTTGTGCCACGAACCCATGTTGGTGTGTCGTGTGGCTGAGGTCGTAGCTGTTTAAATACCTAGAATTGTGAAGGTAATTAACTGTGATATTAAAAATGTTGTTTGGGATTGCTGATTGGATCTAGGACCACCCCAGGGGTGCGTTCCTCTGTTTAGCCATTTGGTCAGGATACCCGAGGGTATGCCATGTTTAATTATGCATTACTTTTGCCTTTAGAGGAATCGTGTTTAAATTGCATGTTTATATGTTGGGCTTGACCCAGTTACTTGCTTAGCCTGAGGGCAGTGCTTTACTTATCCTGAGGATAGTGTTACCTTTAGCCTGAGGGCAGTGGTTATTTCGGCCTAAGGGAAACTTCTTCGTGCCTGTGGGTGATAGACTCTGTGCCTGAGGGCGACACTTCATACGCCTGAGGGCAACATCTGTTATGCCTGAGGGAAAGATTCTGATTACCTGAGGGTAAAGGTTTGCGTGTCTGAGGACACTGACTGTTTACTTAGAAATGCACTGTGGTGTTTTCTTATATTAAATGGATTAAATGAATAATTAAATGGAAATATAACTGTTAAGTTAGTTACTTTTGAGTACAGCTTAGTTGATTGCATTCACTATTGCACACTGTTGTTGCATTTTTACACACAGTTGAGCACGAGCCTTTGGTGAGAGCCTGCTGGGAATTATTTCTCACACCCTATTTGGGCCATGCTTTTCGGCCCAAACAGATTACATTTCTGCAGGTTTGGATAAGGGAAAGGGTCCCTATACAGGTACTTGATTTCTGCTGAGGAGTAGGGTAGCATGGGACCGGGCTTAGGCTCGCGAAGCTACCAGCTGTTTTGTTTTGGTTTTGTTGTACTCTTTATTGTGCCGCACTGTACTGTTTTGTAACATGTTCTGGATATTTTCTTAGAACTTGAGACATGTTGCATCATTATATATAAATGATTGTTGTTTGTTTTACTGCAGTTGCTTATCTTACATGTGTATGGTTTATTGCTTCCGCTGTTGTTGTATGCTTTTTATTTTATTCCGCTGCGCTACACTTTGACAAATGAGGGCATAATTTCCCCACTATCATACCTAGTCCCTCGCTGCTAGTCGGCAGCCTCTGGCGTTTGGGGAAATGCGCTTGAGGTCATGTGGCGAGCTGGGTTCGGGGCACCCGTTGAGTGGCACCCGGAGCCGGGACGTTACAAAGTTGTATCAGAGATGTTTCTTTTCTTTGACTTACTATTTGGAGCCTTAGTTAGGGATAGGACGGAAACAGTAGTTGGTAATAAGTTGTGCCTGGGCGTAGCTAACCCGTGTACAGGGAAAAGCCAATTTACCTCGTATTGCAATTTTACTGATTTTGCAATTTACAGCTGATTTGATTTTCACCGTTGGGTGACGAACTTGTGATTGTGCTATTTATATTTTATCTATGGGTTCTATTTAGTTTCAACCTGATGAGATTAGGGTATTCTATCTCATGCATCATTTAGGCACATGCTAGTAATCACATGCCATGCATAGTTTCCATGCCATGTAGGTGCATTAGAAATTGCATGTTGTTGTGATAGTTATTGTGCTAGAAAAGCATGCTGTTGTGATAGCTGCTTGATAAATACCTGCTATGTGATAGAGTATTTTTGTATGAGCCGGTTTATAGAATGGACACAAAACTTTGGTTTTTGCAGAGTATGGGCCCCCATTTATCGGAATTTGGTGGATCATTGACTGTTTATTATGTTATAACACAGATAAGATGTCAAACTTTGATTTACGGGGAGTATGGGCCCTCACGGATCAGAATTTGACACTTAGGTGTTGTTTTTGCAGTGTTTTTTGGGTTCTGGGGAAGTTTCTGAGGCATACTGTCCGGAATTCCCAGTATACATGCCATGTAGTACCTTCAACATGCCATGTATGGTCTGTTGTTCGGGAGAAAAATAAACTTTTTAAGTACACGCCGTGTACCCTGAGTACACGCCGTGTAGTCTCTTCCTGTGTCACAAACCGTGTGGGTGGCGACACGGGGAAGGGAAGAGATGGGGGTGAACACGCCATGTACTTGATGTACAGGTCGTGTAGTGTTGACCCTGGAGTCCACCCATGTAACGAACAAACACGGACGGAGGAGTCCTTAAGACATACACGCCATTTCCACTATGGAACACGCCGTGTAGTCTGACCTGGGGACCCGACTGTGTAACTAACAACACGGGTCAGAGGGATCCTTTCGTATACACTCTATGTCCATCTAGAACACGCCGTGTAGTGTGAGCCATGTGTCCAGCCATGTAACTAACAACACGGGTCGACAAAGCTCGTCTAGTACACGCTGTGTACCTGTGGGACACACTGTGTAGTCTTGTCCGAGGACAAACTGTGTGGAGTTAGCCATGTGGCTGGGAAATGGGGTAGTGTACACGCCGTGTGCAGATGTAACACGCTATGTAGTAACAAGCCGAGTAGTCGGCCATGTCACAAACGACACAGGTAGTTGGAAAATTACACCATACACATCGTGTAGTCAGTATACATGTCGTGTAGTTTTGTTTAATGGGAGCCATGTGGCTAGGCCGTGTAAAAGGACCCGGGCAGGGAAAGAAAAGTCAAGTACACACCGTGTAGTCAGTATACATGCCGTGTAGTCTTGTTTTACAAATTTTAGATGCTTTCTTCCTCCTGTTCCTTTTTGGGATTCTTCACTTTTGATCTTTAACAATCTTGTCCTAAGGTGTGCATTTGACCTTGTAGTGTCATGCCACCGAGACGGCCGTGCGTTGTTCTTTAGGAGAGAGGTGATGACTATACTCCAGAGATGGTAGGCCATGGGCTACCAGTTGATCCTCCAACAAATCCAGATGCGGTGCCAACTATTATAGCGGACACAGGCGCGGAGGCGCAGTTCCGTGAAGGCTTTATGAGGTTATTGCAAACCTTTCAGGGAGCACCGCCGGCTGCCACATCTATGGCTGATCTTACTCGTATCTTTTAGCAACAGCATCCGCCTACGTTTTCAGGGGATGGCGGACCATAGGCTGTGGAGTCTTGGCTAGGATCGATGTCGACTATTTTTGAGCATCTTGAGATACCTCCAGGGCAGAGGGTCAAGCTTACGACGTACATGCTGCGTGATTCCGCCAAGAGGTGGTGAGATGTTACCACCCAGTCAGAGCATCACAGAGACATGGCGTGGGAGGATTTCCAGATAGCCTTATATGACTTCTTCTTTCCAAATATGCTGAGGGAATATATAGATCGAGAGTTCATGAATCTGAAGCAGGGCGCTATGTCGGTGATGGATTATTCTGCTCGTTTTACTAAGCTTCAGCGTTTTGCACCTGTACTGGTGGGTGACGAGACGTTGAGGGCCAGATGTTTTGAGGATGGTCTTTGTTATGACATTCGGGCATTGGTGAATGTTTTTAGGTTTTCTTCATTACATGCTATTGTGAATCAGGTGCTGATTACAGAGAGGAACCTGCGAGAAGCTAGTGGTGTGGGCCAGGGCAGTTCAGCACCAGTTTCTGGCACTATTTCTACTAGTAAGAGGAAGAGACAGATGAACTTCTCTCAGGGTGGCAGTACCAGCCAGAAGAATGCTTCAGGTGGCCAGGTCATGTGCTACCGGTGTGGTAGAGAGGGATACAAGAGGCCACAATGTCCACGAGACCCAGTAGAGTGCCGAGCTTGCGGCAAGATGGGTCATCTACAACGCTTTTACATGGCGTTTCTACCAGTGGCTAGTGAGAGGGGTTTTGTGCAGACTCCGCGAGCAGGAGCAGAACCAACAACTTCTTACCAGTCAGGGAACTAGAATATGTCAGGGCGTGCAAATAGAGATGGTGGTCATGGCCGTGGTAGCCAGACACCAGGATCTTAGAGGCAACAGGGTGGGATAGCTCAGGGTAGCCAGGTTGTGTTTCAGGGCCGCAACACTGGGCAGGCATATGCAGTGCAATAGACCCAGCAGGAGCAGGATCCTAGACCTTCTACTGTCAGAGGTACTATTCTAGTAGCTTCTGTCCCATCTTTAGTACTTTTTGATACATGTGCTACACATAGTTTCATATCTATACCCATTGTGGAGATCCTTGGGCTTTGTGTTTCTTTTTCTTCTCCTGATATCATGACGCTAGACACTCCGTTGGGGACTAGAATGGCTAGTGTGCATCAGTGCAAGGAGTTACCCCTTGAGGTTGGTGGGAGTCACTTCCTTTGGGACCTCTATGTCTTAGAAATGATAAACTATGACATCATTCTTGGGATGGACTGGTTGGTTCCCTTTTGAGCCTTTTTGGATTGCTATCGTCACAGGGTGAGTTTCACGTCACCAGAGGGCAGAGAGTTTCTATACAAGGGTGAGTGAGATGTTTAGGCGAGTCGAGCTGGACCAAAGCATTATGGGCGGGGTGGTATCACAGAACAAATTGCGAGCTTATATCTGGACGACCAGGGGACTTATCAGAAGGATTTCCCTCCAGTGGTTGATTGTTTCAGGGATGTATTCCCAGATGACTTTTCAGGTCTTCCTCCAGAGCGTGAGGTGGATTTATCTATTGAGCTTGTGCCAAGAGAAGCACTGGTGTCCATTCCTCCTTATAGGATGGCTACACCAGAGTTTCAGGAGCTCAAGAGGCAGTTAGAGGAGTTATAGTCAAAGGGTTTTATCCGACCCAGTACTTCTCCTTGGGGTTTTCTGATCCTTTTTGTGAAGAAGGCGGGCGGTACCCTCAGACTCTGTGTGGATTATCGGAAGCTGAACCAGTTGATGGTTAAGAACCGATATCCCTTTCCGAGAATAGATGATCTTTTGATCAAATTCGTGGAGCACGAGTGTTCTCAAAGATTGACTTGAGGTCAGGATATCATCAGCTGCGCGTGAGACCATCAGATATACCGCTTACATATTTTCGGAGCAGATATAGTCTGTACGAGTACTTGGTTATGCCGTTTGGACTCATGAATGCGCTAGCAGTTTTCATGGCTCTGATGAATCATATGTTCCATCCTTATCTGGATTATTTTGTGGTAGTATTCTTGGATGATATCTTAGTGTACTCTCACACTCAACACGACCATGCCACCCATCTTGAGATCGTATTGAGTACACTGAGAGAGCATAATCTATATGCTAATCTCTCAAAGTGCCACTTTTGGATGGACTAGATTCACTTCTTGGGTCATATCATCTTAGAGGCAGGAGTTTCAGTAGACCTAGAGAAGGTGAGAGCAGTAGTTTTATGGGAGAAGCCTAAGAACGTGTTTGAGATACGAAGTTTCTTAGGGCTGGCTGGTTACTACATACGCTTCATACAGGACTTCTCCCGCTTAGCAGTGCCGTTGACGGGTTTGACTAAGAAGGGTGTGAAGTTTCTTTGGACGGAATCTTGTGAGACAACCTTTCAGGACCTGAAAGGAAGGTTGACATCAGCACCAGTACTGATACTCCCAGAGCAGGGGAAGAGCTATACAGTTTACTATGATGCATCAGGTATTGGGCTGGGAGCAGTGTTGATGCAGGGCAATTGAGTTGTTGCGTATGGGTCTCGGCAGTTGAGGCCACATGAGAGGAATTACGCGACACATGATCTCAAGTTAGCTGCAGTTGTTCGTGCGTTGCGCTGTTGGAGACATTATCTATTGGGAGAATGTTTTATGGTTTTCACCGACCACAAAAGTCTCAAGTATATCTTTACTCAGTGTGACTTGAATCTGAGGCAGTGAAGGTGGGTCGAATACCTTCATTCCTTCTATTTTGAGCTTGCCTATACACCTAGAAAGGGTAATGCAGTAGCTGATGCACTGAGCAGGAAGACTCAGATACAGGCTGTGCAGGAGGCCAGTGATGAGTGGCAGCTCATGGATTTGTTCTCTGAGATGCATTTGGAGGTGCACGATAGTCAGGGGCAGACCTATCTTTCATCTTTAGCTGTGACCTCTACCCTCCTAGATAGAGTGAGGATGAGACAACTATCTGATTCAGAAGGCCTAGTTCTATGGGAGTCAGTGGAAAGTGAGGACCCTCCTCCTGGGTGGACGATAGGCGAGGATGAGGTATTTCATTTCCATGGACGAGTGTGGGTTCCAGGGGATATATGTGAGGAGCTGATGTGGGAGTTTCATGCTTCAGCTTGGGCAGTTCATCCCGGAGTTACCAAGATGTACCGAGACTTGAGATGTCAGTACTGGTGGCCGGGTATGAATAGAGAGGTGGCTGGTTTTGTTATGAGGTGTTTCACCTGTTAGCAAGTGAAGGCAGAGCATCAGAGGCCAGCCAGACTGTTACAGCAGTTACCCATCCCGGAGTGGAAATGGGATGATGTCGCGATGGACTTCATGACTGGGTTGCTGAGGTCACCTAGATGCAATGATGTCGTGTGGGTTGTTGTGGATAGACTCACAATGGTATCTCACTTCTTGCCGATCAAGGAGACCTTCGGTGTTGACGAGCTCAGAAAGTTGTATATTCGAGAGGTCGTACGTCTTCATGGGGTCCCTCTTTCTATCGTTTCAGATAGGGACACCCATTTTACGTCTCATTTCTGGTAGAGTTTTCAGAGGGCACTGGGTACACAGGTGCTTATGAGCACAGCTTGCCACCCTCAGACTGATGGTCAGTCAGAGCATACGATAAGGTGCTATAGGACATGCTGAGTGCATGCATCCTATACTTTGGGGGATCTTGGGAGAAGCATCTACCCCTAGTCGAGTTTTCCTATAATAATAGTTTTCAGGAAACAATAGAGATGACACCTTACAAGGGTTTATATGGTAGGCCATTCCAATCACCTTTGTGCTGGTTAGAGGCAGGTGATGCAACTTTACTGGGACCACGTCTTGTACAGGAGACTTCTGAGCAGGTCCAGTTGATTCAGAAGCGGATGTCTACCGCACAGTCTCGTTAGAAATCGTATGCTGATTTCCGTAGACGACCTTTAGAGTTCATGGTCGAGGATCAGGTTTTCTTGCATGTCTCTCTGAGGTTGGGGAATAGGTGGATCAAGAGACATGGTAAACTTTCACCGAGGTATGTGAGGTCATTTGAGATTATAGAGAGAGTTGGGCTGGTTTCTTATCGGTTGCAGCTACCGCAGAGGTACCAAGCCATGCACGACGTCTTCCATGTATCTTAGTTACGCCTCTATCATTCAGACCTGTCTCATGTCTTTCAGCCCGAGGAGGTTGAGCTTGAAGCAGATGTGTCCTTTGAGGAGCATCTGATTCGTATCGTGGATAGAAGCACGAAGGTTCTCTGAGGCCGGTCAGTTCCTCTCGTACGGGTGCTATGGCAGCATGGCCAAGTGCAGGATGAAACCTGGGAGCGGGAGACCGACGTACGTGCTCAGTGGCCGGAGTTGTTCACGACTATATCTTCGTCACCCTTAGAAGGGAAATTCGGGGACACATTGTTTTAAGTGGGGAAGTTTGTAAGAACCCAGTTCTTACTTTTGATGTATGGGTTTCTTCTTTTCTCTTTTCCTTAAGTGTTTTTGAGAAAATATGGAAAATGGGGAAAAATCCCAAATTTTGGAAGTACAAGCCGTGTACTTTTCCACACGCTGTGTACTTTTGGCCGTGTGGGATGAGTACACAAGGCGTGTAGCCATGTCGGCGACGAAGGGTGTAAAGACCGACTACACGCCGTGTAGTGGTCCCTTACACGCCGTGTAGTCAGTCGGTAGGTGAATAGTAAGGCAGTGGCCAGCTATGCGACAGAACATGCCGTGTACTCAAGAAGACACGTCGTGTAGTCATGTCGGCAGATGAACAGTGCCACGCTGGCAGGAAGCCTCCAGAGGAACAGTTAAAAAAACGGGAAGTACACGCCGTGTACTTATAAATACACACCATGAACTTTGTTTTTTTCACTTAAAATGGGCAATAGCCTCCCCTGTTCACAAGGAAGGCTTAGAACCGGACGAGAGCTCGGGAGGGACGACCGAATCTTCGAGGATCCACCGAGCGCACATTGGGAACCCGATTCCGCCTCCGTCGATCTCGTTGGAACCGCACGGGTAAGAGCTTCCTTCTCCTAGTGTGCCTCTTGCCAATTCTTCTTCTAATGGAAGTTATTTAAGTTTAAACGGAGTTTCTTCTATGCCATATCTACGTCGTTCTTGGGCATTTCTGGAATCGACGTTCACATATATCGTTCGTTGGTGTTTAAGGTAGGTGTCTTGGTGTTTATTTTTCCAACTGTTGTGCGTTTTGTGTGTTTTTATGCCACGAACCCATGTTGGGGTGTCGTGTGGATGAGGCCGTAGCTGTTTAAATACCTATAATTATGAAGGTAATTAACTGTGATATTAAAAATCATGTTTGGGATCGCTGCTTGGATCCAGGACAACCCTAGGGGTGCGTTCCTCTGTTTATCCATTTGGCCAGGATACCCAAGGGTATGCCATGTTTAATTATGCATTACTTTTTACTTGAGAGGAATCGTGTTTAAATTGCATGTTTATATGTTGGGCTTGACCCGGTTACTTGCTTAGCCTGAGGGTAGTTCTTTACTTAGCCTGAGGGCAGTGTTACCTTTAGCCTGAGGGCATTGGTTATTTCGGCCTGAGGGAAACTTATTCGTGCCTGTGAGCGATAGACTCTGTGCCTGAGGGCGACACTTCGTACGCCTGAGGGCAACATCTATTATGCCTGAGGTCAAGATTCTAATTACTTGAGGGTAAAGGTTTGCGTGTCTGAGTACACTGACTGTTTACTTAGAAATGCACTGTGGTGTTTTCTTATATTAAATGGATTAAATGAATAATTAAATGGCAATATAACTGTTAAGTTAGTTACTTTTGAGTACAACTTAGTTTATTGCATTCACTACTGCACACTGTTGTTTCATGTTTACACACAGTTGAGCACGAGCCTTTGGTGGGTGCCTATTGGGAATTATTTCTCACACCCTATTTGGGCCATGCTTTTCGGCCCAAACAAATTACGTTTCTACAGGTTTGGATAAGGGAAAGGGTCCCTATACAGGTACTTGATTGCTGCTGAGGAGTAAGGGAACATGGGACCGGGCTTAGGCTCACGATGCTACCGGCTGTTTTGTTTTGGTTTTGCTGTACTCTGTATTGTGCTGCACTGTACTGTTTTGTAACATGTTCTGGATATTTTCTTAGAACTTGAGACATGTTGCATAATTATATATAAATTACTTTTGGTTGTTTTACTACAGTTTCTTATCTTACATGTGTATGGTTTATTGCTTATGCTGTTGTTGTATGCTTTTTATTTTATTCCGTTGCGCTACACTTTGACAAATGAGGTCATAGTTTCCCCACTATCAGACCTGGGCCCTCACTGCTAGTCGGCAGCCTCTGGCATTTGGGGAAATGTGCTTGAGGTCACGTGGCGAACCGGGTTTGGGGCACCCGTTGAGTGGAACCCGGAGCCGGGACGTTACACTGTGAATACAGGAAGGAGGAGAGCATGAATCATATTTTATTCAATGATGATTGGACCCGTGAGGTTTGGAGCTTCTTTGGGGGGTTCACAGGGTTTTCTTCCCATGATGGAAATCATGAGCAGTTCATGGAGCAATGGTTTCAAGGAAGCAACGATAATATGAGGGAGGCAGAGGCATAAGCATTCGTTTACAACGCGAGTTGCTGGGTGTTATGGCAAGCTATGAACCATGCTAGGTATGAAGGAATGTCATATATAGGAAGGGAAGTGGTGTCCAGAACTAGGTGAATACTAATCGATCTAGTTGGTGCGGCGAGTATTGGGAAGGAGGCACCTTTGTTTTGTTGTTTGGAGTCTCTGGTAGCTGAGGCTAGGAGGAATGGTTCCAGGGTGCAGGGGAGCTGGATCCATTGGTTTCCTCCCGAGGAAGGTTTCAAGCTGAATACTGATGGGTCCTGTGTTTCGGATGTCATGCGTGGAGGTGGGGTCTTACATGATCATAGTGGAAGTATGGTGTTGGCTTTCTCAGCTCACTATGGTAGCAGTTGTTCAGTCTAGGCAGAGGCTCTTGCAGTTCTCACAGGACTGTTCGTGTGTAAACATAGGAACCTTAATGTCGCGCAGGTTGAAATAGACTCAAAGGTCATCCAGGATGCTTTTCTTGGGAGGGGTACCACTCCTTGGTCGATCACCTATACCATTAGAAATTATAAGTCTCTCCTCTCTGACAATGTTAGGGTCACTCATACTTGGCGTGAAGGGAACAAAGTGGCAGATTACTTGGCCTTCCTTGGGGTCCCTGAAGTTCCTGTGATTTGTTACTCTAATGTTTATTCTTTTAAACCGGAGGGGGTGAACCTGATTAGGGGTGATACGCTGGGTCTTCATTATTTTCAGCCTCCCTAGACAAGGTCTCACATGTTTTAATTGGGTTGTACTTGTATTTGTCTCTTTTGAAATAAAAATCGTAATGTTGGATGGATGGAGGTTTGCTTATCAGGAGGGATTGAGAATCAAACCTTTCAAAACATTTACTTCCCCATCAATGAAGGATGAATTGAGCTAGATAAATATGTGTGAAACATATACAAAAAATATAGAAGAACTATACAAGAATAATGAATAAATACATTGGAGAAAATGGAGAGAAAGCGTAACCCAAAGGAAAAAATGGAGGTTCAGAGAGATCCCTTACTTCATGTTCAAATGCATTCTTCAATTGCACTTAATGTCCTGTATAATTAGATTAGATTTATCAATTATTTAATTTAGAATATCTTTTATATGTATTTGATTTATTATCATTTTATTAAGTTTATTTATGATCATTTCAATGAGTTATAGAGTTCAATCTTGTTGTTCTGGGAGCGTTCGTTTCTTGGTTTCATGGTCGGTTCACTTGTTTAAAATTATGGAAGTTCTTATCAAATGATAACAATAATATAGAAGTGAGATTATATGGTATTGATACACTTCCAAAAGTTTAAATGATCTCATATATCATTTGGTTTTCTGATATGGGTACGATTCATTTGATAAAACATTAATGATAACTGTTTAGTTTATTTTTCTGATTTTTATTATCATCACAAACTTGTAGAGACCCGGTTTTTGCATTATAATACTTTTGAAATATTTCTTTATATATTTCTAGATCTAGGAACTGATACGACATGTGATTATGAAGCCTGGTGTGCCCGAAATTAATTCTATAAAAATATTAAATATATTTTATATTACGCGTACACAACTTCTTAAAGAAAATGTGATAAATCTTAAACGGAAGCTCAAATAAAAAATTTGAGACCATAATTGATTCTGGAACGTGGTTTTTACCCTAGGCGTGACATAAAATAGGTCATCATGGGGTGTTCAAACTCCTTGCTCGTTGGAGGTACGTTCAATGAAATAATTATTTATTTATTTATTTAATTGTTTCATTTTAATGCAACAAAATGTTCTATAAGAATATTGTTAGGGTGGATTCTTTAGGGTTAGACGCATATACCCTGATAGAATTATAGAGCTTTCTCTTCCTCCTTCATTCGCGAATCTCATCGGACGATGATGAAACGTCGAATCAGATCAGATCAGGACATAGCGAATGCAATGAATTATCTCGATCGTTGGCAGACACGTTCTTCATCAACAAATGATCCATAATCGAGGCATGAATCATCAATTAGTGATTTATGTCATTTGATTAAATTGTTCAAGTATATCCATCATTATTCTTGGATTTGCTCCAATTATTACCAATTGCATGCGTCAGTGTATAGAAACTTAATTATTTCCAATTGATTTCCAACTTTGGTTTCCCTGTTCTTGATCGATTGCCCAAGAACTCTTGACATCAATCCTTAAACCTTTGATTTGGTTCTTTTTCCCTCATCTACTTTGCATTATTCACTAGTTGGACTCCGCAGTCCTGGTTCGAATTTTTCGGGCAGTACCAAGCCTGATTGGACCCCCCGAATCACAACGAATCACCTCTAAGGCACATATCGATGAACCTAACATAGATCTGGGATGTTTACGGGTTGTTGGTGAAAATTTTGATAATAAGTAGCTGATTCTTTGATGGTATAAGGATCAGGGTCATGCATAGATCCACAATTTTCGGCTTGATCCACTCTTTTCAGATAGAGATAGGGCCAGTTCTGAAGTGACGATTCTTGATTCGAGGCATAGATCTTGGATCTTGAATTTTGTGAAAAACCTAAATACACATCATGTAAAAGGATGAACACGTGACATGTATCCCCTCAATAACTATGATTAGGGTTTTGAAAAAACTAAAGGATAGCACGACATGTAAGATCTCCAACACATTGTGTACCCCTTTCTTGGTTGGACAACCTATGTGGATGATCACACAGGCGGGAACCCGCGTGGAAGTACAAAGCCAGGCACATGACCGTGTACTCTAATACATAGATACGGGGTCTGGTACACGAACATGGGGTTCGGTACATGTACATAGCCAACATGACACAGCCCGATCTCGGTTAACCTGGACATGTCGTGTAGTACACTTACACAGCGTGTACTGCTTTATGGGATGGAAGCTGTGTGTCAACCAGGGATACGAACAGACAGTGGAGCGGGAGAACACATCTTGTGGGTCCCCTCACACGCCATGTACCCTTTGACCTATTTTGAGGAAACTTCAAGGTTCCATATCTCCTTTGTTTGAACTCAGATTTTGCCCTACATACAGCCTGTCCTGAGTGATTTTCCACATAGAATGCGATGGTGCCCTCGATTGTGGATTTTGAGATACGATGTAAAATGTTTTGAGCACGATGCTTGTTTAGGCGATGCTCGACAACAACAGTGATAAGTTATGATCAACAGAGGCTTTTTCCAAGTGAAACCCTCCTATCGAATAGGGTGCGTGTCCTTAACGACTAGAGTGGAATCCCCCATCAGCATAGGCATAGGTCATATATAGCTACCTTCTGAGTGGAACCCCCTATCAGATATGGAGTGAGTCTTCGATGACCAGAGTGGAACCCCCCTGTCACACCAGGGTGCGGGTCCTCGAAATATAGATCAAGACCCCCCATCAGTATGGGCACTAGTCCTCTACCTTACCGAGTTGAGCCCCCTATCAATATAGGGTGCGGGTCCTCATGACACTAAAGTAGAACCCCCTATCGATAGGGGAACGCATCCTCTATAGATACTTTTAGAGTAAACCCCCCCCCCCTGATGTACTAAGGTGTGAGTCCTCTACTTCAAGTATGTGGCCCCTCGACTATGAGACACGGTGACGAGGTGTGGATGGACTTAAAAGGTTACTTCTGGGCAGACATGTGAGATGTTGGGAATCATTGATAGACTTTTGGAACTGTTGGCTACTCTTCTTCTTGGGATGAGCTGTGAGATGAAGATCCCCTTACTCTCTCGTTTAGACTTCTTTTAACTGATCACACACACACACACACATATCCTTCTGTATCCACACCTTGGATTTGGATACTCTCCTTCCAAGATAGGTAAAGACGCATGGGGTATGTCACATGCTTTCCATGACTATATTCTCGTGGTTGGATGAGTGTACTCTCCTACTATAGGTGGAGAAGACTCAATGAGTAGTTCATCTACTCACGGTGTTTATCCCCTTGTGTTTGGACGATATTACTTCCATTCTTGGTTGGGTTGAGCAATTCTCTTTGACCGTGTCTTACATCTAATGTATTTATTTTCTATTGTATATCTTAATTCTTCCCTTTCATCTTTCGGGGAGTCCTACTGGGTATGTATATACTCACCCCTGTATATGATTTTCCCGCACATGTTGTGTCTTTTGCAGATGATGGATAGGATGACCATGACTACACAGGAGCTTAGGGATACTAGGCGCTTTGGACCACGTACGATGGTCATAGATTGAGATTTAGGAGATGATCTCTCTTAGAAGTTTAATTTTCTAGTTTTTTCAGGTTGGAACATATTTATGGTTGGGCGTGTATTTTTCCCCTTTACTTTTCAGTTTACAATATTGTACTCTTATACTGTCTAGAGGTTATGCATGCTTGGTTTACTTTCTATCTGTGTTTCATCTTTTACTCTTTCCCTCTGCACTTTTGCATCGATATGGATGTGTGTGTGCATATAGATACATAGTAAAAGGCCTCCCCATGTTAGTTATGTCTTTGATGCTGGTCTTCATCCCCTGTCCTATAGAGGCAGGCTTGGGGTAGTCGCGACTCGAGCCCCGGCTTGGGTCGAGTCATGACAGAACTAGTTTCATTTTATTTAATATTATGTCTATATATTAGTTCTAGAACATAGAAAAAGTTACAATATACATATTAAAATCTGTTTTAACCATAATAATGGTTTTATGACAAGCTTTGAAGGTGGTAATGGAAAACAAAAACTCATCATCCATGAAGGCGGTGAACTGACATATCACAAATAATGTTTTCATTTTTAGAATAAAAGAAGAAAATACGAGATTTGATGATGAATACCCCATTAACACAATAGCATTCCAGTATACATATGATATTGGAGTTATAATTCTACTTTGTATAGGGTATATGAGGGGAGGATAAGAAAAGAAAATAAATTAAAAGAAAAGGATTAAAGATTTTACCTCTTGAATGTTGTCTCCTTGAGAACCCCCTTAAGGCAATTGGGCTTGATATTTTATTGAGACCAAAAGCTCCTGAACATGGGTAATAGACTTAGGAAGGGAATTGTGCAAAATATTGATAAGCTATAAGGCTTAGAATGTGTGAGGAGAAGGGGTGGTGAATGGTGGTATTTATAGGGGAGGAGATGAGTTTTTTTGATTAATATATTCACTAGTTTATTATTTTGGATCAAGACTATCAATAGTGTTGATTACTATGACTAAATACAGTAAAATTTTCAAGAGAGTTTAAACCAATGAGTTATTACATCATCCATACATCGTCCATGACTAAAAAATTCATGTATTTGTTAAATATCGTAAATTACCGCATTTCACCATTCGCAAAAAAATCAATTATTTTAGAAAAATCCCAAAAAAACATCCTAGCCATTTTTTGAGATGTAGATTTAAAAAAATGTAATCCATTTTATGAAAATAATTTTCTAAATATGAGAAATTTAATTTTTAAATGAAATCATTATTTATTCAAAAAATATCGATTTAAATATCATAATCGATTTTTGACCCTTTTAAAAATTAATTAAGGTCATATAAAATTATATTATAATTATAATAAAACATAATATTAATTTATGAATCTATTTTATGAAAATAAAATTTCTTTTAAATCATTATATTAATTATAAAATTAAAAATAAATATTTATGTTTTACAAAAAATACCAATACTTAGTTTATCATTTTTAAAACATTTATTTACTTATATCATGATATAATTATATCATATTTTCATTTATAAGATGCCTAAATTTTATTTATACTTTTATAAATGAAGTTACTATTCTAATGGTTAGATTACTATTCCTAATGGTCAGATTACTATTCCAATAGTTAACTTACTATTTTAATGGTATAGGTTCCTTAATTTCTATAAAAAAAACTTATTTAATTCATTCTTCATTCACTTATACTTTATCTGAAAGTTATATATTTTAATATTAAAATTGAATATTATATTATTAATATTATGTTTTATTTATACAACTTTGTTCATGACTATGATCATTCTAGTGGATCAAGAATATCCAAATTTTCCCATTATTATTATCTTATTTTCTAAAAATTATCCGACTGTAATATTTATCATTATTATTGGTTTATTTGCTGACTAATTTATCATTATTCATTTATGAGAATAATGTTTTTTTGGGTTCTCTATGTGATTTATGAGTTTTATGACATAATTATAAGAAGAATATTCCATTGATAAAATCAAGGTCATTACACATAGGTTGGTAAATAAGGAGCATCAGTCCAAGTATCCAACCAAGATTCAAAACACCATGTCTGACCATCCCAACCATGAAACAAAACGCCATGTCCATACCGTTGGAGTCAAGAGTATCGGTCCTTTCTTCGAAACTTACTATGCATAGGGGCACTTAGAGCATTAGTTTGACCCACCCAAGGGAGAGAAACATTAGTCCAACATCCCAACCAACAATTTGTTCAAATTTTCAAAGGCTCATCATCATTAAAAATTTTATCAAAAAAAGACAACACATGTATACTATTTCATTTATCACAATTCCATGGTTCATTACATTCAATATATTCACAATTCCCATAGTTAGGTAATTTCACCCTTAAATCACCATTACAACCATTTATCACCCCTTTAAATCCAATTAATCACATGGACAAACCCCTTTAATAATTTCTCACATTTACCCATTTACAAGTCATAACTCATTTAACTTGTTCAAGTCAAGCCAAAAACCCCTTTATTCCATTCCAACATGCTTACCACAATTATAATTGGTTTAATACCATAAACCCTTCAATTCATCATTTAACAACTTAACTCACATGTTCATGTAAGTGGAACACCCCATGGGTGATAATAGGCCCGGTCTAATTAATCTCAACTAATCCAATAGGGATTATGAGGGGTTCAACACACCATTTACACACCCATTTTATCATTCCTTACCAAGGGTTAAAATGAGAAACACAAAGGCACAAAGGCACAACCATATATACATAAATTAAACATCAATACCATGGGATATAACTTATAGACCACCTAAATTAAGTTTGTAGATGAACGCTCGCTCAAAAATGACCCTTGATTTAAGCCCAAACAACCCTCAACACCCAATCTAATAATCTGTTGGAAAATAAGGGTTTTGAGGCTTAAGAAGGAGAAGGACAATTATACAAGGCCTCTTCCAGAAAATAGAAGAAAGAGGAGTGATGGACTCACCCAGAGATTTGATTTGAAACCAATGGCATTTCAAATGACCCAATATTGAGGGAGAATCACCCTTTAAGGATGAGGGATCCCTTGGTTCATAATTCTAGTTGTTGGAGGTGGAATCATGATAAAAATTGGGTAATAAATCATAAATCCTGAGAGGAAAAAATGGGGAATCCCCTCTTTCAATGAGGTGCATGGTTTGAATTCATGGTTAGCCAAACCATGTGTCAACCGTGTGCCATACTTTGTCCAAGAGGGGGCCTGGGCCGCATGATCTCCTGGGAATCTTGCAAGGTTTTCCAAATTGTGTGGAGGCTGTGCATTTTGCTTTGTCCAAAGTCGCATGATTTTTAGGCTCCCCTTGCATGGTTTTTCAATCGTGCACCCTCTCTTTATAGGTTTCATGGTTAAGGAACACATTTAGTACTAACCATGCACCAACCATGCGCCCTGCACAATATATCCTTTTTTCTTCATTTTCGTGTGTCAGACCCCCGAGAAACCCCCCAAGTCCCCTCATATTATTGGGAAACATTTCATTAACCATTATAAAGGGAGTTAACTCAAAATTTAAAAAAGGATGTACCTCCTCGAAAGGTCAGGATCTTACAAACTCCCCACCTTATAACAACTCATCCTCGAGTTGCACTCCCAAGCATTGTTAAGCCTATAAGGTAAAAAGGTTGGGACACCGGGCTCACATATCCATCTCCCACTCCCAAGTTTCCTCCGGGACTCGACCATGATACCAAAATACTCGAAGGTCTTACCATAAAGAGTCTTCTCATTATGATCAACAATATGAACCAGATGCTCATCAAAGGACGCATCAACCTCAAGCTCAACATCATCAACATTGATCACATGAGAAGGGTCAGGGTGATACCACTGAAGCTATGACACATGAAAAACATCATTCACAACACTATACCATTGTGAAAGAGCTAATCGGCACACCACTGATCTAATCCTCTCCATGATCTCAAACAGACCCACATACCTAGGTTCCAACTTTCCCTATTTACGAATTCGACAGTGACCCAACCTCGACGACACCCAAAGGAATAAACAGTCACCCACTTTAGACTCAAGAAGATAACAATGTCGACCAACATAAGACTTTTGTCTACTCTATTTTGTAGCCATATGCTTTCAAACCAATTGAACCTAATCTGATGTCTCTTGCACGAGACTTGGTCCCAAAAAATCTAATTACCCTACTTCCATAAAACATAACAAAATATCTACATGGCCTACCATAGAGCACCTCATATGGTTCCATCGGAATAGTCATATGATAAATTTTTCTACAAGAGAACTCAATGAGTGCTAAGTGTCTCTCCCAAGAACCACCAAAGTCTAGGACACATTCCCTTAATATGTCCTCTAGAACATGAATTGTATGTTCTAATTTTCCATCTATTTGTGGGTGAAAATTCATACTCAGAAACACCTGGGTACCCAACACCTTCTATAAACCTTTCCATAAACATAAAGTAAAATGAGGATTATGATATGAAACAATACTCTGAGGTAAACCATGCAACTATATTACCTCCCAGACATACAAGTCACCCAAATGGTCCATGGTGAAATTCTCTCTAATTGAAAAGAAATAATCTAACTTTGTCAACTGATCCACAATCACCCAAATTGCATCATTCTTTCGAGGAATCCTCAGAAGAACTACCACAAAATCCATGGTAACATCATATCATTTCCATTCCATAGTGGGAAAAGGTTGTAATAGACCACCAAGTCATTGATGCTCAACCTTCACTTGTTAATAGGTGTAGCATCATGTCACAAAACCTACAATATCCCTTTTCATTCCTAACCACCAATACTGTCTCCGAAGATCTCGATACATCTTCGTCAAACCAAGGTTCACTGCCCACTTTGAAGAATGAAACTCATGCATCAACTATTCCCATATACAAGTGGGAAAAATAACATGACCATGAACATGAATAATCTCATCCTCATTAATAATCAAATTAGATAGTGTCTCCCCACCTTAAAAAATGTCTCTAAAATCCAGACATTATGAATCCTCATATTGCCTCTTCTTAACACAGTTCAAAAGAGACAACTAAATAGACAAGGACATGAGTGTCATATGTTCATGATCTTCCTAAATACCTAGATTCATATCCATGACTAATCCATCACCTTCCATTCAGAATTAGACTCCTGAATTTCCTGAGTTCGTGTCTTCTGACTCAATGCATCTATAACACTGTTTCCCTTCCCTGATGTATAAGCTATCTTAAAGTCAAAATACTGCATGTAATCAACCCATCTCTACTAAAAAAGATTCAAATAATTCTAGTAAAATATATACTTAAGGATTTTATGGTTGGTATAGACAATAAACTTCTCACCCAAAAGATAATACTGCCAACATTTCAGGGCATAAACCACTATGGCCAATACAATATCATGTGTAGGATAGTTCTATTCATGTGTCCTCAAATATCGTGATCCATAAATCATGACTCGATATACCTATATCAACACTACCAAAAGTCCAATCCTAGATGAATCACAAAACAATGTATACTCCTTACCTAGATTAGGTAAGATCAAGATCGGTGCAGTGGCCAAGCATTTTTTTAGCTCCTGAAAATCATTCTCACATGCTTCAGACCACTCAAACTTTACACCCTTCTTGGTTAGGCCCAAAATCAGTTCTTCCAAGTGTAAAAAATATTTAATAAACCTTTTATAGTAACCTGATAAGCCCAAGAAGATTCAAATATCAAAAACATTCTTGGGATTCTCCCAAGAAACCACCACTTAAACCTTATCTGGATACACTGAAACACCTTCCTCCAAGATGATATGACCTAAGACATGTACATTATTATTCCTAAAGTGACAATTTAATAGATTTTAATATAGATGATGCTCTCTCAATGTACTTAGGATGATGTCAAGATGTTGGGAATGATCATCGTGAGTCTGGGAGTACACCAGTATGTCATCCAAAAAAACAACTATGAACTGATCTAGGTACATGTGAAAGATTTTGTTCATCAAATCCATAAAACCAACAGGTGCGTTCATCAACCTGAAAGGCATCATGACGAACTCATATAAACCATACCTACTTTTGAAAGCAGTCTATGGTATATCAGATGTTCTCACCCTAAGCTGATGATACCCTGACCTCAAATTGATCTTAGAGAACACACAATAACCCTTCAGTTGGTCAAATATATCATCAATATGAGAAAGAGGATATCAGTTCTTAACCATCATCTAATTTAATTTTTGGTAATCGACACACAATAACAATGTTTCATCAGCCTTCCTAAAAAACAAAACTAGAGATCCCTATAGTTACATACTCAGATAGATACACCCTTTATTATCTAATTCCTCCAACTGATTTTTAAGTTCCCAGAGTTCTACTAGTGGAATATAAATATACTTATCTCTAAAATCAGTTCAATCCTAAACTCAACTCCTCTCTCAGGTGGAAATGCTGAGAAGTCCTCAGGAAACACGACCTGGAACCGATCCACCATTGGAGGAAAGACATTATGCTTCACTCCCTCATCATCAAACAAAATAAATGAAACCTAGGCCATGATATCACCCAGTTGTGGAAGAACTAGCCCTGCATGGCCTTCCAGGATATCTCATTCCCCTTGATGAACATAAGTGTCACCCTCAAGAGACGTGAAACTTACTCTACTACGATAAAAATCAATGTGGGACTAGTATGAAACCAACCATCCCCAGTATTAGGTCAAAACATCACATATTAAGCACATATAAGTCCCAAAGGATACGGTTCCCACCAAACTCGAGGGTACACTCCTTACATTGTTGGATACTTTCTACCCGTACTCCTAACATTGTGTCAATCGACATAACCCTACAAATATATTCCACATCTAGACACAAAACATTCAAAAAACATGTATATATAAAATAATACGAGGCCCCTATATCAAATAAAACACTAGAAATCATAAAGATACAAAAATCATACCTCAAACAGTTGATGGTCTAGCCTCGTCACCGCCAGGTGCAGGATGTACTGTACAAATGTAACATCCCAAGATTCCATGGTACGTTTCCCTTTGAATAATGCAATAGCTTGCATTGTACGCAACTTCGAGATTCTTACACATCGCGACCAATCAAAGTAGCCGTTATGAATAGTAATACCCAATTTTTGAAATTTTATAAATTTTATCTCTAAAAATGGAATTTATTTTTGGATTCGGAATATCAAAATTATCCTAGGGTGAAATTTTGGTACTTTTCAGATAACTTTTATATTTTGATGAATAGTGAAAATTACTAAATTTTAATTAAAAACAACTTTTTTAATTGAAATAATTAATAGTGATAAATTATTAATTTGAGTGGTTTTAAAGTATATTTAGAATATATTTTTACCATTTAATACAATGTTGGTCATTGGACATAATTTCAAAATTAAACTGGACATAAACAAGTGTCAATCTTTTGATAGTTATTATCTCTTAAAAACACGCTTTTTGTTTTAACAACAGAAATTAATTTTAAATTAATTTATGCCACTTCTGTGTTTTGAATTTGGAAAAATGGATTCCATATTTTTAATCAGGATTTCCAAATTGTGTAAATAGGTAACTTTTATTTTTAGACATTTTGAATAATTACTTCGATAAATATTTTATTTATCATGTTTAAAGGGTAAATCCGGTAAATAAGGGTAAAAAAAAATTATAATAATAATAAATTACCCTAAAACGTGTCCTAACCTTATTGGTTGATACATATCCGACCATGGGCATCTTTGGGTCGATTTTGGGACCCCATGAATCCACTTGTAGGTGATAAGGACACTTTATATTAATTAAGTTAAAATAAATACAAAAATGACATAGACATATATCTTTTAGTAATTTTTTTTACATAGGGTTATATATGTTTGATTTTAGACTATAAATATTAATTATAAATATAAAAATATTTTCTACATAATGGTATTTTATTTATAATTTTTATACATTTAATAATTAAATTTATTTATGACACAATAATGATGCATTATTTTCCTTATTAATGAAAGAATCAAATAATTGGTATTATAAATGTTAAAATAAATATAATTTGAAAGTTTTGTTGACATAAATGAATTTTATTGGTTAATATGACATGATAGGACTGCTTAAATAATTTTTTTTTGAATTAATAAAGTTTTTGAGACTAATAAAAATCAATTATTGAATAGTGTCAAAATTGACATAAATGAGTTTTTAAAACAAATATTATATTATTAATTGATATTATATTCCTAAAAATATAAGGTTTGGCCAAAGGACTTATATAATGATAGGTGTATCATTAATGGACCACTTGGGGGTCTCTTGGATGTATATAGTAAGTTTATTAACTATATAATATAAAATACAAAGTGACATGGTAAATGTCAAACTAATTAACTAAGAGTTAAAACTAAAAGATAAGGTTAATATAATGACCCAAACCTGTCTAAAATCTATTGGATTAAAGGATTTCGACCCATACCCACCTTATACATTTAATAATCCAATTTGTAACCATTATAAACTGAATATGAATTTATTATAAAATAATACTTTAAGTTTTTCCTAAAGAGCCCCTCCTCTCCCTTATAAAATGAAACCAATTCTAACCAATTATTCACACATTCAAAGCCTTTTGGTTCGGCCAAACCCTGACCAAATACTCTTTAAACTTTCCTCAATTCAACCTAGAGGCCTTAGTTTGATCAGAAAGCCAACCTAAGGAGCCCTTTTGATCAAATCAAAAGGAAGAACCCGAAGAAGAGGTAATGTTTTCACCACCCTTTTTCAAGTTCCTTTCTTATTCCACTTATTCTTTCTTTGTTATTTCCATTATAAAACAATAAATACAGTATATTATATATACTATGATGTTATTATAAATATGGTACAACCATATTCAGTATTCTATCCATCCTTTGAATGACATGTCACCATACGTGCGTACGTACGGCTTACCGTCTCCACGTCGTGGTGTAATTGTTATTCAAAACACTATTATTTGGATGAGTATAATAATGATGTGTAATTCATGTAAATAATAAATATAATATTATAATGATTATGTATATATGATATAACATCCAATTATATATTATTTTAATATCAAAAGAATGATATTATTGCTCGTGCGTACGTACGGACTACCGTCTCCACGAACGCGATGAGATTCATTCCTCATCGTATCCATGCAATTATAATTCTCATTTGATGATTAAAAATAATGTTTAAGGACTTGATATAATTATTTATATGAATAAGATAAAACCTATCCATAACAAACATGGCTTATGTAACAAAATATATAAAAGAAAACGAGTAAGTTAACACCCGAAACGATGATAATACTAAGATATTATTAACAAATCAATGTTAAAAGATCATATATGATATCATATTAATGTATATGATTCTTGTATAATTTAATAAAAATTATTTCACCATTATACAAGAGGTTAACCTACCCTAAACCAAGGAAAAGTACAAGGTAAGGGTTTATTTCACAATCTCTTCATTATCCAAGGTTGTTTATACATAATTATCTACTGGAACCTCTTTATCATCCACATCCATGTTTCTTAAAAATGTATTTCAAAACATTCTTACTATTTTACAGAATATGGGTTAAAGTCATTTATACCCTTGTTTGATTTTTTATAATAATTTTATAAAGGAATCTTTACTCCATTTTCCAAACAAGGTCCTTTTTAACTTTTTCGACAAAATTAAGGTAAGAATGTCTTTTTTTTAACTTATACGGTGGGTGCTGCTATTTTCCGCCATTATAAAACCGTCGAAGCTTCCCTTACAAGATTATAAGAATATTTTGAAATTAAATTTTTTATTTTATAATTAGGTGACTTTAAATGATTTCAAAATGAATATTTTAAGAATTTGTGAAAGGTACTCTTTATCAAGATTAGAATTTTAAATGTTTTAAAGATTTATATTTCTATATCTTTTTAATTAATGTCCATGCTTTTAAAATGATTTTAAGGATTTATTTATATGGACATGAATGTTTTGAAATGATATTTCTTTTCAAAAGTTTCAAAGTGGTATGGGACACTTTGATTCAAAAATATCTATTAAATTACTTCCTTTAAAAATGTGTGACTTTTAAATGATTTCAAAAAAGAGATATTTCTCTTAAATAGTTTTTATTTCATCTATGTCAACATCCTTTGATGGATTTTAAGCTTATTTGAAGTTGATTTATTATGATACAAAACTTCCATATTGTATTTAAGGTTTTGTGATATGTTTGACCGTGGATGTGTTATTTTTATACCATTCATGGTTTATGGAGAAAGTATTTACATTTCGTATGCTAGTTCTAATACGAATGTTTATGTTATGTTTAAACCTGTTTATATGAGAAATGCATTGGACTTAGTAAGTGATGGGTGGAGCATAGCTCCTCGATGCATCAGTAGGTCTCATGAGACAAACTAGTGTCTTGGCACGAGGCCTTGACAAAATCTTATTTGTAGTCTTGGCACGAGGCCTTGGCTACGTGGTTATAATAGTCTGGAATTATGCATTCCATCATTATGAAAGTGGTTATTGATATTGCATGTGATTATTCGATTAGTAGAATATCCATGCGAATAAGTTAATGACATTATTTCATTTTATTTCTGCCATATTATGCTGAAGTTCAAGTTTAAAAGGCTTTTGTTTTAGTTATACATTGCCTTAAATGTTTATGCTTATTTATGAAAGTTTCCACTATATTGTTATCCTTACTGGGCATCTGAGCTCACCCCTTTCTATGTTTTATTTTTCCCAGGATGTGAAGAAGTATTTTATGAATGACCTGTAGGGATAATATGAGGGGATATGAGTGTGGACTATGGAGACTATGTTGTTGTAGTTATCAGTTTTGATGTAATGTAAACTTTATGAATGTATCTAGTGTTTCCAAGACTGATAAATAGATCAGTCCTTCGGGACTTGATTCCTTATAATCATGCCAATGTATTAAAATAATGCACCGACTCTAGGTAAATGAGGTCGGGGCGTTACAATAAAGCTGACATGCCCCTCTACCATGGACTCTAGTATGAGTTCCTAGTGTTGCACTACCCTGCTGATATGGACACTCTTATCCTATATTACCACATCCCACACCATGATCAGTATGGACTATGTAACTCCAACTACCAGAATGATACAAGGTAGCATATGCCTGTTGATGCTCTGTACAAGCCTAGATCTACCACCACTACCTGCTTATTGTGGATTCCTGTAGAACCTATGTATATGACCCATCCCACCACATGATCAACATTACACTAGTGGTCAATGACATTGACCTCATATGTGTCTAGGTCTTCCACACTAATAACATATGACTAAACTACCTCCCTGAGAGACAGTTCCTCTTCCCTATACACCTTGTCCACCACCGCTCTAGTGGAAATTATCATAACGACACTTCCTACTATTAGAAGATGTACCACCAGATTTCCCAAATGAAACAGTCTATCTACCACTAGAAGCATCCTCCAAGTTTCCTTCAGATATGAGAGACTGATCCACTACCTCAACAAACTTCTTCAAACAAAATATATTTATCTAAGCCTTGATCTCATATCTAAGTCCATCATAAAAACGCCTAGTCATAGTTGCCTCATCTCCTGTCAATGTTGCATCAAAACACTACAAGTCCATGAAGCAGCCAACATAATCCATCACCATCATACTCCCCCGAGTCAAGTGCATAAACTCTTCATACTTCCTCTGCCTCAAGGTATCAGGGTAAAAGTGATCCAAGAACTTATCCTAGAAGTCCTTCCATGTCATGCCCTTTACTTGCTCATCCTGAGCCTGGATATCCCACCAGCGCTTTACTGGTCCTCATAACATATAATTTTCTGGTTTAACTCTTTTCTCAGGAGGGGTTTCTAAGTGGTCTAGAATTGTTTGGATACATTTAATTCAGAAATTGTCTGCCTCAGGTACACCCTCTCTGAAAAATGTTGGAGGGTGATACAGCTAAAACTCTCTAGTTAGGTGGATCATACTCGGTGAAACCCACCCTATGTATCACTCTATAAACTACATAAAATGTGAAAAGTTATCATAGAACTTTTCTTCCCCTCTATTATCTGAAACCAATGGGTTTTTTCCCCACTACTGGAGGATCATTCTTAGCGATGTCCTCCTATCGCCCGACTGATAGGCGTCATCATGGAAGCATATCTCAATACTTCTAAACACACGTCTCAAAACAGATAACATAAGGTTCCCATAATTACGTAAATAGGGCTCACATATAGTCATAAAAAATTACCCTATATACACTATCCCAATGGGTACAAACACTACACCATCACTACCCTCAACCATCCCTATCCTGGGACATGGTCAACACAAGGTAAATCAAACTCACATAATCACATACCTTTCATTAGACACCTTTTTAACCATTTCAATTTCAATAACCTAAATCTTTCTCATTTAGGCACATTTTTTATCATTCCAATTCAACACGTCACAATTAAAACCACTTACAACTCTTTATTGGACACTATTTAACCATTTAAATTTTAACACCTTTAAAATTTAAATAATTGAACCACTTTAATTATACACCAATTCATTAAAACATTGATAGAGATCAAATGTATTTTTAAATCCCATAACCCAACCACAACCATCTTTCCATGTGTTCTTAACATGATGTATGTCGCATATATCCCTAAGTGCCTAAAATGATGCATGCATACACAAACCTCATTCCATACTAGACCATGAGTGAAGTCTCAAAAAATAATAACATCACACCACATGTGGATCACTTAAGGTGAAATAATGTACAACTGTAACAAGCGAACAACAAGAACAATAATCCCATATTGGGTACTTGGGTTTCCCCTCGCACATGGGTTAGCCACTCCCATGTACGAGCTCATTTCTAAGTCCTAAAACGTCCTAATATCATGTATACCATTCCCAAATAGTAAAGTAACAAAAAAAAAATCCTCTAGTACCGCTTTGTAACATCCTGCTTCGGGTACCACTATAACTAGTGCCCTGAGATGAAGTGATATGTGACCTCAAGTGCACCTCCCCATATGTCAGATCCTGCCAACTAACAGTGAGGGACTAATGGATATTTTGGGGAGACTATACCCTATTTACTAGAGTAAACCAACACCAAAAATAAAAATAAACATCGACATGAAATAATAATAAATACCAAAAACATCACATACCACATTCCAAAACTGAGGAACTACCCACAAAATAATATAGTAAAATATGACATGTTATGATAGTATAAAGTGTTATAAGTAAATCAAAATAAGACACTAAATACAATACCCAAATTGAGTCCCAACATCAAGTCCATTCCCCTCATCTATGCTCCATCCCATATCCCACATCAACCATCTAGCATAGGCCCTTTGCCCCTATCTTGACCTGCAACCCTGAAGCCTTCTTGAGTGCCCAACGATGGACCAAACACGGTGTGATTACAACTCATTAGTCCACTATAAACAATGTCTATAATAATATCTAGTCTAATCATAGTGTATACAAAAGTAAAAATAAGCAAGGTAAGGCAGTAATTAAAATAGTTTTAATTATTTAACAGTATTTAAATTAACCACTAATGTGCTTAGTTCCTAGTTTCACTCATACTCATCAAACCTGCTTAGACCTAATGTTGGTCATCTGAACCATGTTTCAAAGGGGTCACATATTGGAAAACAAGGAGCATCAATACAAGTATCCAACTAGGATTCAGAATGCCATGTGAGACCATTCCAACCATGACATGGAACGCCATGTCCATACCCTTGGAGTCAGGAGAAATATTCCTTTATTCGAAACTTACTATGCATGGTGGTTCCTGGAGCATCAGTATAGACCACCCAAGGGAGAGGTGCATCAGTCCAACATCCCAACCAACAATTCGTTCACAATTTCAAAGGCTTATCATCATTAATCAATTTATCAAACAAATATAACACAGGGGCACCATTTCATTTATCACAATTCCATGGTTCATTATATTCAACATATTCAAAATTCCCATAGTTATCCCACTTCACCCTTAAAGCACTATTACAACCATTTATCACCCCCTTCAAGCCAATTAATCACATGGAAAAACCCCTTTAATCTTTTCTCACATTTACCCATTTACAAACCATAACTCATTTAACTTATTCAAGTCAATCCAAACACCCATTTATTGAATTCTAATGTGTTTACCACAATTATAATTAGTTTAATATCATAAACCATTCAATTCATCATTTAACAACTTAGCTCCCATGTTCATTAAAGTGTCACGCCCCATGAGTGACCATAGGCCCGATATAATCAACCTAAATGAATCCAATGGGGATTGTGGGGGGGTTCAACACACTATTTACACACCCATTTTATCATTTCTTACCAAGGTTTCAAATAAGTATCACAAAGGAACAATCAAATACTCATAAATTAAACATAAATAATATGGGATATAACTTGCAGACCACCTACATCAAGTTTGTAGATGAACGCTCACTCAAACATGACTCTTGATTCAAGCCCAAACAACCATCAATTCCCAATATAAGAATCTACTGTAAAATAAGGGGTTTGAGGATTTAGAAGGATAAGAATAATTATATAAGGCCTATTCCAGAAAATAGAAGAAATAGGAGTGGTAGATTCACCCAAAGCTTCTATTTTCAACCAACAGTGCTTCGAACGACCCAAGATTGAGGGAAAATCGCCCTTGAAGGAGGAGGGAGCCCTTGGTTTGTCACTATAGCTGCTAGAGGTGGAAGGGGGAGAAAAACTAGGTTAGAACTCATAAATAATGAGATGAAAAAAATGGAAAATTCCCTATATTAATGAGAAACACACTATGGCCGCACAGTTGGCCAAACCATGCACCACCCTCTGTCTAAGAGGGGGTATGGGTCTTAAGGTCTCTTGGGGAGCCCACATAGTTTTCCAAATCGTGTTAAGGCTATGTGTTTGGATTTGTCCAAACTTTTATGGTTTTTAGTCTCCCCTTTCATGGTTTGTCAACCGTGCACCCTCTCTCCATAAGCTGCATGGTTAAGGTGCATGGTTAGTACTAACCGTGCACCAACTGTGTGCCCTGCACAATATAGCCTCTTTTCTTCCTTTTATATATCCCGATCCCCTAGGATACCTCAAAGTCCCCTTATATTCTTGAGAAAAAATTCATTAAACATTATAAATGGAGTTAACTCAAAATTTAAATAAGGACATATCTCCTCGAAAGGTCATAATTTTACAGAAAATTCCCAGAAAAAACATGGATCAACCCAAAGACACCCACTGCAGCTTGAGCCAAATGCTAGGAAAAGGACACATGACCCACAAGGTTGGTTGTTGTCATTATAGGTTTTTTCCTCTATTGAACCTTCATCATAATTTCATAATTGAATGGAATCAACACCACCACACCGAACCATCACCGAAAAACTAGCAGAAAACACTAGCACCACAACCAGAAACTCCAAAATCGCCAATACCAAAAACACCATCCCAGACAAAAAAAACCATTATAGCATAATACAACATTATTACTGATATAAACCAAAAATAGAACCACTGGAAACCTCCATCCAAGACTGAACCACCATAAAATAATAACCATGTAGGGTGTCATCATTGTGTATTTGAGTAAGGATCCACCTTCACCAACACTAGAGCATTCCTGCAACCAACCACATACTGGCCCTTGATGTCGAAAAAAATGTCCCTTCCACATTCCAATTTCCATAACACTCTATGCCACGACTGCTTCCTGTGAAATACACCACCAAACTTGAAATAAAGAGGGGATCCTGGATAATCCTTTATCACGTATTAGACCCAGGTGAGCCTCTATTGCCACTATAGAAGCCTGCAGGCATTCCACCATAACGTACTAGTGCAGGGAGCTACCACTACCAAACCCAGAGTGTTCCTGCAACTAATCATGTATTGGCTATGGATCTTACTTCCAATGTCCTTATTGAATTACTATGTCTATATCACCCCTATTTTGCATCAATTTCTCCTCGTTGACCTGTGCATTCCAACAACCACCAACACACCATGGCCCCCCGCCTTACAAACTACCATCAACCACTAATGTCCTCTCCCACCATCACAATCTTAAACCTTTGAGCTTCCATCCTATCTGACAAAAAATTGGGTCTTTATTAAATGATATGATGATAAGGGTAGTTGTATAAGCCAAACTTGGCCACTCAACAACCAACAAAATAAAGGGAATAATCAAACCAGAAACCAAGACCAATCAATGATGAAAGCACAAAAAAGGCATAAGAAGAAATTGAGATAGAAGATAAGGTGAAGGGGAAGTAAATGAGAAGGTATGTCACCCGAATCAATGTCATTGGTGAAGTGAAGGGTTTTTAGTGGAAACCTAGGAGGCGTGGAGTCGGGAAATAATATGGGGGAATGTGGTGCCATCCTCCATCGGTGTCATAGACATAAGATAATTATTACATGAAAAGTCAAGTCTTATTTTCTATGTCATGCATTATTATATTTATTTTTCTATCTCTTGATAATATTGAAAACATATATTAATTATTTTCTTAATGTGTTTTATGGGAAAAATAATGAGCTCCTGATGAGACAAAATGACTCACAATTTTCAAATTCCACTTCATTCACTGAAGTGAATGTGATTGGTTTTTCTTAAAATGATATTTATAATTAACAGGGTAAACATCAAGACAAACATCATTCATCAAATGAAAAAATGAAACAACGTTTCTATAAGTGGTCAAATTATGAACATCTTGTATATTTCATACACCAAATTATTGAATTGAACTTTGTCAATAATATCATAAATGATGAAATTTGACATCTCATATTTCTTTATACACCTTGGAGGTGTCGAATGTGATTATTATGTATAAATTTTCATGATGGAGATGATATTTTTTTCATTTTTAAATAAATAATAAATTGTTTTATTTTTTTTCTCTTTAAATTTATTTCTTTTAAAAAATCTGAGAGAAATTAAGTGTTCATAAATAATAACATAAATATATTGGATTGATATTCATCCCCTGAAGTGGATGAAAATACTGAATTGAATTTTCATGTTGCTATCATGAAGACACCATAAATGTAAGGACCCGTCCCCAATTGCCCAAATCCGGTGCCTTATTTGATTACATTGGCAGACATACAAGGATTACGAATCCCAAAGGACCGAGTAGTTTAGTAGATTTTGGAAACAAGATATAAATAAGTTTAACATTACATCATGAAGGGAAATACAACAATAAATTATTCCACTAACAACATCATGTCTCCTAGATTATGATTTCATGTCATTCATAATTTAATTCTTCATGTCCTGAGAAAAATGAAACATAAGAAAGGGGTGAGCTCAAATACTCAGTAAGAGTAAGCAATACAACAGAAGATAGCATAAACATAAGACATGGTGAATAATTTAAAACACATGCCTTTAATAATGAACATTAACACATTATGGTATGAATATGGGCTGAGTAAATAATTCCATAATAAAACATAATAATGGGTATTCTACTAGTTGAATAACCACATGAACTTCAAATTCTATCATCATAATTAGGGAAGTGTATATGTTGGACATCATAACCATACCGTCCAGGCCTCGTGTTAGGACCATAAATAATCATTTTGTCAAGTCCTTATGCCAAGACCATAGTTTGTATCATGAGACCTATCGATGCATCGAGAGTCTATAGCGGGCCCCAACCGTCACATAATAAGTCCAATGTATTCCTCATATGAGCGGGTATAAACATAAACAACATATACATTCATATTGAAACTATCATATGAAATGTAACTAACTTTCCCAATCATTAAACATAAAACTCTAACCATTAAGAGTAATATGGTGAATAGTTTTCGGGTAGATCATCCACAATAAAGGTAGTAATAAACCATTAAATAAAATATGGTAACCCAATAATACATAAGAAACAACAAGATTGTTGAATCAAATGAAAATACTTTTATAAAATCATTAAGCAATCTTGAGATAAATACTCTTTTATTTTGAAAAGAAGAGTTCTTTTGAAAAAATATTTGTATAAAACCAGAAGTGAAGTAAGATATTATTTTCATAATAAAATGAGAGATTTTATAAGTATAATGGTTTCCAAAAACAGATTAAATATTTCCCTTAAAAATAGGTAAGAAGTTGAGATATTCCCTTAAATCGGGCTTGTATTTTGAAATCAATTTTGAAAGTTCCTTTTAAAACGTGTAACTATCCATAAAATAAGGAAGGGTTCTGGTTGGTAAACATATATATAATACTCAAAAATAATTTATGAGGAGTACATAACAATAAATAATAATTTCATTGCTGTAATTAGACAATGAAAGTAACCCGAATGAAAATGGAAGTTCGGGTGAGAAAAACCCTTACCTTAACTCCGAACGTGTTCCTCTCTCAAACTTAAACTCCTAGAATATAAAATTATACTTATTAATAAATTATTTAATAACCTATTAGACAAATATTTTTTTTTATCATAATTATGGTTAGTTCATTTATGTCCTTATTTATAAGTTATTGTATTGAATTCCGTCACTCTGGAGTGTTCGTTTTCTTTATTTTCATATTCAGTTCACTTGTTTTTAAGTATGTTGAATAGATGTAAATCTCCAAAATTGAAATTATATATTATTTATGAACACAAATATGTGTTATTGGTAATTTATATAACTTGGTTACATGTAAAGAGGATGAATTATTATACATAACTTTAATGATAATTGTTTCAGTTAATTTGTGGGTTTTGATTACAACGAACTCATTTTTCTTTATAACTTAATACCATTTGTACAAAGGGATTAAATAATATTAAATAGGTTATATTACATATATAATAATCTGGTTCAACCATAACAATAATGATTTCATGACCATAATTGATAATGATAACAGAAATCAAAAGCCCATCGTCCTCGAATGTGGAAAATTGACACATCTCGGATGGTGTTCTTGCTACTAGTATAAAAGAAGGTAAAAGAGGGAGATGATGATAAATTATTACACTATCATGAAAATATTACAGTACATATAAGGTATTTTATTAATCAAAAAATTTGGATAAGGATAGGTAATATAAAAAGAAAACAAATGAACTTGAAAGGAAAGACAAAGAATTGAAAAGAGGAATTTACCTCTTGAACCAAACTTCCCTGAGAGCCTCCTTAAGGGAGAGGTTTTGGTCTTTTTATGTGACCAAGGCTTGATGTACGTGGGAGAGGAGGTTGGGAAGGTATTTGGACAGAATTTGGATAATCCACAAGGCTTGAGAAGAGTGAAGAGAAGAGAGAGTGAGAGGGGGTTTTTATAGTGGAGTAGAGAGGGGATTTCTCAATTTTTTTATTCATTAATTTATTATATCTCCTCAAGAAAAGGAATATTGAGTCTTAAATGACCAATAATAGTGATTTTATCATGTGAGTTCTAACCAAGTGCGCTTACATCACTTGTGATTTCATGAATAGTGTATTTAACTGATAATTTGTATATACGGTATTTTACCGTATTTCACTATTCATAAAAAATTCAAGTATTTCAGAAAAATCCCAAAAATTTACCCCAACCATTTTTTGACGTTTAGAATCCAAAAATGAATTACATTTTCAAAAAATAATTTTCTAAATATTATTAATTTAATATTTAATTAAAACCATAATTTATTCTAAAAACAACAGTTTTAAAACATTTATTTACTTATTTTAAAGCATAGGCATATCGTACTTTCACTTGAATATTATTTATATAATATCACAGGTAAGGTTACTATTCATTAGGGCATATCACTATTCATAAGGGTATGCTACTATTCATAAGGGTAGGTTACTATTCACCAAAAATTAAGTTTTTCTTATTGGACTCCAAATAACCTACTAATCACAATTGTGTATGTCAGATTTTTGAAATTCACATAACAGAAGTGACAAACTTCTGTTTACTTGCCTAGGATATAACAAAGTGGTGTTTTTAGAGACTCATTAATCCATTCATTCTATAATAAATCAATTTGTAAATTTTCAGGGTGTTACATTATCCCCTCTTTACAAAAATTTCGTCCTCAAAATTTTAAATTGAACTTCGAAAGTTAATGGTTGATACTTGAAAATTGTGCTATGGAAACCCACATCAGAAATAGGGTTAATAAAATATACTCCTAAAAAAAGGTTAATGAAGATGAGGTGGTTACCCCAAAAACTATGTTTTTGAATGAGATGACATTAGTTGGAAGAAAAAAAAAACTGGACATGGAAGAAAAATCTAACTAAAAAGTTCTGATGGAACATGATAGAGGACATGTTCAGATGTATGTTGATTACTAAAAAACTATAAAATAAAAAATAAATTCATAGATATTATCAATGATTATGATAATAGGAATTTTTTTTTATTTAAGACTATTTTCCTTGAGTTGAGGAATTATTCTACTCTATATGAGTATAAATATACATTTTTACTTATAAAATCATCCTTTTATTGTAGTTTAACTATATATACCTCATCACATATTATGGGTTACACCATTTCATGAAGCAATACATTAACCTCTAAAATCTCATACAATGATCAATTTAAACCATTTCATAAATTGTTAAAAAAATTCCAAAATATAATGATTCAACACATTATAATGAAGTCCTCTAAATTTCCAAGATGAAATTATCATTAACCCTTAATCAACAAGAAGTAGCTCTAAAATTCAAATTCCAAACATGTGAATAAATTCATCATGTATCCCCTTGAAATATTGTAACAACTTGAATTACCTTAAAAACCATATTGGAAACATGCATTCTTCCACATTCCTTAAGTAAGATACATGTTATTGGATATATTCCTTAAATCCAAAAGTGTTGTAAAATTCATTGATGATAGCATAGACAAATTATCAACAAGTCAATACTCAGTTCCAAGGTAGTCAATGCTTATCTGAATCAATCATTATCTCAACATCATATATATATTATGTGTTGTCTTCCCCTCAATCATGTTTTTTTCCTAAAAAGTTTAACTTTCCACTGAATCACTTTTCTTTTGTACCATTCATTATATGAACTCAAATCCTTAATGAAAGAGTACTGCAGTACAATACTTATATATCTCATAATTAATACCACCAGTACATTACTAAAAAAATATATAAATGGCATGAATCTTGACTAGGCATATAAATCATTCTACTTCATCTGCGGTAGCATTATAACTTACTCATCATCCAAAATCATAATTTGAGGTATATTCCTTTGACGATTAGGACATTGGTTCACATAGTGCTCCATATACTTTGAATTGAAGCATTGTACATTGGAAACCACTTTCTTACCCTTGAAATCACGAACTTGGTGTCCTTTTTTTCTACACTTGTAGCAAACACCCATTCCCTTTAATCATTTACCAGAGTGATTCTTTCCACAGTTATCACATGTAGGAAAACACTTCTTTCCCTTCTTCCCTTTATAACCATATCTCTCTACCCTCATCTTATTCTTTTACTTCCTTTCAAATCCATAAGACTCAAAGAAGTCTTTACATACCTTGTTAACACATGATATTATTTCATCATATGATGAGGATACATGGGAGAAAATATTCCTTTGAGAAGATGTCCTAAGACCATTAGAGATATGATCCTTCTTTCTCTTCGCATTTCATGCATTGGTGAAGTTCTCATTACTTCTTCTAGGTTCCATATCTAATCAATTCCATATTATATATTATCTCATAAAATTATGAACTCTCTAAAACTCTAAACATGGTATAGCACATAGAATAAATTTATGCGTCGTAAATCCTAGAAACCATATAATTTGGTTTCTTTGGGGACATAAATCCATCACAATTGTGGGTAAAAAAAATGTGAATTATCCTAAGCATATCCCCTAGGAGTGTCATAACCAAGAGTGCAGCAAGGCCCGTTGTCGTGTACCAGGATATCCTGGGTCAAGCCCGAAACTCCTTGTCAGAGATTTCACTTCTAGGTACATCTGTGCCAGAGCCGCCTCTACCTGCTCGTATCCAGACATGGATGTATTTCTTGAAATATCCACATAATCTATTTCTTACCAAAATACCATGACATTCTTGTACGTTTTCCTCAAATACTATCTTAGGTACTCTTCCCTAATCTACATTTTCTAAATCTAGTTTCCAAGTTTTCTACTAAACTTCCTCTGATACCAACTGTAAGGACCCATCCCTAGTTTCCTAGAGACGGTGCCTTATTTGATTACGTTTGAATACATAAAAGGATTAATAATCCTGAAGGACCAAGTAGTTTAGTAGCTTTTGGAAACAAGATACATAAATAAGTTTAACATTACATCATGAAGGGAAATACAACAATAAATTATTCCACTAGCAACATCATGTCTCCTAGATTATGCTTGCATGTCATTCATAATTTACTTCTTCACGTCCTGAGAAAAATGAAACATAAGAAATGGGTGAGATCAAACTCTCAATAAGAGTAATCAATACATCAAAAAATAGCATAAACATAAGGCGTGGTGAATAATTGAAAACACATGCCTTTAATAATGAACATTAACACATTATGGCATGAATATGGGATGAGTAAATAATGCCATAATAAAACATAATAATGGGTATTATACTAGTCGAATAACCACATGAACTTCAAATACTATCATCATAATGAGGGAAGTTCATATATAAGACATCATAACCATACCGTCCAGGCCTCGTGCTAGGACCATAAATAATCATTTTGTCAAGGCCTTGTGCCAAGACCATAGTTTTTCTCATGAGACCTACCCATGCACCGAGGGGCTATAGAAGGCCCCAATAATCACATAATAATTCCAATTCATTCCTCATATGAGCAAGGATAAACATAAACAACATATACATTCATATTGAAACTATCATATGAAATTTAACTAACTTTCCCCAATCATTAAACATAAAACTCTAACCATTCCGAGTAATATGGTGAATGGTTTTAGGATAGATCATCCAAAATAAAGGTAGTAATAAACCATTAAATAAAATATGGTAGATGACTTCATAAATTATTAAACCCAATAATACATAATAAACAACAAGTGTGTTGAATCAAATGAAAATACTTTTATAAAATCATTAAGCAATCTTGAGATAAATACTCTTTTATTTTGAAAAGAAGAGTTCTTTTGGAAAAATATTTATATAAAAACAGAAGTGAAGTAAGATATTATTTTCATAATAAAATTATTTATTTTATAAATATAATATTTTCCAAAAACAGATTAGATATTTCCCTTGAAAATAGGTAAGAAGTTGAGATATTCCCTTAAATCGGGCTTGTATTTTGAAATCAATTTTGAAAGTTCCTTTTGAAACGTGTAACTATCCATAAAATAAGGAAGGGTTCTGGTTGGAAAACATATATATAATACTCACACAGAATTTATGAGGAGTACATAACAATAAATAAGAATTTCATTGAGGTAATTAGACAATGAAAGTAACCCGAATGAAAATGGAAGTTCGGGTGAGAAAAACCCTTACCTTAACTCTGAACGTGTTCCTATCTCGAACTTAAGATCCTAGAATATGAAATTATACTTATTAATATCTTATTTAATAACCTATTAAACATGTATTTAGTTTATCATAATTATGGTTAGTTCATTTATGTCCTTATTGATAAGTTATTGTATTGAATTCTGTCGCTCTGGAGTGTTCGTTTTCTTTATTTTCATATTCGGTTCACTTGTTTTTAAGTATATGGAATAGATGTAAATCTCCAGAATTGAAATTATATATTATTTATGAAAAATAATAGGTGTTATTGGTCATTTATATAAATTTTTTACATGGAAATAGGATGAATTATTATATATAACTTTAATGATAATTGTTTCGGTTAATTTGTGGGTATGGATTACAACGAACTCATTTTTATTTACAACTTAATACCATTTATAAAAAGGGATTACATAATCTTACATAAGTTATATTAAATATATAATAATCTGGTTCGACCATAAAAATAATGGTTTCATGACCAGAATTGATAATGATAATAGAAATCGAAAGCCCATCGTCCTCGAATGTGGAAAATTGACACATCTCAGATGGTGTTCTTGCTATTAGTATAAAAGAAGGTAAAAGGGGGAGATGATGATAAATTATTCCACTATCATGAAAAAATTCCATTAAATATAAGTTACTAGAGTCATCACAAAATTTGGATAAGGATAGGTAATAGAAAAAGAAAACAAATGAACTTGTAAGGAAAGACAAATAATTGAAAAGAGGAATTTACCTCTTGAACCAAACTTCCTTGAGAGCCTCCTTAAGGGAGAGGTTTTGGTCTTTTTATAAGAACAAGGCTTGTTGGAAATGGGAGAGGATGTTGGGAAGGTATTTGGATAGAATTTAGAGAAGTAAAAAGTCTTGAGAGGAGTGAAGAGAAGAGGGAGTGAGAGGGGGGTTTTATAGTGGAGGAGAGAAGGGATTTCTCAATTTTTTATTCATTAATTTGTTATATCTCCTAAATACAAGGAATAGTGAGTCTTACATGACCAATAATAGTGGTTTTATCATGTGAGTTCGAACCAAGTGTGCTTATATCACTTGTGATGTCATGAATAGTGTATTTAACTGATAATTTGTATATACTGTATTTTACCATTTTCACTATTCATCAAAAATTCGAGTATTTCAGAAAAATCCAAAAAATTTACCCCAAACATTTTTTGACTTTTAGAATCCAAAAATGAATTCTATTTTTCAAAAATAATTTTCTAAATATTATTAATTTAATATTTAATTAAAATCATAATTTATTCTAAAAACAACAGTTTTAAAACATTTATTTACTTATTTTAAAGCATAGGCATATCATAATTTCACTTGAATATTATTTATATAATATCACAGGTAAGGTTACTATTCATTAGGGTATATCACTATTCATAAGGGTATGTTACTATTCATAAGGGTAGGTAACTATTCACCAAAAATTAAGTTTTTCTTATTGGACTCCAAATAACTTACTGATCATAATTTTGTATGTAAGATTTTCAAAATTCACATCACAGAAGTGACAAAATTATGTTTACTTGCCTAGGATATAACAAAGTGGTGTTTGTATAGACTCAATAATCCATTCATTCTATAATAAATCAATTTGTAAATTTTTGGAGTGTTATATTATCCCCTCCTTACAAAAATTTCGTCCTCGAAATTTGATATTGAACTTCGAAAGTTAATGGTTGATACTTGAAAATTCCCTTATGGAAACCCACATCGGAAACAGGGTTAATAAAACATCCTCCTAAAAAAAGGTTAATGGAGATGAGGTGGTTACCCCAAAAGTTATGTTTTTGAATGAGGTGACATTAGTTGAAAGAAAAAAAACTAGACATGAAAGAAAAATCTAACTATGAAGTTTTTATAGAACATGATAGAGGACATGTTCAGATGTATATTGATTACTACAAAACTATAAACTAAAAAATAAATTCATTGACATTATCAATGATTATGATAATAGGAAAACATTTTATTTAAGACTATTTTCCTTGAGTTGAGTAATTATTCTACTCTATATGATTATAAATATACATTTCTACTTATAAAATCATCCTTTTATTGTAGTTTAACTATCTATACCCCATCACATAGCATGGGTTACACCATTTCATGAAGAAATACATTAACCTCTAAAATCTCATACAATTATCAATTTAAACCATTTCATAAATTGTTAAAAATATTCCAAAATATAATGATTCAACACATTATAATGAATTCCTCTAAATTTCCAAGATGAACTTATCATTAACCCTTAATCAACAATAAGAATCTCTAAAATTCACATTCCAAACATGTTAATAACTTCATCATGTATCCCCTTGAAATATCGTAACAACTTGAATTACCGTAAAAACCATATTGGAAACATGCATTCTTCCACATTCCTTAAGAAAGATACATGTTATTGGATATATTCCTTAAATCCAAAAGTGTTGTAAACTTCATTGATGATAGAATAAACCACTTATCGACAAGTCAATAATTAGTTACAAGGTAGTAAATACTTATCTGAATCAATCATTATCTCAATATGAGATATATATTATGTGTTTTCCTTCCCTCAATCATGTTTTTTCCTAAAAAGTTTAACTTTCCATTGAATCACTTTTCCTTTGTACCATTCATCATATGACCTCAAATCCTCAATGAAATATTACTTCCGTACAATACTTATATATCTCATAATTAATACAACCAGTACATTACTAACAAAATTTATAAATGGAATGATTCTTGACTAGTCATATTAATCATTCTACTTCATTTGCGGTAGCATCATAACTTTCTCATCATCCAAAATCATAATTTGGGGTATATTCCTTTGACGATTGGGACATTGGTTCACATAGTGTTTCATCTCCTTTCAATTGAAGCATTGTACATTGGAAACCACTTTCTTACCCTTGAAATCATGAACTTTGTGTCCTTTTTCTCCACACTTTTATCAAACACCCATTCCCTTTAATCATTTACCAAAGTGATTCTTTCCACAGTTATCACATGTGGTAAACACTTATTTCCCTTCTTCCCTTTATAACTGTATCTCTCTTCCATCCCATTATTCTTTTACTTCCTTTCAAATCCATAGTACTTAGATAAGTCTTTACATACCTTGTTAACACATGATATTATTTCATCATATGATGAGGATACATGGGAGAAAATCCTCCTTTGAAAAGATGTCATACGACCATTAGAGATATGATCCTTCTTACTCTTCGCATTCCGTGCATTGGTGAAGTTCTCATTCCTTCTACTAGGTGCCATATCTAATCAATTCCATATTATATATTAGCTCATAAAATTATGAACTCTCTAAAACTCTAAACATGGTATAGCACATAGCATAAATTTATGCATCGTAAATCCTAGAACCATATACTTTGGTTACTTTGGGGACATAAATCCATCACAGTGGTGGGTAAATAAAATGTGAATTATCCTAAGCATATCCCCTGGGAGTGTTATAACCAAGAGTGTAGTAAGGCCCATTGTCATGTACCAGGATACCCTGGGTCAAGCCCGAAACTCTTTGTCGGAGCTTTCACTCCTAGGTACATTTGTGCTAGAGCCGCCTCTACGTGATCATATCCAGAAAAGGATGTATTGCTTGAAATATCCACATAATCTATTCCTTACCAAAATACCAGGACTTTCTTGTACGTTTATCCACAAATACTATCTTAGATACTCTTCCCTAATATACTTTTTCTAAATCTAGTTTCCAAGTTTTCTACTAAACTTCCTCTGATACCAACTGTAAGGACCTGTCCCCAGTTTCCTAGAGATGGTGCCTTATTTGATTATGTTGGAATACATACAAGGATTATAAATCCCGAAGGACCAAGTAGTTTTGTATCTTTTGGAAACACGATACATAAATAAGTTTAACATTACATCATGAAGGGAAATACAACAATAAATTATTCCACCAGCAACATCATGTCTCCTAGATTATGCTTGCATGTCATTCATAATTTACTTCTTCAGGTCTTGAGAAAAATGAAACATAAGAAATGGGTGAGCTCAAACGCTTAGTAAGAGTAAGCAATACAGTGGAAGATAGCATAAACATAAGACATGGTGAATAATTGAAAACACATGCCTTTAATAATGAACATTAACACATTATGGCATGAATATGGGCTGAGTAAATAATGACATAATAAAACATAATCATGGGTATTATACTAGTCGAATAACCACATGAACTTTAAATACTAGCATCATAATGAGGGAAGTTCATATTCTGGACATCATAACTATACCGTCCAGGCCTCGTGCTAGGACCATAAATAATCATTTTGTCAAGGCCTTGTGCCAAGACCATAGTTTGTCTCATGAGATCTATCGATGCATTGAGGGGATATAGTGGGCTCCACCCGTCACATAATAAGTCCAATGCATTCCTCATATGAGAGTGGATAAACATAAACAACATATACATTCATATTGAAACTATCATATGAAATGTAACTAACTTTCCCCAATCATTAAACATAAAACTCTAACCATTTAGAGTAATATGGTGAATGGTTTTAGGATAGATCATCTAAAATAAAGGTAGTCATAAACCATTAAATAAAACTTGGTATATTACTTCATATATTATTAAACACAATAATACATAAGAAACAACAAGAGTGTTGAATCAAATGAAAATACTTTTATAAAATCCTTAAGCAATCTTGAGATAAATACTCTTTTATTTTGAAAAGAAGAGTTCTTTTGGAAAAATATTTGTATAAAACCAGAAGTGAAGTAAGATATTATTTTCATAATAAAATTATTGATTTTATAAATATAATGGTTTCCAAAAGCATATTATATATTTCCCTTGAAAATAGGTAAGAAGTTGAGATATTTCCTTAAATCGGGCTTGTATTTTGAAATTAATTTTGAAAGTTCCTTTTGAAAAATGTAAATATCCATAAAATAAGGAAGGTTTCTGGTTGGTAAAAATATATATAATACTCACACAGAATTTATTAGGAGTAAATAACAATAAATAATAATTTCATTGAGGCAATTAGACAATGAAAGTAACCCGAATGAAAATGGAAGTTCGGGTGAGAAAAACCCTTACCTTAACTCCGAACGCGTTCCTCTCTCGAACTTAAGCTCCTGTAATATGAAATTATACTTATTAATAACTTATTTAAGAACCTATTATACATGTATTTAGTTTATCATAATTATGTTTAGTTAATTTATGTCCTTATTGATAAGTTATTGTATTGAATTCCGTCGCTCCGGAGTGTTCGTTTTCTTTATTTTCATATTCGGTTCACTTGTTTTTAAGTATTTGGAATAGATTTAAATCTATAGAATTGAAATTATATATTATTTATGAACAAAAATAGATTTTATTGGTCATTTATATAACTTGGTTACATAAAAATAGGATGAATTATTATACAGAACTTTAATGATAATTTTTTTGGTTAATTTGTGGGTTTTGATTACAACGAACTCATTTTTTTATAACTTAATACCATTTGTACCAAGGGATTACATAATATTAAATAGGTTATATCACATAAATAATAATCTGGTTTAACCATAACAATAATTTTTTCATGATCATAATTGATAATGATAATAGAAATTGAAAGCCCATCGTCCTCGAATGTGGAAAATTGACACATCTCGAATGGTGTTCTTGCTACTAGTATAAAAGAAGGTAAAAGGGGGAGATGATGATAACTTATTACACTATCATGAAAAAATTATAGTACATATAATGTATTTTATTAATCACAAAATTTGGATAAGGATAGGTAATAGAAAAAGAAAACAAATGAACTTGAAAGGAAAGACAAAGAATTGAAAAGAGGAATTTACCTCTTGAACCAAACTTCCTTCAGAGCCTCCTTAAGGGAGAGGTTTTAGTCTTTTTATGAGACCAAGTATTGCTGGAAGTGGTATAAGAGGTTGGGAAGGTATTTGGATATAATTTGGAGAAGGCACAAGGCTTGAGAGGAGTGAAGAGAAGAGAGAGTGAGAGGGGGTTTTTATAGTGGAAGAGAGGGGGGATTTCTCAATTTTTTATTCATTAATTTATTATATCTCCTAAAGACAAGAAATAGTGAGTCTTACATGACCAATAATAGTGATTTTATCATGTGAGTTCAAAAAAAGTGGGCATACATCACTTGTGATGTCATGAATAGTGTATTTAACTGATAATTTGTATATACGGTATTTTACTGTATTTCATTATTCATAAAAAATTCGAGTATTTCAGAAAATTCCCAAAAATTAACCCAACCATTTTTCAATGTGTATAATCCAAAAATGAAATCCATTTTTCAAAAATAATTTTCTAAATATTATTAATTTAATATTTAATTAAAATCATAATTTATTCTAAAAACAATAGTTTTAAAACATTTATTTACTTATTTTAAAGCATAGGCATTTCATACTTTCACTTGAGTATTATTTATATAATATCAGAGGTAAGGTTACTATTCATTAGGGTATATAACTATTCATAAGGGTATGTTCTTATTCATAAAGGTAGGTTATTATTCACCAAAAATTAATTTTTTTATTAGACTCCAAATAACTTACTGATCGCAATTGTATATATTGGATTTTTGAAATTCACATCACAAAAGTGACAAACTTATGTTTACCTGCCTAGGATATAAAAAAGTGGTGTTTTCAGAGACTCAGTAATATATTCATTCTATAATAAATAAATTTTTAAATTTTCAGGGTGTTACAATAAACCCCGATCAAATGTTTTTTTGTTCTCAAGAGTAAATGAGAATTTTTATTAAAAAATTTCATTTCATTCCCTGAAGTGAATGAAAATATACATGATTTTATTTTAAATAAAGTTTGGGATGAATATTATATTTTAAAAATGATCATTGTGTCTTATTTGTTTGTAAACAAACAATGATAATATAGCTACTAGAAATGGTTTGAGGACAATGAATATTTACAGATAACGATGAATTTTAATAATATTTATAAAATAGTTCATCCCAAAAGGATGATATGAAAATAATATATTTTGAAATTATGTTGGAGAAAATTTTTGTTTATCAAATTTTTCTCTTGAAGAAGAAATATCAAGAAAGATTATTATTTATTATGTGTTTATAGATTATCAATCTCATATTGTGTGATTCATTTGATTTTATACCCTGAAGTGGATGTTATTCTTCTTATAGTTCATAAAAAATAAAATATATTTGTATAAATTTTATAATCCAATGCATTTTATAAAAATAATTTTACCGCCTGAAGTGGTTAAACAAATACTCATCATGATAAATCAAATTAGTATTTTTATATAAGATGATAATTATTGATAAATAATGAATTATCATTCACAAATTATGATATCCAATGAATGAATTCATTCACCAATGTGAATGCAATTTTAATTATTTTTATTTTATTCTTTGAAGATACTGAATTTACTCATGAAAATTTTGATATGATTTGTTCTACTTGTACTCAAAATTTTATTATGAATATTTGGAAGTTATAAAAACCGATCATTTTTTTTATTTAATTTATTTAAGTGAATGTTATTATAATATTATTCAATGAATTATAAATTATGACCACAACAAGGTGTGTGTTGCGAATCCAAAATATTATTCCACATTTGTGTGTGCGCCATATTTATCAACCTTAAAAAACGTGGCAGCTCATCTCCATAGTAGATATATTTTAAAATACTTAGACTAAAAGTTACAAAACACACAATATTATCTAAGAGATGGTTCTAAATCTTTATGATTATTTTATAAATTCATTCATTGATGATCAACCACTATAAGTGAAAATTATAATAATAATGAAAAACATGAGCATTTCAGTTTTCCATTACATACCATGAAGATGTTAAATATGCATAATGGAAAGATATTGATGATATTATGTATGTCTATCTTGAATCAAATGTTTTTTAAATATTATTTTAATGATTTAAAAAATATCATATATGTTTAATATCAATTATAGATCTTGAAGAGTTATTATATGCTCATGTAAGTACATTTACCAGTAGTGAAAATTAATCAAAGTCTCCAAAAGAGAAAATATATTCCTATCAGGTGATATAAAATTTTTAATCATAAATTATTTATTATATACAAAGTCTCGGTGAGATATATTAAACATCAATGATATTATTGAAAATTAATATCTTATGGATACATTGGATAAAATAAGGGTCAAATACATCAATACATAAAAAATTATTCACAATAGATAAAAATTGATTCTAAAGAATTTTTCATGTAAAATTGAATCAATAATGGTAAATTAGAAGTTTAATGATCGTGACATATTAAATACATGACATGATCATTTTGGTCATGTGAGATCAATTGTAATGAAAAATGTTGATATAAGTATACATGAACATCACTTTTTTTATATGGGTTCACCCACCTATAATGCAAACCATAATGATATTTTATGAATGATGAATCTATTAAATGGTTGCATGTATTAGTATTTTTTAGTAAATATACATTACATGCTACACATATTTATTGGAATAAATATTGAGCTTCATACAACATCTATAAAATGGCCCAATAAAACCACTGAAAAGATGCTGACAACACTTAAATGAACAATTCAATTGTAAAATTTTGAAAATCAATAGCACAATAGTGAAAAGGGTTTTTCATGTCAGTTTTTAAGGTTTAATATTAGTTAAAAAACAAAGTCTTAAAAAGTGAAATTATAAATACCTTTTCCAAATCAGTTTTTTAACCAACGTTGAATTTTTTTAACGTCAGTTCTTTTAAAAATTGACATTAAAAACACATTAATTTTATTAATGAATGATGGATTTTTAATGTCGCTATAATAACCAATGTTGAAAATTATTTTAAACATCAGTTATTAAATAACCGATGTTGCAACTAAGTTTTTTAAAAAAAATATAACATGAAACCAGCAACCCACGACTAGATTCAGCAGCAAAAATAAAAAAAGAAGTAGCAGAATAACATCAACACGATCAATACAAAGTATTTACTTCAAAAATTTCTTCAAATTGAAACAAGTTTACACTTTAAACTTAAAATAAAAAAACTATATTACAAACTAAAATTGTATCAAACCAACAAAATATATCATCCATATTTCTTGAACATTATTCAACTCTTCTTTATTATAAGCACGAGGGTCATAAAAAATCTACAAATATAATTGAATGTATATTTAAAATATATTTTCAATATAATTATAAGATAAATAAAAAAAGGTTATAATAAAATCACACCTTATGTAATTTTTCAACTGCATTGGTTGAAATTATTTCAAACATATATCTCATAACGTAATCCACAATATGTTTCTCCTTTTGGATGATGGAAATTGTATTTGAAAATAAGTTTTCAATTGAAAATAACATTTGATGTATATGTGAAATTATAGTAATTATAAATGAATTTACTTTTTCCTGAACATATATGATCTTTGTTTTATTATTTCTTATTGACACTCTATAATAATATCATTCCCTATTTGAAAATGGTATGTATGAAATAAATGTAAAATTCATTATAAAAAATAAATACTTGTCAAATAAAACTCACGTATCCACATTTTTTTCAAGTTTTCTCACACGCCACCATGTATGGAACACAAACAATAAAGTGTATTCTCTTTTGAAAAAAAAACTAACCAACATCCAATGACCATTATTATTCAAAAAATATAATGTTAGAGAATGTTAAATTAATAGAAACAAAATAAAATATATGTTTCGTACTTATCATAATAAGGAAACATCCAACATTGAATTGTATCATTCTTTAATATTTAAAAAATATATGTGTTCCTTTCATAATAATTCATGATCCTCACCTTTGGAGTAATAAATTGGGTGTCCAAGAAACCATGTAATAATTATATATCATTTTTAACACAAATTGTATAAAAATACCTAATAAAAAACAAGTATTATGTTAGATAAATAAAATTGAAATAACTATAATAAATATTATAATAAACTTACATGCAAATGATTTATAACACCATGAGACCCATCATATTTGAAGTAACAAAACTACTAGAAATTGAAGTTATAGCGATGGATCTATAGACATGGTTTTATAGATCCGTGGCTATAGTATGTTTATAGCCACAGTTTAATTATCTAACCGTGGAAATTATTTTTTTTCCGCATAAGCATCGGGCTCCCCCCCGATACGCGACCCCTCCTCCCTCAACCTCTCCGCGCCCTCATCCTCTCTCGAGCTCCTCCCCACCAAACACCACCACAACCTCCTCCCTCAAGCTCTCAGTGACCTCCTTTCCACCGAACGCCACCGCTCCTCCCCCGATCCATGACCCTCTTCCTCCCTCCACCTCTCCGCGCCCTCCTCCTCCCTCGACCTCTCCACGCCCTCCTCCCCGCCGAACGCTGTCGCTATCGGTGGCACCTGATTGTTCACTCTGGGAATGAATCACCTTTTTTATTCTTATATGTTTGGATTATTTAGTTTTATCTTCCTTTCAAAAATCCTTCAGTTCTTAAACTTTGCGGTGAAATTATTAGAATTTTTTTGTGCATCAATTAGAAAATTATTGAAGGGAAACATCCTAATTAGGCTCATTTGTATATAGAGTTTAACTTATCTAGGAAGTATTCATAGTTTATTTAGTTCTCTGTCAATGATGAGTTCAAAGTTAAGAAACCTATTATCTAAGAAACTCAAGTGGATTATTGTTCTTCATGTTTTATTCCAGGATATTCTTAACTAAATTATTAGAGGGAGTCTCGGTCTATAGGTAAGCTCAAGTATTCGGTTATCACTAAAATTGAGGGGTGATTAATGTTTTCTTGTACTTTTACTAGTGATACAATAGATATCAAGATACCTATGTCATATACAAGGGATGTTATCTAGATCTAGTGAGGATCATCCAATCACAAAGACCATGTATCATGGTAAGGTAGAATTCCATGATTGTATTGGAGCAATTAATTTGAAATATGATCAGGAATAGTATTCTTAGGCTTCATTTAACACTTATCTTGAGGAAGGATGAGTGTGTTCTGCTTATTTTACTAGTGAGGCATTGGTGGTCATAATATGAATGGTGCATGCAGGGGTGGTCATCCAAACTCAGGAATCACCATAGGTGAAACCTGGATCTTGTGAGGATAATTTAGCCACATAGGGAATGGTTCTCTTAAAGGAATAAACCTATGATGGTTTTGAAGTAGGTAGACTATAATATTATTATATGGAGTCCCAATTATCAAAAGTTTCTCCTTATCATATATAGACATCATCTCAAAGAAGTTCACCTAATTTTTTTTTCTTGAAACTGATTTGGTAAGTAATAATACGGATGAAAAGTCTTTAAAAATTTGTGGTTCTAGTAACAATACAAATGGTAAACTCAAGGATATAAAATTAATATCCAAAGAGAATAAGAAAAATCCCCTGATGATATTGGGGGGGGGGATGGGGCTGGGGGTGGATGAGGGCTGGGTGGAGGGGTTGGGGGGGGAGTGGTGCAGTGGGGCTGGTGCAGGGGGGTGGTGGTGTAGGGGGAAGTGGGGTAGGGGGCTGGGGAGAGGGGGTGGGGGTGCTGGGGGGATAGTGTAGGAGGGGGGGGGGGTGCTGGGGGCTGGTGCAGGAGTGGGAAAACTATTTTAAAACCTAAACCATTGATTCCCAAAACATTAGAGTCTTCAAAATCATAGGGAAAAACTGAATAACCAACATTAGAAACTGAAAAATCAGAGCTGGATAATGAGTGAATTGGTTTGGGAATGTTGAAATTCAACCAGAGGAACATGGGGAAATTGTTGTTGGGTGTTAAAATCTGGAGAAAAGTGATTTTCTATATTCAAAATAGAGAAATTTGACATCTTGGAAAGATTTTTCTAAATATTATTGTATTATTTATGGGATAATGTCAAGAAAATATAGAAGATTCAAGAGTTTAGATAAAGACATAACAACCCTCAAATATAAACACATGTAACCTATCCAATGAATAATGAGATTGATCTTTCTTATCGACACTAAAATAATAGGTGGAAGATGGAATTGATGTGGCCATTAGATAAATAACCTCATTCCCAATTATAAATAGATTGATCTCAAACAAAATTATAATATATCATAATGGTTTTTGATTAGTTAATTGTTTTATATGGTGATGGTGTTTATACTACTATGGTGTGGTTGAGGAGACATTCCCCCATCAAAATCCATGGATTTAAATGAATTTGTATTTTCATTTCTCTAGTGTGATTTTCATGAAATCAGATTGTTTCCATATGAGTAGTAGATTATTATCCATGCACCTTTAAATTTTATCATGGTTTTATCTATTAATTTGGTTTACACATAATACTACCATAATTTTCATTCATTTCTAATATGATGTAGGAGAGTGAGGGATGATAAAGGAGTGATTAAGCATTCTCAATTACCATGGGTAGGTGAAAGTAGTGTATCAAAAATCATTTTTTTCACTACCTAACCTAAAACACTAAAGAGAGAGTGAATGGATTGAGATCTTGGGTCATTCCAGGGTATTATTTAGGGGGGTGAATTTATTTTATAAGAGATTATTATCTAATTAATGAGAGAATTATATAAGGGAACCCTTCATTATATTCACCATTTTCACTTTTATTTTATTTCTTCCATGCACTTGTGGTTCCACTCCTTCATTATTTCATTATTTTAAAATTAATAGTGTTATATTAGTGTAGGTATAAGGATAATGAATGATTATATCCTTCCATACACTTGTGGTTCCCTATCTCTTTTCACCATAAAATGTAGTATTTTTAATTTTCTATTGTATTACATTTCTATATTGGAGTTACAAATTAGTGGAAATCATGTTTTGAGGTCTTAATAAGATCTACCTATTGAATTAGAAATCACTGGTGTTTTTCATGCTGCACTTTAATCATACTTTTGGAATCATGCTTTTGTTTAAGGACATACTTATTGAAGACTATCTGTTAATGCCTATCTGATAGAATGATTTAAATTTCTGTTTCATATAATCACGCTCAGTTGAATCTGCATTTGATTAACTTAGAAAGAGGGCTGTACAATGCTTATTTACTTGATTTTCAGGTTGGTCCAAGAGGAATATGAATACTTTTTGTTGATGAAGCAAAACACTTCTAATTATGGAAGAGCGAAAAAAGTGGATGTTGCAACAAGATTCTCTATATGGAGTTTTTTTTTGCTTTATGTCTCATATGGTGAGTCCTTTTCCTCATTATATGAAGTTTTATTATAAGTCATGTTTGTATCCTCTTTAAATTACTTGATGTTGCATGCTAATTGCACCTCATGTTTTCACTGTATCTTGAACCTTCAATTTTTTTCCAGGGGTATGGGTTGGAAAACCAACTCATTCATTTTTTCAATGTTGTAGTTCATTTTTTTTGCATTGAATATTTACCTATCAGAAATAGTGAGCTTAAAATGGGTGTTGTTCACCTTGTGGTCTAGGGTTTTCATTGTTGGCTTCAAAAGGGGAATTTCAACTTCTGATTGTCTACCTGGACAAGTTCAACTTTTTAATTTATATAATTACTATATATTCATCTTTTTTATTATTATTGTATCTGCTGGAAGATTTTCAAGCTCACGATTTATTGCAAGAACAATTTTTCTAGGATGGGGGGGGGCTTTGTAGAGGGAGGGGTGTCCAGGAGGGGGGGGGGGGTGGTGAGGGGGGTGGTGGGGGTGTCTAGGAGGGTGGGGGGGGGGGGCTATCCAAGGGGTGTCTAGGAGGGGGGGGGGGGGTCCAGGAGGGAGGGGGTGTTCATGGGAGTGTCCAAGAGGGGGGTGGGGCTATCCAACGGGGTGTCTAGGGGGGGTGTAGGGGAGTGTCGAAGATGGAGGGGGTGTGTGGGGGGAGGGGGGAGAGGTGCAAGGGGGAGGGGTTTGGGGGGGGGGGGTTCAGGGGTAGGGTGGGTTAAAGAGCTTCTTGATAAAAAATAAAAAAACATCATGAGTTTTTAATAATAATATAGATGAAGTTGATTCGATGCTTGGGTTATTCATCCTAGCTTAAATCATTGTGATTTGAGCTGAATGAGTGATGTTTGAAAAATAAAGAGATTTATTAATGATCATGTTATTTAGTATTGGGATGTACATATCAATCTGAATATTATTTTTTCATTGTTGGTTATGGATTCATATATCATTTATCATGTATAGTTGACACACTGATCACATATATATAAGAAGTTGTTATATCTCATTTATTTTCCAACTATTTTCTTATAGGTGGATTCTTATGGTGAGGCCGGTTCTATCCACCACCATTGAAGACAATGAGTTCAACATTGGATTTGGGTAAGGTTTATTCTGTTTTTATTCTTTGGCCCAATTTTAATTAGGGTTTTTTTTGATTTTTGGGTTCCTTATATTTTTGCAGTGCGTTTTGGATTTCGTTGAGGTGGATTCGAGTCATCGTTGACAAAGGCTTACATGTGTATGCATAGGTAGGAATATACATATATAATTTCCCCCTTTATATATATTCACTCATGGTAGCATGAATATATATATTGGGGCTAGGTGTGCTTATATATAGATATGAAAAATGCATACATGTGTAAGTGTAAAGGGGTATATGCAAATATAAACATATATCTAAGGACCCCCTTGTGCATATTTGTCCATTCAAATATGTACACAAGGTCTAGGTGTCCTTATATATATGTGAAGTTTCATGTGCATGCAATCGGAAAAAAGGAATATTCGAGTTGTCGTGAAAAGCAAACATGCCTTGAGGTTGAGGTAGGTTCCCTATGCCTAAATCTTTAATTTGAATTCTATAATTACCTAATTGATTTGAAAACTTGTTTCCATAATTACTTTATTATTTTAGAAAATGGTTTTCTAATAACCACTAGCTTTTTCAAGGAAGAACATGAATATATCCCTTGAACTTATTTATAGACCTTGTTTTTTCGATGAATTAAGAGTTTACTTCAACTAACAAAAATGATGGTATCATCCGTGAAAATTAGTTGAGATTTTCCCAGTACAAGATGCCAGAACCAAAATGAAGCTACATTTCCTTCATAGATGTTCTTATTAATATTTCTATAATGGTTATCTTGATATAGGATGAATAAGTTTAGGGATAGGGTATTTCCTTGCCTAGTCCCCAAACATATTTGAAGAATCTGAAGTTCTTCTCCAAGAAATAAATGGACATCCATGGTAAACTAAAGCGCCTAAAAAGAGTTTCAATAAATCCACTGAAAAACCCATGCATGATAACACCTTGACGATGAAAGACCATTCTACCCAATCATAGGCTTTGTCTATGTCCAACATAATGGAAATATTGGATCCAGTCTCCCTTTGTTTCAAATCACCAATCATCTATTGTGCAAACCGACAGCACCCTGAATTGTCCTGCCATTCACAAACCCATGTTGTTCATCTAAAATCCATTGAGGTAGAATCTGGGATAGATGCGTGTTAACCACACTAGCCAAAACTTTATAGGAAGAGTTAAAAAGGCTGATAGGTCTCTATTGACTCAAAGAAGAAGGATCTATAAGTTTAGGTATATGAACGAGGGAGGTGGATCTGGCCATGCACAGGATGCTTCCACCCCATAATATGTCATGCACCACTGCCACTAGATATTTCTCAACTAATTTCCATAAGTCAACATAGAATAAACCATGAAAACCTTCGGGACAGGGTGCACTATAATGGTAATGATAAAGCACTAACTCATGTATCTCATGCTCCTACGAAACTAAAACCAAGATGAAATTATCACTAATAGTCACTACTTTGGGTAAGGCTTCAAAGAGATCTTCCTAAAAACTTAGTAGCCACTAAGAAGGACTGGTCCTTGTAATAAGAGACTAAAATTATCATTGGCCATACCTACTAATTCTTCAAGACCAATAGAGAATGAACCATTCTACCATAGAATATTGGGTGTGGTAATTCTCTACTTCTATTTGAGGAAATCATGAAAAAATGTGGTGTTTTTGTCTCATTTTTCAAGCTAGGTGACCCATGATTGCTTGTGAGTTGAGCATTCATGATCCAGGAGCCTTTCCAATAATATATTATTATTATGAACTAGTTCTTTAAAAATAACATCATTCCATTGTTTCTTGGAAGGGGGGCTGGAAGGGGGAGGAAAAACTGGTAGGGGGTGGTATACAGGGGGGGTCTGCAGGGTAGGGGGAGGGGGAGGGTGGAGGGGGGAAGGGGGCAGGGGGAGTGGGGAGGTCTGCAGGGCAGGGGGAGGGGGGAGGGGGAGGGGGAGGGGGAGGGGGAGGGGGGATGGGGGATAGGGGATGGGGGCAGAGGGCAGGGGGCAGGGGCAGGGGGCAGGGGCAGGTGGCAGGGGGGAGTGGGGGGGGGGGTTTGCATGGGGGGTCTACAGGGTAGTGGGGAGGGTGAAAGTGCAGTGTAAGGGGGAGGGGGTGGGGCAGGGGGTGAAAGGGGGGTCTGCATGGCAGTGGGGAGGGTGCAGGTGCGGGGAAAGGGGGGAGGGGGTGCAAGGGGGTGGGGAAGAGGGTGCAAGGGGGGTGGGGCAGGGGGTGTAGTTAATCTCTATATGTTTCTTTAATCTTAGATAAGGTTTAATAACCATTACAATCCATCTTTAACTCCTATATTTCTTCATGATTAGTTTTCTTAAAATATTCCCTCCTATTTACAACAGGTTGCTTTCACTAAATCATGGCTTGATATCACTTGCAACAGATTATTGTGCAGGGGGGTCTGTCCAAGGGGTGTCCAGGAGGGATGGGGGGGTGTCCGGGGGGGGGGTGTCTAGGTTAATAATCCAATAGATCATTGGGGTAAGTTTAGTTTATTCTAAATGGGGATTAAGAGATCATTAGAAAAATAAATGACCAAGGGAAAATCTATAAATCACTACTATTAGTTATTCATATTAGGGTGAAATGTTAGGACATTTGGTATGGAAGAGGGTGAAACAACAGTTTATGGAAACTGCCCTCTTGAAAAACATGTCTCACAATTACTTGGGTGAAATGTTAGGACATTTGGTAAGGCAGAGGGTAAGCCAACAATTTATGGCAACTGCCCTATTGAAAAACACGTCTCACAATTACCTAGTATGGGCCACACGATATTGGAAAACCACACTCAAACCATGTGATGCATCTGGAAAACTACCAAGACAATCACAGAGTTTCCTTGGTGAGAAACATGGTTTGAAAAATCATGATAAAACCATGAAAAACAACCTTGGAGCCTCATAGTGAAATACTAGATAGTTACTACATAGTTATTAAAAATCATCCAAACTTTCTATTTTCTTGAACTGTTTCTCCCAAAAAATCGAGATTTCATGCCACATTTCTATAAAACCTATAGAATTATCCTATGGATCAACCAAGATCAAACTAATATATAACTTTGTCCTAGAGGGAATCAAAATTCTCCCAACCAAAAAGATTTATATCCCTAGAAAGTGCTCAGTATTTTAGAGTCACAACTAGAGAAGACCACTACATCCTCATCAATGATTCACATTCCCACATCCCATGGATATCCCATTTTCAATTCAACATTACAAAAACAATGGGAATTGTTTTACCATACTGTACCATTTCATGTAGATCCATAATCTAAACTAGTCCAATAATATTGGTGTTTGGGGGGGGGGTCCTGGGGGGTGTCCAGGGGGGGGGGTTGGGGGGGTGTCCAAGGAGGGGTGTCCGGGGGGGGGGGGGGCTGCTGTCCAGGGGGTCCAGCAGGGGGGTTGTTGTCCAGGGGGTCCAGCAGGGGGGGTGGGGCTGTCCAGGGGGGTCCAGTAGGGTCCAGTAGGGGGGATGCTGTCCAGGGCGGTCCAAAAGGGGGGGATGCTATCCAAGGGGTCCAGTAGGGGGGGGGGGGGTCCAGCAGGGGTGGTGCAAGGGGGGTCCAGCAGGGGGGTGTGAAAGGGGACCTGGGGGTGCAAGGGATGTGTGTGTGTGGGGGGGGGCTGCTGTCCAGGGGGGTCTAACAGGGGTGGTGCAAGGGGGGTCCAGTAGGGGGACAAGGGGTGTGCAAGGCGACTTAGGGGATGCAAGGGATGTGTATGTGTGTGTGTGTGTGTGGGGGGGGGGGGGGGTGATCCAGGGGGGTTCTCTACAAGGGGTTTAGTAGGGGGGCTGCTGTCCAGGGGGGTCCAGCAGGGGGGGGGGGGTGCTGTCTAGGAGGTCCAACAGGGGGCTGTTGTCCAGCAGGGGGTTATCCAGGGGGGTCCAACAGGGGGGTCTGCTGTCTAGGGGGGTCAAGTAGGGGGGGGGGGTGTCTAGAAGGGGTGGTGAAAGGGGGGTACAGCAGGGGGGGGCAAGGGGTGTGCAAGGGGACCTGGGGGCGCAAGGGATGTGTGTGTGTGGGGGGGGGAGGGGTGTTGTCCAGGGGGTCCAACGGGGGGGATGCTGTCCAGGGGGTCCAGCAGGGGGGGTGTCTAGGGGGTCCAGCAAGGGGGGGGGGGGGTGCTATCCAAGGGGGTCTAGTGAGGGGGGGGATGTCCAGGGGGGTCCAGCAGGGGTGGTGCAAGGGGGGTCTAGCAGGGGGCAAGGGGTGTGTAAGGGGATCTGTGGGTGCAAGGGATGTGTGTGTGTGTGTGTGGGGGGGGGGGGGTTGGGGGCTGTCCAGGGGGTGTAGGGGGTGGGGGTGTCTAGTAGGGAGTAGGGGTGTTTCAAGGGGGGTCTAGTAGGGGGGCTACTATCCACGGGTGGGTGGGGGGTGTCCAGCAAGGGTGGTGCAAGGGGGGTCCAGCAGGGGGGGAAGGGATGTGCAAGGGATGTGCAAGAAGGGTCTGTCAGGGGTGCATGGGGGTCTGTCTGGGGGGGGGGGGGTTGTCCAGGGGTGCAAGGGGGGTCTGTCCAAGGGTGCAAGGGGGTTCTGTAGGGGTGCAAGGGGGGTCTGTCCATGGGTGAAAGGGGGTTCTGCAGGGGTGCAGGGGGGTCTGTCTAGGGGTGCACGGGGTGGTGGTGGTGGTGGTGGTGGTTTTTTTTTTATGAAATGGGGAAGGATATAGCCACGGTTTCAAACCGTGGATAAATCCCTATAGCCACAGCTTTTGGGCTTATAGCCACGATTCCAAACCGTGGCTATAGCCTAAATTTCTAGTAGTGCAATCTCAATGATATCTATCCTTTCAATAAACCTAATAATAATGTATCCAAACATTTTAGTAACTGCTGAAATCTCATAAACATCCAACAACCAAGATTAATTTCTTGATAATTTATAAAGCACAATTGTATCCAAAGTCGAAGTGTACTCAATTAGTTTTCACTTTCTATACAAGATCTCTTTACCTTGGATGTATTCATATATATATATATATATATATATATATTAAAATATTAAAATATTGAAACAAATTTAACACCAATATGAAATAAAGTTTATAATACATGCATACCTCAATAGTAAGCTATAGAACAAGTTGAGATGGCCATGATAAAAAATACCCAAAACTGTGTCCAACTATCAAAGCCTCACCTACAGGGAATGGTATTCTAGCTGATGCATCTGTAATATCTAGTATTGTTACCCTAATCTGATCCATCTCCATCTATCAATGATGTATAATATTACCAATATAATATATCATCAAATATTATATAATATGATATTGAGGATCCTCAATATATAACTCACAATAGATATGAATATGAGGATGAGGTGTAGAAGTGGGATTTATAGGTGGAGGTGGAGGAGTGAGATTTATAGGTGTAACATCCCAACCTGAATCAACTAGTTTGAGATGAAACACCACATGATCTTAAGTGCACCTCCCCACGCGTCATAGGCTACCAACTAACAATGGGGGTCTTGAGTGAGACTATAGGGAAACTATACCCTCAATCAGAGTGTATAACAACAATAAATAATGCAACATGTAAACAATATTTGATAAAAGTAAGAAGAAACCAATGAAATAATGATTGTATGAATAAAAAAAGAAACAATAAACTAAAACCTAAGTATAAGTTACTGATCACCCACTGAGATGATCATATATAAAAATAATAAAAGAACAAGTATAAGAGGACATTCTCCCACTCTAAGCTACATATCATCCTAGTCTATAGACTCATAGCGAGTTATCTCACTAGACGGTCAACTCGAGCCTTAGCCCAACCTATACCTGCAACAAGTGAGAGCTTCTTAGGTACCCAAGTGTCATGACCACTCAAGAAGGGTGTGATTACAACTCAGTAGGACACCACCAACATAATACATTACCCAACCAGTAATATGAAATGTACATGCATGTGATAAGCTCAACAGAAAGTAAATAGAAAATATATAACTACACAACATAACATAATATCACCAAGAACACACAAGCAATAAAAATCATGTGTCGAGTGGTCATGCACTTACCAAGACGCCACAAACCCTCGACTATATCTGCTTAATCTCTATTCCAAAATGTAGTCATAATGGAAGTCATAAGTAAACAAGAACAAGTCATAAGGCTAGGCTATCATGCCCCACCTCTCTCTCAACAGTAGTACAAGCCCTAGACCTCAAGGTCAGGGTTCACTAGGCCATCATACCCCCATATACATCTATAAAATCAAAGGCCCTAGGCCTCTAGGAGAAACCACACTATTCCATCATCCCCCATTGCTATCTCTCGGTTTAGATCCCAAAGACCTTCATGCTCCACCTTCAAATCTTGGGTTGGATCACATATAACCATCATGCCCCTAGGTTAGGAAACTTAAGGCCACCATGCCCCATCATCTATATCAGTCTTATCATTGCATCACATGCAGCATCTGAACACACTCCTCTAGGGATACCAAGACATGATGGGTCTACCTATCTCTTAGGTGCTATGCACAAAATAAAATCAACACAACATATACCAGACATATCAAAAGGCAATAGTGGAATCATACCAGTCAAACATATCCAGTGTCATAACACAATAAATATAGTTCCCACACATAGGCATACCATATCACACAATGTGTCTATATACTATGATTTCACACATGCATGAGATCACTATCAATCCTAGTCAACAAGCTATGCTAACATAGGTATCACATCAAGGAAACACAAGTATACATATAAACAGAGCATTAAATATCATCAATAATCATAACAACTACACATGTGATCAAACATCAACATGGTCTTATAGGCTTTAGATCTCAAGTAGCACAACAACACACCCCAAGGTGTCCAAACATCAAACATGGGATCCACTGGCCACACACACACACACACCATGAGATCAATCATCAAACATAGGTTTCACAAATTCCAAACTAGTCAAGCCTCAACCATCGATATCTAGACAACAAGTTATCACACAAGTTCCAACATGGCCCTTAGAACCTTGTCAATTTATTATACATGTTACTTTAACTAATTAATACTCAAGATCATTAATTAATTAATAATAATTATTTATTTATAACATAATATGAATTAATGGTCATTTTCCCGAAGTGGAGAACCTCATATCTCATGTCAGTTTTCATTCCTAATATTGTAGGGTAGAGTACCTGGATCACCTACGTCATGGTTATCAATGTTAATGCCAAATTTCATTATGGAAATGTCACTTGAATTACATCCACATATTCATTGGCTTAATCGCTTTCCAAGGATTCCTAAAACTGATTCCAATTATTTTATTTCCAAAAAATAAATAAAATAATACATGTGATAACTACTTTATCTATCCTAGATAAATCATAAATTATCGACTTAATCTAAGGTATGTGATAATAATTTTTCTTTAAATAATAATTATAATACCCCATGTGATAACATTCTCTCTCTATAATAATCTGAGATAAGAATGATAATTATTATTTATCATTTTTTGATAATTTATGTATTATTATCATTTAAGAATTATTTTATCCTTAATATCTAGGAGGAATGGGAATAAATATATTTGTATATTATTATTTAAAGAATAAATAATATTCCACATATAAAAATAAATCCCCCATCAAGAACAACTCAATAGAAATAAAAACAATCATCGTTATTCTTTTCCATGGTTACGGGTTATCATCATTTAAAGAGTTATTATCATTTTTTCAGAAAGATTCAGAAAATATTAATCCAAAAATAAAAAAGGGAAATAAAAACCCTCTTGGAAATCTTACCTAATTTTTATCCTTTGAAAACAAAACACCCATAATAAAGGAGTAAGGTTCTGGTGCTCCTAGAAACTAGATGAAGGATTCAGTTTGATCAAAGAAAGTTTCATAATTATTTGAACAAGGGAAACCAGGACTTCCCAAACTTTAGAAGACCTCAAAAACTAAAGTCAGAAAGGTTTGGGTATCTTTATTGGGGGAAACCATGTACTGGTTCATAGTAAATAAAACCACAAACTAAATCAACCATTTAATTTTTCATTTACTTGAATCTTGAATGTGGACCATTGAAATCTTCATATTTGATTTAATGGGAAATGAGTCAAAATTATTTAATTCACATGGTTTTAGGTTTTTAAAATAGTCAAAAAACACTGCAGATGTATTCTAGGGAAGAAGGAGTAGAAAAATTGAAAACAGGATAAAAATCAATACCCTTACATGATAGCATAATGCTGCATACTACCCATATGAAACACAAGCCCACTGCATAAGTTTAATCTGATTTTACCTATACACAACCTTTGAAAATCCGGCCTTACCTATATGAAATGACGAAAATACCTTTATGGAACTAAGGATCACCCTTATGTGAAGCTTGAATACCTTTACACAAGCAAGATTTACCCTTTTATAGTGCATAACATATTCATTCTACCTTCACAAAGTGACCTTTTACCCTTATGTGGATCTTATATTTAAGGAGTTACCCTTACTCAAGGTCCTAAAAACTACTCTACCCTTATGTAACTCTAAAAAACACGAGTAAGGGTAATATTTACCAGAAAAAAATTCATATAGTAGGACTTGTAAATTATGAACAAAAGAGAGTTTTAAAAATGAGGATTTTATAATTCCCCCTCCTATAGTGACCTATCGTCCCCGAGAAGTGTCTCTAATGGTCATTCTCAATACCTTTAGGAAATACACATCCAAAAACACCACAATGATTTCCATAAAGGGAAAAATATCTAAAGATACATCAGTGATCCAACCATTCACAAGCAAGGCACAAAAATGACAAGGATTTCTACCCTAGGAAATTAATATATGGTAACTTGGGGTTTAAACATTAAGCCTCACCCATTTATGAGCTCATTGAATCATCCAATATCAACAATGGGTGCCTGGTCCATGGAGAATCCACATCTTCCTAGCTACCCAAGTATATTCCTAAGTCCTGTCTAATTCCAATCGGAAAGAGCTCGAAATAACAAGGTCAATGCACAATGAGGGCACAACACTCTCACGAGAAATATAATCCATCACACTGAGATTGAGATTTAACCATCAAGGAAAAAACATAAGGATACCAAAGAAAAACTACTAACCTGAATGGTATCCAACATAAACCATAGAGATACATCCATGGAAGGAAGAAAAATGAAGGATTTCAAAGAACAAAAACCCCAACCATCTAGATATTCTCAGTAAAAGATTCTATTCATCCCCTGGAGCAAAATAGACCTCAAGGGTTTCAAAACCATTCATGATGAAGGATAACACCATTAAAGAGAACACATCCACAAGGAGTAAAAAGGAGATCTTAGGTAAAGGAAACTATCGTTATGATCAAAACCAAGGTTCACAATATAACATCCATAAAGGATAAAAAAAATACACAAGAGATACCCAAAACCAGAAGGTCTAAACCGACTTCATAGAAGTTTTTCCTGGTTGGTTCACCAACTTCTTGCACCAACCCCAAGGATCTCAACTACAATACAACACACTAATGATCCAAATCCCTCATGGATCACACAAATATCCTTTAGAGTATGAATCCATCCTCAGTTATCCATTCAACGCTAAATCTGAATCATACATCAGAAATTCAATGTAGAACCCGATACTCCCGGGTCCACTACACATCGGTCTTTGGATTCACCATGATCTTCCAAAGGTCAGTATTACACAAACCACTACCCTTCTATAAGATAGTCCATTCTACACATGACTAGGTTAATGATCACCACCATAAGACTATCCTTATTATTTTTAGTACCCTCGGTTTGAGGTATGTGGCATTTTTTATGCATTTTTATGTGTTTAAAGTACATGGGATTAGTTGGGAAGAGGTTGGGAGAGTTTGGAATGGTTTTGGATAAGTTTGGAGGCTTTTCTAGGGGAGAACAGTTTGATCACAGTTAGTGGAAACCGTGCGGATGCTCCGGGAAACTGTGCAAGGGGAGACAGTAGGCTTCGCATGGCCTGTGCACGGTTTTCCAAACCGTGCGAGGAAACCGTGCGAAACCTCTCTCTTGAGGTAGTAGTGTGTGCATGGTTAGCACACGGTTTTCCAAACTGTGTGGGATAACCGTGCGGACACTTAAAAGTAGGGTTTTAAAACCCGGGGTCACTCGGGCTTGCCTCATTCCTTTCCAAATTCTCTCCCACTGAAACCTCACTCGGGTTATTTAGTTTTAAAGGGTTGGAGGTGCTCTCCCACACATTTTGGAAGTGTTTTGAAGGGTTTTAGAGGTGGTTTGAAGGTGGTTTCTCTCAGGTAATTCTATGATCTTGGGTTCTTTGTGTTTTCCTCTAGATATAATCTTCCATCTTTCTTAGGTTTCTAGATCTACACTTGTTGTGTGTAGATCTAGAGTTGTGGTTGCCTTGGATATTGATTTTAAGTCTTGTGATGGTTAGGGAATGGGATCTAGTGAGTTTTTAGTGGTGCGTTCACTGGATTTGAGGTTCGGTTTCTTATGGGTCAAGTTCACCAGAACCCTAAAGGTAGGTGGATTCTCTCTCAACTCTACTTGGTTATAACTAGTGGTTCTTTGTTACAATTAATTTGTTGTGCTGAAAAATTAATTGTGATTTGTTGTGCAAAATTGGTTGGAAATCCCTTGGGTTATGTTTTGGAGATTTTTGGGAAAAAATGGATTTTAAAATAGAGATTTTAAAATGGGTTGTTGAGATTTATTTGGGAAAAAGTTTTTCAATAAAGATGTTGTTTTTATTGAAATGTGGTTTGGAATGGAAAATGGTTTTCAATAAATGGGTGATTTATTGTAGTGGATTGGTATGCGATGGAATTGGTTGATTGCATGTTGTTGTGACATTGGTGGGTTATATGCTTGGTTGTAATTGATTGGAATGTTATGTAGAAGTGGTGAGAAGTACCACTATAAAAAGGGGATGGATAATGGACGGAAGGGCCACCATCAAAGGATAAGTGGAAGAGAAGTGCCACTGGGTGTGAATGGGTGAATGAGTTGGATGGAAGCTCCACAATTTGGTTGTGGTTGGGAAGTACCACTAGGTGTGAATAGGTGAACAAGTTGGACGGAAGCTCCACCGTTTGGTTGTTTTGGTTGTTTTGTTGTGCATTGTTTTGAAAGATGGAAATTGTTGTGCTAGTGTGTAAATGATGGAATGGATTGTGGCATGTTTGTTTGTCTTTCTCTTGGGTTATTGGTTTTGGTATGATGGCTTGGTAAGGGTGTGTTTGGATTATGAAAATTGTTACTCTTGTAATTATTTTATATAAATTATTTTATATAAATGTGCTAACAGTTTTATCCTAGTGGCGTGTGTAGGGAAGTCATTTGGGGAAATCCTACTGAGTTTTAGTACTCACCCCATGCTTTGGCATGTTGGTGTCTTTGCAGATGTTGTGTACCGTGACGTGGGCAAAGTTAAGGAATCACCCTCCTTTAGTGGTGCATCGTGATGTCTAGGTGGATCTTGGAGCATGGAGCTTGGTGTGGATCCATGGAGTGTGTCTTGGCTTATTTTGGGTCTTTTGTTGAGTCTTCCTCATAGTACTCTGATATGGTTGGTTGTATTGGTTTTTGGTTGTATTTTGGAACAACATGGTTTTCCTTAGGGAATACATGGTTGAATGTTTTGATTGACATGCATCATATAGTGGTTGGTAGTGGATGGTTTGGTTGGTTTTGTCTTAAGGGAAAATTGTTCCCTGGTACGCGCGTCGCATCGCGTCCAATTTGAAAATTTTTATAACCGACTGGCTACTGTAAAAGTGGCAAGCAGGGTCGAACCACAAAGAGCATGGAATCTAGTTCACTAAAAATATTTCGTTGGACAATGTTTAGACGGACAAGGTTTGAGGGGATTCCTATTTTTGAGTTTTTTTCTTTTTAATTAAACTAAAAGGTGAGAAGACAAAATATAAAAAGAAAATTGCAAATGAGAATGATGATGGACTCTAAGTCAACGAAATGTGTCGGGGATGCTGATGTCACAATTAAATTATCACGCAGACATGAAAAATATTCTTTTATATGATTAAATATTTATTCTGTTTAGTTATCTCCAGTTCCAAAAATATAAGCATTTTTTAGATGCTCAATTTAAAATTCCTAATTTATTTAAAGTCCTGTTCTCTGGTGTCATAAATAAATTAGGAAATTCGTTCAAGTCTCGAACTATACGGCAAAATGACACAACCCGTTTCTCACAAAGTTATGTCACCAATTTGCACTTACCATCAGTCAACGCGGTTTACCTTCTCGGACCCCCGCGTCGACTTATAATTAAAAGGGCCAGTTTTAATTTTAGCAATTAATTCAGTGAAAAAATAATTTAAACAGATAAATATTCAATTAAAATAAATTTAATTGACAATTAATCATCAAACAATATGTTTCATCGCATGCGCAATAATTTTAATTACTTAACCAACATCCCGACATTTATAAGATTTCCCCGACATCACAACTAAAATAATAAACGCATTAATAAAATGATATGTCATGTGAAATAAAAATTCTTTACCGAGAAATGATTGTGTCCGTCTTTATTTTCACCGCGCACAACAACCCTCGGCACGTGATGATGTCACGCACTAACTTCGTGACCACCAGAACAAAAGACGTTGGCGATGTAGTGGATGCTGGTCCGCTGCGGCGACCGTGGTGGATGCTCGGACAGTCGGTGACCGGTGCGATCAAAGGTGGCTGTTCGGACAATCGGTAGCCGGTGACCGGTGCGCTGCAAAAAAAGAACATAAGCAGGGGGTAGTGGATGGGGGATGCGGGCTCTGCTGGGGAGAGGCGGCTAGGCTGGCGGAGAGGAGAAGCGGGCGGCCGAGTTCCAGCGGGTGAGATGGGGTGTGGTGCTGGACGAATGAACATGGAGGCCGGATGGAGAGGAGAGGCGTCGGGTCAGCGGAGGAGAGGTGGGATGCGGCGTGTGTTGAGCTGGGAAGAGGCCAGAGGAGAGGAGCGGTGGGGCAAGTGCGGGCTGGCGGGGTGCAGGTTCGGTGAGGCGGGGCGAGAGAGGGGGTGAGCGGGGGAGAGAAGCCGGGTGCAGGGACGGGGTGATGAGGGGAGCAGAGGGGGTGGACAGGGGGAGCAGGGGGCGAGTGGGGTCGAGGGAGATGAGGGCCGCGAGTTCTGGGGGCAGGGAGAGTGAAGCGACAGGGGAGAGGAGCGGGGTGCACAGGGAAGATGGGGGGTGCGGGTGAAGAGTGCAGGCGGGGTGACAACGACAGGGGAGAGGGGCAGTCGAGTAAGGGAGTGTAGGGGAGAGGCGGGGTGGATAGGGGGAGATGGGGGGCGCGGGTGAGAGGAGGGAAGCGGCCGGGTGAGGGGAGCTGCAGAAAAAAAATAAAAAAAAATAAAGATGGGCGGCGGAAGAAGGGGAGAGATAAGGGGGAGAGTGGGTCCAGCGGGGGAGGGATAAAAATAGGGCGGCAGGTGAGGGAAATAGGGGGAAAAAGAAAAATTCAAATTCAAATTAGATAAAAAAACTAATTAAATAATTAAGTTTAATAATAATAATAGTAATAAGAATAATAGTAATATTAATAATAAGTATAATTATTATAAAATATTAATATTAATAATAACTAATATTAAAATAAAATATAAAACATTAATAAAGTAAAAATAAAATTCTAAAAAATGAAAATAAATAACTAATATTAATATAATACTAACTAAAAACTATAAAAACAACAAAAATATTTAAAATTCTACAAAAAAAACTAAAAACACAAGAAGCGGTTAGCAAATTAATTAAAACTAAATGAAAATAAGAAAAAAAATGTCAGTAACATCCATGTACATCAAATCTCCCACACCTAAACTTTTGCACTCCTGGGCAAAACAATCTGAAATAAAACACAAGTGGACCCGTAGAAAAATCCAAAACATCCAAGTTACAAGTTCAAAAATTTTCAATCTCTTTTTCTCATAAAATATCATGCTTCATTTAAAACTCCAATTTTCAAAAACCATTTTTCTTCCACTTGTATTCTTTTCAAAACAAGTATGTGCACTCATTTATCATGTGACCTACCTCGCCATTCCTCTCATCTTTCTAAAAAAAATTTATCAAAGTTTTTCTCAGTTCTCATACACATACAGGCTTACCATAGGCTTGCCATGAATTTCACATCTCCACTAGTGGAAATCAAAATAATGCACCAATATCAAGGACTTTACATGAGGTTCAAATGTTTCTGAAGCTGTGGGACGGTGGGTTTTAAAAAAATTGACATCTTTTTGGTAAAAAGGAGGGTTGAATCTTGAAATAAATGCATGATAAGTCAATCCAAATGTCTCCCTCAAACTCTCGCTCCCCACACTTAAAACATTTCTTGTCCCCAAGCATATGATAAGCCAATGTTTCGCTATTTTTTTTCTCTTTTTTTTTGTTTTTTTTTGTTTTTTTAAAGACAAAACTCACTCAAATAATATGGTCAGGAAAAACTGGTGAGTATCAACTCAAAAACCCCATGGAATAGGTGTCAGACAATAATCCCAAAGAATGGTACACAAGCAGCGTATTCGCTGTAACATCTCAATTAAGGTAGGTCATATAGAAAACACTCTATTTCCTGGAGTAATGGATCATCACTTTAATAGGTATCCCCAAAGTCAAGGGTTACCGCGTAATGACCACCAATGTACTCATTGTTGGAACTGAAAAAGATTCTATATTCCTATATCAAAATAATATGAAATGAATGTGGCTACTATGAAAAATAACTCATATGATCAGGATGGGATAATGTCAATCCATGTACATCAAATGACTCACTGGCCCTCGAAGAACCCTCTCCATGAGTAAGTCTCTCCCCCCTACACTTAGACTGAAATTATCATGAAAAAAATTCAAGAAATTGGTAGGGAAGGGTATCGGCTTGGGCTCATCCTAAAAGGCTCCTGCATGGCTTATAAGGGCTATATGATGGAGAAAATGTTTGGGTGGCTCAGTGGGTCAACGGGGCTGAAAAAAATCAAACAGATGCCTCGATCATTTTAGTGAAACTTTCAAAAATTCCTATCACTTTGATGGAAAAAAAAATGGCAAGTTCTAGAAGACATAACATGGTTGAGATTCCCTCAAGAAAAATAGAAACAGGAGATGATGTAAAATGGTCCAGAGTCCTCACGGGTAGGGAAATATAATGTTGGACAGCACAGATGAGAATGAGTGCAAATAAGTGTCTAAAAATTATACAAGTTTTTGAATTTTTTTTTCAAATCATGAAATAGTATCAGCAATCATCTAAGTCATGAGATCAAGAATCAAAGAAATCCAGAACAAGAATCAGGTGCTCAAACTGCCTAGGGACACAAGTGGTATGTTCCTGACTAGGTTGCGATAAAAATACAGCAGCTTTTATGTGGGTTCATGAATGATAGGAGTGTTAGTTTTTTTTGTTAGTTTACATGGTGTTTTGGAAGCATAAAATATGGAAAAATTAAAACACTTCCCTGTGTAAGTGTAGATAGACGTGGAGAGGCTGCCTATATCCGATGAAGTTCCAGAAATAATGTACCTGTAAAATCTACATATGGACAACACATACCCGCATCATATCATAAAGATAACACCAAGAATCATATAAATGGAAGCAGAGATGCAGAAGAGTGACAAGTGCATACAAATATTAGGAGTAGCTAATTTTTTTTTCACACATGCCATGTTTTATTTTATCAAAAAAACTAGAACAAGTAAAAGAAGAAAGGGGAAAAAAAATGAAACTAGAACATGGGTTGCCTCTCAGGAAGCACTAAGTTTTACATCTTCAGCCAGATGGATGGACAATGGTCAATCATCTTGGTCCATCAGCTTAGAACTCCTCTGCCTCTTATGATAACTAGTGGCTGTTTCATCAATCTCACCGGAATTCTTAGTGGGATTAACCACTTCCAGAGTGTAGTGAGCGTGAAGCTGGTGAGGAAGGAATGGAATCTGTGCTCTTTGTGGTGGTACCTGGTGCTGAGCACGAATCTCTAGTGAAAGTTCCTCAAGCTGGCACTCGATATCAGCCAGCTCCTGAGTCATCCATCGTACTAAGTCAGAGGGAGATGGAACAAGCGCATCGATGACCACAGAAGAATCAGAAGATCTAGACATTTTTTTAGCTGCATCCACAAAACAAATAGAGAGATAGAGATAGATTAAGAAACAAAGATCAAAGAATGAAGAAGTAGTAGGGTTGCCTCCCGATCAGTGCTAAGTTTAACGTCTTCAGCCATACAGATAACTTCTCATTGCGATTGTAGTTCTTCAATGATTCCTATTTTATCCGAAGTGTGGTAAAGTTTAAGGCGTTGACCATTTAATTTGAATGGAGGCATCTTCCCATCATAAATTTCGACAGCACCATGTGGATAAATAATTGTGACGGTGTAAGGACCTGACCACTTCAACTTGACTTTTCCAGCCATGATTCGAAGTCGTGAGTTCAAGAGGAGAACTTTGTTGCCTGCTGAAAAATTTCTTTATTGAATCCTTTTGTCATGCCAGGCTCAAGTTTTCTCTTTGTAAATCAAAGCATTGTCATATGATTCTCTCCTCATCTCATCTAGTTCATTCATTTGTAGAAAACTCTTCTCTTGGGTAGTTTTGAAATCAAAATTCAGTTTCTTCACAGCCCAATAAGCTTTATGTTCCAATTCTACAGGTAAGTGGCAGGTTTTTCCAAAGACCAACCTATATGGGGATATTCCAATGGGTGTCTTGTAGGCAGTTCTGTAGGCCCAAAGTGCATCATCAAGTTTGGTGACCCAATCTTTCCTAGATGTATTCACAGTTTTCTCCAAAATACCCTTAATTTCTCGGTTTGAAACCTTAGCTTGGCCATTGGTCTGTAGATGGTATGGGGTGATCATATAGTGGTGACATCCATGGAGAGTCATTAGCTTCTGAAACAATGCATTATTGAAGTGGGTACCATGGTCACTGATAATGATCCTTAGAATTCCGAACCGGGTAAAAATGTGTTGCTTCAAAAATTTGACGACGACTCGATCAGTATTTTCCCAGAAAGCTTCAGCTTCCACCCATTTTGACACATAGTCCACACAGACAAGGATATAGGATTTCCTGAAAGATTTAGGAAAAGGACCCATGAAGTCAATTCCCCATATGTCAAAAATTTCAATGCCCATGATTGAGTGTTGTGGCATTTCGTGCTTCCAGCTTATACCCCCAGTTCTTTGGAATTTGTCACAATTCATGATGAATTCACGAATATCATGATTCATGGTCGGCCAGTACAAACCACTTTGTAACACTTTTCTGATTGTTCGATGAATCCCATGGTGTCCCCCAGCTTCTCTAGTATGGTACAAGTTCAAAACACTCTCAACTTCTTCTTCAGGGATGCATCTTCTTATCATTCCATCCGCACAGTCTTTGAAAAGTAAAGGATCATCCCAGTAGTAATGTCATGCTTCATTCAAAAATCTTTTCCTCTGCTCCTTTGATAAATCTGGATGTATCACACCTGAAGCTAAGTAGTTCATGAAATCAGTATACCAGGGTGTGATTGTCTCAATGGCATAGAGTTGTTCATCAGGAAATGTTTCATTGATTAGTTCAACATTGATTTCACTTGTGTCATGGTCGAGTCATGATAAATGATCAGCAACGACATTCTCTGTTCCCTTTTTGTCCTTGACTTCGATGTCAAATTCTTGAAGTAACAATATCCATCGAATAAGTCTGGGTTTTGCATCTTTCTTGGTCATCAGATACCGAAGTGCAGAGTGATCCGTATAGACAGTGACTTTTGAGAACAACATATGGGATCGAAATTTATCAAAGGCAAAGACAACTGCTAGAAGATATTTTTCAGTTTTTGTGTAGTTATGTTGAGCCTCATTCAAAGTGTGGCTATCATAGTAGATTGGCCTAAAGATATTTTCTTTTCTTTGTCCCAAGGCAGCACCAACTGCCCAGTCACTAGCATCACACATTAACTCGAATGGCTGCTCCCAATCAGGTGAAATCATTATCGGGGCTTCAACCAAACGCTGCCTTAATAACTTAAATGCTTCCTGACATTTAGGGCCAAAGTGGAATGTGGCATCTTTTCCCAATAGGTTCGTAAGGGGTCAGGCAATAATAGAGAAATCCTTAATAAAGCATCTATAGAATCCAACGTGCCCAAGAAAACCTCGAATGGAACGTACTGAAGAAGGCATGGGTAGCTCAGAGATGGTACTAATCTTTGCGGCATCGACTTCAATTCCTTTCTTTGAAATTTGATGACCTAAAACTATTCCACTTTGTACCATGAAGTGTGACTTTTCCCAATTAAGAACCAGATTCTTTTCTTCGCATCTTTCCAAAACCTTATCCAGATGTTCCAGACAGTCATCAAAAGAATCTCCATACACAGAGAAGTCATCCATGAATATTTCCAAGAACTCTTCAATCATGTCATGGAACATTTCCATCATGAATCGTTGAAATGTGGCTGGAGCATTGCACATTCCAAAAGGCATTCACTGATAAGCAAATGTACCATATGGACAAGTGAACGTGCTTTTCTCTTGATCCTCTAGTGTCACTGCTATTTGATTATAGCCTGAGTATCCATCCAGAAAACAGTAGTAATCTCGTCCTGCCAATCGTTCAAGGATTTGATCAATAAAGAGCAATGGGAAGTGATCCTTTTTGGTGGCATCATTAAATTTCCGATAGTCGACGCACACTCTCCATCCAGTCACTGTTCTTGTGGTTATCAATTCTCCTTTATCATTCTCAACCACTATGGTTCCACCCTTTTTAGGTACCACTTGAAATGGGCTAACCCACTGACTATCAGAGATTGGAAATATTAAACCATCATCAAGAAGTTTAATGAATTCTTTCTTGACTACTTCTTTCATGGGAGGTGTCAAGCATCGTTGTGGTTGCCTACAAGGTTTTTAATTATCTTCCATATGTATTCTATGAGTACAGATGGCAGGACTTATACCTTTTAGATCAGAAATCGTCCAACCTATTGCTGGATTCCTTTGTGTCAGGACATTGAGCAATTTTCTCTCTTGTTCACTCAAAAGATTGGCATTAATGATGACTGGTAAGGTGTTTAAATCTCCTAAGTAACTATATCTCAGGTTTGATGGAAGGGGTTTAAGATCAAGTGTTGGAGGCTTTTCAAGTGATGGAGTGAGTGAAGTGAATTCATGTTTATCTAAAGTCTTGACTATGTTATTGATGAATTCCACTACCTCGATTGATTCAGCAAACTCTTTATTTTCTTTGTGCAAATCCGCGAGATCCAGTGCATCACTTGCTCATCCCATTCTTCAATCGTATCCAGGAAATGACAGTCTACTACAGATGGATTTTCCATGGCCTTTAGGACATCAAATGTTATGTTCTCTCCCCAATTCTAAAAATTAACTTTCCCTCTTGGACATCAACCAGCGCTCTACATGTTGCTAAGAAGGGTCTCCCGAGAATGAGTGGGATGTCCTTGTCTTCTTCCATATTGAGGACAATGAAATCAGCAGGGAAGTAATATTTATCAACCTTGACAAGTACATCCTCTAGAATCCATCGAGGATGATTCACTGATCGGTCAGCCATTTTCAAGGTGACTCTCGTTGTCTTTAATTCGGTGATGCCCAGTTCTTCAAGGATTCTAGACGGCATGAGATTGACACTAGCTCCGAGGTCACACAAATCTCTTCCGAATTGACATCCTCCAATATTGCAAGGAATAGTGAAACTCCAAGGGTCTCTTAGGTTTAGAGGTATGGATCTGGGTATGACTGCTGAACATTCCTCGTGCATTATGATTGTTCCCACATCATCTAATTTTCTTCTTTTTGACAGAAGTTCCTTGAGAAATTTGGCATAGTGGGGCATTTGTGTGATGACTTCCGCAAAAGGAATATTTATTTGAAGCTTTTTGAACATCTCCATGAATTTTGAAAATTGAACATCTAACTTTCTTTGCTTCAGTTTTTGTGGAAATGGAGGAGGTGGTATGTGGGCTTTCGCTCTTTCGTTGAGTGCCTCGTTTTCCTTCTCCTTTCTTACCTTTTAATTTTTTGAAAGTTTGTTTTGATCTTCCTCATCTTTGGTTTCAAGTTGGATTACTTTGTTTGTTGAGTATCCATCCTCAGTGGAAGGTATAGGCATCTCATCTATTGGTTGAACATCAGGCCTTTGGTGCTTTGGTAACTGTGTACCACTTCTCAATGTGATGGCTTTTTCTTCTTCTCTTGGGTTGACTCTTGTGATTCCCGGTATAGTTCCTTGTTGTCGGTTCTGCATTTGTGCGGCTATCTGACCGACTTGATTTTCAATGTTACGCATGGAAGCCTGCAGGTTTTGGGTGTTCGTCTGCAAATTTTGAGTTGTTGCTTGCAAATTTTGGGTTATTGTCTACAAATTTTGAGTTTCCATCTCTTGTAACTCAAACCTTGATTGATTGGACATCATTAGTTTAGTGATAGTTTCTCCCCAATCTTGTTGTCCTTGCATTGCAGGAGGGGACAAGTCTGTTGTTTTCCTTTTCTCCTTATATTGTTGTTGTTGTTGAAATGGGGGTCAGTATTTCTGTTGATATCCTTGCTCTTGAGATTGCATGACGGGTCTGAAGGAAGATTGAGAAGGAAATCCAGGTGGACCCGTGTTCTAGTTCATTGGTTGAGTAGTTGATGGCTCCTTCCAACCTTGATTTTGGTTATTTCCTTGCCAGGTTGTGTTGAAGTTGTTTCCATAATTCCCTTTGTTGTAGCTGACAAAGTTAGCTTCAGACATCTTGGTCTCAGATGTGTTATATGGACACATGGGATAATCATGAGGTCCACCACAGTGTGGACAATGTTCAGCTTGAACAACATGGACTGGATTAGGCGGGTTTATTGACAAGTTGTCAATACTCTTGTTGAGAGCTTCAAATTGTGCAGCCATGAATGTCTGGGCATCAACGTGATTCACTCCTGCCTTTCTTATTGAAAAATCTTCTGGCCACTGGAAACTGTGTTCGGCCATGTTTTGAATTAATATGTACAGATCTTCAGGATCCATTTCCATGAACACATTGCCAGTATCCATGTTGATTGTAGACTTACTCTCAAGTTGAAGTCTATAGTAGAAAGCTTGCAACTGGTTTTCCAACTTCATCCCATGATGAGGACAACGTCTTAACATGGACTTGAATCTTTCCCAAGCTTCTCCTAATGATTCGTATTCACTTTTACAAAAGGAGTCGAGATCTCTCTTGTTTTTCAAAGATTGAGCTGTTGTGTAATATCGATCAAGAAATTTCCTTCTCAGCACTTCCCAAGTGAAAACTGTTTCTGAGTCGAGACTTTCCAACCAGTCCTTTGCTTTCCCTTGCAATGAGAACGGAAACAGTCACAGGATCAACGCATCATCCGTCACTCCATTATATTTAAATGTGTCACAGACTTCAAGAAATCTGTTCACATGCATATAAGGGTCTTCGCTGCTCAATACATGAAATTGTTCATGTTGTTGGAGCAGGTTGATCGTGGACGACTTCAATTCAAAGTGCATTTCTTGGATTCTGGGTCTTGTTATGCCTGAGCTAACTTCAACTGTGTTGGGTCGCAACTCCCGTCTCATAGTAGTTCAAGGCCTTTGATTATCGAGACGGTTTTGGAAAAGTGGATGGACTTGTCCACTAGGAAGTGTCGGAATGTGAGTTTCAACGCTTTCCTCAGGTGGATGCATTGCATTTGCGACTGAGGTACCGATTTGTTCTTTGCCCTTTCTTTGATGTTCAAGTTGCGGATCAAGGGGAGGGTCATTCTTTGACGGATCAGAATTACGAGTGTTCACCATTTAGGTGAACACTACCTAAATCAAGGTCTAATAGAAATTTTCTTAATGCTAGACGTGTGCGTACTCCCTGGAAACGGCGCCAGAAATTTGGTACGTGTGTCGCAGCGCGTCCAATTTGTAAATTTTTATAACCGAATGGCTACTGTAAAAGTGGCGAGCAGGGTCGAACCACAGAGAGCACAAAATCTAGTTCACTAAAAATATTTCGTTGGACAATGTTTAGACGGACAAGGTTTGAGGGGATTCCTATTTTTGAGTTTTTTTAATTAAAACAAAAGGTGAGAAGACAAAAGATAAAAAGAAAATTTCAAATGAGAATGATGATGGACTCTAAGTCAATGAAATGTGTCGGGGATGCTAGTGTCACAATTAAATTATCACGCAGACATGAAAAATATTCTTTTATGTGATTAAATATTTATTCTGTTTAGTTATCACCAGTTCCAAAAATATAAGCATTTTTTAGATGCTTAATTTAAAATTCCTAATTTATTTAAAGTCCCGTTATCTGGTGTCATAAATAAATTAGAAAATTTGTTCAAGTCCTGAACTATACGGCGAAATGACACAACCAGTTTCTCACAAAGTTATGTCACCAATTTTCACTTACCATCAGTCAACGCGGTTTACCTTCTCGGACCGCCGCATCGACTTATAATTAAAAGGGCCAGTTTCAATTTCAGCAATTAATTCAGTGCAAAAATAATTTATATAGATAAAAATCCAATTAAAATAAATTTAATTGACAATTAATCATCAAACAAAAATGTTTCATGGCATGAACAATAATTTTAATTACTCAACCAACATCCCGACACTAAGAAGATTACCCCGACATCACAACTGAAATAATAAACGCAGTAATAAAATGATATGTCATGTGAAATAACACTACGTTACTGAGAAATGATTGTGTCCGTCTTTATTTTCACCACGTGCAGCAACCCTCGACACGTGATGATGTCACGCACCAACTTCGTGACCACCGGAACAAAAGATGTTGGCGATGTAGTAGATGTTGGTTCGCTGCGGCGACCGTGGTGAATGCTTGGACAGTCGGCGGCCGGTGCAATCAAAGGTGGCTATTCAGACAATCGGTAGCTGGTGACCGGTGTGATTCAAAAAAGAACATAAGAAGGGGGTAACGGATGGGGGATGCAGGCTCTGCTGGGGAGAGGCAGCTAGGCTGGCGGAGAGGAGAAGCGGGCAGCCGGGTTCCAGCGGGTGAGATGGGGTGTGGTGCTGGCCGAATGCACAGGGAGGCCGGATGGAGAGGAGAGGCGTCGGGTCAGCAGAGGAGAGGTGGGCTGCGACGTGCGTTGAGCTGGGAAGAGGCCGGAGGAGAGGAGCGGTGGGGAAAGTGCGGGCTGGCGGGGTGCAGGTTCGGCGAGGCGGGGCAAGAGAGGGGTTGAGCGGGGGAGAGGAGCCGGGTGCAGGGACAGGGTGATGGGGGGAGCGGAGGGGGTGGACAGGGGGAGCAGGGGGCGAGCGGGGTCGAGGGAGATGAGGGCTGCGGGTTCTGGGGGTAGGGAGAGTGAAGCGGCAGGGGAGAGGAGTGGGGTGCACAGGGAATATGGGGGGCGCGGGTGAAGAGTGCAGGCGGGGTGACAGCGGCAGGGGAGAGGGGCGGCCAGGTAAGGGAGTGCGTGGGAGAGGCGGGGTGGACAGGGGGAGATGGGGGGCGCGAGTGAGAGGAGGGAAGCGGCCGGGTGAGGGGAGCTGCAGAAAATAAAAATAAAAATAAATAAAGATGGGTGGCGGAAGAAGGGGAGAGATAAGGGGGAGAGCGGGTCCAGCGGGGGAGGGATAAAAAAAGGGCGGCGGGTGAGGGAAATAGGGGGGAAAAAGAAAAATTCAAATTCAAATTAGATAAAAAACTAATTAAATAATTAAGTTTAATAATAATAATAGTAATAAGAATAATAGTAATACTAATAATAAGTAGAATTATTATAAAATATTAATATTAATAATAACTAATATTAAACTAAAATATAAAACGTTAATAAAGTAAAAATAAAATTCTAAAAAATGAAAATAAATAACTAATATTAATATAATACTAACTAAAAACTATAAAAACAACTAAAATATTTAAAATGCTCCAAAAAAACTAAAAACACAAGAAGCGGTTAGCAAATTAATTAAAACTAAATGAAAATAAGAAAAAAAATGTCAGTAACATCCATGTACATCATTCCCCAATTTGTTCTCAAAGCCCTCGACATTTGTTTCTAGCCTTTGGCGCCTTGGGAACATCGAATAAGGAAAAGTAACCCTCACCGCCTCCTCAAGCCAATGAGGTAGGGGCGGGGTGTTACAAGTGGTATCAGTTTGTTTGGTCTTTAGCTTTTAAGTGAGAGAAGTTGTTCGGTCACTTTGGCGCCTTGGTTTTGGAGTTGACATTCGTTGTGGTATATTCCTTGAGTTGGGATGGAAGCAAGGCGCAGGAATGTCGGAACTTGGAATGTATAGCATAAAAGGACGTAGCTAACCCTCTTATGCTAAAATTCAAGTTACCAGGGAGTTGGGTACATAAGTGTTTTTGATACCCTTATAGGCATTAGAAATCTCATTGTTGTGGGTGTAGCCAATAAGATGTGCATGGCATATAGGGTAGAAATGACTTCCCTCTAGGATGAATATTTCATTGGGGTATAATGATTTATGGAATGAATTGAGAAATGGTTTTGCAAATGTGTGAAATTGTAATGTGAATAAATTTGGTATTTTGAAAATGGTTTGGTTTTCAAAAATGGTGAAACATGGACAATGTGGCAAAGGGGTAAAGCCTCATTATAATATTGTCATGTAATGTGTTTAGAAATGGGAATTCTTGATGTCTATGGAAGTGATACTCATGGTTGTTTGTTTTCTGTTGATAGAAATGGAACCTCAACCAACCGGATGCTGCTGTTGAGAATGTGGTAGCACCTGAGCCTCAGGTGAACCAGAATCTAGTGCAAAGCATAGTGCAAGCTTTATAAGCTGTGGAAAGTGGAAATAAAATGGATGAACCAAGAAATGTGGATCATGCGGTTCAGTTTCAAAAGTAGAATCCACCCATCTTCAGGGGTGATTCAGAGTTGGAGAGGGCAGAATCATGGTTGAATAGAATGAACAAGATTTTCGAGTTCTTGGGAACACCGATAGAGTTAAAGGTGAAGTTATCCACGTATATGTTGGAAGATCTTTCCCTTTAGTGGTGGGAGTTGGTAGTCCAAGCGGGTATGGACTAGGGTGTGACGTGGGAAGGCTTTGAGGAATTGTTTAATAAAAAATTCTACCCACATATGTTCAAAATTCAGCATACGACTAATTTCTTCAGTTTGAAGCAAGAGATTATGTCTATGATGGAGTATGCAGCTAAGTTTATGAACTTAGTGAGGTTTTCACCCGAGGTGGGGGGTAGCACGTTGTTGAAGTCAAGGATCTTTGAAGTGGGGTTAAGGTAATAAATCCATTCAAAGATAGAATTACTGTGTATAAATGATTACATAGAGATGGTGAATAGAGCCTCAGTTGCTGAGCGGGATCTGTTGGGTGCTCCGAGCAGAGGAAGCATGGTGGTACCCATGGGGAATAGTGGGAACTCTAATGATGGGTTCAAGTGGAGGATGAACAATTATTTCTAGGGTGGGATTATGGCACATAATCTGATGACAGGATTGGTGAATCTTCCTCTGAATCCCCAGAGCAAACCAGGATGTTTTCAGTGTGGTTTGATGAGCCACATCAAGCGAGATTGTACGACACAACCTAAAGCATGTCATAATTTTAAGAATATGGGGCATCTGCAAAATTATTGTCGAAATTATATAAGGTCAGGTGTGCATGAAACTCCTTAGGGATCATAGACATCGTATGCTTTGACGAGACGGGGACAACAACATACCCCTCAGCAGCAGAGTAAAGTGGGTCATGGTGATTCTTGGAATACCACGATGCCTTAGCAGGGAAATAAAGAGTAGAGCGTGGCAAGAAAACATGTGTTTGGAGCTGAGAAGGTTGTGGTGGATGATCAGTTGGGACTATCCACGGTGTGAGGTACTATTCTTTTAAATTCTACCTTGATGCAAGTGCTGTTTGATATGGGTGCTTCACACTCTTTTATTGCTGCACGTGTGGTTGATTTGCTGGGTTTAAGGGTAGAAATGATGCCCTCAGTTTTAAAACTTCAAAATCCTCTGGGTTGAAGAGAGTGTCGATCCTTCTTGTGTAGAGCATGTTGCATCGTTGTGGGCGAGGTGGAGCTAATGTGGAATTTCTCAGTGCTTAAGATGGATGGGTATGATGTAATCCTGAGAATGGATTGGTTGGTGGCGTTTAAGGCTCACATTGACTGTGATGCGTGAACAATGGCTTTTATGAAACATGATGGTGTTAGACATATCTTTAGAGGAGATAGGCATAAAAGGCAGGGTGAAATGGGTTTGTTGGCACCAGTAGTGGGAACGTTATCATATCGGTTGGTGGTATTGTCATTGGAATTGGTAATGGGTGTTGAGAATAGTGTTCTTACGGCAGTGTTGGATTAGTTCATGGATGTTTTTTCTGAAGAATTATCTGGGTTACCTCCTATAAGAGAAGTTGAGTTTACGATTGATCTCCTTCTGGGGACCAGTCCTATCTCACTTCTGTCTTATCAGATGACCCCTACTGAATTGCGGGAATTGAAATTCCAGTTGGAAGATTTAGAAAACAAAAGGTTTATCCGACCTAGCATGTCCCCGTGGGCAGCACCGATGTTGTTTGTAAAAAAGGCGGATAAAACTTTGAGGCTCTGTATTGATTATCGCATACTTAACCAAGTTACGATAAAGAACAGATATCCACTTCCACGAATTGATGATTTGTTCAACCAGTTGAGGGGATCCCAGTGGTTCTCCAAGATCGAACTAAGGTCGAGATATCATCAATTTCGGGTGAGGAAGGATGATATTCCTAAAATAGATTTCAGAAGTAGATATGGACATTATGAATATGTGGTTATGCCCTTTGGTCTAATGAATGCACCGGTGGTGTTTATGGCATTGATGAATTGGATATTTCAGAGATATCTGGATTCATTTGTGGTGGTGTTTGTAGATGATGTTATGGTTTATTCAAAGATAAGTGTGGAGCATGAGTAGCACTTGGAGACAATGCTAGGGATCTTGAGGGATCATTGGTTGTATGCCAAATTGTCAAAGTGTGACTTTTGGATACAAGAAGTTTGTTTTCTTATCCATGTGATTTCTAAAAGGGTGTTTCAGTGGATCCAGAAAAGATAGAGGCTGTTATCTCATGGAATCCACCAAAGAATGTGTTTGAGATATGAAGTTTCCTTGGTCTAGCTGGGTATTATCAGTATTTTGTTTGTGATTTTTCACATTTGGCTTCACCGATGACAGCTTTGATAAGAAATAATGTTCCATTCTAGTGGAATGAATAGTTTAAGCAGTGTTTCGAAGAGCTAAATGGTCGCCTTACATTAGCACCAATCTTGGTTTTTCTAGAACCAGGAAAAGGGTACGCGGTGTATTACGATGCATCGAGATCAGGGTTGGGGTGTGTTCTCATGCAAGGAAATCATGTAGTTGCGTATGGCTCATGGCGGTTGAGAGTACATGAGAAGAACTACCCTACTCATGATTTGGAATTGGTAGTAGTGGTGCATGTTTTGAAAGTGTGTCGTCATTATCTCTTCGGTGATAAATTCTCAGTATATACAGATCATAAGAGCTTGAAGCATATTTTCTCACAAAGAGATTTGAACTTGAGGTAAAGGAGATGGATGGAATATCTCAAGATGTTTGATCTTGACTTCATGTACACACCAGGTAAGGAAAATTTGGTGGAAGATGCATTAAGTAGAAAATCATATGCTCAGGTGGTGAAACAGGTATCAGACCAGTGGCAGTTGATGTCGGTTATAGCTGACATGTGGTTGTAATATGAGGACCAGGGAAATAGAGCGCTCTTCTTCCCAGTTTTGTTGATTCATGACTTGGTTGGCCTGGTTAGAGAGGCACAAATATCTGATTCTGAGTGTGTGACCATGGGGTTGAGACTCAATGGTGGGGAGACCATTGAGGGTTGGCAACTGAATGGAGATTCAGTTTTGTGTTTTCGGAATCAGATGGTTGTACCAGTTGCTTATCAGGAGGATCTTCTCAGGGAGTACCATCATTCTAGGTGGTCTGTTCATCCTGGAATTTAGAAAATGTATAAAGTGTTTAAAGAAAAATTTTGGTGGGCTGGTATGAAAAGGAGAGTGGCTGAGTTTGTTTCGAGATGCTTGACTTGTCAGCAGGTCAAGGAAGAGCATTAGAGGCCAGTAGGTTTGTTGCAGTCTTTACCAATACCTGTTTGGATATGGGAGCAAATAGCAATGGATTTTGTCATAGGTCTCCCAAGAACGGTCATAAAACATGATTCCATTTGGGTGATAGTGGATCGGCTAACAAAGTCGGCCCATTTAATCCCAATTCGTGAATCTCATACGGTGGAGGACCTGTCCAAATTCTATATCCGGGAGGTGGTAAAGAGGCATGGTGTTTCGTTTTCAATTGTATCTGATAGAGACCTGATTTTTACATCTCGTTTCTATAAATCCTTACATCAATCCCTTGGAACTAAGTTGACCATGAGTACAACGTATCACCCTCAGACAGATGGTCAATCTTAGAGGATGATACAAACTTTGGAGGATAGGTTGTGGGCTTGTGTTATGGATTTTGGTGGCTCGTGGGAGGAGCACTTGTCGTTGGTTGAGTTCTCGTACAATAAAAGTTATCGGGAATCCATACATATGGCTCCGTTTGAAGCGTTTCATGGGCGGCCATGTCATTCTCCAATATATTGGGTGGAAACGGGTGAGTCCTTGATGATTGGACTAAGCCTTGTCCAAGAGACTATGGAGAATATCAAGTTAATCAGGAAGAGAATGGAGATGGATCAGAGTCATCAGAAATCATATGTGGATCATTGTCGATGGCCGTTTTCGTTTGAGGTGAGTGATCATGTTTTCTTGAGGATATCTCCTAGCTTGGGACATCATCAGTTTGGGAAGTAGGGAAAGTTATCTCCAAGGTATATTGGACCTTTTGAGATTCTTGAGTGGGTTTGTGAGGTGTCTCATCATTCGGCTTTGCCACCTAGGTTCAGTGTGGTGCACAATGTGTTTCATGTGTCGCAGTTGAAAAAGTATCAGCCAGATCATGACCATGTGATTTGATGGGATCATGTCGAGCTAGAACCGGATGCTTCATTGGTGCACGTGCCAGTGTGGGTTGTGGATAGGCAAGAGAAAGTCTTGCATGGTAAAAGCATCGGTTTATTTTGTGTTTTGTGGCAACATGGTCAGATTCAAGAGGATACTTGGTAGCAGGAGAAAGAGATGGTCGAGCAGTGGCCCGAGATCTTTCTGTAAAGGGCAGGTTCACTACTTTCCGGGGATGGAAAGTCCAATGGTGGGGAGAATTTAGTACCCTGGTTTGAGGTATGTGGCATTTTTATGCATTTTTATGTGTTTAAAGTGAATGGGATTAGTTGGGAAGAGGTTGGGAGAGTTTGGAATGGTTTTGGATAAGTTTGGAGTCTTTTCTAGTGGAGCACAGTTTGAGTACGGTTAGGGAAAACCGTGCGGATGCTCCAGAAAACCGTGTAGGGGGAGACAGTAGGCTTCGTATGTCCTACGCACGGTTTTCCAAACCATGTGGGGAAACCGTGCAGACCCTCGCTCTCGAGGCAGTAACGTGCGCACGGTTAGCGCACAGTTAGAGCACGATTTTCCAAACCGTGTGGGATAACAGTGAAGACACTTAAAAGTAGGGTTTTAAAACCCAGGGTCACTCAGGATTGCCTCATTCCTATCCAAATTCTCTCCCACTCGAGCCTCACTCGAGTTCTTTGGTTTTCAAGGGTTGGAGGTGCTATCCCACACATTTTGGAAGCGCTTTGAAGGGGTTTCGAGGTGGTTTGAAGGTGGTTTATCCTAGGTAAGTCTCTCCTCTTGGGTTATCTGTGTTTTCCTCTAGATATACTCTTCCCTCTTTCTTGGTTTTCTAGATCTACACTTGTTGTGTGTAGATCTAGAGTTTTGGTTGCCTTGGATGTTGATTTCAAGGCTTGTGATGGTTAGGGAAGGGGATCTAGAGAGGTTTCGGTGGTGCGTTCTCTAGATTTAAGGTTCGGTTTCTTATGGGTCGAGTTCGCCAGAACCCTAAAGGTAGGTGGCTTCTCTCTCGACTCCACTTGGTTAGAACTAGTGGTTCTTTGTTACAATTAATTTTTTGTGCTGAAAAATTAATTGTGATTTGTTGTGCGAAATTGGTTGGAAATCCCTTGGGTGATGTTTTGGGGATTTTTGGGAAAAGGGGGTTTTATGGTGAAAGGATCTTATTGTGGATTTTAAAATGGGTTGTTGATATTGATTTGGGAAAATAGTTGATGAAAAATGGTTTTCAATAAATATTTTGTTTTTATTGAAATGTGGTTTGGCATGGAAAATGGTTTTCAATAAATGGGTGATTTATTGAAGTGGATTGGTATGTGATGGAATTGGTTGATTGCATGTTTTTGTGACATTAGTGGGTTATATGATTGGTTGTGATTGATTGGAATGTTGTGTGTAAGTGGTGAGAAGTACCACTATAAAAAGTGGATGGAAGGGACACCATCAAAGGATAAGTGGACGAGAAGTTCCACTAGGTGTGAATGGGTGAACGGGTTGGATAGAAGCTCCACCATTTGGTTGTGGTTGGGAAGTACCACTAGGTATGAATGGGTGAACGGGTTGGACAAAAGCTCCACCATTTGGTTGTTTTGGTTGTTTTGTTGTGAATTGTTTTGCAAGATGGAAATTATTGTGCTAGTGTGTAAATGATGGAATGGATTGTGGTATGTTTGGTTAGCTTTATCTTGGGTTCTTGGTTTGGGTATGATGGCTTGGTAAGGGCATGTTTGGATTATGTAAATGGTTGCACTTGTAATTATTTTATATAAATTATTTTATATAAATGTTCTAACGGTTTTATCCTAGTGGCGTGTGTAGGGAAATCATTTCTGGAAATCCTACTGAGTTTTAGTACTCACCCCCTGCTTTGGAACATTGGTGTCTTTACAGATGTTGTGTACCATGACATGGGAAAAGGTAATGCATCACCCTCCTTTAGTGGTGCATCATGATGTCTAGGTGGAGCTTGGAGCATGGAGCTTGGTGTGGATCCATGGAGTGTGTCTTGGCTTATTTTTGGTCTTTTGTTGAGTCTTCCGTATAGTAATCCGATATGGTTGGTTGTATTGGATTTTGGTTGTATTGTGGAACAAAATGGTTTTCCTTAGGGAATACATGCTTGAATGTTTTGATTTACATGCATCATATAGTGGTTGGTAGTGGATGGTTTGGTTGGTTTTGTCTTAAGGGAAAATCGTTCCCAAATTTGTTCTCAAAGCCCTTGGTATTTATTTCCAGCCTTTGGCGCCTTGGGAACATCGCATAAGGCCAAGTAACCCTCACCACCTCTTCAAGCCAACGAGGTTGGGGCGAGGTGTTACATTATTGCATCGTAATACTTACATTGGTCTAACCAGCCCCAACTAGCCCATTGCCAAACTCAATAATCAAACATGATTTTCCATTCAACAAATTGACAAGAAAATAACCACACACTACATATACTTGGATTACTTATAACATATTCCACTACATTCAACAATCAATTCTCAATTTTCATAACATTCTACATTAGCCTAGTATAGGTTACAACTCCTAACCCAAATGAGTCTCATCCACTTATACAAGCCACAGTTTTAAACCACAACATCTCTATTGACAATAACTCAGGTTGACCATACAATGATACCCCAGTCCATTGTCATTGTCATCCTCTTCCACACAAAAAACTCTATAAGCATTAACCTTTAACTATTAATTCATAAGAAATATTCTCACTCTAGTTACTTCCAAGCACTTTGAGGGACCAACCTGCTAGTAACTAGAGCTGCATTACTAAGGCCGCAAAGCCTTTCACACCACCCGTACAAGGTTTCACTAAGGGGTTACAAATCACAAAAATTCATCAAGGTGCATCTCAAAAGATACACCATGAAGGCTCCACTTTTAAAATAACCACAATGAGATCCATATATGTTGAGTTTGGTTAAACAACATGCCACTAGGTGCTATATGAATAACTCTACATAGACTATAGTTGTCACCTTAATTAACCAAACCTATCCATTGCCTACTTTCATAAGGTTCTTACTAAGGCATTAACACCCGATAATGACCTAACGAGGTATATTACACCACCAGTGCATAGAGGGACTGCATTAATACCACCATCATCATTTCCATCATCATAACTATCATCATCATCACCATGGTTCACTATACTATAGTAGTCTCACATGAAATTCTATCAGAATCAGACACACATAGGGGTTAATACAATCACATACAAGTAACATATATGTCATGGGAAACCTATATTCCAAATATGATGCATGTGATTCCTATTGTTGATATGACCAAAATTCAAATCCATATGAAATCACAAACCTCAAATCCATGTGCATCACACAAGGTGAAAAAATATGATAACAATGCAAGCCAAGAACATCAATCCCATAACCTAGTAACATAGACTTCCCTTATAAATGGTGTTAATAATTCACCCATCTGAGTTTCATCATAGGCTTCGAAACATTCCTATATCTCTTATCTACCAACTCCCCAACATAAGAAAAACATGACAACCTGTTCTCTAATACAAATTTATAATATCTTGACCCGAATCACCGGGTCCAAACTATAATACAACATGACCTCATGCATGCCTCCCTGTACATCAGAGAATTCCAAATAGTAGCGAGGGTCTCAAGTGGAACCATAGGGAGACTATAACCTCAATCAAAGTGCACAATAACAATAAATAACCCAACATATAAATAATATATGATCAGAGTAAGAAGAAAAAAAATAAGATACTGACTGTATGAATGTATATGAAAAAAATAGACTCAAACCCGAGTATAAGACACTAATCACCCTCCAGACTTATCATATATACAAATAATAAAATAATAAGTATAAGAGTCTCTGCTCCCACTCTAAGTCACATCTCATCCTGGTATCTAGACTCATAGCAAGCTATTCCACTAGATGATCAACCTGGGACTTATCCCAACTTTTACCTACAAAAAGTGAGAGTTATTAGGATACCCAAGTAACATGGCCACTTGAGTAGGGTGTGAGCATAACTTAGTAGGACACCACCAACATGGTTTAGTACTCAAATATAAATATGTAGTGTACATTCATGTGATACACTTAGTATAAATTAAACGAGAAATACATAATTGTGCAACATAACATAATATCACCAAATATACACAAGAAATAACAATCATGTGTCGAGCAGTCATCCAATTACTAAGCCTCCATGAACCTCTGTTCATACCTGCTTCGACTCCATGTCATAATAAAATAATAAAAGAAGTCATAAGTAGATAAGGTCAAGTCACAAGGGTAGGGCATCATGAATTTCCTCTCTCTTATAGGTAGTACAAGCCCTAGACCTCTAGGGAATGCCTCACTAGGTCATCATACCCCATCTCTCTCTATAAAAACACACACCCTCGACCTCCAGGTCATACCACAATCGACCATCATCCCTCATTGCTATCTCTTAATTCAAATCACATAGAACATCATGCCCTATTATCACCTCTTAGTTCAATCACATATGACCATCATGTCCCCAGGTTAGGCCACTTAAGGCTATCATGCCCCATAATTTATCTTGGTCTCATCATCATTTCACATATAGTGATTGAACATGCTCCCCCTCTAGGGATACTGAGCCATGATGAGTCTACCAGTCTCTTAGGAACCATGCATAAAATAAAAACAACACATCATATATCAGAAATATCATAAGGCAATGGTGGCATCATATAAGTCACACATATCTAGTTCCATAATAAAATAAATATGGTTCTCACACATAGGCATACCATATCACACAATGGGTCTCTATACTACGCCTTCACACATGCATGTGCTGTCAAAAACCAACTCGGGTCGACCCTGAACTGGCCACTCGAGTCGGTCCACGACAAAACCCGAGAGGCATTCTCAATCCTCCCGGGCTGGCGACAAGCACCAGGACATCAACAGAGAGCAAGTGAGAATGATTTTTCCCAATGAAAATAAATAAAGTAGCGGAAAAAGTAGAATAACACAACATAAATAAACAACATGAAAAGAAAGAACGATCAACAACAACTAACTAACCCAACCATGAACAAAACTCCTCACGACTCCGAGAGCCACTCACTAGTCCACAACCAACTCTTGCCCACGAAGAGTAAGCTCGAGCCAAACCTACAACAAAAATAAAAACAGGAAAACACTATAGGCGTGAGTACTAAAACTCAGTAGGCATGCCCAACAACTATTCCCAATGCACTACCTTTAAATAAAGAAATTTACAAATTCCAGGTTTGAACTAAAGTATATAAAATATTAGTTTCCACACACACTTTCTTTTCTAAAACAAGTGTCAGTCCATTTCCCTTTTTAATTTTAAAAAAAAAGTTTAATATTTGAAGGGAATAGGTACATTTCATTTTAAAAAAATTTCTGCGAATAATTTAGGAATCCAAACTTCAGTTATTAGCCAAAAAGGAAAACCACGCATAACACACAACACACACCAAGGGTAATGGAAAAAATGGCACACATGAGCCAGCAATCGAACTAGACCTCTCAATCATTCGCCACACACAAATAAACACTAAAGGAAACATGGGTCAAACCTAGGAGCTTGTGAACAATCCAGAACGTACTATACATGTGACTCATCCTGAAGGCATGCCCTAACTCGATGATGTCATAACTCCCTAACGCTCGGTATAGCCCTTCATGGACTAATTGAGGAGACCAATCCCCATAATAGTAAGAACTCAGTATTCCCCTACTATGGGGCCACTAGAAAATGCATAATCTAAACTAGTGCAACAATCATTCTCATAAGATTCACTCACTATGCCAGGTTCCCATGTCAACACACATAATAAAAGGGAAAGGGGTGAGTCGGAAAAGTCAATCAAGTATCACATATATCACACACAACCCACGCAATCAACATACACCAAAGATCACCCCTGAGTCACCCAAAGAGAGTTTTCCAAAATAATTTATTTTTATTAAAGTGTCAAACGGGCCTTCACCAATTTTAAAGAAAAACCACATTTCTCAAAAAAACCCAAAACACTAGTTTACACTTAAAAATAAATCATTTATCATTTAAACCAAAACTACATTTGAAATTCTGTGAATTATGTTTAAAGGCCAAACAGGAATTCTTTCACAACTGAGTGTCCGTTCATCAACAAAACATTTCAAGTGTCATGTATAAAATAAACGACTCTTTTTACACCAAATAACCATTTAAGAATTATTTATCTTATATCATTTCCCATTTATTAAAATTAATAGAAACATCAAGCAATTAATAAAATATAAATTTAAAGGTGAATACAGTGGGGGACCTACCTTGACTCACAGCTCGAACACGCTGGCGCACCGCGGCTCGCATAGGCGCATAAGCATGCGCAAGCCAACACCTATAGAACCGTGGAAAAACCTTGTCGAAACGCTGCAACACCCGCAAAAATAAGAAAAAACACAAAAACATTATTTCACAACAATCCAACAAATAATTTTTAGAAAGTCACCTCGGTGCGGAGACGCGCTCGATCAGCAGAGTCACACAATAATCAAAAAGGGGTGGCGAGGAAACCAAAAGTTGGCATGATCCAGTTAGAAGGTCGCGCGACCATCGGGCAAGAGGCGCGTCGGCCGAAATCACGCATGTTGCACTGGAGGGGCTAGCTGGTTGGCGCGTAGTGGGTCGGAAGGTGCGCAACCAAAAAGGTGCATGGCTGGAAGGAGGTCAGGTGGGTGCGCGACTGCCGAAAGGAGGTCCGCGACCAGTGCAGCTAAGGGGAAAGTATCAGGGCGCCACGCCCCTGCTGGCTAGACGACGCAGGGGCACTGCGCCGCTACTGGCCAGCCGGAATAGGGAAAGGGGACGACACCTGGGTGTGCTGAGCAGGAGGAAGGCCGACGGATCGACTTTCTCGAATGCATCAAGGGAAAGAGGCAGCGTCCGGGGGGGTCTACGAGGCCGGTGGCGCCGATAGGAGGTTCAAAAGGCTGCTCGGATAGAAAGGAAGGGGAACCTGGGGTCGTTTCACTGCTACTGGTTGGACGAAGTAGGAGGAGGGGACTGTGTCCAAGGCCTGCTTGCTGGCAAAGGGAGGTGCGACGGTGAGGTGAGATCGCGTCCGGGACATTGTTCCACTACTGGATGAATTGCGGGTGGCAACCTAAGGTTGGTCAGAGGCCAAACGGTGGAGGCAGGGCACACATATAAGGGGGAGGCTTGCTCAACCGGTTCAAGGTGGGGCATGTGAGGTGCGTTGGGGCAAGAGGGTGGTGTGAAGTGAAAGGGAGGTGGCAGGGGAACTCTGGCAAGGGAGGTGGTGGGGGCGCTGTCCATGGCGGTGGTTCCTAGTTTGGGAGGAGTCGGAGGCAGTCTGAGGGAGGTGGCTGAGGGTGGCACGGGGCCAAGTTGGCAGCTAGAGGCGCCGCACTGTGCAGTGGGGAATGACTGGTGCTACTGTGTGGGTTGACCGTGAGGAGGCAGGAGGAGAGAGGAGGCCGAAGGCAGTGCTGCGGAGGAGGGTGTGCTATGCAGGTGGCTGGGCGTGCGTAGCAAGGGGCACCAGGCAGAGCAAGAGGCGGCGGGCTTGCTGGTACACGGGGGTCGACAGCGCTGGGAAGGGGTCGTGGCAGCGGCTGGAAGCTGCAGAGAGGTGCACCTTGCGGGGGAAGGAACCGGCTGATTGGGTGTGTGCGGGACTGTTGGGTGGAGTCGGCAAGGCATGGTAGAGGGGATAAGAGGAGGAGGGGTGATGCAGGTGCAGGTGAACAGGTGCAGGCTGCTGGGCGCACGGTAGCGACAGGAGGGCTGGGCAGCACAGGTGTGGGAGAGCTGGGCTGCAGGGGGGTGCATGATGCGTATGGAGGATAAGGAGGGGAGCGCTACGACACTGTGCAGGAGAAAGGAAAGTGGGGCGGTTGGGGACAACCGTGTGGAAGACAAGCACACAGAAGACAAACAAAACGGAAAAGAAAAGAAAAATAAAAAGAAAAAGATAAAATAAAAAGTAAATAATAAAAATTAATAAAAATCTGACAAATAATAATTATAATACTAATAATACTAATAATAATAATAATAATAACAATAACCTTAATTATAACAAATATAATAATTAAAATTAATAACCATAACCACAATAAAATATAAAACTTATTCATTTTAAATTTTTCTGAAGATCGACGGACAGTTCCATTGCTTGAGAGAAGCCACGCGGGGTCTCCAAAACGTGCTTCGCCCGGGCGCTCAGCGATGTCAACACAAAACTGTGTGTTTTTTGACAAAACTTAAAAATATTGTTCGGGATTCAACTCGAACCTCGACAAATTTTTTTAAATACAAATAAAATAATAAAATAAAAATAATAAACAGGTTGGGGTGTGACAATTCTCCCCACCATAATGCTTCCCATCCCCAGGAAGCCACAACAAGACCTGAACCCAAGAAGAAACTCCTTAAGTGTCAATAACCCCCAAAAGTTTAAGCACCTCCAGTTGATCGATCCAAACAAACATCTAACTACCAAGACATGCAACTTATCCTCAAAACATGAACACTTTAAACACCACCAAAACAAAACTCTGATACTGACACGGGGAGGCCCGAACGAACTCCCCACCATAAGAAACAAGCCAAACTGAATTCAACAAGACCCGTGATGGGTCTCCCCACCATAAGGATCGACGATATTAACACAACTTGAAAACTTTCCATATGGTCCAAAGACCCTCACCGTGAGGGGGAGAGGGGAAGGGCCCACCATCGTCATATCAATAACGTCGTGCTCTCAGAAGAACACAAGCCATGACACACTAAGGACCGATATTAAACCAAGTCCCTTTTTCACTATTGGGGTTCACCTGACTACGTTCCAGCTTCACTCAGGGACCTATGGCTGGAGCTCTATTGATTGAAGCATCTCCTGCCTCACAGTTAGGCTTCAAAAATTCCCAAACATAACACATGAACCAGAATTTTACCAAACGCACATCCATTAGAATAAAAGGTTTCAAAGAGGTTCGATAAGAACCATTATTACAACTGAAAGGAACACCACAGAACGATAAAAGAGAGGACCACTACATCCAAGGAACACTGCAAAGAGAAAACCTAAAGCTGATCCAAAAACATCGCCATACTCCTGCTGATGGGTTGAGGTGACCTTCGATGAGCGAGGTCTGGCTTTAGATCGCTTTTTGGAAACACCTCGACAGAATCGTTGCACGTGAATCAGACGTCCACAGGTATGGTAGGGTTTCAGAGCATTCGGGAACATCGGCCTCTTGTGCCCCCACTTACCACATTGGTGATAGATCAAGGTATTGCGCTATGAGGAAGATGACTGAAGGTCTAAAGTCCTCTTGATTCCTCTACCAGTTCCCTCAGCATCAAGACGCTTCTCATTCTTCTTATCGATATTAACCACACTACTTCCCAAGGCCAGAGGAGGATTCACCACCTTAAGTCCTCCTACTAACTCAGCTTCAATGAGGAAATCTTATCTCACCATGTCAGGAAAGGTGATTACGTTGAACTCTTCCACCTTCGACTGTAGCTCAGGACATAATCCAAGCTCAAAATGCCGAGCTTTCATGGGATCATTTCCAACATACCCTGGCTCATATGGAGCTAGGTACAGGAAAAGATGAAATAATTCCAACACTGATCCAACAGCTTACCGAAGACCGCACAACTCCATCATCTTCCTTAGCTTCGTTAACTCAGAGAAATATTGTTGGATGAACGACGACTTGGATAACTCCCAAGTGAGATCTTCTTGAGGCTTGTTTCGAGACACAGACTTCCACCACTTCCAATTTGGACCTTCAAGAATAAAGGTATCCAAATTTACTTTCAATGACTCAGGTGGTGTGGGAGAACAAAAGTTCCTCTCAATCTTCCATAACCTCTCCTCTACCTCAAGAGGATCTTCTTGCCCATAAAAGAGGGGAGGGTTCAACTTTCGAAACTCGAGGACATAGTTTATGGGATGATCAACTGGAGGATTTTCTAAGGATTCACCACCCGAAGCTGCACCTTGGGCATCCATCAAACCTTCGTGGGGGTGAGAACTAAGGAATATGAATACAAGAAGATGGGTCAAACATGGTCATTGTAATTTCAAATACCAAAAAAACACTTTTCTCAACATTTTTTAGAAATAAGGAAAACCCAAATGATTCACTAGAGGGAAAGTAGTGATGATGTGTGATTCAAACATATGGTTGGAGGCTATACGGCAGTCACACTACCGTCACTCAGAGCATTCTAGGGTAAAGTCTTCAGCTCCACATGGCTTGCTAAACCATGCAAGCTCACAGAGGTCACTTGCCCAACTCTCATTTAATTTCCCAATACCAAACAAACCATAAGAATCAAAAGACATCGACAACCCAAACATCCCATGGTAACCCTAGGTTTGGAACGAGCAAGGGTTCACGATGTCCTTCTCGTCCGTACACCTCGAGTCCTGACAATTCTACTCCTTCTACCATGAAAACCCCAAATAACAATGGGCGCTCTGAAAAACAAGGTCCGCTCAAGAGCCAACCTGCTTTGATACCATTTTTTCATGAACCAACCTGGGTCGACCTTGAACCGGTTACCCAAGTCGGTCCATGAAAAGACTTGAGAGGTGTTCCCGATCCTCTCGGGTTGGCGAAAAGTGCTAGGTCATCAACAGAGAGAAAGTGGGAATGATATTGCCCAATGAAAATAAATAAAGCAGCATAAAAAGTAGAATAACACAACGTAAATAAACAACATGAAAAGAAAGAATGATCAACAACAATTAACTAACCTTACCATGAACAAAACTCCTCACAACTCTGAGAGTCACTCACCATTCCACAACCAACTCTTGCCCATGATGAGTAAGCTCGAGCCAAACCTGCAGAAAAACTAAAAACATGAAAACAATATAGGTGTGAGTATTAAAACTCAGTAGGCATGCCCAATAACTATTTCCAATGAAGTACCTTTAAATAAATAAATTTACTAATTCTAGGTTTGATGTAAAGTATATAAAATATTAGTTTTCACACACACTTTCTTTTCTAAAACAAGTATTAGTCCATTTCCCTTTTTAATTTTAAAACACAAGTTTAATGTTTGAAGGGAATATGTACATTTCATTTTAAAACATTTTCTGTGAAAAATTTAGGAATCCAAACTTTAGTTATTAGACAAAAAGGAAAACCAAACATAGCACACAACACACACCAAGGGCAATGGAAAAAATGGCACACATGGGCCAACAACTGAACTAGAACTCTCAATCATCCACCAAAAACAAATAAACACTAAAGGAAACATGGGTTAAACCTAGGAGCTCGTGAAAAATCCAGAATGTACTATACATGTGACTTATCCTGAAGGCATGCCCTAACTCGATAACGTCATAACTCCATAATGCTCGGTATATCCCTTCATGGACTAACCGATGGGCCCAATCCCCATAGCAGCAATAACTCAGTATTCCCCTGCTATGGGGCCACTAGCCAGTGCATAATCTAAACTAGTGCAACAATCGTTCTCAGAAGATTCACTCACTATGCCACGTTCCCATGTCAACACACATAATAAAAGGTAAAGGGGTGAGTCAGAAAAGTCAATCAAGTAGCACAAATATCACACACAACCCACGCAATCAACGTACACAAAAGATCACCCTTGAGTCACCCCAAAGAGAGTTTTCCAAAATAATTTATTTTTATTAAAGTGTCAAATGAGCCTTCACCAATTTTAAAGAAAAACCACATTTCTCAAGAAAACCCAAAACACTCATTCACACTTCAAAAGAAATCATTGATCGTTTAAACAAAAACTACATTTGAAATTTCGTGAATTATGTTTAAAGGCCAAACATGCATTCTTTCATGAATGAGTGTCCATTCATCAATAAAACATTTCAAGTGTTGTGTATAAAATAAACACCACTTTTTACACAAAATAATCATTTAAGAATTAATTATCTTATATCATTTCCCATTTATTAAAATTAATAGAAAAATTAACCAATTAATAAAATCTAAATTTAAAGGTGAATGCAGTGGGGGACTTACCTCGACTCATAGCTCAAACACACTGGCACGCCGCGCCTTGCATAGGTGCATAATCATGCGCAAGCCAACGCATGCAGAACCGCAGAAAAACCTTATCGATACGCTGCAACACCCACAAAAATAAGTAAAAACACAAAAAAATTATTTCACAAAAATCCAATGAGGAAGCTGCACAAAGTCACCTCGGCGTGGAGACGTGCTCGATCAGCGGAGTCGGGCGACAATAAAAAAGTGGCGGTGAGGAAACCGAAAGTTGGCATGGTCCAGTTAGAAGGTCGTACGACCATCAGGAAAGAGGCACATTGGGTGGAAGCGTGCACGTTGCACTGGCGGGGCCAGCTGGACGGCGCGTAGCGGGTCAAAAGGGGTGCAACCAAAAAGGCACGTGACCGGAAGGAGGTCTGGTGGGTGCGCGGTTGCCGAAAGGAGGTCTGCGGCCAGTGTAGCTAAGGGGAAAGTATCGGGGCACCACACTGCCGCTGGCTGGACAATGCAGGGGCGCTGAGCCACCGCTGGCCAGCTAGAACAGAGAAAGGGGATGGTGCCTGGGTGTGCTGAGCAGGAGGAAGGCCGACGAATCGGCTTGCTCGAATGCATCAAGGGAAAGAGGAAGCGTTCGGGGGGGGGGGGGGGGGGTCTGTGAGGCCGGTGGCGCCGGTAGGAGGTTCAGAATGCTACTCGGACATAAAGGAAGGGGAACCTGGGGTCGTTGCACTTATAATGGTCGGACGAAGCAGGAGGAGGGGACCGTGTCCAAGGCTTGCTCGTTGGAAAAGGGAGGTGTGACAACGAGGTGAGATCACGTCTGGGACATTGCGCCACTGCTGGCCGGATGGCGGGTGCCAGCCTAAAGTGGTTCGGAGGCCGAATGACAGAGGAAGGGCACATGAATAGGGGGGAGGCTTGCTCAACCAGTTCAAGGTAGGGAGTGGGAGGTGCGTTGGTGCAAGAGGGTGGTGTGAAGTGCAAGGGAGGTGGTGGGGGAAGTCCAGCAAGGGGCACTGTCCATGGAGGTGGTGCCTGGTTTGGGAGGAGGCACAGGCATCCTGAGGGAGGCGGCTGAGGGTGGCGCGGGACCAAGTCGGCAGCTAGAGGCACCATGCTGTGTAGAGGGGAGCAGCTGGTGCTGCTGCGCGGGCTGGCCGTGAGGAGGCAGGAGGGGAGAGGAGGCCGAAGGAGGTTCTGTGGAGGAGGGTGTGCCGTGCGGGAGGTTGGGAGTGTGAAGAAAGAGGTACTAGGAAGAGCAGGAGGCGGCGAGCTTGCTGGGATGCGGGGGTCGGCGGTGCTGGGAAGGGGTCGTGTGCAGCGGCTGGAAGCTGCAGAGGGGTGCACCTTACGGGGGAAGGAACTGGAAAAATGGGTGTGTGAGGGACTGCTGGGTGGAGTCGGCAAGGCGAGGTGGAGGGGAGAAGAGGAGTAGGGGTGATGCAGGTGCGGGGGAACACGTGCAGGCTGCTGGGCGCATGGTAGCGGCAGGAGGGCCGGGCAGCGCAGGTGTGGGAGAGCAGGGCTGTAGGGGGGTGCGTGATGCGCATGGAGGAGTAGGGGGGAGCGCTACGATGCTGTGCAGGAGAAAGGAAAGTGGGGCGATTGGGGACAACCGCGTGGAAGACAAGCACACAGAAGACCAAAAAAAAAAGGAAAAGAAAAAGAAGAAAAAGAAGAAGATAAAATAAAAAGTAAATAATAAAAAAATAATAAAAATCTGACTAATAATAATAATAATAATAATAACCTTAATTATAACAAATATAATAATTAAAATTAATAACCATAACCGTAATAAAATATAAAAGTTATTCATTTTAAATTTTTCCGAAGACCGACAGACAGTGCCTTTGCCTAGGCAAAGCTGCGCGGGGTCTCCAAAATGTGCTCCGCCCGGGTGCTCAGCGACGTCAACACAAAACTACGCATTTTTTGACAAAACTTAAAAATATTGTTCGGGATTCAACCCAAAACTCGATTTTTTTTAAATCCAAATAAAATAATAAACAGGTTGGGGTGTGACAATTCTTCCCACCATAATGCTTCCTGTCCCCAGGAAGCCACAACAAGACCTGGACCCAAGAAGAAACTCCTTAAGTGTCAATCACCCCCAAAAGTTTAAGTGCCTCCAGTTGATCTATCCAAAAAAACATCGAACTCCCAAGATATGAAACTTATCCTCAAAACATGAACACTTTAAACACCACCAAAACGAAACTCTGATACTGACACTGGGAGGCCCGAACGAACTCCCCACCATAAGAAACAAGCCAAACTGAATTCAACGAGACCCACGATGGGTCTCCCCACTATAAGGACTGATGATATTAACACAACTTGAAAAATTTCCATATGGTCCAAAGACCCTCATCGTGAGGGGGAGAGGGGAAGGGCCCACCATCGTCATATCAATAATGTCGTGCTCTCAGAAGAACACGAGCCATGACACACTAAGGACCGAGATTAAACCAAGACCCTTTTTCACCATTGGGGTTCACTTAACTACGTTCCAACTTCACTCAGGGACCTAGGGCTGGAGCTCTGTTGATTGAAGCATCACCTGCCTCGCAGTCAAGCTTCAAAAATTCCCAAACATAACACATGAACTAGAATTTTACCAGACGCACATCCATTAGAATAAAAGGTTTCAAAGAGGTTCGATAAGAACCATTCTTAGAACTGAAAGAAACACCACAGAACGCAGAAGAGATGACCACTACATCCAAGAAACACTACAAAGAGAAAACCTAAAGCTGATCCACAAACATCGCCCTACTCCTACTGACGGGTTGCGGCTACCTTCGACGAGCTAGGTCTGGCTTCATACCGCTTCTTGGAAACACCTCGATATAATCATTTCACGTGACTCAGACGTCCACAGGTATGGCAGGGTTTCAGAGCATTTGGGAACATCGACCTCTTGTGCCCCCGCTTACTACACTGGTGACAGATCAAGGCATTGTGTTGTGAGGAAGATGACTGAAGGCCTAAAGGCCTGTTGATTCCTCTACCAGTTCCCTTAGCATCAGGCCACTTCTCATTCTTCTTATCAATATCTACCGCACTGATTCCCAAGGCTGAAGGAGTATTCTCTACTTCAAGTCCTCCTACTAACTCAGCTTTGGTGAGGAAAGCTTGTCTCACCACGTCAGGAAAGGTGATTATGTTGAACTCTTCCACCTTCGACTGCAGCTTAGGACATAATCCAAGCTCAAAATTCCGAGCTTTCACGAGATCATTTCCAACATACCCCGTTTCATATGGAGCCAGGTCCAGGAAACGACGAAATAATTCGAACAATGATCCAACACCTTGCCAAAGACTGCACAACTCCATCCTCTTCCTTAGCTTCGTTAGCTCAGAGAAATATTGTTGGATGAAGGATGACTTGAAGAACTCCCAAGTGAGATATTCTCGAGGCTTGTTTCGAGACACAGACTTCCACCACTTCCAAGTTGGACCTTCAAGCATAAAGGTAGCTAACTTTACTTTTAATGACTCAGGCAGTGTGAGAGAACATAAGTTCCTCTCAATCTTTCGTAACCACTCCTCTGCCTCAAGAGGATCTGCTTTCCCATAAAAGAGGGGAGGGTTCAACTTTTGAAAATCGAGGACGTAGTCCTTGGGATGATCAACTGGAGGATTTTCTAAGGGTGCACCACTCGATGCTACACCTTGGGCATCAATCGAACCTTCGTGGGATCGAGCACTAAGGAACATGAAAACAAGAAGATGGGTTAAACATGGACATTGTCATCTCAAATACCAAAATAACACTTTTCTTAATGATTTTCAGAAAGAAGGAAAACCCAAATGATTCACTAGAGGGAAACTAGTGATGATTGGTGACTCAACTATATGGTTGGTGGCCATACGCCAATCACACCACCGTCACTGAGAGCATTCTAGGGTAAAGTATTCAGCTCCACATGGCTTTCCAAACCATGCGAGCTCACGGAGGTCACTTTCCCGACTCTCATTTCATTTCCCAATACCAAACAAACCATAAGAATCAAAAGACATCGACAACCCAAAAATATGGTAACCCAAGGTTTAGAACGAGCAAGGGTTCATGAATTCCTTATCATCTATACTCCTCGAGTCCAGAAAATTATACTCCTTCTACCATGACAACCCCAAATAACAATGGACACTCTGAAAAACAATGTCTGATCAAGAGCCAACCTGCTCTGATACCATTTTGTCACGAACCAACCCGGGTCAACCCTGAACCGGTCACCTGAGTCGGTCTGCGACAAGACCCAAGAGGCGTTACCAATCCTCCTTGGCTGGCGACAAGTGCCAGGGAATCAACAGAGAGCAAGTGGGAATGATTTTTCCAAATGAAAATAAATAAAGCAGCGGAAAAATTAGAATAACGCAACATAAATAAACAACATGAAAAGAAAGAACAATCAATAATAACTAACTAACCTGACCACAACCAAAACTCCTCATGACTCTGAGAGTCGCTCACCAATACACAACCAACTCTTTCCCATAGTGAGTAAGCTCGAGCCAAACCTGCAACAAAACTAAAAATAGGAAAACACTATAGGTGTGAGTATTAAAACTCAGTAGGCATGCCCAAAAACTATTCCCAATGCAGTACCTTTAAATAAAGAAATTTACTAATTCCAGGTTTGAACTAAAGTATATAAAATATTAGTTTCCACACACAATTTCTTTTCTAAAACAAGTATCAGTCCATTTCCCTTTTTAATTTTAAAAAAAGTTTAATGTTTAAGGGAATAGGTACATTTCATTGTAAAACATTTTCTGTGAACAATTTAGGAATACAAACTTCAGTTATTAGACAAAAAGGAAAACTAGACATAACACACAACACACACCAAGGGAAATGGAAAAAATGGCACACATGGGCCAGTAACTGAACTAGACCTCTCAATCATCTGCCACATACAAATAAACACTAAAGAAAACATGGGTCGAACCTAGGTGCTCGTGAAAAATCCAGAACGTACTATACATGTGACTCATCCTGAAGTCATTCCCTAACTCGATGACGTCATAACACCCTAACGCTTGGTATAGCCCTTCATGGCCTAACCGAGGGGCCCAATCCCCATAGCAGCAATAACTCAGTATTCCCCTGCTATGGGGCCACTGGCCAGTGCGTAATCTAAACTAGTGTAACAATCATTCTTAGAAGACTCACTCACTATGCCAGGTTCCCATGTCAACAACCATAATAAAAGGGAAATGGGTGAGTCATCAAAGTCAATCAAGTAGCACATATATCACACACAACCCACACAATCAACACACACCAAAGATCACCCCTGAGTCACCCCAAAGAGAGTTTTCCAAAATAATTTATTTTTATTAAAGTGTCAAACGGGCCTTCACCAATTTTAATGAAAAACCACATTTCTCAAGAAACCCCAAAACACTCATTCACACTTCGAAAGAAATCATTTATCATCTAAACCAAAACTACATTTGAGATTCTGTGAATTTTGTTTAAAGGACAAAAAAAATTCTTTCACGACTGAGTGTCCATTCATCAATAAAACATTTCAAGTGTCATGTATAAAATAAATGGCTCTTTTTACACCAAATAATCATTTAAGAATTAATTATCTTATATCATTTCCCATTTACTAAAATTAGTAAAAACATCAAGCAATTAATAAAATCTAAATTTAAAAGTGAATGCAGTGGGGGACCTACCTCGACTCACATCTCGAACACGTTGGTGCGCCGCACCTCGCACAGGCGCATAAGCATGCGTAAGCCAACACCTACAGAACCAAGGAAAAACCTTGTCGATACGCTGAAACACCCACAAAAATAAGTAAAAACACAAAAACATTATTTCACAACAATCCAACGAATAAGCCGCAAAAACACTACTAGAAAAACAGGTATTTGCGACGGGTCATTTACGACGGGATCCTGTCGCAAATGGCCTTTTGCGATGGGGGACCGTCGCAAATCGCCCGTTGCGGAAAACGTCGTCGCAACAACAATTATTTGCGACGGGCCCGTCGCTCAAGATATTATTTGCGACGGGGATCCTTCCCGTTGCAAATATTACTCCGTATGTTTGTAAAACCTTTTAAAATAGTAATTGCGACGGGGCCCGTCGCAATAGGTATTTGCGACGGGCCCCGTCACAATTACTATTTTAAAAAAAAAATTAAAAACTATTATTAAATTATTTTAATGAATATAATAATAATACTATTTGCGATGAGCATAGTATCCCGTCGCAAATACTATAAAAAAAATAAAAAAAATAAATTATTAATAAATTATTTTAATTAATATAATAATAATCCAATTATAATTCAAAAATAAAAAATAATAAAATATTAATAAATGATTTTAATTAATATAATAATAGAATTATAATTCACAAATAAAATTAATAAATTATTAATAAATTATTTTAATTAATATAATAATAATAGAATTATAATTCAAAAATAAAAAATAATAGAATATTAATAAATGATTTAATTAATATAATAATATTAGAATTATAATTCATAAATAAAAAAAATATTAATAAGTTATTTTAATTAATATAAAAATAGTATAATTATTTTACATTCAAATATTAAAATAATTCAAATATTACAAAAAAATATAATTAAATTATAATATTATAAAATTTTAATAGATATATAAAATTTAATATTATAAAATATAAATAATATTATTATTCATATTAATATTTTTATTTCAAAATATAATATTATTAATATTTTATAATGAGATAGAAACTACGAATAGAAAAAAATTCATATTTTGATTTAACAAACTTTATAACATAAAAACAAACTCTAATCTGAAGGAGGGGGGGAGGGGGGGGGGATCTGCAGATGCTGGTGGAGGAAACTCCATCCCTAAAGCATGAGTGAGTCGGCACATGTACTCCATCAGCTCCTAGTGCTACTGCTGCCACCGACTCATCTGCTCCTCGTACAGCTGCTGCTGGCATCGACGCTCCTACTCATGCTGCTGCTGCTGCTGACGCATCTGCTCCTGCTCCTGTCGGAGACTCTCTATCAGTGTAGTCTGAGATCACAAATGATCCTCATACTGTGTAGTAGAAGAAGATGCACGAGCTCCTCTCGAGCTGGACGCTGAAATCGCAGCACTTCCATAATAATCTCCGGGAGTCAGTCGAGAGCTAATACCAACTACCCGGCCCTTCTCAAAGGCATACTGGGTGGCCTGCATCCATACCGCCTCATCAAACTGATGGCCAGTGGTCTGATCTGATGAATCGGCCTGACTCTCAGGCTGGGTCTGTGACGCTGCGGCCTCATATGACTCCTGTAGTTGCAATTTAAAATTAAAATTGTGAATATATTATATGCAGTTAATTTTTAAACTTGAAAACAAATAATAATGACCACGATGTGATGCTGACGATCACCTCTGAGCTCCCCAGTAGTAGGATCACTATACATCCTTTGATATACGCCATACTCCATAATATCGGGGTGCTCGATAGCCTATAAGAATAAAAAATAAGCTGTTAATATTTATAGTTATATAAAATATTTATAAATAATGTACGTACCAGATGCTGTCTATGAGTACTGAAAGAACGACTCCCAGCTCGATGAGTCACATCCTGTCTCCCCCGATTCTTCCTCCCCACCGATGATCTCCTCTGAAAGGCACCACTCAACCAATGCGCACATAATCCATCCCATACATGGGATGAAATGTACTCTGGTCGGTGTGCTCTACATGACTCGTCAAAATCTGACACTCTTGCTTTCTTCGTGGCATCTTTTCTTAAATTGTGCAAAAACTGACGAAAGCGATCATGCATGACCACCTCCCATGCCTTGTGGATGGCATCACACATGGTATCCTCGATCGGATACCATAAAACCTACAAATAAATCAAAATATCAAGTTAGAAATGAAATAATTTTCAAAATAAAAATTACTTATTTACGTACATACCAACCAATGGCCGAACATGGCCTGCTGCACATCAATGGGAATCTGCTCCCATGTGGTCCACGGTTGAGAGAAATAGTTGCGCAAAATAGTGATGCCCTGTCCGACTGCTATATGCGGAAAACTGTAAAAATAATAAACATTTATTATGTGAATAGATTAATGAAATCTTAGTCAAATCCACAAATTATCACACCTCCGTGTGCGTGGATCAAACCCAAGACGTGGACGTCGCTCGGGGACGGGGTCAGGAATCATCAATCGTGCAAGACCTCGCCCCCTCCGCGTACTCCCTGGAGCGCCTGCAGGCTGAGGGTCATCTTCCAGCAACTCATCCGCATCAAAATTCAGGTCAGCATCCGCCAACTCACGAAATGTGTCGTCGTCCATCTGAAACAGAAAATGTTAATGTTGTTAGAAAATAATTGATAATTACTATTATATATATATATATATATTATGATTGTATATAACTACCATGGAATTCTATCAGTGTTCATCTTCATCATCATCTTCATATATGTCAATGTCATCTTCATATTCCTCCTCAACATCATCGATATCCATTCGAGTTCCAGTTGCTTCATCTCTTACCATTTCAAATTCATATGTGAAATCATTAACATCATCATCATCACCGACTCTTAAATGTGGGGTGTCATCATCGATACTCATGTCTCTTTGTAAAAAAGATTGATTTTGAGTACTCTCTTGAAAAACTTCAATTCTTTGCACATCCGTGAAAGCACATTCACTTTGACTAAACCGATTATCTCGAATTTTGATTTTTATTACACTCCACCAATCAGTCAAGTCTCTTGATGTATCACAGTACTTTGCGTAATAAACTTGATGTGCCTGTTGAGACAATAATAATGGTTCATTTACTGCGAGAACACTTTTACATTTAATATCGATGATTCCATGAGTCGGATGAACACGCACGCCTCTCTCTGTATCCAACCACCGACATTTGAACATGGTTATGTAATGTTGTCCAAGATAACAGAGTTCAATGATTTCATCAAGTATGCCATAAAAGTAAACTTCATTTGCTCGATGATGAGATCATCTTAAGCTAACTCCACTGTTCATTGTTTTTTTCGATTCCCCATATGCATGTGTGTGAAATCGAAATCCATTCACCACATATGCATTATAAGTTTTAACAAGTTTGGAAGGTGGGTTACTCAATATAAAAAACCGTTTGTCAATTTTATCAGCATGTAGAGACACCTGAAAATTTGTGAAATAATTATCAATATAGTAAACTATACATTGAATGAGTTGCTAAAAGATAAAGAATTTATGTTACCAGTTTTTGAAACCACTGAGAGAAATTTTTCAGTCGGCGTTCTTCGAGAGCAGCTACTGTAATTTGTGGAATTTGTTTCTTGATATGATTATCATACAACCTATAAAAACCAAAGTTATTTACTGTAACATAAATGATATAATAAGTGATATAAACACTTACAGTACAACTGATGTCATCTCTTCACAGTTGAGCATAACATATATATGAGCTCTGTGATGTTCATCATCAGAAAGCCAGCATTCATAAACTCCACCAAAACCAAGCTCTAGCTGGTTGAAAATAGATAATTGATTGTCGATTTCATCAATATTCCTCTCGTTCCATCCCATTTGGTTGTGTTTTGAAGGATACTCAAATTCAAAATAATGGGAGCAGAAAAAAGATATTTCCTCTTGCAAATAAGCTTCTGCAATAGATCCTTCAACAGATGCTTTGTTACGTACTTTTCTTTTCAATTTTTGCATGCATCTTTCAAATGGGTACATCCATAGAAACTGTACTGGACCTCCACATTTGGCTTCATATGGAAAATTTAACATAAAATGTTACATTGAGTCGAAGAAAGACGGCGGAAATATTTTTTCCAGTTTACATATAATTACAACAACATCTTCTTCAAGTTTTCATAGAGCATCATAATCTTCTATAGCCGCACAAATTTCCCGAAAAAAATGAGACATGTCTGTTATGGAATCCCAAATCACAGAATTCAACAGACCTATTAATCCAATGGGTAGAAGTCTTTCCATTATAACATGACAGTCATGACTTTTTAATCCAGTAATATGACCATTCTTTACACATCTACCCAAATTGGAAGCACAACCATCTGGAAGTCTCAAATCTGCAATCCACTGACAAAATAATAAACGGTTTTCTTTAGACAGTGTATAAGCTGCTTTTGGTTTCAGTAACCTTTCTGTTCTGACATTCTCAAAAAGTTCCAGTTCTGGACGCCTGTAAATTTGGGCAAGATCTAAACGTGCATTTACATTGTATTTTCTCTTTCCTGGCGTATCCAAAACTGTATGAAATAAATTATCAAAACAATTCTTCTCAATATGCATGACATCTAACATGTGTCGGACCAACAAATCAGACCAATATGGAAAATCCAAAAATATGCTACGTTTAATCCAATTGTGTTCTTTTCCAAAACCAAAAATTTTCTGTTGGTTTATTGTGGGACCAAAAGTGATGAGAGGTAATGAAAATACAACTGATTTTAACTCCGAACCTGATAGCATTTTTGGAGGTTCATCCCTTTCAACTGTTCCTTTTCTGAAATGAGATCTGTTTCTGCGAAAAGGATGATCAGCTGGAAGAAATCTGCGATGACAGTCAAAATAACAAGGTTTCTTTCCATGAATGAGCATAAATGATTTGTTCTCTCCCATATAGTAAGGACAAGATTTCTGACCATGTGTTCTCCAGCCAGATAACATCCCATAAGCCGAGAAGTCACTAATTGTCCAAATCAATGCTGCTCTTAGTATGAAATTCTGTTTCGTTGCAACATCATATGTACTGACACCATTACTCCACAATAAACTTAATTCATCAATCAATGGTTTCAAATAAACATCAATATTTTTCTTCGGATGTCCTGGAATTAGTAAAGTCAAAAAGATATATGGATCCTTCATCAACATCCATGGAGGTAAATTGTATGGAGTTAAAAAAATAGGCCAACATGAATATTGACTACCATAAGATCCGAACAGACATAAACCATCAATGGAAAGGCCCAGTCGAACATTTCTAACTTCTAAAGAAAAGGATGGATGCACTCTATCAAAATGTTTCCATGAATGACCATCGGCTGGATGATTCAAGCTTTTATCGGTTGAAATATTCTCTTTATGCCATGACATCATTGTCGCTATATTCTTAGACATGAATAAACGCTGAAGTCTGGATTTAAGCGGAAAATATCTCAACTGTTTTATAGGAATCAAACCAGACTTCCCATGTTGTCCTTCTTTATATCTCAGTTGCCCACATGTGGGAAAACTATCCAACGACTCATTTTCCCCAGAATATAAAATGCAGTCATTTGAACATGGATGAATCTTCTGACAAGTAAGTCCCAAATTTCGAACCAGCCTCTTACTCTCATAGTAATTTGCAGGCAAAACATTTCCTTCGGGTAACAGTGTTTTAAGTAAAGAAAATATCTGGTCAAAATAGGTGTTTGACATTCCGTTATCTGATTTGATAGCCATAAATTTTGCAACTGCTTCTAATTTTCTCATCTTGCAGCCAGGATATAATGCATCCTCAGTAGACCTCAACAACTCATAAAATTCAGACGGTGCCAACTCAGGATTTAAAGCTATATCAGCCGGAGTTTCTGTATGTTGAACAGATGAACCTGCAACATCATGTACTAAATCTTGAAACCGGGATGGATCTGGAATCAAGTTGGTATCACCTGCTATGGAACTGCGTTCACCGTGTTGATACCAAAAAACATAATCTGGTTGAAAACCAAAACGCAAGAGATGTCCCCCCACTTTTTCAAACGTGTCAAACGTTCTCAATTCACATTTTCTACAAGGGAATTTTATTTTGTCTTCTAAAACAAATTCTGGATTTGATGCTGCAAATGATAAAAAAGTCTCCACACCCTCTACATATACTGGATTTAAACCAAAACCGTTTGGATTTCTACATTGATTTATCCATATGCGGTCACCTAATAATGATTGTTGACGACCTCGTTGTTCCATATTTTTCTATAAAATATAAAATCATTACTGGTTTTGAATAATTTGTTAGAAAAAACACTCAAGCAAGGATAATTATAGAGTTTACATCATACACGACTGATGCAAACTTTTTATTGAGATAGACCTAAAAATTGACCCTTTAAGAATTAAATATGTTGAGAATAAAGAAAAACCTGTTACAAATATTGATAATTTTAATATTATATAATTTTTTTATTATTTTCATAGTACTAATATTATTTTTTCATAAATATTAATTATATAATAATAACATTATTACATTATTAGTATATTTTATTATTAATATTAAAATAATATAATTTTCTATATTATATACAATTCTCCTTTCATCTGTGTGTTTAACATTCTGTCTCCACATGTAATATTTTCATTCACTTTCACCTCTCCATTAGTGAGTAGGTTGATAATTTTGAAAAAGAATGCAAATATTACACGTGGAGACAGAAAACACACAGATGAAAGGAGAATTGTATATAATATAGAAAATTATATTTTTTTAATATTAATAATAAAATATACTAATAATGTAATAATGTTATTATTCCTAATTATTGGTAATTATTCCTAATTATTGGTAATTATTCCTAATTATTGGTAATTATTCCTAATTATTAGTAATTATTCCTAATTATTGATAATTATTCCTAATTATTGGTAATTATTCCTAATTATTGGTAATTATTCCTAATTATTGGTAATTATTGGTAATTATTCCTAATTATTGGTAATTATTCATATAATTACCAATAATTAGAAATAATTACCAATAATTATAAATAATAACATTATTAGTATATTTTATTATTAATATTAAAATAATATAATTTTCTATATTATATACAATTCTCCTTTCATCTGTGTGTTTTCTGTCTCCACATACAAATATTACATGTGGAGACAGAAAACACACAGATGAAAGGAGAATTGTATATAATATAAAAAATTATATTATTTTAATATTAATAATAAAATATACTAAGAATGTAATAATGTTATTATTCCTAATTATTGATAATTATTACTAATTATTGGTAATCGTTACGAATCATTACTAATTATTGGTAATTATTCCTAAATATTGGTAATTATTCCTAATTATTGGTAATTATTTCTAATTATTGGTAATTATTCCTAATTATTGGTAATTATTCCGAATTATTGGTAATTATTCCTAATTATTGGTAATTATTGGTAATTATTGGTAATTATTGGTAATTATTATTAATTATTATTAATTATTGATAATTATTACTAATTATTGGTAATTATTACTAATTATTGGTAATTATTACTAATTATTACTAATTATTAGTAATTATTACTAATTATTGTTAATTATTACTAATTATTACTAATTATTGGTAATTATTATTAATTATTACTAATTATTGGTAATTATTATTAATTATTACTAATTAGTGGTAATTATTGGTAATTATTACTAATTATTACCAATTATTACTAATTATTGGTAATTATTGGTAATTATTGGTAATTATTGGTAATTATAGATAATTATTGGTAATTATTACTAATTATGGATAATTATCAGTAATTATTTCTAACTAATGGTAATTATTGGTAATTATTTCTAATTATTACTAATTATTGGTAATTATTACTAATTATTGGTAATTATTACTAATTATTGGTAATTATTATTAATTATTACTAATTATTGGTAATTATTATTAATTATTACTAATTATTGGTAATTATTATTAATTATTACTAATTAGCGGTAATTATTGGTAATTATTACTAATTATTACCAATTATTACTAATTATAGATAATTATTGGTAATTATTGGTAATTATTTCTAATTATTGTAATTATTGGTAATTATTACTAATTATTGGTAATTATTACTGATTATTACTAATTATTGGTAATTATTACTGATTATGGATAATTATTGGTAATTAGTAAATTATTACTAATTATTGGTAATTCTTGGTAATTATTGGTAATTATTACTAATTATGGATAATTATTGGTAATTATTACTAATTATGGATAATTATTGGTAATTATTACTAATTATGGATAATTATTGGTAATTATTACTAATTATTGATAATTATTTGTAATTATTACTAATTATTGCTAATTATTAGTAATTATTGGTAATTATTGGTAATTATTACTAATTATTACTAATTATTGTTAATTATTACTAATTATTACTATTTAGTACTAAATATGGGTAATTATTGGTAATTATTACTAATTATGGGTAATTATTACTAATTATTTCAAATTATTAGTAATTATCACTAATTATTGTTAATTATTAGTAATTATTACTAATTATTACTAATTATTACAAATTATTGGTAATTATTGGAAATTATTACTAATTATTGGTAATTATTAGAAATTATTACTAATTATTGGTAATTATTACTAATTATTAGTAATTATTACTAATTATTGGTAATTATTGTTAATTATTACTAATTATTCCTAATTATTGGTATTTATTACTAATTATTAGCATTTATTCTTAATTATTGGAAATTATTACTAATTATTCTTAATTACCATTAACTATGAACAATGAATACTAATAATTTAAATTTATTAAGTAACAAAACAATGTAAACATAATTAAATTACAACTAATTAAAAATAATTGAAACTAATAAAAAATTTAAAATAAATATTAAATTAAAATAAACATAAATACCTTTAAAATTGATCTGAGGTTGATCTCTGAGCGTTGTTGAAAACTTCAATATCAACTCAAAAAAAAAGTAAACTTAAGAGACGCTGAACTCTAAAAATAGAGTTTTGAGAGAAGGAAAAGATGGAGTTTGAGAATGAATGAAAAAAACGGATGGAGGGTATTTATAGGTTAGATTATTTGTGACGGGATACCCCTCGTAAATAGTATTATTTGCGACGGTACCCGTCGCAAGTACCTTGACGCTCATTTATTACGGTCAACGGTTAAATAGTTATTTGCGACGGGTACCGTCGCAAATACTAACCTGCCGACATACTATTTGCGACGGGGGTATATTCCCGTCGCAAATATCTATTACCGCTGGTTATTTGCGACAGGGGTATATTCCCGTCACAAATAGCTATTTACCGCCGCCGGTTATTTGCGACGGGCGGTAACCGCCCGTCGCAAATAACTTTCCCGCGATTTGGCGCGCAAAGCGCGCCAGTCCTTTTGCGACGAGGAAAGCTAACCTGTCGCAAATACCTACTTATTTGCGACGGGCAAATTCCCCCGTCGCAAATAACCCGTCACAAATGCCCATTTTTCCCGTAGTGAAAGTCACCTCGGTGCGGAGACACGCTCGATCAGCGGAGTCGTGCGATAGTCAAAAAGGGGCGGTGAGGAAACCGAAAGTTGGCACGGTCTAGTTAGAAGGTCGCGCGACCGTCGGACAAGAGGTGCGTTGGCCAGAAGTGCGCACGTTGCACTGGCAGGGCCAGTTGGACAGTGCGTAGTGGGTCAGAAGGCGCGCAACCAAAAAGGCACGTGGCTGGAAGGAGGTCAGGTTGGTGCGCGGCTGCCGAAAGGATGTCCACGACCAGTGCAGCTAAGGGGAAAGTATCAGGGCACCGCACTATTGCTGGCTGGACGACGCAGGGGCGCTGCGCCGCTGCTCGCCGACTAGAACAGGGAAAGGGGACAGTGCCTGGGTGTGCTGAACAGGAGGAAGGCCGACAGATCAGATTGCTCTAATGCAGAAAGGGAAAGAGGCAGCATCCGGGGGGTCTGCGAGGCCGGTGGCACCGGTAGGAGGTTCAACAGGCTGCTCTGACAGAAAGGAAGGGGAACCTGGGGTCGTTGCACTGCTACTGGTCGGACGGAGTAGGAGGAGGGGACCACATCCAAGGCCTGATCGCTGGCAAAGGGAGGTGCGGCGGTGAGGTGAGATCACGTTCGGGACGTTGCACCACTGCTGACCAGATGACGGGTGCCATCCTAAGGTGGGTTGGAGGCCGAACGACAGAGGTAGGGCACACAGACAGGGGGGAGGCTTGCTCAACCAGTTCATGGTGGGACGCGGGAGGTGCCTAGTGCAAGAGGGTGGTGTGAAGCGCAAGGGAGGTGGTGGGGGAACTCCAGAAAGGGGTGCTATCCATGTCGGTGGTGCCTAGTTTGGGAGGAGGCGGAGGCATCCTGAGGGAGGTGGCTGAGGGTGGCGCGGGGCCAAGTCGGCAGCTGGAGGTGCCACAATGTGCAGAGGGGAGCGGCTAGTGCTGCTGCGCGAGCTGGTCGTGAGGAGGCTGGAGGAGAGAGGAGGTCAAAGGTGGTGCTGCGGAGGAGAGTGCGCTGCGCGGGAGGCTGGCCGTGCGCAGTAAGGGGCACTGGGCATAGCAGAAGGCGGTTGGCTTGCTGGGACGCGGGGGTCGGCGACGTTGGGAAGGGGTCGTGTGCAGTGGATGAAAGCTTCATAGGGGTGCACCTTGCGGGGGAAGGAACCGGCTGACTGGGTGTGTGCGGGACTGCTGGGCGGAGCTGGCAAGGCGAGGCGGAGGGGAGAAGAGGAGGAGGGGCGATGCAGGTGCGGGTGAACAGGTGCAGGCTGCTGGGCGCACGGTAGCAGCAGGAGGGCCGGGCAGCGCAGGTGCGAGAGAGTAGGGCTGTGGGGTGTGCGTGATGCGCATGGAGGAGAAGGGGGGGGGGGGAGCGCTATGGCGCTGTGTAGGAGAAAGGAAAGTGGGGCGGTTGGGGACAACCGCGTGGAATACAAGCACAAAGAAGACAAAAAAAAAAGGAAAAGAAAACAAAGAAAAAGAAGAAGATAAAATAAAAAGTAAATAATAAAAAAATAATAAAAATATGACTAATAATAATAATAATAACCTTAGTTATAACACATATAATAATTAAAATTAATAACCATAACCACAATAAAATATAAAACTTATTCATTTTAATTTTTTCCAAAGACCAACGGACAGTGCCGTTGCCTGGGCGAAGCCGCGTGGGGTCTCCAAAACATGCTCCGCCTAGGCGCTCAGTGACGTCAACACAAAACTGTTCATTTTTTGACAAAACCTAAAAATATTGTTCGGGATTCAACCTGAACCTCGACAAATTTTTTTAAATCCAAATAAAATAAAAATAATAAACAGGTCGGGGTGCGACATGTGCTCACTATTCAGAATGGTCAACAAGCTATGCCAACATAAGTATCACATCAAGGAAACATGAGTATATATATAAATAGATCATGGAATATCATCAGGAATCATAACATTTACACATGTGATCAAGCATGCAAATGGTCTTACAGGATCTAGGTCTCATGTAATATAACAACACACCCAAGGTATCAAAACATCAAACATGGGCTTCACCGGCCACACACACACACACACCACATGATCATTCATCAAGCATAAGTCTCACACCTGCCCAACCAGTCAAGCCTCGACCATTAGTGTCTAGGCAACAAGTCATCACATAAGGTCCAACATGGTCCTTAGAACCTTGTCCATTTATTAGGCATATTACTTTAATTAATCAAGAATTAAAATCATTAATTAATTAATTAGTAATTATTATTTATTCATAACATAATATGAATTAATAATCGTTCTCCCAAATTGGTGAACCTCATATCTCATGTCAGTATACTGGTTTGCAGTAATGACAACCACAAACTAAATCAACCATTTAATTTTTTGTTTACTCGAATATTGAATGTAGAGTGTTTAAATATCTATAAATATTTGATTTAATGGAAAATGAGTCAAATGTATTTAATTATCATGATTTTAGGCTTTTAAATCAGTAAAAACATGCTATAAATGAATTATGGGGAAGAAGAAGAGGAAAACTGAAAAATAGGGTAAAAATCACTACCCTTACGTGATAGTATAGCGATGCGTAAGGGTAATTGTTGGAGTTGGTGTCATAGGACCAACTATTTATAATTTTATTACATGTATATTTAATATATTGAATATTAATAAAACTTTTTATTACATATTTTTTATTGTTCTGCATGACTCTAATGTAATAATGTCTTAGAGTATACGCCGCATTGATAAGGTCATAGAAGTTCCCCAGTATGATGAGAAAATTGATGTGCTATGAAGATATTCTCAAATAATGTTATGCATTTGGATAAAATAATATGATGAGACACATAGTACATAGACTGTCAGGTGCGAGTACTCATAAGCATACAATTCTTCTTCTCATGAAGTTTGCACTTGGTAATCTCCAAGACAAGAGATTATGAGAACAGAACCACTAATAGGAATTCTGCATGTTTTTAGTATCAATGGATATTACTATCTATGAGCATGTGTGATGATCCTTAGAATTTAAGATTATTATTAATAGATGTTACAACTCAAATACTTATATGTATTTTATAAACCATGACGATAACAGTTCCTGGAAAAGCTGGATACATTGGGTGCATCACGAGTGATATTTCATTAATGAATAAGTTGTGAAAGGATTTGTCCCATCCATATTTATGGAAGCTGATATATTGGACATTTTATTAGAATAGAACCATCACATTAAACTTCATGGTCATGGTGTAACGACGTGTTTATTTTAGATAGTCAAAAAATGAAACATTGAGAATATAGGTTGGTGACACGGATGTGAAACCTGCTTGAGTAGATATTGTGACAAAGGGATTATATTACATAGTGATCATTCATATGTTGTTTTCAATTTTGTGACATTAAGTTCTTTCTCTTGGGTTCTTTAACCCATTGCTAGACAGTAATCCTGCACTTTAGGCAAGCCTACCTAATGACAACGAGAAAGAATCCTAGAGGGTCACACACTAAGTGTTTCTGTTAATCTCAATGAAATTCTATTTGAGTTTAATTAATGGAATACATATTATTCTCAAGTTTGATGAATAATTTTATTCAAGTTATATTGATCTTATAAATTAAATAAATATTTATTTTCTGGCATGTGAATAAAATATTTATTTTATTTATTGAATATTTTAATAAATATTTATTCACTATATTATGAATAAAATATTTATTTATGAATAAAATATTTATTTATGAATAAATTATTTATTCATTTATTCAATAAATGCTAGAGGAGTTCGAATGGACTAAGACTGAGTCTAGTGACAAATATTAATTAACAATACCATTACATAATATTTGTTATTACGCAAGTTGGTGTGTGACACAAAATAATAAATGTATAATATTATTATGTGGTATGAGATTTATTAAAGGTAATAAATGTTATTTAATTGAAGGTATGAAACTAAATAATATTTTAACTTAAATCCAAACTCTATGAATATGATACTATGTCTATTATGTATAACATCCAAAAATTGAAAATAAAGAATTATTGTGTACAAAAAATTATCTCTCAACTCCTCCATCTCTCCCCCTCACAAGAACAAAAATTTTAAGATATTTATTCAAGACCAAAGAATGAGAGATCAATAATGAACAACACAAGACACTCGACTCGCCACACTAACACTGAGAGATTGAGTGGTGTTGCTTAGAGATCATAGGAGTACGTGTGGATCACTACTAGAGGGATTATATCCTTGGATAATCATAGTGCAACAAAGATAATTTGGAAGGATATTTTTAGATGATTAACATTCATCAACAAAGAAAGTTCATAAGACCAGGTATTTATTTCTTAAAATATTAAATAAATTAATTATAAATTTGATGTGAAAAATCCTCACTATTGGTTTTGGGAAACAATTATTAAAATAAATTTTAATATATCTCCCACCTTCACACGCTTCTGCTATTCCTAGAACTATCAAGTGGTATTAGAGTGTCCATGTTTAAACTTATAATTATTTATTTGACTGTTGATCTATGCGCAATTATGGTTAGATTTTATTTTTATGTTATTTGTTCTTTAATACGATTTGAATTAATATGTTATCAACATATTAATCATGTTTGTTTAGTGTTTAACTTTATTAAAGGTTTAAAAACAAATGAAGAACGACTAGAGATGCCATCAGGAAGTGCCAAATCATTGGCCGGTAAAACAGGGTTACATGGCGTGCGGCCAGAGCACACACCGTATACCCATGCTCATTGTATCAAGATGCACTGAGCAATTAATTACACGTGATGATTTTATTGAAAACCTCATGTTGACCAGGAAAACCTAGCATATGGAAATTGGATACAGGTTGTGTAACTGGAATGTACACACCATGTAGTCTGGCCAAGTCAACATGCCGAATCCCCAGATGCATGACTTGGATATATGAAAACTGAGGAACATGGCGTGTATCCATATGTACACACTGTGTAGTCTTCCATTAATGGAAAAAACTAAAAATACATTACATTTGAAATTGCAGCATTAAAACCTTATTTTATTGATTGACACACTATTGTGTGTTTTACAATTTAATAATGGTTTAAAGAATTTTAAATGCTCAATTAATTTATTATAATTAATATGTCATTATTGGTTCTGTAATTTATTTTCCATGAATTCCATTAATGATGGGTATTTTCAAATAATATTGGATTATAATTAAGATTAAAGGGAATTAATTAATGAAAACACATTTATCTTAAATAATAAAAGAATGAATAAATAAATAAATGATAGATGTTTACTTTTGTGTATTCGTTGAATGTATGGCCGTTCATGAGCTTGCAAAGACCTATGTATGTGTTGTATGTTTTAATTTAATTTATTGCATGAGTTTGAAATTATTTAATATTAAATTAAATGACAGCCTATGAGTCATCCCTCCCTCCATTATTATGTAGGACCTATGTGTCCAAAGATATTTATGTAACCCCCTTTAACCAATCCTTTGGTTCCCCTCACCTGCATGTGAGTAATAAATATTTGTAATTAATAGAGAATCTCCAAGGTGTGTGGAGTTAGTTCAAGATGGAACCATAATGATGCCAACCCAGGTGATACATAGGTGGATAGGTGGAAAGCTGTAACTCATTCCAAGACCATCAATAGGACTTATTTCCCCTAGATAAAAGGTTTATTTAATATCTGATAATTAAATCAACCGTTAAATAAATCTAATGAATGGGTCATTTATTTATTTATTTATTTATGTCTATGTAATTATTTATTTTATGGATGTAAGGTCTTGATCATATAAATAAATTAATTAATGTTCATAGACAAAAATTAAATAAATGAGTTATGCGTAAATATTTTATCTAAAATAGTTGATTAATTAAGTTACATCCAATTAATATTAACAATATGTATAAAGTATAAAAAAAGATAAAATTTGTAAATAAAAAATTAAAATCCTTCAATTAAATATTATGTCAGACCAAGCCTTCCATTACTTGATTGGGAATGAAACTATAGAACAAAGTGTAGTATATGGCCAAAGTCTAGAAACTTACTTTTATCAGGGAGTTATCATGAGAGTTTTGGGTTGAATTAACTAAAATTATATTGAGTTTAACAACCAAAGTCTATTCAATACAAATTTGGAGACAAGTGTTGAGGAAATCCAAGTCAGGATTTCAGGATAGAGAAATCCACTCAAGATCAAGGAGCTAAAATACTGTAGTTGTCAAGACCGCCTACCTAATTAATTTATTATGGTTATCATGGAAAAAGTTTAGACCATTAATAAAAGTAATGGGTATCCTTTAAATTATAATATTAAAGCAACTATACATTCTGAGTTCAATGGTGATAGATATTGAGACTTGATAAAATATTGGGAGATTTAATAAATAAATAAATAAAAACATTTAATTTATTATATCTCACTTATTTTGTAATCAAGAAAAGTACTAATAATATGATTTTTTTAATTGTATAATAAAATGAAAACTTCATCATCTACACTATAACTACAATCAATATTGGAGAAGGATAACCTACTAACTAGTAGGAACTTCCAGGAGTGGTTTATATGCCTTCAAGTTATGCTACGCCGTGAATGGAAATCTTACGTGCTAGAATACTCAATTACCGATTCACCTACTAAAGAGGTGAATGATGAAGAGTTCCTTGTTTATAAAAAACATTTGAGCGACATGGTATATGTTCAATGTTTTATGCTTTCATAGATTTCTAGTGAACTAATTAAGTCTCAAAAAAATATGGATACGTATATCATGCTTGAGAACCTATGTGGTCTTTATGAGGAGAGAGCTAGACAAGAAAAATTTGAGATTTCCAAGGTTCTATTTCAGAGAAATCTTGGAGAGGGTTCCCCATTTAGGCCTCACGTATTCAATATCATTGGCTACATTAAGATCTTAGAGGTTCTTGGGTTTAAACTCCCCAAAGAACTAGTCACCAACCTCATTATATCATCACTCCCTCAGAGATTCTTCAATTTTATTGTGAGTTTTAATATGAACAACATTGAGAAGTCTCTTCAAAATCTTATTACTCTTCTTCACCAAGTAGATAAGGATATGAAGTGTGAAACACCTTCCATCCTTATGGTGAACAAACAGAAAGGCCAAGAAAAGAGATTTCAGCCCAAAAATTCTTCATTCACTTCCAAGAAGAGAAAGATCAAGGGGAAAGCAGGAGAACAAGATAATTTTTATTTCACATGTGGAAAGAAGGGCCACTGGAAGAAAAAATTCACCCAACCAAAGAAGAAAGGGGATTATTTAGGTGCATTTTTCATTGAGTGAAATTTATCTATTTCTAAAAATTTGGTATTAGATAGAGCTTATGATGATCACATATGTATTCAAATATAGGAACCAAGTATATTTAGAAATATTGAATTATGAGAGGTAGATCTTAGAGAATCCAATGAAGCTAAAATTGATGTTGTAGCTATCCGGGACTACCACCTCACGTTGCCAACCAGAATGATCTTGGTTTTAAAGGGTTGTTATTATGTGCCTTCAGCAAAAATATTATTTCTACATCCAGACTTGATATATATGGATTTATTTTCAAATTTTAGGAATAAATGTTGCTTCTTTTATAAAGATAGAATTTTTTATGGTAAGGAACATTTAAATAATAGCCTTTATGTGTTAGATCACATGAAACAAATAATGTCAATTGATAATGAAGTTACTTCACTTGAATTAGACCACACCTAGATTTGGCATCACCAGATAGGTCATGTAAATGAAAAGTGCTTGACTAAATTACATCAAGATGGATATTTAGATTCTTTTGAACTAAAACCACTTGGTGTATGCCATACATATTTACAAGGAAAAATGACCAAATCCCCATTTAGTGGGAAAGTTGAAAGGGCTAAAGAGCTTCTTGAATTAGTTCACACTAATGTGTGTGGACAATTTCCTATTGAAGTAAGGGGTGGGTAATCATAATTTATAACTTTAACTAATCATTTTAGTAATGGATATGTATACTTAATGAAGTATAAGTTAGATTATTTTGATAAATTCAAAGAATACAAGAATTAAGTTGATAACTAGATTGTTAATAATATCAATAAACTTCACTCAGACCATGATGGATAATATCTTAATCAAGACATCATTGATTATCTATGGGAGTTGGGGATTTTATCTCAACTAACTCCTCTTTATATGTATCAATGGAATAGTGTAATTGAAAAGATAAACAATAAATTATTGTATATGTTGAGATCAATGATGAGTCATTCAAGTCTTCCATTATCCTTTTGTGGATGCACGTTACAAACAGTAACATACATACTAAACCAAGTGACAACTAAAGCAACATACGGTATACCATGCCAATTATGGAATGGAAATAAACTTGTGTTGTCTTATTAACATGTGTGGGGTTGTGAATCATTTTTTAAGGTCTCTTCAGGTAAAAATCTTACACCCTGAGGCACAAAGT